>CM021101.1:369439722-370084310 GCA_007115665.2 Sequoiadendron giganteum | reverse complement strand
TTGGTCATATTGACACATGTCTCTATTTTTGCATTTAAAGGATATTGACTTATATTAAATGATTTATAAATCATCATTTAAATTTAAGCATTTACAATGTAAAACAAATGCGAAAAATAAAAAAACCTATGCATTCAGTATAGACATAAGCAAAAGGGGTTTACTAAGTCAAAATGTGACGTAGGCATACCTAAGTCACAATGCACCTCAAGGAATAGTATAGGTATTAGTTGCATTGCATATTTGTAAAATAAAGGAAAAAATGCCATTCACTCCATCGACATTAGCATTTAGGGTTTATAAATCCTAAAAAAAAAACAAATGAATGAACTTTATTTTCAGGAAGCTTCTTGAGGAAGCTTAGCTTGCCACTTCCACTGACCCTTAGCGTTTCAATGAGCCTTCACCAAAAATTTTGGGGAAGAATCCATGGCTACAGAGACACAAGACCATATACAGGCTGACAAGGAACCTTCAGGTAAGCCATAATGAAAATATCTGCTATTTTTTTCTCCTCTGTAAGATGCTCATGAATATTTTAAGGTCTTTCTCTCTACACATAATTAAGTTTTTCCTTTTGGTTTTCTTTCATTTCTCAAGACTATCATGTATATATTCTAGAAAAATGAAATTTTTTCTCTAAAATACAGGCTGCGGGCTTTTCCTTTATACCATGGATTATCCATTTCTTAGACTCGGCCAAGGGTTCCATATATTTTTCTGTAACTTCTCATGTTACACATGGCTGAGGATTATACCTTGTTTTCAGGCAAAACATTAAAAAATCTTCACTTTTGTAGCATACTTTCATTTCACTGGAAATGATGATTAACATTTTGGACTTAGCTCGACTTTTCACTTAGAATCCTGGATTTCATTTTCCCACACCTAAAACATGCCTTCCAACCTTTTGCAACCATAGAATAATAGACTATGTTTATGGAGCTTTTATGTAGAATCTGCACTCTTAATATAAATGTTGTTCCAAATTTATGCATACTTCCAATGCTGATTTTTGTTTGCAAACACACACATTCAAATGCTCTTGTCATGTATTAAATACTTCACCTTGGATGATGATTATATAGTCCTTTTAGGTTCATTAATCATTTCATGGCTGTCCTCTAGTTGTGTATTCAACAAAAACTGTCATATCCATGTCTGAAATCTGCCATTCCTCTTGAAAATAGCACTGTCTTTCACTTGCAATGATAAAATAGTAAATTGAAAACCTCTAGGTCATTTTCCTTATGAGATCCATTATCTCTGTAAGCTTAATACTATGTAGTCCCTTTAGATAAAATAGATCACTTGTCTGCTCCTTTCATCTCTTCAAGTCTACTTTTTAAAACAAAATACATGGGTATCTTTGCTTGTTTTGGACAGTGACAAAGATTACTGTATCCTTTCTTCCTATCATGATACTTTGGAATCAAAACCTCATTGAAGCATAAATCTACTCACTTTGGCACTATCACTCTAATCACTGCTCTGGATGCTAAAAATCTATTATTGATTTGTCAATACACATATTCAGCTCTACCTTGTCGGGTTGCCATTTTACAATTATCATGTGACTGTTCCATGATAGCTCAGTTCTTCATATAACTGTGTTTTTTCCCATTAAATATAAGGTGATTGTCTTTACTTTGAGGTTGATAACTAGACACAATATTGATCTCATGATGTTCACTCTTCATAAAACATTTTAATGAGTTGGGCTCAACCCTTCTGGGAGCCACATTTTCCACCACTCATGTTATGATCTGATGGTTGAAATGATCTGATTGTACCTATTCCTGCACACTAAACAAACTTGTTAGCAAAACAATTGAAGATGAAAGCTTCCATTAAACTTTGTGCTCCTTGAACATTTTCTTTTTGATGACTTAATCATCTGATGAATGCTTGATAGGATGTAAATTACATTTTTGTTGGTAATATAGGGATAAGGTAGAATGTGATTTTTCATTTCTCTAACACCACCTTTCAACAATCTTGCAGGTAAACCTTGGAGCTGGAATTGGACCTAGTGCTAGAGATAAACCAAGATCAACATAACTATAGCAATGATTCGTCATTCCAGGCAACGACAAAACAAATTCTCTCCCTGTTCTTATATTATCTTTGGTTGTGTGATATACATTTCTTTCTTGTATTCAGTATTTGATTAAGTAATCAAATCAAGATGCTCCCACGGCTTGTGTGGGACTTTGGTTTTTACAACATGAATAAAACAACATTTATTATGTAAATTTATGAGTTTTTAATTTACAAAAAATTGCATAATAACACTAGAAATTCAAAAGTAATCAGATTTGTACAACAATGAATACTTAGTAGAATATTTTGAAATTAATTGTGTACCTTTTAATGATGAATGCAACTCAACTCTACCTGTTTTGAGCTATAGCTAAAAATAGGCAATATGAACACTTCAATTTTATAAGATAAATGAACTTTATTTTTTGTGTCTGGTAAGTCCTTAGGTATGTATGCTCTCTCCTCACACATAGTGCAAACTTGCAGATCTAAAATACCTTAGGATTTGCAATCTATTTGTTTACCCAAGGAAGTGATTATTTGTGTATGCTCTTCCCTCATGACTACAAAGAATAATCTTGGGAATTAGAAACAACATCATTATTTGTTCGCTTACAATAGGAGGCCTACTTGGGGATTTCATCACCCCAAGGATGACCTTAACCCTTTGTTTAGGTAGGGTATTAAAATGGGGGAGAATGAAAGTTATACCCCAAGATGTGACCAATATCCTAAAAGCGAAGCCTCGAGACCCTTGGTCCATCAAGACTTGTATAGGTGAGGAGGAGGGGAGACCCCCTCAACTCAGGCATCCTCAGACAAGCTCGCTACTCACTGATTTCACTACAAACCAAATTACTTAGAAGCCTTAAGAACTTTTGGTCATTACCACTAGTGGGGTGTAGTGTACAACATCATGCACAAAGTTACCTGTATGTACCATCTTAGGGTGAGGTAGAATTATTTTGGAGGTGTAAAAAACCTACAAAGGAAGGATGAAGGTGAGCCCTTGTGCCACTTGAGACCTACCCACCCCCCTTTGAGAGTGGAGCCATGTATTTGTGGTCTTCCATTCTATTTTATCGATTAGGATTCTTCTAGTGGGACACACCTTTAACACTAATTAGGTTGTGCTTCATGAAGTGTCTTATTTTTTAGACTAGTGATACCATTCATCTTATCACCTTGAAATTTCAACAACTATCTTGTCTACTACGTGATGTGTTTTTCTTGCAAAATTTGATCAAAACACTTAGATTACACCAAAACCAATTAGAATAACATTATTTAACCTAAAAAATCACATATATTTATCCTATTACACAATTGATTGTCATTTTGTGAAACTATTTGTTGAACAAAAGTCATAAAACCTAGTTTAGGTCAAAATTTTGTAACTATTTAACCTTGTGGCACATCTATTCTAGTGTAGTGCAATTGAATCTCTTTATGGTGCAATCATAGCTTATATTACATATTCGTTGTTAATCTGGGTGCAATAGGGGCATATGTGGGTATATCTATTACATAGAGTGGCACAATTACTTGTGACCTTCAAAAATCTAAATCTATTACAAAAAATGTACTGTCATATGTTATTGCTTAGAATACCACATTTGAATCTTAGGTTACTGTAATTGTTCTATACTATGGCACAATTACTCTTTATTTGGGCATAATTGCTCTATCAATAAGGCTATTTCTGTCACTAGACCTTACTATCTTATACACAAACCTTCATTAAAAAAAATTGACACCTACTAGTTTACATAGATTCAAACCCAAAATTTTATCATTCATCTTATCTATTTTACATCTTTCATGTCTTTTCAATCAAATTCTAGAATCAAATTTAGGTTTAATACCGTATCTCTATTATCACCATCTTGTTTTTCATCCATAATCAGATTCATTAAGTCTACCTACATCTTACATTCATATCCATTCTAGTTTGATGTTTTCCCTTAAAATTTTTCCTTCTCAAGGTAGAATATTAAGTTAGCTTATTTGTGGATAGTTTGACTTAGGAGCATCTAAGTTAACCTATTCCACCATTTCCTTAATTTTCTAACTTTTTGGACTCACAAGTCTAGCCCAAAACTAATATATTTTATCTAAATATTGATCGTAAAAACCTAAGATCTAGTTATACCCTTTGGTCGTGTCCATCTCATTCATCCATCTAAAAATTTCACTCAAAGAAAAAAGTCTTAGCATCTCTTATATTCCAATACAAACAAGGTCTCAAATAAAAAAGAAAATGCAACACCCAAATCCCAACATGACAAACACGTACACATATCCTTCCTAACAGACAAACGATGAACTCCCACACATGTATGTACCAAGGGGTTTTGAAAATCCACCCCCACTAAGTCCTAGACATAGTCACAACATTGGTGGGTTTGTATGGGATGTAACACCCAAAGAATTGGATAAAGCCCAATAATACCTTAATGTAATAAACTAGTTGAAATAATTCTAGCAGCTAACCCTAACCAATACTTCTTGTTTCTTTCCCAACAAGAAGCTAAATTTCCCTCCACATTTGACATAAATATTATCCAAGACATCACTAATAATGTTCCTGTTATCACTCAATATTGCACCCTTGCTAAGTTGCAGAACTTAGCTTATTGGTGAAACATTGGATCTCTTCTTGGTTCGTGGGTCACCTATGACAAAAGAGAACCTCCAGAGAGGGCAAGTTCCCTTGGAACTATCACCTAGCCTAACCTATTTTACTACTTCACTTGATGAAAAAAGGTAGAAATAATTGCTTGGAATGAATCTATTACTAAGGTGATGCACCAAAAAATGTATTTTCTCAGAATTTGGACTGCTGTTTTGACATACAAATAATCAATATTTCAGCTCTTTGTGCACAACATAAGTATTTGATATATCTATGTATAAGTTTTTTATTGAAAGGTCTACGTTTCTTGCAGTTTTAGAAAGGAAGAAAGTGTGTTTTCTTTCACAAACTAAAACCTGTTTGAACTATGACACAAACAACAACCTACACAAATTTATCTTCTTTTCTTTAAAATGACATAAATAAGACATTCATTTGAGGACTCCAATATAAAAATAATAGAAAATAACATCAATTACCTCATGCACATAACAAAAATAGGACTTTTGAAGGCCATAAATTCTTATTTTATTGATAGAATATGTGTTTATAGTAATACATTGGTGCATTCACGGTAGGAGGATCCTGAAAGAGAACAATCCAAACCATGAAACAAGAATTACATAACAAAAGAAACATAGAATATGGAGGAAAATGAAGATTCAAACATTCTCATTATCCAAAATTTCAATTACATACAATCAGCCACATCCGAGCTTACAGATTCGGCTCACAGGCTTGGTACAACATACATGCTCCTTAAAGCGAGAAAAAATCTTATAGATTGAATTCTATATACATCTTAATCTACTTGATCTTGATTGATTTCTATCCTAATGATCCATTACAAGCTTTATATCATATTCATAGATCTAGAAACATCCGTGTTGGCCAACGATCTTTACAATCTTCGATGAAGGAAATGTAACGTGTGCATGAACAGGTCAGCCTCAAATTTGAATTTTTCCACGATAGGTGCATATGATGAAGTGTGGACCTAAAACTAAGGTTAGGGACACTCCACGGGACAAATCAAAACACCTCGCAGGGATCCGCAAGCGATGGGAAAGATCCATGATCGATCAAACTAGCCGTTAGGTTTGAAATTATTTCGGGGCTAGTTCCACAAATAGTCACTTTATCCGAAAGCGATAACTTGCCAGAAAAAGATCCAATCGAGTTGAAATCTTGGAATTAGGAAAATGAACATGTCCACAATGAGAACATAGATCCACAAGGTCTGGTGAGCAGAAATGATGAAATATCGAATCTGCCAACTTGAACAAGAACAAAACTAAATGAAAATATTTTGGGTTGATGCATGATTGCAAAGAACCAAGGATGCTCTTGCATCAGATATCTAGGGTTAATGAAAAGTGAGTCCCTCACTTTGTTGGGGCTAAAGGAAAACCAAACGGTCTACCTCAGCCAGAGAAATCCAAGAAGAATCCTCTACTGGTCTTCCCTTCCACTTCATAAAATATTCTTTGTACTGTCTTCCACAATTTTTCCTCCCATCTCTAATATCCAAAATCTCTTCTATCTCATCTAATTTCTATTTAGGAAGCTGTTCTTCCAATTTTGCTTTATTGTCTTCACTAAATTTTGCTTCATGGTACTAATGTAGATCTGCAATGTTGAATGTAGGTGATATACACATGCCATCCGGTAACTCTACTTTGTATGCATTTCTTGAATCAAATATCTTCAAAATATTATAGGGTCCAAAATTCCTCATCTTGAGCTTATTGTATGTGCCAACTGGAAATATTTCCTTCCTTAAATACACCATCACTTCATCTCCAACTTCAAACTCCTTATGCCTCCTCTTTTCATTTGCTTGTTCCTTATACTTCTGGTTCATGTCTTCCAACTATTTCCTTACTTGAGTATGCACTTTCTTCATATCTTCTGCAAATTCCTCTACTTTTGCACTCCTTTTATCCTCCTTATTGATGTCTCACAATTCTCATATACCTCTAGGATGAACTCCAATAAAAATTTCAAAAGGTATTTTTCCAGTACTCCTATTCACTAAATTATTGTAGGCAAACTTTGCTTGAGAAAGGACTAAATCCCAACTTCCGGTCTTCTCTCCAACCAAACATCTCAACAAATTTCCCAAACTCCTATTTACTACCTCGGTCTGTCCATCAGTTTGTGGGTGAAAAGTAGAACTAAACTTCAAATCTATCTTCAAATTCTTCCAAAGTGTCCTCCAAAAGTAACCAACAAACCTTGTATCTCTATCTGAAACAATACTCCTAGGTAATCCATGCAATCTCACCACTTCCTTGAAAAACAAGTCTGCTATATGTACTCCGGATTTTGTCTTCTTACAAGGTATGAAATGTGCTATCTTAGAAAATCTATCGACCACCACAAATACAAAATCATTACCTCTCTGTGTCTTCGGTAAACCAAGTATGAAATCCATGCTGATATCCTCCCAAGGTTTTTCTTGAACTATCAATGGCTTATACAATCCAACATTTTGACTACTCCCTTTTGCAACTTGACAAACTCTGCAACTTTGCAAAAATTTCCTAACATCTTTATGAATCTGAGGCCAAAATTAATTCTCACTTACCAATGCTACCATCTTATAAACTCCAAAATGTCCCACCAATCCTCCACTATGTTTCTCTTTCACCAAGTTATCCCTCATTGAACTCTGAGGTATACACAACCGAGTCCATCTGAACAACATATCCTCCTAAATGAAATAATCCAACCACTGACTCCTACCCTCCAAGACTGGTTGTTTACAAGCTCTCCAAGGTTCTGCAAAATCTGGGTCTTCCTC
This sequence comes from Sequoiadendron giganteum, assembly GCA_007115665.2. Classification (NCBI taxonomy): domain Eukaryota; kingdom Viridiplantae; phylum Streptophyta; class Pinopsida; order Cupressales; family Cupressaceae; genus Sequoiadendron; species Sequoiadendron giganteum. The sequence goes on along the minus strand of CM021101.1, from coordinate 370,076,826 downwards.
ATACAAGTTCTTCAATTCATCAAGGCCTAAAGTTTCCACTCTCATTCCTACCAAAAAATTCCTTCTCCTACTCAAGGCATCAAAAATATCTATTTGAATTTCAAGTCCTATGTTTCAAAACAAAACTATAACTCTACAAGAATTCCACCTATCTCATGTGTTTCTGACTCAACTTACCTTGACTGTTCAAATACTCTAAAGCCTGATGATCTGTGTACAACACAAACTCCTTAGACAACAAGTAATGTCTCCACTTCTTCAAAGCTTGAACCATGGCATAGAACTCCTGATCATATACTGAATACCTTTTCCTTGCATCATTCAACTTCTCATTGAAATAAGCTACTAGTCTTCCTTTTTGACTTAGTACTACTCCATTTGCATTTCCACTTACATCATAGTCTAAATGAAATAATTTATTTGTTTGGTAAAGCCAACACAGGCTGCTCAATCACCTTCTATTTCAACAACTCAAAGATTTGGTCTACTCTAGATGTCCACCTGAAATCCTTCCTATCTCCTCTCATTGTTTCTGTCATAGGACTACAAATAGAACTGAAAATCCTAATGAACTTTCGGTAGAAACTAGCCAATCCATGAAATGATCTTACCTCTCCAATTCTTTCTGGTGTAGGCCAATCAACATTCACCCTTACCTTCTCAGGATCCATCTTAAATCCATCCACTGATATCAAAAATCCCAGATATACCAATTCTTTCTTCATGAAACTACACTTCTTAATGTTTATCAACAACTGCTCTTCTCTCAACCTTTGCAAAACTTGTCTTATATGCAACAAATCTTCTTCTCTAGTCTTAATAAAAATCAATATGTCATCCAAATAGAAAATCAAAAATTTACCCAAGATTCTCTTCAATACCTCATTAATCAACCTCATGAAAGTACTTAGTGCATTTTTCAGTCCAAAAGGCATCACCAACCACTCATACAATCCTTCATTTGTCTTGAATGTTGTCTTCCATTCATCCCCTTCTCTGATTATGATATGATGATATCCACTCTTCAAATATCTTTGTAAAGTATTTAGCTCCACTCAAACAATCCATAATTTCATCCATCTGGGGCAAAGGAAATCTATACTTCACTGTGATCTTGTTTATGGCTCTAGATTATGTACACATCCTCCATTCTCCATCTTTCTTAGGTGCTAGCACTATAGGTACTGCACAAGAACTTAAGATTTCTTTGATCAAACCTTTTCTCAACAAATCTTGCACTTGTCTATTCAATGCTTCATTTTCTACTGGTGTCATCCACTGTGCTACTTTATTAGGAAAACTAGCTCCAGGAATCATATCCATGCAATAACTAATACTCCTCACAGGTGGCAATCCATCAGGTACATTATCTGAAATGATAGCTTCATATTATACCAAAAATTCCCTTATCTCGTCTAGTTCTTCTACATGCTTCAAGTCTTCAGCCTTCTTTGGAACCAAGGCATAACACATGTTCTCATGTCTCAGTCCATCCAAAAATCTCCTTCCATCTACCAAACAAATTCTAGCATTCGTGCAAACCTCAATTTTAGGAAAATCCTCCAATGGCAACAAGGTTTGCTTCATCCCATTTACAACAATAGTATATATGTTCTTCTTTCCATCATGAATAGCCTATCTATCATACTACCAAGGCCTTCCCAACAAAACATGGCATAAATCCATAGGCATGATATCACATAAAACTTCATCATGGTAATTTCCTATCTTCAATTTCACCAAACATTGTTCACTTACCAATATCTTATGCTCATCTTGAATCCATGCTATTGAATAGGGATTTGGGTGTTTCAACCTTTCCAAATTTAATTTGGTCACCATTTATTTAGAAACTAGGTTCTCTGAGCTTCCACTATCAATAATCACTTTGCAACATTTACCAACTACCTTGCATCTGGTTCAGAACAAATTCTTTCTCTGCAACAGTTCCTCCTCCATCTCACTTTGACATAATACTCTTATGTTCACCAACACTTCTCCCTCTTTCGGTTTATTAGATGATCCTCCTCAACAAAGTCTATTCTTCTACTATTCTCTGTCCTTCTGCTTGCTTCTCCCTGATTACATTCAAATGCTCTATGTCCTTTTCCACCAAACTTATAACAAGCTCCTCTAAATACTCATTTCTCTTGTCTTCTATCATCTTTTTTGTAATCTTTATTTTGGTTACCACCATATCCTCCTCTCTGGTAAGAGTTTCCATCATCTTTACGATATGGATTGTCATTCTTATTGACTTCCTTATCTTTATTCTGATATGAAAAAAGTCCTCTTCCTCCTCTAGTAAAAATTCTTCCTCTTCAAAATATTCCACCTCTTTCTCTCTATCTCTGCTCATATCTTTTGTTCAGGTTCTCTTTTTCTTTTAGGGCAGACTAATATGCCTCCTCCACACTCAACAACTTAATCAAACTAATCTCATCTTGTATAAATGACCTCAAACCATTCATATATCTTGCTACTTGCTTGGTCTCATCTTCTGAATGTCCAAATATGATATTCAACTTGTAGAACTCCTTAGTATATTCTATCACACTTAACTATTGCTTCAAATTCTGCAACTTTCAGAACAAATTGATATGATATTCTACAGGCATAAACTTTGTCTTCAACTTATTCACCATCTAATCCCATGATCTTATCTTCTCCTTTCCTTTTATTTGCCTATCCCTTTGTAAATTTTCCCACCAAAGGGATGCATGTCCTTTCAACTTTGTACAAGAAAATTTTACCTTCTTTTCTTCTATGGTACCTTCAAAATAAAATTACTTCTCCATCTCTGTTATCCAATCAAGCAATTCATCTAAATCCAACTTGCCACTATAATACGGTGGATTGAATGTGGTTTAGTATTTACTATGGTTAGGGCTCTTATGAATCTCTCTTCTCCTTGATCAAGGCCAGGTTGGTCTTCTCTTTCCCTTTCTTCCTATTCTTCTACCTCTTCATCACTCACATCATCAACTGATCGATCTCTCCTCTAGGCCATTTTGATTGCTTCTAATCTAGCATCAATTTATCTCAACCTCTCCAATACAACTAGGTCTACATTTCCATGCACTCCATTTCCTCTACTATTTCCTCTTCCCGCCATCTTTACACAAGTCCTCTACAACTGTAGGTCAGATACTCAATCTGCCACCCCACAACAAATCTTCAATAGGAATTTGCAAACTCTGACAATCTTCCACGGAATGAATCTCACTTTGATACCAATCTGGTACAGTCATTGTAGGAGGGTCCTCAGAGAGAAGAATCTAGACTGTGCAACACAAAATATGGAGGCAAATGCAGATTCAAACATTATCATTATCTAAAATTTGAATTACATATAGTCGGCCACATCCAGGCTTACAGATTCAACTCACAATCCTGGTACAACATAAATGCTCCTTAAAGTGAGAAAAATCCTTACATATTGAATTCTATATACATTTTAATCTACTTGATCTTGATTGATTGATATCCTAATGATCCATTACAAGCTTTATATCATATCCATAGATATAGAAACATCCATGTTGGCCAAAGATCTTTACAAACTCGGATGAAGGAAATGTAATGTGTGCATGAACAGGTCAGCCTCAAATTTTAATTTATCCACGACAGGTGCATATGATGAAGTGTGGACCTAAAATTAAGGTTGGGGAAACTCCAAGAGACAAATAAAAACACCTCGTAGGGATTCGTAAGCGATGAGAAAGATCCACGATCAATCAAACTAGCCGTTAGGTTTGAAATTATTCTGAGGCCATTTCCACAAATAGTCACTTAATTCGAAAGAGATAACTTGCTAGAAAAAGATCCAATCAAGCTGAAATCTTGGAATTAGGAAAATGAACATGTCCACAATGAGAACATAGATCCGCAAGGTCTAGTGAGAAAACATGACAAAATACTGAATCTGCCAACTTGAACAAGAACAAGATCTGAAAAAGAACAAAACTGAATGAAAATATTTTTGGTTGATGCAAGATCGCAAAGAACCAAGGATGCTCCTACATCATACATAATCTGAAAATATGTATCTTTTTCTTGATAATGTGTTACATAGTATTTATTTTTATTCTAAAACTGAAAATATGAGTGGGTATGTGTAGGATCATGATGGGCCAAAAAGTGGCGATATGTAAGCCATATGATGACCCATGTGGCTGACGAATTTTTTTCTACCCAAAATTGATGAAACGAAAAGGGTTTTTAGAGGAGATTCTCAGCTTTCCACCAATATAAATTATGCTTTACTTTGAATTTAATCAGTAATTATTATTCATTTTCCATTAGAATTACGAATAAAGTCCTGATTGATAGGCTGATTGAAAAACATCTATAACTTTCAAACGGTATCACATTTTTTGAATCTGAAACATGCATCAGATTCTATGCTTTGCATACTATAGGATTAGAAAAAAAAAATTGAATTTCATGAATTTTTGACCAAGTTAAGGTGGTTAGACAGACGATATTTTATATTTTTAAAAAATTGTAATAAAAAAATCATAATGAATTATTTACTTGGAAAAAAATTATAAAAAAAATATGCATCACATCGGGACATGAGTCCTCTACTTATATCTAAAATATTATAAAAAAATATTATCATTTTACTATCATGTATGAATATCTCTGTTATAAGCTATGAAAGATCTTAAGACTATTCGTTGGTTTTTCACAATTATCATATAGGCTATCATAGTATACACAACTGCATGCATTTCATTACTAAATCCATAATCCAAACTTATAATTTCCATCATAACCTAACCACTTGCGACCAACATGGATCATTGTAATGTAATAGATCTATAACCCATCACAACTCAGTATATTACATTTTATCTTTGTTCACCATATTGCATATAAAATCCTCTTCTAGAACTTCTTGCATCTCTCTAGGCTGTAATTTATAGGTAAGTTTGACATCATGAACTTTGAGGTGAAAATTACCTAGGACACAACAAGGTTCATTCTCAACTAAGTGTCTCCCACCCTTGGGACAATAAATCTACAGAAATTAAGGCACCACAGGGTGCATAAGGAACTTCTGAGCTCTTCAAGGAACTAAAAGTTTAGAAAACATTAAGGAGCCTCATCTTTAATGGTGTCAACTAAGAAAAAAGCACACCATATGTAGCCAACACTCCATTCAACTATGTATATGTTGCATTAGAGGCTCCTCTTGTTTAGCATGTAATGGGTATGCATCATGTCTTGACTGCCCCTTTTACTCCATGTGAGAAGATGTGTAGGGTGATTATTCCTTAACATTTTTTATAAACAATCCACATGCTCCTAGAATATTCCAATGTTTTGTATACATGCTTATCAGGGCATCACCATCAATTTTTTTTCTTTGGATTTATTCTTCAACACACTCATCACTTTTCTCATTGTCACCAATATGCATGCTTAGCTATCACTATCAACTTGTCATGTGAACTTGAACTTAATGATTTATTTTTGGATGAGTATAAGTATTATGCTTTATGGTGAACTATCCCTTTGTAGGTCATTTCCCTTGAGTTTATCGTTTATGACTTTTTTTACACTTATGGTTGCCTTCTTTGATTGAGACTGCCCCTTAAATGTTTGAATTTGGTGTTTTCATTGTAGGCTGCCACCTAGACTATGGGAGATTATCCTTTGTGATATTCTTGGCCTTTGAAACTTTGAAACCTTCATGTTACTACAAATTCATGTGACTGTCATATTTCTTTGTGTATTTTCTGCCATCTCAAATGTGTGTATTGTTTCACCTTGAATTCCTTGAATATCCTTAAATCATAGTGGACAATCTCCTCTTTCATTCTTCAACATCACCACAAGCCCTTCCATATCCTTCAAAACTAATGATGCTTAATAGAACACTATCCTCTGTGAGCAAGGGACCTATCTTCCTGAATACCAAGGTCATTAACATTCTGAGAGTGATAACTATCATAACTAATTTAGGCTTTATCATCCACCACTTATCAAAAATACATATTTTATTTATTTTAAATGATTTTATTGCAGTCATTAAAGGCTCACAACCATGAATATTGCAAGGTGATTGGACTACCATATTTATTTGACTGTCACCCTTGAACTTCTAAATTCATTTACTTCTCAATGAAGCATTAAACATAAAGTAACCCCTGTCCTTTATATCAGAGCCTTGCATTAATGTGAAATCCTTACATAATCAACATACCATAAGGTATGTCATTCATAAAAAATTCCATTAAAACTCAACTATCATCATAGATTCCTTTAACTTTCACATTCATCTTTGCTAGACCTTGAACAATTGCAGACTGAGTAATCATCTTCTTAACTATTGGCCATCTTAATTTCACTAATAAGTAAACTTTTTAATAATATTTTGAAAGTGATAGCTCCATAATCCACATAGAATAATTTGGTTGAATAGGTAAGAATGGTGTCCATCTACAAGATTTTACAATTATTTGAATAAAGATAGACTTGAAAGGATCTTCCTAGAGGGTTATCTTATTCGATTCATCACTTGAATAATCTGTAGAAACTGAAGCATTCTTTCTAATGCCCTTTCTCTTGAGCCGTACCCTCATGTTCCTCAATACCTCTAAGTTGTACTGACACTCTGACCTTGCATGAATTGTAAAATTATCCTCATGCTTTAATCACTGTCACAATAGTCCTTTAGGTTTTGAAAGAACCATAAAGCATTTTCCTTGTTTATTCATGACATTGTAGTTACATGTGCACATAAACCCTTATAATGCCCTCAAATCTGCTCAAGATGTATGTCATTTGCACCTTTATCTAAAGACTGCCATGTTTAAAGTTGATTGTCTTCCCAAGGATTGTTGTTACTTCTTGAAGACTATCATGATTATAAATTATACTCCCCTTGGATTGATCATTTGCCTTAAAACTAAGTTACCATCATGCCCTTTTACTTATTCACTATAGATAGCCTTAACATGAACAAATTTATCATTTGGTGCTCTTATTTGTGTCTCATAGAATAAATGACAACCTCCTTACCTTAAAACTTAGGGTATGAAGGAAAAAATAGAAATGCCTCTCAACAGTGAGAGGGAAGACCTAGGAATCACTGCCTTTAACACTGTATATTATAAAATTATCCTTTCCTATCAACTACAATAAGTATTTTCCTCCTTTTTAAGCCTAAAAGTTACATTAGTTCATTTATGAGTAGTATTTGGTAAGTACTAGACATAAAATTATGCACAACCTTGACTTTTCAAGCACATCACCATGAATTGTGTTGTTTGTTGTTACATGGTGACCTATAGTGGACAGTAGAAAACACTATTTTCCCTACTTAATGTTTGGCAATGCCATGTAAAAATTTACAGAGTCTTAATAAAAAATAAAAGGGCTTAACAAAATTTCATAAAAACCCTACATCAAGTTTGACATCATAATCTCCAAGCTGTAATCTAGTGCACATTCAACTACTTTGTTCTTTCATCATAGTAGTATGTGAGACAACATGAAGATCACAACAAGTAGACAAGATGGAAGAGATATATGAACATTATTATTTCTTACAAGGCAAGTATGATGTATCCTCATAGCAGAAAGATTTAATCGAATAAATTTTTTTTTACCATACCTTTTGTCCTCCACATTCTTGCTTTAGCATGAACTAGAAACCATTATTTTTAGGACTCTCTTAATGATTTCCATGAATTTGAAACCTTACACTCTACCTCACACCTATCCATGACCACCATGATAGCCTAAAAGTTGTTCTTAAACTCTTTTCCCTTGAAATGTGCCACTACATTTGCTTGGTCTAATACGTGGTGTTGCTGTTAATGATTCTTGTTCATGCCATGTTTTTTAAATGGATCCATAAACTTCTACAATGTACCTTATCAATGCCACAAAGTGCCTTCTCAAAACCACAATAGGAAGAATCCTTCAATTCCATGAATGAAAAAACCCTAACAATCTATTGCAATGTGGGTTAAGAAAAAATGAAACAATCTTCTTTCTTGGCGCCCAAAAGACGTAGTCTTTTATTGCTTTTACTTTTTTCATTTTGCATTTTTTTTTTCTCTATGTGAACTTTCACATTGCCACTCTCCTTTTGTTTCCATAATATTTTTTCTTTTAAACATTTAAAAATAAGTTTTAAAATAATGTCTTAAAATAAAGTGTCAACACCTTTGGTGACCTCTAGTGGAGTTTTACTTGCTAAAACTTAGTGACAAGTTGCCTTAGATCATCCATTGGGCATATGACTCATGAAGAAACTTTGAGAACATATAAAAATCAAACCTTGCATACTATTGTAGCACACTCAAAATAATGCTAGACACCTTCAAACCACCCAAACCTACCCAAGAAAACTCATACATGATTGACACTAACTAACCAACTATGCAACAACACTTGGAGGAATGATAAAAAACCTACAACCTATGTACAAAAGTAATTATTGACTCAAAGACACCTAATATAACCTACCCTAGCCAACAACAAGTCTCAATTAAAGAAAACCATTGAATAGTTTAGATAAATAGCTACCCTTCCTTAATAACTTGCAATGTTTTTCATGTTCACGTGTAGCCCAGAAAAGATGCAGTAGTAGAAACTCAATGAAAAACTACAATGCTTTTAGAAGAACATAAACATACTCACTTATCCTTTCACGTTGATCATGTTTACTACTATTTTGTACCAAATAAGTGAGCTGAATTTTATCACCTTCAATTTAAACTCTATATCCAACTTCCTCCTCAGCTGTAACTTCACACTTGGGTGCAAGCATGATTGGTGTTCTATTGGAATCCATCTTTTCTAGATGTCTGATAGGACATCCTCTTGATTGAACAAACATCAAAGTCTCATTGTTGGCTTCTTCTTTTTGGATTGTTTGTTTAATGTTATGCGCATTGGAATGGTTTGGTTGATGCTGTTCAAATGGATGCATGGCTACTTTCTCCTCTGTTTTTCATTGTTCATGATTTTCTAATTCAAGAAACACTATATTAGCATCAAGATCTGAACAAAAGTCTTCAATGATGCTAGAAAAAAGTCTTAATCAATTTCCAGCTTGTTTTTCTCATGTTTGCCAATATTTGTACTCTTCAAAACAATGTTTTCCTTATTTTGTGCTTGGTATATCAACACCTTATCAAAATTGTTTGTATCTTCTAGTTGTTCCAAACCTATTGCTGATGTTGGTATGGGAGTGTTTTCTTCATCTTGTTCAACAAAAGAAGGCAACTCATCAAACCAAATTGTAGACTTTTCCTTTTCACCACCTCCTTCATGCTTTTCAATTTTCTATACCAACTAATTTTTTGACATAGACATTAACATATCTTCTTCACCTTCAACAAAAAGTGGAAGCTCATCAAACAAGTCAACCAAAGTTTCACATTCAACCCCTCTTGTTTGCCTTTCATTTTTCTGTCCTAACTGATAATGCTCATTAACCTCTTACAACAAGTATAATTCATCCTTTTTTAACTCATCTTCAAGTGTACCAACAACAAGAAACTATTTTTGTTCTTCCCCCAAAACTTCCCGTTCTTGTCTGATAAGGCAAGAATGTTGATCTAGCAAAGAAACATGGGAAGTTTGATGGGTAATTGTAAGAGTAATAGGCTCTTGAGGAGATTTATTTTGAGCAACAAAGGGTTGATCTTGCATAGTCACAATTTTTTGCAAAGGATGAAGACTCCTAAAACTTGGAATTTTAAACTTACTTGAAGATTTAGAATGCTTATCTTGCTTGAAACTTGGAATCTTGAACCTAGAAATCTCCTCTTTTGTAGGATGATTTGGAACGTAAGTAGATGATTGGTCTTCCATCCTTTGAACATTGGCAAGCAATAACCTCATCTGCTCTTGTTTGGCAACAACCTATCCTACAAGAGACTCCTAATATTGCTCCCTTTGATAACCCCACTCCTATTGGTATTGATAGGCTTGGTAAGTGTAGACATTGAAAATGGCTTGAATGATATCATACATTCGAATCAGGTGTATTAACATCATTTCCTCTTGAAACCCATCCTCTTTTCACTTAATTAAATAAATTATCCTAGCTAATTAATCAATGACATCATTTGCATCTATTAACCTAATTCATCAAATTAGGTTAATTCACCCCATTTCATGCTAACACTTCATCCCATTAAATTAAATAAATCAAACTATTTAATTTAAATCCCCAAGTCTTCTTATTTAATTAAATAACCCTAAGTTATTTAATTAAATTTCATCCCACCTTTCCCCCATTCATTAAATCATTTTATTAAATGAATATCATCTTAATTCTTCTAATCCCCTAATTGCATAATTAACATTGATTAATTATCAATTATTAACTAATCTAATTCCCCCCCATTTTCAAGGGAATATTCCAAGGGAATATTTCCCCTTTGCACATTCCTCCAAAAGGAATATTCCTTCCCCTTTTGCACAATCTAATTTAGTTTTAATTAACTAAATTATCCTTTTTCCTCACCCATGAGAATATTCCAAGGAATATTCTCTCTCCTCACTCATTTGAAAAAGGGTAATATTCTTTTTTCTCAACAAACATACTTAGCTTAATGTGCAAGTTACCTTGTAACTTCTTGTGCAAGTTAGCTTTTGACCTCTTGTACAGGTCAAAAGTGTGTTTATTTGAGGGAATGTGAACCCTTGATTAAATCTCATCTTTCATTCTCACACGTTGATGAGAATCCATGATCCATGCCTTCAATTTCCTCCATCCTTGACCGTTGATTAGCTTTTTCGATCTCAACCATCCATTTCTCATTTTCTCTCCTACAAATAGATCCATCTTTCAAAAAGAAAACTTATGCTGTTGAAATCATTCACACTCACACTCATATTTAACACACATTTAGCATCTTTTAGTTCATTTTAATTTCATTGGTTAGTTTTGAGCTTCCATTGATGGCTTTCATGATCACATAATGCATCCATTTAGCTTATTTATTAATTAGGGTTTGAATCTTTTAGCTTAGAATCCACTCATATTAGCTTAAATTTTCATATCTAGATAATTTTTAGCATAACATCATATTACACTAGTTTGCATCATGCTCATTTAGATTAAATCCATGTTTTCATACACATCTCACAACCATTTCATTAGTTTTCTTCAATAAAACTGATTGGGGCAAGCTCATTTATCCACGAGATTGGGAAAGGGTCACCGTTCCACATCAACACGACACCACTCCACAACAGGATAAGTTTCAAATAAATTAGAGTAGAAATTTAATGCTTTCATAGTTTAGAATGCTTAGTTTTGATAAATGCTTAATTTAATTTGCATTTGATTGATCCTATTGAGATTGGCATTAGTGGCTTTGTCATGCTTTGATTCTTCATGGATCAAGTGTAAGTGACACTATACTAATCCGGCGATCACCTTTTAGCACTAGGAGGGCTAAACTGATCAAATTTAATCAATTTCTATCTCGAATTCTATTTTTTTTGACTTTTACAAGAAATAGTGACACTCAAGAGAATTTTAGCGACGCCTTTGCTGGGTGTCACCATACAACGGTGCTATTGTCATTTGAAACAAAGATGCCTATTTAATATCCTGACACCGATTAAACCAAACAATGATGCAAATAATTTTTAGAGGTATCAAAATTTGTAAACAAGAATGCACCTCAAACAACGACACATCATCATCAGTGGTTTATCTACAGAGTGATGCCCAAGTTCACTAGAGCAACACTATCATGAATAGCGAAACCCAACTCTAGTAAGAAATTTTATGATCCTTTTTTAACATGTGTTTACATTTTTTTTCTTCATTAGATTACTAACACGCCTCTAACGTTGTTCTGGTTTGTAGAATAACTAGGTTTTATAGGTTGGATGATAAAAGGAAAAGTGATAAAGCATTCTCATATTTCAATCTTATAATTCTAACAAGCGTCTTGATGCTTTTGGGGAAATTATAACCCAATTTATTATGATTTTCATTTAGGTTTAAAAAGAATGTTCAAACGAGACTAAAATTGAACCCTCATTTCATCATTGTATTTTGGGTTTAAAATTGAACAAGGCAACTTAACATTTCATTTGGTGCATAAAATGAATTCATCTTAGCTTTAGAGGTTAAAATGAATGAGTGCTTGATTTTCTATGACACACTTATAGTGCGTATCCAATCCCCTTGCACTCTGTGCGATCTTGGGTGAAGAGAAACACTCCAAGTGTACTTTTTTGTTTATGTGCACTTATAGTATGTATCCAATCCACTTGCACTTTGTATGATCTTAGGTGAAGAGAAATACTTAAGTACGCCTTTATGCATTTTGTCACCCTTAAGAGAGGACTTACTATGAGACACACCCCACAATGGGAAACTCATAGGAAAGTTCTTACAAGAATGTTTACCAACAATCTATATTAAAGGTTGGGAAATCGTGAGAAAGTACCTTCTATCCTGGACTGTATAACATACTACACCTATACCACACCTTAAGTGGAATGGGAACGGTAGTAAGAGCCTTAAGTGGTAGAACAAGTGTGTATATGGCTGGGTGTTCTCAGTTTGTTAATAAGAACCAAATTGTTTAGTTACCAAAAATACTAAATGCTTGTTGGTGCAAGAACGATCATTCTAAAGTTGCCCCACATTTGTACTATTGATTGTTGAAATAAAAAAATCCTTAGGATCTTTGGATCTTCAAGATTTTGAGATTTGGTAGTCCTGAGAAGTGTGTGCTATGGAGGGGAGCCAGTCTCGCCAAATCTCTAACTGTTCACATTATCTTAGTGTTTGGAGAAATCTGAGTGGGGAATCAACAAGTATGGCCATTCAAACCTAGATGGTAAATGATAATGAGTCATTTTAATACTTTGCTTGGTTCCAAAAAATTACAAACAAACATTCACAATTTTCCTCCAAATTTCAAACCCTTTGGTCTAAGTATGGATACCTTTTGAAATAGCCTTGATATTAATGATTGTCCTAAGGATTTTTATCCTTAGATATTTCTAAATATCTGGACTTAAGTCTCAATTCATACTTTCCAAAGTTAACATAAGCAACAATGGATTGAATTTCATCCTTTTCACAAAATGGATATTGTAAAATTTATGATGTTTTTGACATAGAAATTTAGTTTGAAAACATAATCAAGACAAGTGTTTGTGGTAAAATGAATTCACTTAAGCAAGGTGAATTGAAAAATTGAACCCCACATGACCATTTGGAGACCAATTTCTCCCATTGAACAACCTAATCTTACACCTGCTATTATTCAACCAAACATTGAACTCATTAAAGGAGAACAAACCTATATCATTAGTAGTTCGAGAAGATTCACTTTTGAAACAAAAGAAACACCCATTTAGTGGAGAAATGCAACAAATATCTTAGACGAAGAAGAGGAACAAACTGATATTGAAGTTGGAAGGCCCATATTACCACCACCTGCATGGCAATGGTCTAGGGGGATACCTTTTCAGTGAAAATTGAAGTGTCTTAATTGCTCTAGAATTCTGCACCATGTTGAAGATCTCCAAAATATGAGTCCAATGCAACTTGAATGGGCTCAAAAGAAGTTTGTATGCTCAAGTTATGGCTAGTCAAAGTTTAGTCAAACTAGGTGTCAGAGGCTAGTCAAAAAGGCAAAAAAATTGGTTGTCTCAGAATTTGATAGAATTATAACCAAAATGAAGAGCTCTTCAACACAAACCCAACGCTACTCGTTTCTCCAAAATCCAAGCTTGTACATGCAAGTTACACCAAGTCAAAGTTTGTAGGCACCAAGGTTGACTAGGCCGTACAGATGATGATGTCAGCATGTTGACATGGCAGTCCGTATAGGGTGGCAAATGAGGTGGACCAATCACAACTTGACACATGGAATTTGACTAGGTAGGTGAGTCAGTAGGTACGACAACTAGTTGGACTTATCACCGACGGACATGTGGCAGTTGACTATGTTAAAATGGTGAATCATGATGTGACACATGGCACTATCTTATTGGTGCATGATGCACCCTCCAGCAGCACCTATTAAAAGTTTACCAAAAATGATGAGGTGGGGGTCGAACCCCCAACCTCCTTTCTCCAAGCATACCACTCCACCACTACACCAACACACCTTTCAACATTCATATGGGGGGCTCGATTCATTTTGATGAAGACTTTTGAGTATTTTGAGGGGGAAACGATTTGAACCATCAACCCCTCAATCCCTAAAAAATATTCACTACCAATGAGCCATTGAATAGCTTTGAATATTTATCAACCTTGGTTGGTTTTGGAGACTTTACAAAAGCTGAATCTCCTCCAAATTAAGAATTAACCTCTATTGTTAAAAGAGAAATCTTCCAAATTTAAAAGGGATTAACATGAAATCTTGTAAAGACTGAATACATAAAATATGTAAAAGGGTTATTAGTGATTTTTTATGTAATTAGGGGGAATTGGTTGAAATTTTTACATGTAAAGGGGAGATATGTTATGATTTTGTAATATTATGGTTTTAAACCGTATTGGGTAATTTTTTTGTATAAAAACGGGTGAAAATGGGAGAGTTGGAATCCAGGTGATGGCTAAGGAGAGAATCATCCTGAAGACTCAAGTGTTTGTTTCTGTGCAATAGAAGAATGTTATGCTGCTACACTATAGAGAGACGAACTTGTAAACTTGATAGTTGCCTTGTAATTCTTTGTGGAGCATAATCAGGGATCAGTCACTCCATTGGAGAGGGGCCCAGAGACATAGCCATATTGGCGAACTCTATTATCAACTATTTTTTCTTCTCTTTCTCTTCTCTCTCTTTTTTTTTCATCATAGTTATTATGTTTTGTTCATTTTAAGCATTTTTCAATTATGTTAATTCAATTTTAAAGCCTTAATTAATCGTTGTAATATTTAAGCATTCATAGCAATTTTCATAGATCCTATTTTAGATCAGGCAATCAATATCTTCTTTTCATGATCTTAACTTAGACTTCTCTAAATGATCTCATACAAAATCAGAATTCCTAAGAGAAGGTCTATAGGTCGTCATTTCGAACTTAAGCATCTTACTCCAAAAGCTCTAAAAAAAAATCAGGCCACACCTCACCAAAATAGAACCAAGTTGTTATACTAATTCTACAAAAGTGTTTCAAGGAACAATCCAGAATTGTATATGTTCTTTTTTGGTCAAAATCCTGGTCTTTTTCATGATAACGAACCTATCTAAAACATTGGATATTTAGGATTTAAAAAATTAGAGGTCTAGCATATTTTTCACTACCTTGGTCTTGTCAAACAAAGGTTCACTTTAGGTCAACATTAGGTCAAAACATCTCATTCACCCCTTCATCAAAATTCACCCTTCACTTCACCAAACTTTGCAAAAATTTCGAATACATTAACACTTTTTGACTTAAACATTTATCAAACCCATCCCTAAGCTACTTTGTTTGTGAAATGTATCCTTTTCCATGCACTTAGCTAAGTTAGTTATCATGTTTGAGCTAGTTTACCTTGAAGGTCACAAGTCTACCCTAAAGATTTCCATGTTCATCAACATCCTTTATCCCAACATTAAACATCAAACTCAATTCAAAAGTATTGTCCCAAAATGTTTGCAAAGATCATTCCCCACATCACTCATCTTTTCATCCCCCATTATCATCATTGCTCCAAAAATACTTAGAGCATCCCTTTTACCTAGATTTGAGTCAACTAGAGTTCAAAAATTACAAATCTTAACACAACTCTCCTAGAGGTGACCCAAAATTTATGGTAAAGACAAGATCACAACACAAGAGAATCAAGGAGAAAATCAAAGTCGCATTTACCTCAAGTGATCCAAATCCTCTAGAATTTGATCTAAGAAGTCAGATTACCCCATCACAACAACCTTCATCACCATCAGGGCCATATGAGATAAAAGACATCACGAAAAATATATTTGGACTTACTAGGGAGGAAATCATGGAATATCAAGCCTTGGAAAACATAATTCCTAATTATCCATATTTTATTGTACAATCATTAACCCAAGGCTTGACTTCATCCCTAGGGATGAATCAAACATCAATAGCTAGTATTGCAGCTAGTCTTTCCAAGGACTTTGGTATAACTCTTCCATTCGAAAGAAATACACTTGTGGGTACCCTCAACACCAATCCATCTACTACTTGGACACCAACATTTGGCACTTCTACCATTCCCGAACACCCCCAACATACACATCAACCGCTTACACTTCATGAATTCATGAAAACATCAACATATTGAGGATACCCATCTTGATCGATCCCCACAAGTACTACAATTACACCCAACATCCCACAAGGAAGTGTGGATCAAGTGTCTCAAATCAACCCACAAGCACATGCTAACACCATAATGCAAAATCAACCCTTAACGCAAATAGGGACATCTTTATCGAATCCCCCAACTTGTTTATCTGCACCATTGGTTTCACCAAAAATTTCCATCCCATCCATCATCAACCCAAATCAAAACAACCCATTGGTCATGAATCCCATCAACTCAGGTAATACTTAGTCCACATCCCTAGCACAAGGAAATTCTCAAGGCATTGGACAAGGGAACCTTTTTAATCAATGTAATCAAGGTCCTAGTATGTTATTACCATCACAAAATCTACTAAAACCATCCCCATCTTTCCCCATGATCCCTTTTAGCATGCAAAATCAAATGGGACCTCACACTTATATTCCTTTATCTCAATCCACTATCCTCCAAGTAATGTCGAGTCAAGGGTAGCCCCAACCTATCATCACCAATCCACTACCCATTCAAAATATCAACATGCAAAATCCCTCACAAGTATCCCAACAACCAACTTATCCTACATTGCATGCACATGCCTTAGCTTTACAACAAGCACAACAGGCTTATCAACAAGCCATCTACCAATAGCAACAACAAGAAGCAGACTTAGCAACATAGCAAGTAGCACAACAATAACAACAACAACAACATCAAGTAGCCTTAGCAACACATCAAGCAGCCTTAGAAAAATAACAACAACAAGCTCATCAAGCATCCTTAGTAGCACAACAACAACAAAAATCCCAACAAAAAGCCCTTGTGGGGCAACAACAACAACAAGCCCAACAAAAATCCCTTGTGGTGCAACAACAATAGAAAGACTAACATCAAACAGCCTTAGGAACACAACAATAACAAAAATCCTGACAACAAGCCCTTGTGGCTCAACAACAACATCAAGCCTTACTAGCTCAACATTATGCCCAACAACAACAACAACCAAGTTCCTACTATAATTCTCAATAGAACATCATCAATACAAACAATTTAGGAACATATACATCAACACCTCAATCACCTTCACATAATCCCACATCGCCATATACACCACACAATACTTTATTGTATCATAATCCCACATATAATCCATCCATCATCTCACAATATGCAACATATGTTCCTCCACCAAACCCTCAAGATGATCTAGCATCACAACTCAAGGCATTGTCACAAGAAATATAGGACCTTTAGATGGGCAAGACAAAGAAGCCCCATACATAGAATCTATGTTCGTATTCATTCAATCGAAACATCACAATGGTGCCATTTCCTCCTAGTTTTGAAATCCCCAAATTTGATAAATATAAAGGGAGAGGCAGTCCTATGGACCATGCCAAATAATTCAACATCATGTGTATGGAGGTGGCCTGTAATAATTCTTATTTAATGCACCTCTTCCCTCGAAGTTTAACAGGTCTTGCCATGGATTGGTGTTCTCAATTACCTCTCGGTATCAAAAAATTTCAAGAAATAACCAATAAATTCATCAACCACTTCTCCTTTAATATTGAAATGGACATAAGTCTAGAAGAACTATACACTCTCAGACAAAACAAAGGAGAATCTTCCATTAATTTCTTACAGTGATGGAGACAAAGAGCTAGTAAAAGCAAGTGGCCTCTTCTCGATGAACAAAAAGTGGTGATCATTATATCAAATATAGATCCAGATCTATCCTTTGACTTAAAAATGTAGTGCATCACATCTTATGACAAGATTTTCTATAAAGCTCTTAACATCGAGAGAGCTCTAATCTCATAGGGAAATACTCAAGCTTACAATCACCCATCAACTAGTTTAAATAAAAAGCCTCATGTTTGGGCTAAGAACAAGAATGTAACAAATGATGAGGTGGTAGATGCTAAGGTAGTCTTAAGTTCTCCTAGGCCAAACAACAATCAAGTTTCTAAAATTCAACCAACTGTGTAGCAAACAACACCTCATCAAAACAATCAAATCAATAACACCGAGACACAACAAATGCGAAACCCTAACAAGAACAACTATCCTAAATGAAAGTACACATAGTTATCAGAACCCATCGAAACCATCATGAAGAAATTGGTAGAGTTAAACCTAATAACACTTCCCAACTTTGAAAACTACCAAGAACTCCAAGAGAAACCATCTTGGTACAACGTGCATGATCTTTGCTACTTTCACAAAATCAAAGGACACAAAATGATAAACTGCACGAGGCTGAAAAATATTATCTAAGACCTTATAGAAAATGACACCATATTTGTTGAAGTACTAGCTGGTAATCAAGATCTTAAAATATATTAGAATCCCATGCTAGATCATAACAAATGTAACAACAATGGGAAAGCTAAGGATTACACAAACGTGCAACATACCTATTCCAATTTAGTTGCTTCCTTAGATAGAATCATTACCATTGTCACCATCAAAGGGACTAGTGTGGAGAGTGGAGTCACCACACGACATGGAAAAATCACCATTCAAGTAGTCCCATATCAATCTAGGGCACAACCTGCTTTGCCAACATCAATCCCAACAAATATAATCTCCTAGATCAGCTTAAGAAGACCCCTGCACAAATATCAATCTTGGAACTATTAAGAATATCCCCCACACATAGGGAAATCTTAGAGAAAGCTTTGTCAGAATCATCCATCCCTGAGGATATTGATACTGACCAGTTTCAAGCTATGGTAGGGAATATCACTAATCATCTCCTTACCTTCTCAAAGCAAGACCTACCATCACAACTATATCACAATCATGCTTTACACCTTGAGGTCATCATTCATAAGAACAAGGTCAAAAGAGTCTTAGTATATGGAGGTCCTATTTTGAACATTTGCACCCTTCAGTTGATCAAGAATTTGGGCTATTCAGAGGATACTATTGAGAAAGAAAATAGTACCACCATCAGAGCATATGATGACCAAGAGGAGGTAAGGCACCATTGCATTACCCATCCAAGTGGGACCCATCATTATCAAGACTACATGCCAAGTGTTAGACCTTGACCTCCCATACAACATCATGCTTGGTCGACCATGGATCCATTCCCTAAAAATTGTAGCCTTGACCTATCATCAATGTTTAAATTTTCCTTTTGAGGGCAAATCAATTACTATCCATGGAGATCACAAGCCTTTTTACTACTGCAATAATCTTGAGGCCAAGTTATACAAGATCCCCTAAATACCAAAGAATGATGCAGGGCCTACACCATCTACCTCATTTGTTGACCCATCATCCCTTACATCGACCTTATAAACAAAAACACCCATTGTTCAAAAAATTCATGACATCAAAGCAGTGATCTAGGATGATGGTTGTGGAAACTAGCTAATGAAGAATACCTTTGTCTTATGAGAGATACCTCTTTCTCCTCAATCACATGGGAAACCCACATCTAGCCATAGAGAACCCAAGACAATCAAGATGGCAGCTACTACCTTCACCAAGTGGGGGGATTTGAACCAAGAAGATATCAATGAGGAAGATGTCTCTAAACTACTCTATCAGGATGAATGACCTGTCCCTGCTCTTCCCATGGAAGATGATAACAAAGGATTAAAAATAATGAAGGGAATGGGTTATAACAAGAATGAAAAATTGGGAAAAAATGATAATGGTTTTCTAGAACCTCTCGTTCCTGAGAAAAGACTAAAAAATCTTGGCTTAGGTTTTACTACTAGCAAGGGCACCCTTATTGGAAAAGGTACTTCTTCTAAATAGGTTGAGGCTTCCTCTTGGCTACCTACATCATGTGATACAACCTTAGATGACTTCCCCCTTTATGTTGCTGACCTATTTGAGAATAGATCCTTCTTCATGATATCTATAACATCCTTTGCTTTGAGTAATAAACTAACAGAACTACACCTAGTATACACACAACTCATTGAGTTGGACCAATAAGGAACACTAATTCTTGATTCATTTGAAAATGATGAAGCAATCTCAAAATTCATGGAAGTCTGTGAAAACTTACCATGGGAAGATCACAAAACAAGTTTTGACATAGAACTAGACACATGGGTGTACTATGGGGAGACGATTGATTCCTTCAGTCATAAAATTGGTAAAATGCAAATAACATGCAAAACTTTGAGTGAAAACTACAATGTGTCACTTTTTGATCCTAAAATAGTAAAAAGAAAGGACATATTTGAAGGTGAAAACCTCTTTGAGGTGCCCAAAGAAGAGGGATTTAACCTCCCCCTTAGTGTAATGCATCCAAAGAAGTCAACAATGCTAGCAAAAAAGACCACTCTAGTAAATGTGGGAACAAAAGAAGCACCCAAGATTACTTTCTATGCTAAATCCTTATTGGATGAAGAACATAAAAACCTAGCAGCATTCCTGAAAGAGCGAAGATCCAACTTTGTATGGTGATATACTAATATGCCAGGGCTTGATCTAGAAGTAGTTGTGCATCACTTAGCATTTTATCCTAAATCCAAACCCGTGAAGTAGAAATTAAGGAAGATGCACCCTCAGATAACACTCTTGCTGAAACTTAAATTACAAACACTTTTTGACGTTTGATTCATCTGATCGATAGATTATCCTGAGTGGGTTTCCAAATTAGTACTAGTCTCAAAACCCACTGGGGGCATCAGAATATGCACATATTTTAGAGCCCTAAATAAGGCATGCTCGAAGGATGATTCACCTCTTCCTAACATCAACCTCATCATGGAATTAATAGTTGGGCATAAAATACTATCAGTCATGGATGATTTTTCAGGCTACAATCAAATCATAATCACTAAGGAGGATCAATGCAAAACTGCATTCACTTATCCATGGGGAACCTATTGCTAGAACGTGATGCCATTCGAGTTGAAGAATGTAGGAGAAACCTATCAAAGAGAAATGAAACTTATCTTTCATGACATAATCCAAAAAATAGTTGAAGATTATATGGATAGTATTTTGGAAAAATTAAAGAGAAGAACTGAGCACATAGAAGTCTTAGGACCCATCTCCGACAAGCTTGAAGAGTATAAAGTAAGAATAAATCCAAAAAAGTGTGTCTTTGGGGTTACATCAGGGGAACTTCTTGGCTATATCATCTTGCAAAGAGGGATAGAAATTGATCCAACAAAGGTAAAATCCATCCTTGACATGGAACCACCACAAACACTCAAGCAGATAAGAGGGTTACAAGGAATATTGCGGTCCATCAGAAGGTTCATAGCGTAACTATCAAACAAAATCCACCCTATTTTACATCTTCTCCATAAAGGAATAACTTACAAGTGGGATGAGAAGTGTGATAAAGCTTTCTAGCAGATCAAAGACTATCTATTGACACCTCTAGTGCTCATGCTGTCGATACAAAATAAACCATTGATCCTATATATCTCAACAACATCAACAACACTAGGTGCTCTTTTGGCACAACATGATGAAAATGGAAAGGAAAGGGCTATCTATTACATCAATAGGAACTTAGTGGGTTATGAAATGAACTATTCACCCATTGAAAAATAATTCTTAGCAATATTTTTTGCTTCACAAAATTTTAGACACTACATGCTGTCACATCAAATCAAACTCATTGCAAAGATAAACCATTGAAATACTTGTTATCCAAAGCAACTCTCACTAGATGAATGGATAAATGGGTAATGATCTTAACTAAATTTGACATAGAGTACATGGAGCACAAGGAAATAAAAGGGAAAGTAATTTCAAATCAACTAGAAAATGTACCTATCTATGTTGAGAACCCCTTAATATCTGAATTCCCTGATGAATTAGTATTCCTTTTCAATCTAACCAATTAGTGGAAGATGTACTTTGATGAATCATTCACCCAACATGGATCAAGAGAAGGTATTATTTTCATCACCCCTCAAGGTGATTGCATCCCAAAGTCATACATGCTATCATTTACAAGTACTAACAACATTGTTGAGTACAAATCCCTAATCACAGGCCTAAGGATAGTAGTTCAGTGGTAGATACAAGAGATGAAAGTCTATGGAGACTCACATCTGGTTATCAACCAAGTCATTGATGACTACAAAACTCAATATGATAAGCTTACTCCTTACAAGATGGAAGAAAGTCTCAAAGATCTTTTTATAGACATAAATTTTGAGTGGATTCATGGCATGAACAACTAAGCTACAAACACCATGGCAACAATCGGATCACTATTAGACATGCCGAACAACATCTTTCAATGTGAATTTTTGGTAGAACAACTTCTTGTACCAAATTTCAAAATACCTGAATCTAAATTTGTGCATGTCATTTTTGGTCCTAGATCCCCATGGTATCATGACATATTCATCTACCTAAGTAGAGGAATCCTCCCATCCGATATCACCTCTAACCTTAAAAAGACCTTTGTCAAAAAGGCATCTTGATTCATGATCTTAGGTGATACCCTTTATTGTCAAAGCATCAAAGGGAAATTACTACGATTTCTTAACCAAGAGAAAGCCTTGATTTCTTTAATAAAAGTACACGATGGTATATGTGGATCCCATTCTAGCGACATGAATTTAGCTAAAAAATTGTTGAGGATGGGGTACTACTGGCCAACCATGGAAATAGAAGCTCATTAGTATGTGCAAAAACATGTCTAGTGTCAACAACATGGAGATCTGATCCATGCTCCAACTTAGGAATTACAAATAATGATCACACCTTGGCCTTCTTGTAGTGCAAACTTGTTCTCATAGGAAAAATCACTCCAACCTCATCCAACGACTACAAGTTTATCATAACAACCATTGAATACTTTACCAAGTGGGTTGAAGCCATTCCTATGACCTACATAATAGGGAAGAAAATTGCCAAGTTTATCCTGAATTAGCTAATTTTCCATTATTGTGTTCCTCAAACCCTTATCTCTGATAATGGAACACCCTTCAAGAATAAGGATGTAAAAGAGCTATGCCAAAGATTCAACATCCACACCGATTCTCTACCCCATATTATCTCCAAGTCAATGGTCAAACTGAGGCTACAAATAAAACCATTTTGAAGATCCTAAAGAAAACAGTCAATGAAGTTGGCCGTGACTAACATCTACAGTTAAATCCCACTCTTTGGGCTTATCGAACTAGTATCCACATGCAAATAGCTGCAACCCCATTCTCCTTGGTCTATGGATCAAAAGCCATTCTGCGTATTAAAGTTGAGCTCCCATCACTATGGGTGTCACTACAAAACCTAATCACCAATGAAGACTGTAGAGTACCTTGACTAAATGAGCTAGAATTCTCGGATGATCATCATCTTGATACCCTTAATCACTTGTAAGTATATCAAAACAGACTAAAAAAAAGCTATAACAAGAAGATAAAGTGTCAATCTTTCCAAGTAGGGGATCTTATCCTGAAGTAGAATGAAAAGAATCTACTAGATCAGGATCGTAAAGGAAAGTTTGAGCCTACTAGTTGGGTCCCTTTATCATCACAAGAAGTTATGGACCAGGAGCATACCAATTGTCAACACTTGAAGGTGAACCCTTGTAGGAACCCACTAACAACTTACATCTTAAATTTTTTTATGCCTAGTCTTGAAGGGTATAAATATAAAAATACAAAAAAATAAAAAAATGATCAAAATACAAAAAAAGAAGAAAATGGATTGAAAAAGTAAAGAAAAAAATCATCCTCTAGTGAAAACCACTTCGGTGGCACTTTGGGAAAGTACCTTGGTGAAAGCTTGAAAAACATGTGCCCTTCATAAATAAATAACCTCTATCTACCTTTGGCTCTTTATCCTATCATTCTTTGCATCACCCTCCATCCATCACCTCATTCATGCTATTTATTCCATTACCCATCCGCATCCTTATCATAGCTTGATGTTCTGAAGTATTGTATCCCCTTTAGTACTACTTGGAATAATCCTAAGGTTAGTTTGTCCCTCCTACATCGAGGTAGTCTATCATATCACACTAGGGGCAATTCGTTATGGATCATATAAGGTTCTTGTATATCTTAAGGTTATTGGAAATCTCATCGAAAATCCCAAAACCATTTGTAAAATTTTCATCAAAAAATCTAATTTTTTTTGCAAAATCTTGTATAGCTAAAATCCAAAAAAATTCAAAAATTGTAAAGGAAAAACCCAAAACATCCAAAACACATCAAAATCCCTAAAAAGTTAAAAAATCAAAAATCCAAAAAACCAGTACCCTATTATCGAACTACAGGTCTCTGAGCTTGAACATAGGTAAGGCCATCATTGATGTGCCCCCAAGACACCATAGGTAAGTCCTTTAAGAGTTTGTCATAATAAATTGGCATCTATCAATTGTTCATTTTCATCATCAATAAGTCAAGTTGATCGAAGTAGTGGCCTCAATGTGTATAACGTAGGCAAGGCTAATATTTGATTAGCCCTCGAGGCCCCTAGGATAGGTATTTTAAGTTAGGTTCTTGTTCAAAACTCAAAAAATCCTTAAACATTCAAATATCGGAAAAATATTAAACATTTGCAAAATCTTTAGAAAACCCCTAAACATTCAAATACCTCAAAAAATCTTAAAACATTTAAAAATTCAAAAAACTCCAAAAAAATTGGAAAACATTGAAAAAAATATAGAAACTCAAATAATTGAAAACCAAAACATTAACATAAACTTTCAAAAAGATCAAAAATAGCCTCAAAACATTTTCAAAATATCAAAAACATTGAAATATTTTTAAAAAACCCAAAACCATCCATCCTATTTCTCTTCCACCCGCAATAAACCTTCATCCATAATAAATTGAGTATCACCTTCAACGTTTGGTAAAGCAATTAGAAAGCAAGTATAGTGAGTCGTAAAGTGAGAACCTAATTTTCAAAATCTAAAGTCTAGATCATAGGTAAATGCATCAGTAGATTTTGCATTAACAACTTATCATAAAGCTCATCATCATCCTAATCAATCAATTTGATCAACATGTCCTAAGATGTATCCTTCCTATGATGGACATCAACATTAGACATCACCTTAGCTATACTTAAAATGGCAAGAGATATAGATAAAACTGACTATTTATCTTTGATCTTTTCTTCTAATTTATCTTATTGAACCATTCTGAGGACCTCTCAATGATGTCTCAAAAATTTAGAGAGAAAGGAATGGGGAATTGATCATTATCTTTCATTTTCCGTGCTTGTGGGGTATTCCTATAAAATAATCTTTGCACATACTTGCTTAGTTGTGTGTAGGGAGGTTGTTTGGAATATATTGTTGAATATTGCTTATGCATTGGTCTGATGTATTCTAAACTACTAAAATACATTCCAACAAGGTTTTTGTATGTGAAGGTGTGAACATGAACTATCCTATCTATTTGCAGAGTCAAAGTCCATTACACTAGATACAATGTCATCCTGGCTTTTAATACCTTGATACATCATGTCTATGTGTTATATCAAACAATAAGGAATGATGAAAAATCCCAATCCCAAGATATGAGAAAATCATCATCATTATCATCATCATCATGCATTTATCATCACCATATCTAATAAAGCCTCGATGGATCATAGACTTGTTGGATCTTTTTCATCAATCATCAAAATCAATGGTTATTCATCTTCTTTCTTCTATCTTCTCTCTGTGCTAACTTGGTATCATGACAATCACCAAAAGCATCATCAATGCATCCATCCTGCATCCACAAATCAACATGAATACATCTCACATAATCATACCATATCATAATACATACATCCTGCATTATCATTATCATTTAAGTTGTGAGGAATAATATAGATTTGTTATTCTAAGCATCTTGAATCATTGCATCACATATCATAAACATGCATCAAATTATCATATCATAAGCATAAATATTTGCATTACCCATCCATACATCCATATACATACATCATCATCTCATAAAACTACAAAAGAAAATACACAAAAGAAATGCATCCATACCATCTGCATATCATATCATCCATCCCATAACCTGTCATGAAAAAGATACTAAAAAAAAATATCATTGTGTCCATTCCATATCATCACATATCGCATAAATATGATAATAAAAGAGTTGAATCCATACATGATCATAATATATAAGCATGTCAAATCACATCACATCACATCACATCAAATGCATCCACACATTCATAAACCATGAAACAAAAGCAAACACATCACATCATGAATATGTATCATCTCATATATATATCAAAAAATCACTGTCATGGTACAATATCTGAGTCAATGTATATATATCAATCAAAAAATACAATATCCACAAGGCTATCAAAAAGGAGTCCATGAATGTATATCTGTGTAAAGAGTTGGGAAATCATTAAAAAATGTCTATGTACAAATGAGCTAGCCCTAATGGTTGCTCCCCTCACCACGTTGTCTCTCTAGTTGATCCTCGGCCATGGGATGTACCCCACTCCTCCGTGAGTAATCCAAATATCTAAGCATTGCGGGGACATCTATGTGGTAATGCATCCGATAGTAGGCCAACTTAATCATGGTATCTCTGTACAATCTAGTAGGCACTATTTGCCCTAAGGCTGTAGCTAACATAATCTCTAGCTGTTGGTGCCGCTTGACCTCTTGAGCCAACTACATCTTGGTAGTTTGTTTGAGCTACTACTCTTGGTCTCTCTCTCTCTCTATAGTGATAGCATGTACCTACTACCTAGCTTGGTCTCTCTCAAAAGTAATCATCAAAATCTGCTGATGCGCCTAATCCCTCTCATCTGTAACCACCTACAATTGTTGTATCTATAAATCATGGGGATCTTGCCCTAATGGTGGTGGCTATACTGGTTGATGCTATATCAAAGGCTGCTGTGGAGGCTACTGATGCTCTGGTGGTTCCCCTAGGACCTATCCATCCTGGCCATCCCGACCATCCTATCCTCTACCTATGCCCACCCCTTCCCTCTGGGTCTCTCTTGTGGAGGTGCACCTACTATATTTATCAATCAACAAGGGGGTGTGAACCAAGCATCATACACATGAGTCATCTAAGCATCTACTTGTCCCTGATAATATTGGCCATTGGAAGCCCTCAACAACCTCATGGGTTGGGATAGTAGATCCCCATGCTCTAGTCTCTCGAGTTGACTCGGTGAAGATGGTAGTATATGCATCATCTGGCCTATCCTGCCTATCTCCAAACTGTCTCACCACCTTATTTGGTAGGTACCTCTCAATGATGGTGTGCTCTCAAACCTGCATGTATCAGGTCAGTCAATCAAATAAAATCTATTAGACATCATCATACCATGCTGCCATCTGAAGCCAGGGTCACCATATGAAAACTGTCATATCATCGATGACCCTACACCAGTAGGGGATGCCAAGCTACCTTATATTATATAGTGTGATGGCACCCCTATACCTCTAGACAATAGGATCATTTGAATCTACATCCACCATTTGAATAATTGGTTAGAGCATAATGATGTGCTCCTAGGCCCAAATTTGAAGTAAGGTGACCCCTATGTCAATCGCCCTACCATCATAGTATATGAAATCATGCATATCATGACATAGTGAGGCCAACATCACTAGCCCCCATGCATACTGAGTCCTTTTGAACAACATCTTGTGCCAAGCCAGGCCCCATCCTAAACTGAACCCTCTATTCCATCGATTTGGAGCAACTAAACCTGAGATGATTGCTACAATAATCAATCAGAAACTGGGAACCCGACCTCTATACATCTCGAGGTCAATATGTGAATTGACTAGAATCATGTCCTCCTGGTCCATCACCTCATGAAATGCATCGTAGCTGACATCAACATTGTATATCATGTGCTCACCATGTATCAACAAACACAATATCTGCCATACATCCTCGAACATCACTATCGCCTTGCCGGTAGGTAAGTGGAATGATGAGGTCTCACTGTGCCATTACTCACATAGTGCTGTCATCATAGCTAAATGTGTCTAGATGATGGGCATGTATGCAACACACCACAAGTTGATCTCTCTCAAGGGCTCTTGTTTTAACTTAAATAAATCACCAAGTCTGGACAAAACTATGGGCTAGTGTTCATGGGACATCAAAGGCATGATCACCTCTTGCACCCACAAAGTGCATGACGTCAAATCAAAATTTTTTTTGACTAAGTTTGGAGTTTTCATCCCCAAAATGACAATAGCATCACTATTTATGATAGTGTCACTATAATTCAGATTCCAATTTACAACACCCAAAGAATTTAAAATACAAATCGCGATATGCATCGCTAAACACATGTGCATCACAATTTGATCTTTGGAAAACCCCAACCCTAATTATCAAATCCAAATGTGCATTGCTATTTACATATGTGTCATGATTTAGAATCTGAAACCCTAATTCTAAATTTAGAAACTGTGTGCAATTCACATATGCATCACTAAAATTCAAATTAACGAAGTTGATTCTCAAAATAGAATCACTCTAGACCGACACCACCAAGATTTAAATTTCAAAAGGCATTAAATGCATCAAAAAATAAAATTTCAAATCAGGTTTTGAATCACATACCGATGGTCCTACTCCTATAAGCCTCTGGTACTCACGAACTTGATTGGAAATGTGTCGTGGGAGCACTCATTGCACCATTTCGTTAGAGAGTCAGAGCTCAAAATGCAAGAAATCTTGAAGGTGTGAATGCACAAATAAATTGAAAGTGACCCTTCCTCACCTATTTATGCTTGCAAGTTAGGGTTTTTTCCCCTAATTTAACCATCAAGCTAGGGTTTTTTTGTTTATCATTTTCACCAATTTTTCCAAATTGAACCTTATTTTGCATCATTTTTTACATTTTTTGGCATATTTTTTTGCCCCTTGGATCCTTTTTGGACCCCTTGGGTAACATTTTAACCTTTGTAGAGAAATCACCCCAAAATTCAAAATTTCCACCCAATTTCTCAAGGGGGCAAGCAATCAGAATACTTTCGTTGGGGCATCTAAAAATTAGATTTTTTTTATTTTTTGATTTAAGGCAGTAGTTTCTAATCCAAGAAGCATTAGTCTTTGAACTGAAGCAGCGGGTACCTCACTTCAAAGAGGGGAAAAATATACACTGAAAATGTCCTAAATGATATCATACACTCGAATCGAGTATACTAACATCATTTCCTCTCGAAATCCATCATCTTTTCGCTTAATTTTAACTAAATTAGCCTAGCTAATTAATCAATGGCATCATTTGTATCTATTAACCTAATTAATCAAATCAAGTTAATTCACCCCCTTTCATGCTAACACTTCATCCCATTAAATAAAATAAATCAAACTATTTAATTTAAATCCCTAAGTATTCTTATTTAATTAAATAACCCTAAGTTATTTAATTAAATGTCATTCCACCTTTCCCCCATTCATTAAATCATTTTATTTAAAAAATATCATCTTAATTCTTCTAATCCCCTAATTACATAATTAACAATGATTAATTATCAATTATTAATTAATCTAATTCCCCCCCACTTGCAAGGGAGTATTCCAAGGGAATATTCCTCCTTTGCACATTCCTCAAAAATGAATATTCCCATGGAATATTCCTTCCCCTTTTGCATAATTTTATTTAGTTTTAATTAACTAAATTATTCCTTTTTCTTCACCCATGAGAATATTCCAAGGAATATTCTCTCTCCTCACTCATTTGAAAAGGGGGAATATTCTTTTTTCTCAACAAACTTACTTAGCTTCATGTGCAAGTTAACTTTTGACCTCTTGTATAGGTCAAAAGTGTGTTTGTTTGAGGGAATGTGAACCCTTGATTAAATCTCATCTTGCATTCTCACCCGTTGATGAGAATCCATGATCCATGCCTTCAATTTCCTCCATCCTTGACCATTGATTAACTTGTTTGATCTCAACCCTCCATTTATCATTTGCTCTCCTATAAATAGATCACTATTTGGAGACAAATGGATCCATCTTTCAAAAGAAAACTTATGTAGTTGAAATCATTCACACTCACACTCATATTTAACACACATTTAGCATATTTTAGTTCATTTTAATTGCATTATTTAGTTTTCATCTTCCATTAATGGATTTCATGATCACATAATGCATCCATTTAGCTTGTTTATTAATTAGGGTTTGAATCTTTTAGCTTAGAATCCACTCATATTAGCTTTAATTTTTCATATCTAGATCATTTTTAGCATAAAATCATATTAAACAAGATTGCATCATGCTCATTTAGATTAAAACCATGTTTCCATACACATCTCACAATTGTTCCATCATTTTTCTTTAATAAAATTAATTGGGGAAAGTGCATTTATCCATGGGATTAGGAAAGGGTTTCCGTTCGACATCAACGCGACACCACTCCCATAATGGGATAAGTTTTGAATGGATTAGAGTAGACATTTAACACTTTCGTAGTTTGGAATGTTTAGTTTTTATAAATGTTTAGTTTAATTTGCATTTGATTAATTTTATTGAGATTGACATTAGTGGCTTTGTTATGCTTTGATTCTTCATAGATCAAGCATAATCAAAACCATACTAATCCATTGATCATAGTAAGCCAACTAATCCCCATATTTTCATTATTTTGGGGCTAGATAGGGAGGTAACAAGGATGGTTCAACTTAGCCATGAATTCTTCAAACTAATCGAAAGGCTACCAAGAAGGTTGAGCAGGGGTGGGTGGGTGGCAAGCATGATGATTATGCTGATAATCTGCTATTAGTGGGTTATTTGAGACAAAACCTGTAGCATATTATAGAAAGTGGTATAAGAAACATTTTCATGGAATTAAGGGTTATAAAACATATCTCCATGGAATGAAGACATTATATAACATTTAAAATAGTTGGAAATTTATAGAAATGATTAAAAAATTAGAATTATTAGACCAATTTTTGCAAAAAATTGTAGCACATACCAGCACTTGGTCTTTTGGAAACCACTAGAATGGAGTTGGAGTTGCTAGATGTGTAGATATTTTGCCTCCAAAGGAAAAATTTACTGATATACACATCAAATATCAACAATGATAGGATGGGATTTGAATTGTGATAGCTCAAATGATCCCATCGAGCGTGCCAAAAACTATTATAACCAAATAGTGTTCCCTTTCTAAGTTGTAGAACTTAGCTTACTCAAAACCAAACCTCTCTGGAGGTTCTCTTCCATCATAGGTGACCCTCAAACCTAGAAGAGATCCAATGTTTCACCACTAACCTAAGTATTGCAACTTAGCAAGGGCATAATATTGAGTGAAAACAGTTCCATCCCTAACCTTTGGGGAAACTAGTTCCATTAACATCATACCACCTTCCCTACAACCAAAAAACAACCTTACTATCCAATCCCCTAATAATTCTCCCATTAATTCTTTACAAATTTTTGTGGCCATCCCACAAAAAACCATACTCGCTAACTCCACACAAGTGATACTACCACCCATACATACTCAAGCTCCCACATACTCTATGCATATCACTAACCCATTATACAACACAACATCCAGTCAAACTATCGCTCCCACCTCGATAATTAATCCACACACATTATCACAATTATCTCACCTTTCACAAGCACCACCACCATATACAACCTATAATTCCCAACTACTTACATCTAGCATTCATACTCACATACCCATCAACCAATACATCACCCATCAAAACTACAACTCCATGAAATAACATCCCCAACATCTCACACCAAATCCTATTCACAACATACACCCGCATAATCAAAATACCTACCAACACAACTCCAACCAAAACATCATGACTTCACAACAATATACCAATCCACATAATCATATAAATCCACAACATAATATCCACCAACAGTATCCAACCCATAATATCATAAACCAACTACAACAATCCACCCCATTAAATCATTTTGCTAACCCTAATGCATCTACTCATACTTACATTCCTCCAAACTACTCATACAACAAAAAAATGCACCATCATCAAACTTCCCCCAAGGTCATCAATCATCACATCCTACATCCAATTAAAATGCCATCAACATACCCCCAGTCACACATCCCAATAATCTAGCTCTTGAAATCCATAATCTGTAGCAAAAATTTCCAATATCCACACGGGACAAGTAAAAAAGAGCTATATACTAGAAGACATATTCCCCTACCCATTTTATAGGATTATACCTATTCCACCCTTTCCATAGCACTTCAAAATTCCCAAATTTGACAAATATAAAGGAAAGGGAGACCCTTGCAATCATGTCAGGGAATTCTATGTAGTTTGTTTAGAGGTTAGGCACAATGCTACTTATCTCATGTGCCTCTTAATAAGAAGCTTAGGAGGGAAATACATGGAGTGGTTCTCTCAACTCCCCGCTAGCATACAAACCTTTAATGAACTAGCTAAGAACTTTATCTCACATTTCTCCTACAATATAGAGCATGAAACTTCAATTATTTACTCATGCACCACAAAATAGAATGCTGGAGAAATATTTTCCTCCTTTTTGTAGAGATGGTAAAACCTAGCTAGTAAATGTCCATGTCACATCTCTGAGAAATAAATAGTTGAAATGTTCATTCAAAACATAAACATTGAAATAGGGTTCCATCTAAAAATTCTATGCTTACTTATTTTGACAAAGTTATTGAAAAGGGGATTATTATTGAGAAATCCCTCATTTCCTAAGGACTCGTCAAAATTTTAAAAGACAACAAAGGCTAATTGAATTCATCAAATGGAAAATATCATTATTGGGACAAGAATAAAATGTCATTATTGATGGTGTGGTTGATGCCAAGATGGCTCAACATGCTCAACCCATCTTACACATACAAGCATCAAACATGATCACACTCTCAGAGAGTAGACAGTATGAACCATAGGTTAAACCTATATAGTGAAGGGACATAAATTTGTATGCCTATAATAGAGTAAAGGGACATACCACTCAAGGTTGATGTAAATTTAAGAATCTTATTCAAGATCTCATTTATAGGGGAGACATCGTTGTTGAAGATCATCCCAAAAATTCATCACAAATAATCGCATTAGTAATATCCATGGATCACATAGCGAGACAATAGGCATATATCAATATAATTTTCCCTAACATGATCAAAACCATTACTTATGTCTAAAAATGACCATAACATATCCACCTCATTTTAATTCATAGTAGGCCATCTTGTAGAATCATCCACACAAGAAGCCTCCATCTCTTCTCCCATTCCTTCATCCCTTAAAAATTTGCAACTTCAATCCACATTATCTCGATCTACTGCATCATCCAATAATAACACCTTTCAAGATTTTCCCCAAGGTCTATCCACAACATATAATCCATTTTTGGATGCAAAGCAATCTATAATCAAGAAATCTTGGACCAAATACCATCATGCATCCTATCACCCATCATTCCCACTCCAGAGATTCCTATTCAAAAATCAATTATCACCATGCCAAAACATTGAGGATACCCAAGAGTACTTTATTTCTACCACATTATCAAAGCCTAATAGATGAAAAGAAAACAATCCAAAGAATCAAGAAGTGTACACATCTAAAAATGGTCACGGTTAACCAAACCTGTTAATTAATTAAATATGAATTATTTAATTAATATTCTTAAGTCATCTACATATAAATAAATTTAATTATTTATTTATATTGTTCATTTTTCCAATTATTCTAGTTTAATTAAATAAATAAGTTTATTTAATTAATGCTATTTTCCTCTTAATTAATTAAATAGATTTCACAATTTATTTATATTAATTATCACAAGTTTAAATTCTAAATTTAAATGATATTCTTCATTTCACATTTAATTAAATATTTTCAATATTTAATTAAAACACTTTCTGAAATTCTTCACTCTTCTCAATAATTAAATATTTTCAAATATTTAATTAAGAATATTTTTATTTCCCACACATAATTAAATATTATCTATTTTAATTATGGACACATCTTCCATTTGTCTCTTCATTTTCCATCTGTCTCTTAAAATTCCATCTTCTTTTCAAATTCTCGATCTCTCACCGTTCATTTTAATAGGTTTGAACTCAACCATTGATCTTGGCCAATTGAATTCTTTCCTTCAAAAATCTATAAATACAACCCTCTTGAGAGTTGGAAAGGACCTCTAATTCTAGATTTTCATACGTAGTTATTATAGTTACATTTCAGTTTTATCAGCATTGTAGTATCATAGCATTTTAATCCTATAGCTTAAATCATATAGTCATGAATATTCATTTTTTATCAATCTCATTCTCCTAAGTTGTCATTTCAACAAGCTGCTGCTTACACAACTGAGAGCCAACATCTTTTATCAAATCCTTGGAGATAGAGGACGATGGGATGATTTTGAAGAAGCTGCTGCCATGAGAGTTTGTATTTACGCTTTCTAGATTAGCTTTCTTTCAATCTAATGTCTCCTCGGTGTGTTAGTTTATTGTTTATTTAATCTACGCATTTTCTAACCACACAAGAAGAAATCCCTGAAATGAGTCAAGATCAAGTTATTCAAATCCTACAATGTCATCCTATCCTTGATCAAGATCCTATTATCCATTTCCATGTCATCCATGATTCTAAAATTGAATTTGATCCCATCCATATGCCGATAACTTCCATTTCCACAAATGAGATATGCATTTCAAGTAGACATATAGATAATCTCTCCCTTGTTCATCTAGAACAAGAGTAATTTTCTCTAGAAGTAGTTGAGAATGTTGAATCAAAAAGCATGAAGGTAGAGAAAGAACCAATATACTATCAACTTGGATCACTTACTTTTATAAGAGACAAATTTCTTATCAATGAGAAGATAAACACCAGTGATGATTCCAAACAACACAAAGAAGAGTTAGCATCTTGTTGTCATAATAACACATATCCTATCACAAAAAAAATATGTCAGAGCATGTAATATAAAGGAAAAGGATTAGGCCTACATGAACAAGGTCTTCTAGAGTTGATACAATTTTTTGACAATGCTAAATAGCAAGGAGTTGGTTATTCATCAATCAAGAAATCTAACGATGTTAGTGGTAACTATATAATACTAGGGGTAACTTCATTTGATGAAAACATCTAGATAGGTTCCATGAAGAGTTCTTACCATAACATTGTTTCCAAAACTCATCCAATTCACATCATATACCATCATTCCCAAATCCTTCCATCCATTAAAGGGGACCAACATAAGACAAGTCTATAAAAATCAAAAGATCAAAGTCAAGCTATTGAAGATAATAAATCCAAAAATTAGAGTGCACACATACAATAAAAATGGATCCCAAGGAAAACTAATAATGCAAAGCATCAAATACAAATACAAATACAAATACAAAAGTCAACAAAATTATGGAGCCATCTAAAATAAGGCCTTCCATCACTAAAAAAATGTCCACCTCCTTCAAAGAAAACTTAAATACGAACATGCAAAGTGTATCAAACCATTGGTCCCCAACATGCTCAAAATCCACCGTCCACACTCCATCATCCACTATCCCAAGTTTGGAAAATAAAATATCCTATATCCAAACTATCCAATAATTCATCCACATGTTATGTCCTCCATCAAAATCTAACATCTCACCTAAAATCTAAAAAACCCAAATCCCACATTCATCATTTCCTAGTAGCAACACTTTATCATAGGGAATCTAGTGGCACTCTATCATGATGTGTAAATTTAGATAAATCCAACTCCAGTATAAAAAAGAATCACAATAACATCCACGAGCTATATACAAGCGCCGTCATCTTGGCAAAGCAACTCCTCAAGGTAGGACATTATTGGCACACTATGACAACATCATCTACATTTTCACTACCAAGTGGTCCAACATAGCTAATGGTCATTTACAAATAAAAGAAGAGGAATTACATATAAATAATCCATTTATTAGTGAAAACCATTCTTATGTCTCTTTGGGTAAGAGCCATGAAGAAAAACTGGCAAACAAGAATCATGTGCTAAATAAATTATCTATGTGTACCATTCTAGTTGGTATCATCTTATCTCATACACCATTATTTTATATCCTAACACCACTATCCATCCAATTCATTCCACCCTCATCCATCTTCTCTATCCATCTTGATGATGATAAAGACTCAAGGCATATACTTCAAAACATGATTTTGGAAAAATCTTGACATGGTCATTCCTTTGAACATATACTATCCCAAGTCATACCATCACCTATGTAGAATTATCCAAACATTTTTCCTAGGTGAAACATGTTATCCTATTATGAGATAGTCTTGGAGGTGAAATCCCTTATTCTAGATCTATTTACGTGATGCATATTCCCCCCATCCTTCACATATTCATTGTCATCGTACTATTCCATTCATCCAATCATAGTGTGCCATACATTTCTAGACAATGGGGGTAGGTGATTACATCCTACTTTGGAAAAAATCTTGATATATGTCTTCTAGTTCACTTTGTGATTTGGACACCTTCCAAAAATCCAAAAAAATCAAATACCTTGAAAATCAAACAATTTTTTTTCAAGCATTTTTCACCATTCAATGAATACACTTTCTCCATCAAAATTTCCACCATCAATATCAATCCAAATAATCCTCATCAATCGCATATTTCTTATGCTCCAGTGTGATATCAAACCATCTAATATATTTTGTTTCTATCCTTGCTACAAATCTTGATCTATCTTATCCAATCAATCATCATCAGGATGTATCCTTCCCAATCATTGTGTTGTTCCTATCTTAACAATACTATCCTTGCATTGTTCCTATCTCAACAACATTATCACTATTATCAATCAATCAACCAGATCTCTCAACTTTAGCTTGGATAGAAACAAGATCTCAAGAGGTCTTTGATATACCTACACATCCATATCTCTTCATCATACATCCCAATTATTATCATCACCATCCAAAAAATTCTAAAAACTGATTTTTTTCTTAAATCTAAAAAAAAATCACAACATCCTCTCACCATATCCACAATAATTTTCTATTGCCTGGACAAGACATCCAAGCAAGAACAAACTATGCAATACCCAAAGAAATTGAGCACTCATGAAATATTCATGAATAAAAAACTCCCATTAAACTATCTACAATCTACTAATCTATTTCCAAATTATCTTAAACATCTTATCCAACCTATCATGCCTTAACAAATGCATCCTTACTACAATAGGCATTATCTATTTTGAGAAAATATCTTATGGAAAGAAAAATTGATAGTTGTTGATATGTTTGATATTTGAGTCTTTTTATTGCCTGATTTATCTTATTATCCTATAAAAATGTTCCTTGGGGATATCTCAAAGTGATTGGAGGAGCAAGCATGAGGCAAATTCATTGCTTTTGTATGCTGTTTCTGTGAAATGTTCTTATGTGTTATTAGGAACGTATGTTCCTTGTGTGTGTTGGAATGGATTTAGCATTGACAAAATTCCTTTACATATAAGGTTATTTAATACCTTTTTTCACTAGGGATATCATGCTTTGATATCATTTCCCTCACATATTTTTACAAGGTTCTATTATGTCTAGTATGAATGAGGACAATACTTCTTGTTTGTAGTGTCACTGTCCATTCAAAGGATAACATAGTCACCAAGGTTTGTCTCAACTTGGTGTACATATATCTATTTTACATAATAAGCTCTATGATGATAAAAATAACACAAAATAGAAAGCACAATCTTCATCATTTCTCATACATTTCAATGTGTGACATTGACCAACAAATAACCATTTCCTCACCCAACTATGCAATTACACCCACCTAGGGCACAATTGTGCCCATATAACATACAATTTCACCCACTTAAGGCACAATTACACCCATGTATCAAGTAATTATGCCTACTTAAGGTCCAATTGCACCCACTTAGGGAAAAATTACACCCATCTATCAAGTAATAACGACCACTTGAGGTCCAATTGTACCCATGTAGGGCACAATTGTACCCACCTACCTTAAAATTTATATTTAATTCACCATTTACACCCATTACCTTGTCACTTGTGCCCTACTTCCTCATCCCCATCCTAAATTTTCTTCTACCATACTAACTTATCTCCTTTCCCAAATCTCTCTACAAATTTGTCATTTCATCCACCTAACTTATCTCCATTTCATCTCATTCATTATCTATCCAATTATGTGATATAAATAAAAATTAACCATCTCATCACTATCTTCCACCATATTAACCCACAATCTCTTGCCTCCTCTCACCCCACCTTCCTCCACATCCAAATCTTTCTTATTCTACTCTTTCCATTTTCTTCATCTCTATCACATCTCTCCAACCCTTTTCAAGAATTTGACCTAATAATTTCATTCTTTTGTAAAATTCCCAAGGGAGCATATTACCTTCATTTCTTCATTCAATTGGGGCAATTCCATCAGAATTATTTCATACTTTCTTTGAAACAACGTTATAAAAATGCATTGTCTCAAAGAGGGGAAAAATGTAGACACTCAAATTTGACTAAAATATTCCTACCAGAACAACATCATTTTTCCATCATTAGGTACCATCAATCCATCTTACATATTTAATTATTTAATTAAATTACCTTATTTTACCACTTTTCATCTATAATTAAATATTTTTTGGATAAAAGGCCAAAGGCCTAAACTATTTTTATTAATATAGTAGTAGAATTACATCCCTTTAGGTTGCATTAGAAATATGCCAAAAATTTGCTACCCCCCTAACCATATAACCAAAACATCTGCACAAAGCCAGGGTATCAGAACAAACATTCAAACTTAAGGCTGGTTGAAAAATTAGCTAGACCATTATCCAAACACTCACCACCCAAAAATATTCCATGTCCCTTCAAAAAAATAGTTTCCAACTAGGGAAAAACATTCAACACAACAAAACAAAATACTGAACTAACAAAAATTATGAGTTATTCGTCACCAAAATCCTACAGATAATTGATAAAATTACTAGCCCACTCAAAATATTAAATTGGCACAACATGAAATTTTTTCCTTAGGAAGCTTACTCCCACCTTGGCTCATTCCCTTTTCTTGAGTAGGGACACAAATTTGATGTCTAAAATAAAAGGGTAAAATTCTACCACCTCACCTGGAACAAAGAGAAGCTCCATGTCATGAGGCTTGGGTATACCCAGTCTTAGAGAGGTTGCCTCCAAAAAATCCTCTACCAAACCTAATACTTCTAGTATAAATAGATTTTGAGCTATTTTCTCCACATCCACCTTTGGGGTTTGCATGTTGAGAAGAGTCACCACAAACTACACAGAGATATATGAATCCAATCTATAGTGCTCCCTCAACAACATGAACTCACGACCCAGAATGAGCTTGAATACACCAATTAACATGAAATATATCCCCAACATAATCCTCTTTAACTGAAGTTCCGAGATCTCTCCAAGGAAGGCCATCTGTATGTAGGTGCTCAACAACAAAATTGGAGTATCCATTCCACCCCACAAGACCCTTTTAGACATGCACACAACAAACTAAACTTCTCAACCATTAAAATGCACTTCTAGTCTATTTTAAGCTTGTAAAAAGAAAACCCAATCGAGTGTACTCATAGTCATTGATGGAAAATTGATTGTGCAAATGTCTGATATAATAATGGCCTTCTACCCTCACTCGTGCATCCTCTGACCTAGGTACAGTAGTAGGTGTTAACATGAGCACACATATTTTTAGTGTGGTTTCCTTCCTTGATTTATCAATGTCATCTTCAAGATAGACTGGTTAATTAATGGAACCCATCAAATCAAGGGGTTTAGCGACAAGCATAGGATGAAGAATAATATCACCACCTTTGGCCGAGAGGATGCAATGATCACAAATATAGAATTCACTAATATTTTGGAAGCTTGCTAATTACAACAATGACACCTTTAGGAGATGGTCCTTGATTAAATGTAGTGTCATCTACAAACTTCTATGATCAATCCAGACATGTAATACACCAATAGTGCACCATATAACGTCTGAAATGCTCAAAACCTTCTTGGACTTATGTCCAATTGACACATGGCACTAGCAAGTGCAAGGACCATGATACATTTTAGGCATGCAGTGCGGGGCACATGGCAACATCAACCTTCAAGGCATGCAGTGCGGGGCACATGGCAACATCACAAGGTCATTAAGCTATCAACACAACTAAACCCTAAAAGGTAAGCGAGTAAAAAAATACCTCCAAGAGGTAGTTATCATGACCAATCGGTTATGAATGGACCAATGGAACACCTTCAACTTCCTACATGCATAAAACTTACTAGAACTTGTACTTAACTTCCACATGGAATTTGTGGACGATAAGCTCAAAATAAAGTATTTTTGGAGTCAACAACACTCTATATAACAACCAAAGTACACAAAAATTCTTGAATTAGCACATGAATGGTGCATGGTGGTAGCAGACATCAAGTTCTAGATATAATCTTTTGGATCCTCTCACAGTGACAAGCGACGAAGGGCACATGGTATCAATGTGCAACCTTTGACAATGAACGTTGTGATACCCCAATAACCAAACCAAGCTATGGGAACACCTCCAAGAGATGGTTCCTGCAATTGAGCTGGTTATGAATGAACCACTAATGCACCTTGAAAAATTATTTAGGATCACTGGTACAAAAAGAGATCATCACTATCTTTGGCTGAGAAAATATAAAAATTACATTCACTTGATATTTTGAAATATTTTCGAGCATTCATAGTGGCAATTACGAAGTGGAGTTCATGAGTGAGTGTGGTATCATTTTTAGACTCCCATGACCATTTTGGAGGCCTTCTAGAACTTGTTCCCAATTGACACATGACATGGCACAAGTGGATACTATGCTCCAATTATGGAAAATTGGAGCCTCTCTCGGAGTCATACTACAACAGGCACGTGGTAGTATCATGCAAGAATTAAGACAAACAAAAAAATGGTATCTCGATAAAAACAAGAGTAGAGTAAGCCTCTCCAAAAAGTGGTTCATGCGACGTATCCATTAATGAGATGCACTAATAGTGCACCTTTCCATAACCCTCCATCTCAAAATATTCATGAAATAGTGCTCTTGTGACATGTGGCTATATCCATCGTTGGGCTTAAACTGTAAGCATTTTGGAACCTCCCTTAGGGAGATGTAGTGCAAAAATCATAGCTATGAAAAGTAGACTTAAAACCTCAACACAAACCACCTAAGAATTGAAGGAAACACATTTCTCCATGGAACTTTAGATGCCAATATTAAGATTCAACTTGAATCCTCCTTTAGAGGAATGCAAAGTGGAGCATGTGGCATATCACATAGGCATCATAAGTTTCTACAATACTATCCGAGGCCTAAACAACTAGTTTTCAATGAAACAAGCCAATAGTTCACCTTTCGAAAATCTACATATTGAAGAAATTTTTGAACTTGCACACCTATGATGCATGGAACTTCAGAAAACAAGCACAAGATAAAAGAATTTTGGGTTCACCCTTGGGGAAATACAATGCAATGATTGTGGCTACAACAAACAGGTTTTGAAACATCAACACAACCAACCTAGGAGCCAAATGAAACAACTTTCCATATGGCACTATTT
Organism: Sequoiadendron giganteum; assembly: GCA_007115665.2. NCBI lineage: Eukaryota > Viridiplantae > Streptophyta > Pinopsida > Cupressales > Cupressaceae > Sequoiadendron > Sequoiadendron giganteum. The sequence goes on along the minus strand of CM021101.1, from coordinate 370,035,003 downwards.
GAAATCAAGCTTAGGATTAAGATTTAAAACCTCCCTTGGAGGAGTGCTACACGAAGCACATGAAATTTTGCAAGGTAGTGCAAACTTCTATAATTCTAATCTGAGAACCAACTAGCCAACTTTCTACACCCATGATGTTGAAAGAAAAATTGACCTAACATTAACAAACTGGTTAGCTTGAGACCTCAAAGACCCTGCTCCCTTGGCCCTCTTTGTGAATGATTTTGTTTAACACATTAGAATATTGAGGGAGGTGAATCAGTATGCTTTAAAACTCAATCCCAATCAACTAATATTGATGTTGATTTAAACAAATTAATCATTTTCCTACTTAATCAAAACATGAAAGAAGATAAAAATCCACACAAGAACACAAATGACACTAGATTTATGTGAAAAAACCCATAGGGGAAGAAAAACGGCGAGAAAAGCTACTAGGAGATATTACCCTAATCCAACCTCACAAAAGATAAATAGTTACAACTTTGATTATGGGCTACAACCCAAGGAAGCTACTACTCCCTATTTGAAAGAAAGAACAACTGAAATATGACTAGTATTATGGGTTCAACCACTAATAATCATCAATTTTGATCATTAGGTATATAGTGGATCTTGTCATGCTCTACTCATACACTCAAACATCTTCACATACTTCCATAATAATCTCCACATCTTTGATCTTCTATATATATCATCCACATGCTTGCAAAATGCATATTCAGTTAGTCACAAACAAGAAATAATGAAACTTGTAACATGTCAGTCTACATTTTCATTGGTGGTATACAAAAATGATATAACATTATTTATATCTCTTCTAGATGAGCTAACATAACTCATATAACATCTGCAAAAACTCCTTATACTCTGCATAATCATAAATTTGTGGTGCACATCACCAACATACTCAATTCAGACACAACAAAAGAATATCTCCATAATCTCACTTGAAACAACTATGTGGTATTGGAAACAAGAAAGATTTACATGTGCTTCAAGCCTAAGACATACTAAGACATGAAAAATGTCTACACAAACTCATACAACTGATTTGTACAATATTATACTATTGCAAGTACCCAAACTTATGTTCTATAGATTAATAGACATCCAAAATAAATTGCAAAACTCTATCACTTGAAAATTGAACTTGCAGAGCATAAAAAAACTTGAATCTCCAACATGGCATGCATTAGACATTATTGAACATGTCCCCTAAACTACATGATCAAATCATCACATTCAAAGGAATGCAAAGAATTCCAACAAACCTTCATCATCGCTTTTCACTACCAGAGTATATACTAGAACTCTGTCACTTCTAACTTTCACTACAAAAGGTGTAATGACATGAAATATGGAATATAACACCTTAACATCTCTATCAACTTATTTTTAGATCCACAAGACTAAATCTTTCTTTGTGGAAGGATGCAAACCAAAAAATTGTTTCACTGCCTTAGGATATATACTGTGAATTCCTTATACACATCCTCTACTAATTTTCTCTAAGTGTGGTACACCAAACTAGAAAGATACCAATTTAGAAATATTATAAACATGTTATAACATGTGTACCGACCTTTGCATCACTTTTAGACATCAGGTTGATCACCACTCTTCCATATGCTGTAATGTTCACTTGTACCAACTGATATCTTTGCATATCAACTATCTCCAGAGCATATACAAACTTCAAAACACTTTTGACATCAATTACAACCAATCTTCTCAAGATACAATATATTTGTGCAAACTCCTCGATGGTGAGAAAATTTAATGAATGAATTTGGAGGGTTTTGGTCTCCATTTTACAAGGATGGTTTGTTAAAGTGTCTGCTATGGAGTTAGCTTCCCTATAGCAATGCATAATTTTTACTGAATCAAAACCCTCAAGAAGTTCCCAAACTGATCTCAAGATGTAAGAAATGGTCTAGTTGTTTACTTGTCTGTTCCTACATGGATTAATAATGTTTACATAATCTCCTTCGATGTAGATGTTTTTGAGTTATATTTTGTGTGCTAGCTTTACACCTGCTAATAAGCCATGAGACTATATAGCATTATTAGTACCCATAGGTGGCTTCCAATGCAAACCTTTTAATAGTTCACCTTTTTCAATACAAATTACATAACCTATCCCTAAAATACTAGGTTTTCCTTTAGATGCACCATCGAAATTTAATTTCACAACTTTTGGAGGTGGAGCATACCATTTGATTTTGATTTTTTTTAACTTTTTGGACATTAGAATATGCCCCTTGATTAGAAACCTTGAGAAGAGGCCAAATCTTTATAATTTTATTATCCCAGCTTCAGAATGAGTTGTGAGGATTTGATTTTTTACATCTACCATCATTGCTTTAGATATATTCCTTTCAAATTTATTGATGAAGGTTTTCAAATCTTAAAAAACTATTTCTAAAAATACTTTTTTTTTATGTTCGAGCCATATATTCCAAATTAGTAAAGCTGAAATCACCACGCATAATTATTCAAAGAGAGAACCTTTATATAGCAACAACCAACTCTAAAATAATTCCAAAATGGTATTTGGCAAGGGGAGAACTAATGAAGTTTATTTTGGATCCAATTCCAACATGTTTGAGTAAAAATATAATGGAGAAAAATATGGTTCACTATTTCCTGACAAGAACCACAGAATATAGTTGAATGGATGAGCTAAGCCCAACTTGGAAAGCCTATAGCTTGTGAGAACTTGATTGTGAAGAGCTAACCAAGCAAACACTCTTGATCTAGAGAGGATTGAGGAGTTCCAACAAATATTATACGGCCATTTACTTAATTGAATCCTTTCCTCAAAAGACAAAGATTTATACCCCTGTTTGACATTGTATTGTCTTGACATAGATTAGGACCAAATAATTTTTTCCTTAGAATCTGAAAGTGAAACAGTTCTTGTATCCAATATTGATTGCAAATTTTATTTTTGGTGTTTGGGGAATGGGATATTGTGATTTTTTTCCATGAAATATTGGATCTAAATTTTGAATTATCTTTTACTACATAATGCTTGAACTTTGAGCCCCAAATTGATTTTAGACACTCTCGAGCCTCCTGTAGACCATCAATTGAAGGTAGTGGAGGATTCCAATTCCACGAGTCTTCCCAAAAAATTACCATTTATCCATTGTTGACAGTCCATGATAGAAAAAGGGAGAATACCTCTCGACATGTGATAATGAAATTCAAAATTTTTGAACCTTTCATTACCAAAGTGAATATTCTTTTTGGGGCTATCAAATTTGGGTATTCAGTTCCCATGATTTGGATCCATTTTGATGAAGTATTTGCATAGATCTTCCATGTTAGATTTACACCTATAGCTAGATTTCTCAGTTCTAGGTTTTGTATGCCAACACATCCAGAAACTTTATCTTTTCATAGTTTTTCCCAGGAAACTAAAGGTATTTTCTTGGAATTGTCTAAATTTCCCTTCGATATAAATTGCCTATTTTCTTTGAAAATGTTCTCATGAACCCCTCTTGGTATTTTAAGGACTTATAAGAAGTAATTTGGAATGGTAGATAAGACTGTTCTGATCATAGTAAATCTATCTTCTAGTGACAACCATCTGCCCTTCTAGGATGCTACTCTACTTTGAATAGCCATAAAAATATTACTCCAAAAGGATTCTTTTTGAGCTCCTACAAAGAAATGAATACCCTGATAGCTGTAGGACAAACTATTCTATTTGAATGCTAACACAAAGAGGATGCGACTAATTACCAAAGCACTGGTATTCTCAGAAATATTTTTGATTTCCTCGGATTGATCATTTTTTCCGAAATTAGATAGTAGTTTTCCAAATAGTAATGTATTGTCTATAAATAAGGAATATGTGCAAGAAATGTCAACCATAAATATCTCCCTAGAAAATCTTAGCATTTTTGATAAAATAATGCAGTGAAACCATTTGGAGTTGGAGCTTTATTTGGCACTAGTGTAAAGATGCAATTTTTAACTTCTTCCAAGGTGAATGGAGCTAGGAGGAACTTGTTATCTGGACTAATTACCCTTAGAATGAAGTTTATAAATTCCTATTCTTTTCCAACCAAATTAGGATCTTGATTCATTGGTTTAGTGAGGAGGTCTGAAAATAATAGAATGACCTCATTTTGAATATACAACTCATCTTTTAATAGCTCATTAGAGGTACATTTTATAGAACAAAATGTTTTAGCATTGTGTCTAACTTTATTTGAGGTATGAAAGAACTTTGTATTCCTATCACCCTCTTTTAACCATGTTTCTCTTGATTTTTGTTTCCAATATATTTCTTCTCTAGTAAGAACTTCTTCTAGCTCTTTTTGAAGCTGATTATGCTAGTGGAAATATTCATTGTTCATAACATGCTAAATAACTCATTCATTGAGCACATGAATTGTTGTATAAGGAGATATTTTTGTTCAAAAATGTTTTTGAAGTGAAAGTGATCTCATTGTTTGATCTATCCTTTTATAAATTGATTCTTTTTAGCTATTTGAAAAAGTCTAGATCCTTCTACAAATGGTACATTCTCCCACCATTGTTTAAGACAAAGCATAAATTTTTCATCCTTGAACCACATGTGTTCAAATTTAAAGGATGATTTAAATTTACTTGGTAAAAAATTCCAAACTATATCCATCTAGATCAGGTAGTGCTCTGATTTAGAAAATGTGAGATTGGAAGAAGCATATTTCAAATTAGTATTGGTCCATATTGGTGCAGGAGCACCTTAAAGGTCTTTTGGAAGATCTTGTTGTTTTGGCTTGTAGGTGGTTCTAGCCAACCACCAAGGGAATAAGGACTATTATGTAAAGTCCCAAGAGTGTTTTTGATGTGTGTGTTATGGAAAACTTAGGGTAGTCTAGAGCTTTGAAGTTTGGAGAAGCCTTAATGATGAAATTAGGCAAATTTGTCAATGTAGTCTTGGCTATTTGTCCTAAAAGTTGGCATAGGGCATTAATGATGCTCTAAGCCCAACCCAAGGGTCCTAGCACATGGGAGAAAGGTATATAAGGCCAAAAAAACCCTAATACCTGTGTTAGAGGATTGATTGTATGAATTGAGTTTTGAGAAGGAGATTTTGTGACTTGGAAAAGAGCAAGTTTTCATTGAATTTTTGTGTTTGAGCCTTCATCCAGTCAAGAATGGATTGAAAGGACTTATCTGATGCTTTGAGTCTTTCATTTGTGTCACTTAATTACTGTGTGAAGCATTAGATTAGTCATTTAATTCAACTGGTTATCTTTTTGCAAGTTTTTGGTGTTCTTGGTCTCATTGCCAGTTCAGACCAGTTTTGTAAATTATGATCCCCACTTGAATTACCATGGAAAAGCTACCATGGCCACTTGGAATCAAGTAGATGACTATTTTTACAGTGTAAATATGGAGTTTGGAGTCTTGGTTTGCAGGGGAGATGATGAAATCATCAAGCACTAGGCAAGTGCAAGTGCATTCTGGCTAGTAGCTTGGAGAGAACAACAACAAGAAGAGTTGAAAAATGGATTGGTTTGTGCCAATAAAGAGTATGGGAGTGTAGGGGCATGTTTCTTGGACATGTCTGTGCAAGGAGGATTGCAGGGGAGGCCATTTGAGCCCTCAATTAAACTAAAGAAACCAAACTGTGACACTTGCCCTAGAAACCCTTCAAAATGGGGGTTTGGTGAAAAGCCTGTGTACAGACGCCAAGGGGATCTAAGCCCTAGAAAATATTGAAGCCTAGGAGGTCTGTTGAGGGAATCCATGAAGAATTTGGGGGATTTTTAAGGAAGTTTAGGCGCAATGTCAAGAACACTGTTTTAGGAGGCCTAATTGACTAAAAACAAGGTTTGAGAGAATTCGATGGGAAAATGAAGGAAGAATCCTGTAAGAAGGATCAGAGTGGAGTAAGAACACTCAGGGAATAGCTGGAGGACCTATTCCTAGTCCCAAGAAAGGTTTGGTAACTTTGTAGAAAAATTGAGCCCATGGAAGCTCATGGTGATTTGAGAGAAAAAGTGAGCATTTGAAATTGGTGGAGAGTTCTAAAAGGGAAAAGGGGTCTTAGGAGTGACCTCTGAGTAGGGTAGTGAAGAATACCCTAGAAAGACCAAAGAATAGGTCTTAGGAGGAGCAAGAGTGCTCTTGAGGGATAGGACTCCCCATCAAATTGGTATCAGAGCCATTAAAAAGCTTGGGAATTGAGAAGTGTATGTTAGGGAGTAGTGAATCCATAGGAGAACACCATGGTGGCCAATACAGAGCTAGCTAGAGACTTAATAGAGCAACAAGAAAAGAATAGTCACCTTGAAGAGGCTATGGAAGAGATGAAGCAAAAACTAGAAGAGGTGGCAGAGACTGCAAGCAAGATGAAGGTACAGTTAGCAGGGGATAAAGATAAGGGTAAGAATCAAATAAAGGAAGACATAGAAACAAAACCTGACCCTCCACTAGCAGAGGAACCCTTCCTCAAAGCATTGAAGACATTGAGTGGCAAGGAACTTGAAGGTGTCCCTATGTTCACAGGAAGAATGGATGCAGAGTTGGTTATGGAATGGATCAAGGGAATGGAGAATCACTTTGAATGTGATGGTGTTACTGAGGCACAAAAGGTGAAGATAGCCAAATCAAGGCTAAGAGGAAAAGCACTAACTTGGTGGAAGTTTCTACAAGAAGCAAGAGAGAAGGAAGGCAAGAAACCCATAGGAAGTTGGAAAACTATGATGGCTAAAGTGAAGGAGAACTATCTACCCCAGGACTATGATATCCAATTGTAGAAGAAGAGGAAAAATATCTGACAAAGAGACCTAGATGTAGCTACCTATACAGAGGAGTTCCAAAAACTAAGCCTCAGATCTAGAGTGCAAGAAGTTGAAATCATCAAGGTTGCTAGGTATCTGAATGGCCTTAGGTGGAACATACAAGAAGAGTTGGGTCTCTTTACACTTACTAATCTCCATAGCTGCTATTAAATGGCTATTAAAGTGGAAGAGAAACTAAAAAAGAAACAAGAATCTAATACCAAGGGTAAAGGAAGAGGTAGAGATCCCAGAGGTGGACATAGAGGAGGTTTTGGTGGAAGAAACAATGAGAAAAAAATCCAAGGTGATTCCAAGGTTGGAGAACAATCCCATGAGACAAATAATAGAGGGGGATATAGAAGTAGAAGCTCTTTCAATGGTGGAAGAGGCAGATCAAGAGGCGTTGGGAGAAGCTCTCATTTTGCCAGCATCTTCACAAGGTGAGAAGAAGATTATATATATCCAAGAAGAGGATTGTTCCAAGCACTCAGAGGTAAGTTTGGATTCAACGAAGGGTGAAAGTCTCATGTTGAGAAGGATTTTTGTCAAAGCACCTACCAAGGATGAACACAAACAAAGGAGAGCTCTTTTTAGAGTCAAGTGCAAGATATTAGGTAGGGCTTGCAAAGTCATCATTGAATCAGGCTCTACTGATAATGTCATCTTAGAGGAGACAGTACAAAAGTTGAACCTTAACAAGATTCCCCATGTGTGTCCTTACAAGGTTACTTGGTTGAACAAAGGGCAAAATATAGTGGTCAATGAACAAGTTTGGGTTGAGTTTGCTATAGGAAAGTATCAAGACAAGATACTATGTGATGTGCTACAAATGGATGCATGCCATTTGTTGCTTGGTAGACCATGGCAATATGATAGGGAGGTAGTACACCATGGCAAGGAGAATAAGTACTCATTCAAGAAGGATGGAGTGACTTACAAAATTTAGTCTCTAATAGAGGAAACCACAGTGGAAAAGGTAGAATCTAGTGCACTTTTTTTGAGTGGAAAGGAATTCCTAAAGGACATGAAGGAGGAAGAAGGAGTGGCCTATGCAATCATGTTGAAGCCAAAGGAAGAGGAGTTACCTAATCAACTACCTATGACAGCAGAAGTGAAGCGAATGTTGGATCAATTTAGGGACATCATTTGTGAAGGTACACCAACTACACTACCACCTAAGAGAGCAATCAGTCATTAGATGGAATTTATACCAGGATCAACACTAACAAGGCTGACAAGGCTACATACAAGATGACACCGAAGCAGAATAAGGAGATAGCAAGGCAAGTTCAAGAACTTTTGGACCAAGGGCTGATCAGAAAGAGCATAAGTCCATGTGTTGTTCTAGTGGTGTTGGCACCTAAAAAGGGAGATAAGTGGAGAATGTGTACTGATTCTAGGGCCATAAATAGGATAACCATTAGATATAGGTTTCCTATTCCTAGGATAGAAGATGTAATGGATTGTCTAGGGGGTGCTAAGTACTATTCCAAAATTGATTTGAAAAGTGGCTATTATCAGATTAGGATGAAAGAGGGAGATGAATGGAAGTCATCATTTAAAACCACAGAAGGGTTGTATGAATGGTTAGTGATGCCATTCAGGCTTACAAATGCACCTAGCACTTTTATGAGGGTGATGACTGAGGTGTTGAAAGACTACATAGGAGTCTTTGTGGTTGTCTACCTAGATGATATTCTCATATTTAGCAAAACAAAAGAAGAACATATGAAGCACCTAGAACTTGTGTCGAGGAAACTTCAAGAGGAGAAGCTCACCATAAATCTTGAGAAGAGTGAGTTCATGAAGCAAGAATTGGTCTATCTAGGATTTGTAGTATCCCAAGGTAACTTGAAGATGGACAAAAGCAAGGTGGAAGCCATTCTTAGTTGGCCTATTCCCAAGACAGGGACAAAAGTTAGGAGTTTCCATGGATTAGCTCAGCTCTATAGGAAATTTGTGAGAAGGTTTAGTGAAATCTATGCATCGGTTCTTGACACCATTAAAAGAGGACTGAAAACAAAGTTTGTGTGGACCAAAGAAGCTAATGAAGGATTTGAAAGGTTGAAGAGGGAGATAGCTACCCAACCTATCCTAGTTTTACCAAGTTTTGACAATCCATTCATAGTGGAATGTGATGCAAGCAACATAACAGTGGGTGTAGTCCTAAGCCAAGAAGGCAGGCCAGTGGCATTCTTTAGTGAAAGGTTGAATGAAGCAAAGTCTAGGTACTCATCCTATGACTTAGAGTTATATGCTTTGGTGCAAGCTCTCAAGAAGTGGAGGCACTACCCATTGCCCAAGGAATTTGTGGTATACATCGACAATCAGGCCTTAAGCTACATAAATACTCAAGAGAAGCTTAGTTTGAGGCACATCAAATGGATGGAGTTTTTGCAGTCATACACCTTTACCATCAAGCATAAGAAGGGGGCTAACAACAAGGTTTCTTATGCTCTTAGTAGGAGGTTGCTTACTGTCCAGGAGATACAACTACAAAGCATAGGGGTTGAAGGATTCAAAGATCTATATGAAGGAGATTCTGATTTCTCAGAAATATACAAGGTATGTACTGATTTTGAGAATCATTTTCATAGTGAGTATGCAGATTACACCTTGCAGAATGGTCTATTGTTTAGGAGGAAGCAATTATGTGTTCCTAGAGGTTCCATGAGGGACAATCTTATCCAAGAAAAGCATAATGGCAGTTTGAGTGGTCACTTTGGTTTGAACAAGACACTAGACTTAGTGGAGAGGTTCTATTGGTGGCCTAAAATGCAAAGAGATGTAAGAAGGTATATGGAGCAATGTGGAGTATGTCAAAAGGAAAAGGGAACATCAAAAAATGCAGGTCTTTATCAGCCATTGCCCATCCCAAATAGACCATGGGAATGCATAAGCATGGACTTCATAGTAGGTCTACCTAGGACACCGACTGGTTTGGACAGTGTGTTTGTTGTAGTGGACAGATTTAGCAAGATGAGCCATTTCATACCATGCAAAACAACACATGATGCTATTCACATTGCACACCTATTCTTCAAAGAGGTAGTAAGGATACATGGGTTGCCAAAGAGCATAGTTGCAGACAGAGATGTGAAGTTTATGGGGCATTTTTGGAAAACTCTTTGGAAGAGGCTAGGAACCAACTTTTCTCATAGCTCAGCCTATCATCCTCAAACGAATGGACAAACATAGGTGATCAATAGAGTACTTGGTAAATTTTTGAGATGCTTAACTAAGGAGTATGGACAAGGATGGGAACAAGTGATTCCACAAGTAGAATTTGCTTACAATGATAGCACAAATAGGACTACGGGTAAGTTTCCATTTGAGATAGTATATGGCTTACATCCAAGGGGTGTACTTGATCTTAGAGATCTAAAAGGTTATGAAGAGATCAGTGGTCATGCTGATGATTTTTCTCAATCAATGAGAGAGGTTCATGAGCAGATAAAGAAGACATTAATGGAGGCTAACCAAAAGTTGAAGGCTAAAAGAGATGAAGGGAAGAGAGATCTACAATTTGAAATAGGTGATTTGGTGATGGTATACTTGAAAAAGGAAAGACTACAAAAAGGCATACCAAGTAAGCTACAGATGAAAAGGATAGGGCCATGTAAAGTGTTGTCTAAGTATGGATCAAATGCATACAAGGTGGAGTTACCCAAGGAGATGTCTATTTCACCTATCTTCAATGTGAAGGACTTGGTGAAGTATAAAGGGCCAGAAATGGATGAGGAATAGTATAGTGCTGAGGTCAGTAAAGATGTTGAAGGACTCAAGGTACCTGATCAGATCAGACCACAAGTTGACAATATTTTAGACTCAAGGGTGAAGAAGAAGACTAGGCACAAGACATACATGTAGCACCTAGTGAAGTGGAGACATCAACCAGAGTCAGAGGCTACTTGGATAGTAGAAAGTGACTTTAAGAAGCATGGAATTAGTGAGGAGCTCTTGACACCACAGGTTCCTTAACTTCTTTATTGCAGGGGAAGAATGGTGCAGGAGCACCTTAAAGGTCTTTTGGAAGATCTTGTTGTTTTGGCTTGTAGGTAGTTCTAGCCAACCACCAAGGGAATAAGGACTATGATGTAAAGTCCCAAGAGTGTTTTTGGTGTGTGTGTTATGGAAAACTTAGGGTAGTCTAGAGCTTTGAAGTTTGGAGAATCCTTAATGATGAAATTAGGCAAATTTATCAATGTAGTCTTGGCTATTTGTCTTAAAAGTTGGCATAGGGAATTAATGATGCTCTAAGCCTGACCCAAGGGTCCTAGAACATGGGAGAAAGGTATATAAGTCCAAAAAAACCCTAATACCTATGTTAGAGGATTGATTATATGAATTGAGTTTTGAGAAGGAGATTTTGCGACTTGGAAAAGAGCAAGTTTTCATTGAATTTTTGTGTTTGAGCCTTCATCCAGTCAAGAATGGATTGAAAGGACTTATCTGATGCTTTGAGTCTTTCATTTGTGTCACTTAATTACTATGTGAATCATTAGATTAGTCATTTAATTCAACTGGTTATCTTTTTGCAAGTTTTTGGTGTTCTTGGTCTCATTGCCGGTTCAGGCCAGTTTTGTAAATTATGATCCCCACTTGGAATCAAGTAGGGGACTATTTTTATAGTGTAAATATGGAGTTTGGAGTCTTGGTTTGCAGGGGAGATGATGAAACCATTAGGCACTAGGCGAGTGCAAGTACATTCTGGCTAGTAGCTTGGAGAGGACAGCAGCAAGAAGAGTTGAAAAATGGATTGGTTTGTGCCAATCAAGAGTATGGGAGTGTAGGGGAATGAGTCCTAGACATGTGTGTGCAAGGAGGATTGCAAGGGAGGCCATTAGATCCCTCAATTAAACTAAAGAAACCAGACTGTGACACTTGCCCTAGAAACCCTTGAAAATGGGGGTTTGGTGAAAAGCCTGTGTACGAATGCCAAGGGGATCTAAGCCCTAGAAAATATTGAAACCTTGGAGGTCTATAGAGGGAATCCATGAAGAATTTGGGGGATTGTTAAGGAGGTTTAGGCGCAATGTCAAGAACACTATTTTAGGAGGCCTAATTGACTAAAAACAAGGTTTGAGAGAATTCGATGGGAAAATGAAGGAAGAATCTTGCAAGAAGGATCAGAGTGGATCAAGAACACTCAAGGAATAGCTGGAGGACCTATTTCTAGTCCCAAGAAAGGTTTGGGAACTTTGTAGCAAAATTGAGCCCATGGAAGCTCATGGTGATTTGAGAGAAAAGGTGAGCATTTGAAATTGGTGGAGAGTTCTAAAAGGGAAAAGGGGTCTTAGGAGTGACCTCTAAGTAGGGTAGTGAAGAATACCATAGCAAGACCAAAGAATAGGTATTAGGAGGAGCAAGAGTGATCTTGAGGGATAGGAATCCCCATCACATATTATGGAGAGGAGGAACCTATCTAACCTTTCTATAATGAGACAATTTTTTTCCATTTGAATTTACCATTAGTTGGTAAATAATTAACCAACACATTGTTTAGGATGAAATTGGAGAAGTCCTCTATTTATTTCGGAGGGGGGATGATACCTCCATTTTTCTCTTTAAAGGAAGTAATGGAATTAAAATCCCCTCCTAAGATAAACAATTCCTCCTTTAATAAATTGAAGGTTGATGTCAAAGAGTCCCATATCTATTTCTTGCCAACAATTGATGTAGGGCCATACATGTTGAATATGTTGAAAAAGACAACTGAGAGGGGGGTGAATTAGTTGTAACAAATTAAACCTTTTAAAAATTCAATCAAAAATCACATCAATAAAAAATATTTTACTTTGCTAATATGATTAATCATTAAGTGCAAAATCAGAAACTGAAAAACACCACACACACACAATAACATCAAATTTACATGGAAAACCCAATAAGGGAAAAACCATGGTGAGGATTAGCTCACAATATAGAGAATATAAAAATCGAATACAAAGGCTCACTTCCAGAGAAGGTTCACTACCAAAAGAAGACTTACTGTACGGATAAGGATTCACTGTCCAACAAGGGTTAACCACTCAGAGTGCTCACTGCCACAAAATTACAAAGAAGATAGAAGAGATTGGTTACAAAGAGAAAAAAATCTCAATGCAAAAAATAATTCAACAACAACTTGCTCAAACACTTGTAGACATGCATGAATGATAGAGTACACCTTCAACTCACTTCTTCCAAAAACTCACAATTAGGTTTCACACTTCTCTGCTTAAACCCACATCACATACATACTATTTCACATCTATCTCACATCTATATTTCTTGCATTACTTTATCTTATTCTTCCACACACATCTTAACTTATATTTATACCATCTTCAACCTCGAAACTCATCCAAGGTCGGCCATACATCATTTCTATTTACAAATTCAAATTAGATCGGCACCAAAGAATTATACAATGGAATTAGAAAGAGGGCAACTTAAACAAATTCTTCAACACACTTCCATAAACTTTGTAAGTAGGGTTAAACACAAGGTCGACCAAACCAGTGTAAAACACATAAAAAATTAAGCACACACAACTTTAGCATGATCCAATATTTCTAGATAACAAAATTTATTTGAACACAACCTCAAAACGGGATCCTAAGAACCACAAGTCAAGACTCGAACAAGAAGAAATATAGAGCAACAACATTTCTCTCAAAACTCAGCCAAATACATAGAAAAATATGGTTCACAACTGGTGAACATAACTCACAATGTACAATGATACAAAAACCCAAAATATGGATATAGAAAATTTAAACAACCATGATTAACATATTTGAACCACACAAACATAGGAGAAAATCCCAAAGCAAAACTCAGAGCAAATACTAAATACTTGCAACTTTTCTTCATTACAATTTTCTCAATATCCTCAACATTTATAGTCAATAACATTAATGACAACAACAACTAGTTGACATCAATGACAACACATTCATACTTGCAACAATCTCCCCCTTTGTCATTGAAGGAAACACATGACGTGAAAAACTATCAAAGACAACAAAATAGCTCTAAATAGACTTTCTATAATTTTACTTTCTCCCCCTTAGTAGATAGAATTTTTCACATGATACTCTCCCCCCCTTTGAAATCAATGGCAAAGGAAAAAGATGTTTTTACATTGAATTCCCCTTTGACATTACAAAATAAAATACTCTTTCAGTGACAACACATGACACTACCTACTCCCCCTAAGAGGTAGCCACCAAAACATTAGTCTAGAAGAAAGATAGATCCAGACCCACTGGACTGATGCATCTCCATATGAATCTAGTTCAAGAAAGGAGGGGAAATAACCCCTAAATCCTCCCAGAGATACTCAAAAGTATCTTTAGGAATATCCTTTGTAAATATGTCAACAACTTGATCCTTTGTAGGTACATACTCAAGCTTTAATTCATTCTCCACAACCTTCTCTCTCAAAAAGTGATACCTACTAGATATATGCTTTGTCCTTGAGTGCATCACTGGATTCTTTGAAATGTTAATTGCACTTGTATTATCATAGAAGATAGAAATAGGATCATCATATATTACTCTAATATCTTTCAATGTGTATTTCATCCACAACACTTATGTACAACAAGATGTTGTGACAATACAGTTAACTTCAATAGTTGATAAGGAAAATGAATCTTGCATTTTACTTAACCAAGCCACCAATATGTAACCAAGAAAGAATGCACCAACACGTGTAATTTTTCTATTATCTACACAACTTGCCTAATCTGCATCTATATAAGAACTTAGTGTAAAAGAAATATCTCTAGGATACCACAAGCCATAATCTAGAGTGCCATTCAAATATCTAAATATCCTTTTAACAACAAGAATATGTCTTTCCTTAGGGTCTTCTTTAAATCTATCCACAAGATAAACTACATGCATAATATCCAGTCTAGTAGTAGTTAAATATAATAGTCCTCCAATCATAGATCTGTATTTGCTCTGATTAGCCTTGGCTGAATCATCATCTTTACTCAATTTGTAACCAATCACTATAAGAGTGCATACCAATTTGGAACCATCCATCCCAAATTTCTTCAACATTTCTCTCACATACTTTGAATGTGAAGTGAAAATTCCTTTTCCTGTCTGATTAATTTGTAGCCCAAGAAAGAAATTCATCTCACCAATCATAGACATCTTGAACTCTTTTTGCTTTTCTTCAGTAAACATTTTTCACATTGTTTCATTTCCTGCAAAGATAATGTCATCAACATATACAACCACTATCAAGAACTTGTCATTTTCAATTTTTAGGTACAAATTACTATCTACTGTACCTTTATTGAAACCTTGCTGAATCAAATACCTATCTAACCTTACATACCAAGCTCTAGGAGCTTGCTTCAATATATATAAATGTTTCTTCAACCTGTAGACCATATCTGGCTGATCTAACAACTGAAATCCTTCCAGTTGTCCCATGCAGACCTGTTCCTCTAATTCACCATTCAAAATTGTAGACTTTACATCCATTTGATAAAGTTTAAAATATTTATGAGCAACAAATGCTAAAAAAATTCTAATAGCTTCCATCCTTACCATTAGAGCAAAGGTCTCCTAAAAATAAATACCTTCTACTTGTGAGTAACCCTTACACACAAGCCTTGTCTTATTTCTAACTACTTTTCCATTCTCATTCAACTTGTTTATGAATACCCATTTTGATCCAATTATGTTTTTATCTGTAGGTCTAGGGACCAATTTTTTGGGATTAAGGTGTATTAACCTTAGAGTCCTAATATTAATTTATTTGATGTAATTAATGTATTTATTTGTATTTTTAAATACCTATTGTGTCATGTCACAAATTGGGACCCACTGGCTGGGTGACATCCCTGTTAGAGGTGACTGGATGACACATCATCATCCTAAGTGGACATAGGCATCCCACTTTGGAATCTATGATATATGGAAGATTCTATGACATTTTATAAGGAATCTTTGAATTCATGGGTGAAAGATGACACCCAAGTTGGGTTATGACAAGATGTAACAAAATCAACTATTTTTAGCTAGTTATGACAAATTCTCTTACAGCTATAAGTACTATCAGCTATGACAAATTCTATGATAGCTATAAGATGTGTAAGGCATATGCCATAAGCTATTTTTAGCATATTCTAGGCATCCAAGCTTGGAAGAAGACTATATGCATGTTTGACAAGTGTAAGGGGTGTAAGGGAATATTGAACATGTGTCCAAATACATGTATAAGGCATTGAAAGTTGCACCTTTTGGATTTGGATGCCCCTCACCTTCTAGATGCTTCTTGAAGCTTGTAACACTCTATTTATTGAGTGCCTTGAGTTGTAGAATGCACAGTTTGTTTGCAGGTAACAAAGTGTTGCCATTATCACTCCAAAATATGTGTTCATGTTGAAGCACTTATTGAAGAAGCTTGTACTTGGTGATATCTTGTAACCATTATTTGATATAATAGAAAGTACTATGCTTTTGGAGGGTGGGGTTTTTTCCCTGAAAGGGTTTTCCCCGTGGTATATTTAGTGTCACTATTTTTATGCATTGTTATTGTTCTATTTCTATTATTCTCTATGTGCTTCTCTAGTTGCAATTGCTAAAGGTGTTATTTTTTTTTTTTGTAACTCTCTCTTGATTAGATTAGTGTAGGAAGTTGTTTCTACTCATTCGAATTTCTTTCAGTTGGTATCAGAGCCTGGCTAGCCTTGGTTCCTTTGTTGGGTAGAAGGGTTTTTTGAGCTAATCTCCATTTCAATGGGAGTTTTGCAGAAGTGTGTGTTTTGTTACCTTGTCACAAGAAAGAGATGAAAGACACATCTGAGAGGTTTGAGATGGAAAAATTCAATGGTGGTAATTTTGAGTTATGGAAGCTCAAAATGGAAGACATGCTTGTAGACCATGATCTATGCCATACTATTTTTGGAACCAAATCATCAGGCATGAAACAAGAATATTGGGATCTCATGGATAGGAAAGCCAAGGGTCTTATTAAACTCTATTTGGTTGATTTCGTCCTCTTGAATGTCCATGAAGAGATTTTTTGTGCTTCTCTATGGAAGAAGCTTGGTGATTTCTATCAGGCTCAATCCTTGGTAAACAAGATTTTCTTGAGAAAGAAGATGCATTCTTTGAAAATGGAAGATGGAGGGTCTATAGCAGATCATCTAAATGCATTTAACATGTTGGTTGCACAACTGGATTTCATTGGAGACAAAATTTATGAACAAGACCGTTGCATGCTCATTTTGTGTTCATTGCTGGACTCTTGGGATCACCTAGTAATGGCTATTGGAAGCACTACTTCCACCTTCAAGATGGGTGAGGTTGTTTCTTCATTACTATCTAAGGAGATGCAAAGGAAGTATTTTGAGATGGCCAAGGAGGCCCTTATAGTTCGTGGTAGACCAAAAGAGAGAAGAAAAAAGAAAGACAAGAAATCTAAGTCAAAGTATTTGGGGAGATCAAAGTCTCCTAGTACGAAGTCCAAGGAAAAATGTTTGAATTGTGGTGAAACTGGTCACATTCAGAAAGATTAAAAGAAGGAGAAGAAGAAAAAAAAAGACTTTCTCTGATTCTGAATCTGAGAAATCATCCCAAGATGATGGAGAAGCATTTGTTGTAGCCTTGGAAGCCCATACATCAGATGATATGTGGTTAATAGGTTTAGGTGCATCCTTTCACATGAATTCTTACAAAGATTGGTTCTCAAAGTATGAGGAGTTTGATGGCGAAGAGGTGTACCTGGGTGATGACTCTCATCTAAATATTGTTGGTCGTGGAAGAGTCAAAATTAGTTTTCTTGATGGAAGAGTGAAGAGGATTGATGGTGTCTTGCATATCTTGAGTTTGGCACAAAACATGCTTTTTGTAAGTAAACTGAATGATTCAGGTGTGCAAGTTGTTTTTTCTAGTAAAGGATGCAAGATGACTAGAGGGGCTATGGTGTTGACAAAGGGTGTTCGTATTGGCACTTTGTTTTAGCTTGATGCATGCATTGTATAGTGCAATAGTTATTTTTATGTACCAAAGAAGAGACCTTTGGATTCTTCATCCTCACCATCAGATTGTGCAAAGAAGAAGCATGTTGCAGCTACATTTGATGGTTGTGCATTTTGGGTACCTAAGGGTTCTCATTTCATGGAAATGAATATTTTTGTAGAGAAGACAATGTTATGGCACCAATGACTTGGTCACATTGGTGAGAAGGGTCTTAGAACCTTAAAAAATAAGAGCCTTGTTGAAGGCCTTGATGATTGTAATCTCGAGTTTGACTTTTGCGAACATTGTGTATATGGAAAATAACACCGTGTTTCGTTTTACTCTAGTTCTCATAAGTCTTTTGGGGTTTTTGATGAGTGCCTAAAAATAACACTTTAATTAAAATTTTTATGTTCTCAAAGACTTAATTATAGTATTAATTAACTATGATGGCGGTAGATTATATGTTTAAATGTTTTCTTGTTTTATCTTATACTTAACTAATTGGAAGATATATTAGAAATGATATTTTGCATTAAATGTGTTTCTTTTAGTGATGTTAATGATGGAATGACTATGCAATTGAAAATATCTGCTGTCATATTTGCATCCTATTCTTGAGGATTTTGTGCAGGCAATTAAATACTTACTGTATGAGTTGGATTTGTTAAACTTTTTGTTTAACAACATGGCATTAATTTCACTCCTGAAAGCTCTAGATGGATACTAATTTGCTATGATTTTGAATTGGCCCCCTTTCCCTATTTGGTGACTGCTTGTTCCAGCTATTATGATGCAAAATTCTCTCATATATTTCCAATTATGCTTTAGTTTAGTTTGTCAATCTATAACTTGGTGGTTAGCACCATGAATTTGAATTCAAAATAAGTGATAGTCTTATAAATATCCATCCTTAGGTTTAGTTTGAAGTTAGTTGATCTTTTGTTGAATATTGTAATTTTTGATACTATGCACTTTGGTTCTACTCACCTATTTGGGCCAATTAGAATGCAAATAAGGAGTTGATTTGAATCTTGGTGTTAAAGGTCCCACCAGAGGAAGATCAAAGCCCACTCAACTGAAGGAGGTGACCTTTTTTTATGTTCTTTGATTCAATTAATTTTTGTTTGGTTTATATTGGTTTGAAAGTTAAGCATTTTAATTTTTGTTGATCAATGTTTAGTAACTAAATTCACTTAGATTAGTTTACTATGATCCAAGATAGTCATGATGTTTTTCTGTAGATCAACATTCATTCATTTACTGTAGATTTAATTATTGTTCACAGGAATTAGATTTAGTACTTATTTTTAAATGCATATGGTTGTAATGGGAGTAATAATGATGACTAATGTAAGGATCAAACTAAAGCTTAATTGGAATTTGTTCATGGAAATTAGTGTTTCTTCTTTCTAGATTAATGTTTATTTTCTTGCAAGCATAAATAGGTTTCCTATTTTCTAGTTTAATATTCATTTCTTGCAAGCGTAAATAGACTTTCTTTCCAAGAAAATTTCAATCTGAATTTTAGACTTAGAGTTAATTCAAGTTATGTCCTAAATGTTTCCATTAACCAATTATAGTAAACTGAAGTGTAGTTTGAACTAAGTTATTAGGGTCGAAATAAGTCTAGATAAACATTATTCAATCTATAAGATAGAGTTAGTCTTTAGAAATTAGTTGTTGTGTTCCACTCCTGAGAGCTCCTAAAGGCTCCTGAAGGAGACTGACTAAAATCAAAGTCACTATTTACAGTGCAAAACCCCCCAATTTTTGGAGACATCCTTATCGAATACAACTCTAAGACATACCTGGTTCAATAATTGAAAAAATAAATGATGTAAGAAATGACACCAATGACCTTTCCCATCATTTTTGGTGCCGTTGTTAGGAAAAATTAAGGATCTGGATATTAAGTTAGAAGCCCTAGTGTTGATAAGGAAGACAATTTATTTTGTGGATGAGATAATCTAGAGATCATCTAGGAAGGTTTCTTCCATGAAATATTATTTTGATCAAGAACAACAAATTCTACAACATCAGATTGAAAATCAAGAAGAGAATCTAGAAAATTTTCAAGAAGAAGAAATGGGTGACCAACCAGGAAATGATCCCCCACCAAATAGGACCTTTCCCTATCCTATTAATCTAAATAGAGAATTGATGAGCCTGCTATGAACAATATTTCACCCTCAGTTTTACCTACCTTTAGGGGAAACACTTAAGAGGAAACTGGCCAATTTCTCTTTCAGTTTAAGGTTTTGTGCCAAACCTATGATTATACAATAGATAACTAGAAGTTGAAATTATTTCCTTCTACCTTAAAGGATTCAACCTTACGTTGGTTCATGGGTTTAGGTGTAGGGGCAATCACAACTTGGCATGAAATGGAAACTGATTTTTTGTATAAATACCAAGATTACTGCTAAGTAAGAGATAGGAAAGAGGAATTGTTCTGAATGAGACAAATGGAAGATCAAAGTCTAGAGGATTATGCTAATAGATTTTCGTTTGTGCATAAAATATGTGGTAACGGGTTGGATAATGAGATTAGTAAGACAATTTTCCTAAAGGGAATTGATGATGAGTCTAGAGAGTCTTTAAATCTTATGGGAAAAGGAGATATCAATAAGCTTTCTTTAGAAGATATTGTTGAAATATGCAAAAACTACTCTAGGACTAGAGTAGGGACTAGAGGCTCCCGAAGAAATTTTTTTCTCACTACTGATATGTCTCAAGTAATGGAGGAAATTGCTAATTTGAAAATTGATTTACTCCATCTCAACATGCAAGGAGACAAGAAGAGTACTGAGCCTTTAGCCATTTATTGTTCCAAATGTATAGGGAAACATCTTTTGAGAGAGTGTCCATTAGATCAAGTTGATATTTGTGAAATCTATGAGAAACATCATGAAACAAGTTCTTGTAACCTCTTATCTGGAATTAATAATCATTTGAAGAAACCACCTATGGTAGAGGAAGAGCTTAAATATGTTGGGCAAAGATATGAGAATACTAGATATAATTATAATCAAGGGAAGTATGGTCCTTGAACTAATTGGAATCAGAACCCTTGGCCAAATGTAAATCAATGGAATCCTCCCTACCAAACACAACCACCACCTACATTCTGTGGTCAACCTGAATAGGTGATTCCCTAGTGGAAGCAATCATAGTGGCAATCAAATCAACCACAATGGCAGTAGAATCAACCATAGTGGCAACAAAATCAAACACAATTTTAACCATGGAAAAATCAAGGATCGAGGCATCCTTGGGAGTAGTCACCTCAATTAAAACAGGGTTCTAATCATACCAATGAACAAATAAACTGACCTTAGATGCCAACACAACCTGTTCCAAATCTGAAAAAAAATCATACTGTTGAGAATCTTCCTACCTTAAATGCCATCAATGCTAATGATATTCAATTAAGTAACCAAAATGTGCCATCTATACCAATTGCGAAAGATCAAGAGGGTGAGAAAGAGGGAAAAGGGTATTTAGAGGAGAAATGAAACTCTGATGAGGAACAAAAAGTTAATTAGGCACCCTACCCAGAGCATTTGAAAACAAAACAAATAGCTCTTGAAAGCTCCAAACCAAATTATATGAATGTGGTAGATTCTCAACTTTTTTGTGAATTTAAAAATATCAATATTGAGATACCATTTTCATAGGCCATTAAAGACATACAAGAAATAAATCAGTTGGTCAAGTCTCTTTGTATGAAAATGTCAGGTAGGAATAAGAAATTACCTCCTATAATTCAAATAGGGACAAAACTCACTAATGTTTTGTCAAGAATATTACTCCCTCAAAAATATAATGATCCTTGTAGTCCTATGAAACTTTGAGTATTGGAGGAATTGAGATAACCAACGTGCTAATTGATTTAGGAGAAACTATCAATGTTATCACCTCAAACACTATTGAAATGTTGGATATGACAAGCATTCAACCCACAACAACTATTTTATAGTTGGTAGATCAATCTACTACCAAGATTGAAGGTGTTCTTGAAGATATCATGGTTACCATTGAAACATGGGATTATCCAGTTGACTTTGTAGTCCTTAAAGCTAGAAAGAAAGATTTTGGATATCTAATTATCTTAGGTAGACCATGGTTAGCCATGACAACAACATTGATAGATTGTAGATCAGGGAATATGATCATTTCTAATGGAAAAAAATAGAAAGATTTGTCACTTTATCCTCCATCTCAACCATCAATTCAGCCTAATACTCAACCTTGGGTTGGTGAGGATATGGAGTTTGAAGGAGATGGTATTGTGGAATTGGCCATGGTTACTTAAGTGGAACATGTAGAGGAATGTGAAGAACAAGGTCTTAATCCTAGAAAGATTGACCAAGTAAAGGAAAAGAGGGACTGTCATAGAATGCTACATAAAAAAAATTCACATCCATGTCCTCTAAATACACTTGTAGGGGACCCATTTTATTCTAAGAATGAGACCAAAGAAATTACAGTAGCAAGGGATAAACCTCTCTTCATTAATTCATCCTTATCCTCCTCACAAGAAAAGGAATTAAAGAAAACCTTAGAAAATCACACTGAAGCATTTGCTTGGGAATACAAGGATATGAGAGGAATTCACCCTTCTATTTGTACTCACCATATTTATATTGAAGATGTTAAGCCAGTAAGGCAAGGTCAAATAAGGATCAATCCTATTCTTAGTTTCTTTATTAAGCAAGAAATAGAAAAATTGTTGAAAGTGGGGTTTATTTATCCAATATCTGATAGTCAATGGGTTTCCCCATTGGTTATTGTTCCACAAAAAAATGGGAAGTGGAGAGTATGTGTTGATTAAGAAGAATTAAACAAATCCACTAAGAATGTTCATTTTCCTTTGCCATTCATTGATCAGGTACTCAATACTTTAGTTGGCAATAGTTATTTCTCTTTCTTGGACAATTTTAGTGGGTACAATCAGATACACGTGGCTCTTGAAGACCGAGATAAGACTAATTTCACATTTCCTTGGGGTATGCATGCTTATATAGTTCTACCCTTCAAGATGTGCAATGCACCAACCACTTTTCAGAGAGTTGTTTTTCTATTTTTGCAGATCTAACTACCTCATGTGTGGAAGTATATATGGATGACTTCACAGTTCATGCACATTTGAAGAAGAACATGAAATTTTGAACAAGGTTTTGCAAAGATGTAAGGATCATAGGTTATCTTTAAATGAAAAGTGTTCCCTTATGATGATACAAGGAATTGTTCTAGGACACCACATTTCCAAACAGGGGATCAAAGTTGACGCCAAGAAGTAGAAATCATTCAACAAATTGAGATCCCTAAAAATCAAACTGGTGTTCATAGTTTTCTTGGGCATGTTGGGTATTGCAGAAGATTTATTGATGGGTTTAGTAAAATTGTTGAGCCTTTATTTACATTGCTCAAGAAAGATGCAAATTTTTTATGGACAAATGATTGTCAAAAATATTTTGAAACAATTAAACATGCCTTAACTACTCTAATTATTAAAGGAATTATTTGGGGAGTTCCATTTCATATAGATACTAATTCTTCCAACTTTTCTATTGGTGCAATTTTGGGACATAAAGATGAAAATGAAGCAATGCATGCTATCTACTATGTTAGTAAAAATCTGAATCCTGCAAAAAGAAATTACACAACAACTGAAAAAGAGTTTTTGGCTATGATATATGCAATTAATAAATTTAGGCATTATATTATAGGTTACAAAATATTCATTCACACAGAGCATGCTACTATTAGATATCTGATGAACAAGGCTGTAGTGGGTGGACAAATTATAAGATGGATATTATTATTGCAAGAATTTTGATGTGACCATAATAGATAAGCCTAGTAAAGATAATGTTGTTGCTGATTTTCTTTCAAGAATTATTTTGTAGGGTGATCAGGAGCTAGTAAATGACACATTTCCAGATGAGCACTTGTTTGCAATATCAACTCATCCTTCATGGTTTGTTGATCTTGCAAATTATCTTGTAGTAGGGAAGTGTCCCAATCATTTCAATCCTAAGTAGAAAAAGAGATTAATTTGTGAAAGTTCTAGATTTAAGTGGATAAATGGATTGTTATTTAAGATGTGTCCTGATCATGTTCTTCGCATGTGTGTTGCTGAAATAGATGTTTATGATGTTGTACATGCTTTCCATCATGAGACAAAAGGAGGACATTATTCAGTGATCAGGATTGTTCATAAGCTCTTAGGAGGTGGTTATTTTTGGCCGTCTATGACAAAGGATGTTTCATTCTTTGTTAAGTATTGTGATGAGTGCTAGTGCATGGGAAGACCTACACCAACAATGGAGATGTTGTTACAACCTCAAATAGCTCTGGAACCATTCAAGAAATGGAGAATTGATTTTGTGGGACTTGTTGATCCACCTTCCAAAGGACATTGTTATATTCTATTTTTTACAGACTATGTCACAAAGTGGGTCGAAGTGAAAGCTTTACCAACAACAAGGGAAGATAAAGTTGTTGATTTTCTATACAAGCATATTCTTCAAATATTTGGTGCACCAAGGGAGATAGTTTCAAACCAAGGGCCATAGTTTGTGTCTATTATGATGGAATATTTTATGAAAGATATGAGATGACACATAGAAAATCTACACCATATCATCCACGGGCGAATGGACAAGTAGAAGTTACTAAATAGGAATTGGAATTTTTTTGACAGAGATTGTTTCATTGAGGAAAATAGACTGGGCACAAAGGTTAGATGAAGTAGTTTGGGCTTACAATACAACCTGGAAAACTACTACAGGGTTCTCTCCATATGAGCTAGTGTATGGGAAAACTCTAGTCATGCCAATTGAGTTCAAGTTGTAGACATTGAAAAAAACATTAGAAGTTAGTATTGATTTATCAGAAGTAGAGAAGAGTATGATTCTATAGCTGAACCGATTGGATGAGATGAGAATGGAAGCTCTTAAATGATTCAAAAGTAGAGGAAAGAATGGCATGATAAGCACATTGTGACCATAAAATTTAAGAAGGGAGATTAGGCACTACTATTTGATTCCATATTCCATGAGTTTAAAGGTAAATTCCATACTAGATGGCTAGGACCCTATGAAACTGATCAAGTTTTTGAAAATGGGGTAATTCAACTGGTACCAATAGATAGAGAAAGAAGAATTATGCTGGTTAATGGTCATAGATTGAAGATATACCACAAACCTACATCAAGAGAGGAATTTTTATCATATCTGCAACATAGAATTGAACATTTTCTGATGGAAGATATTTCTTCCATGAGAGCATGTGTTCCTGAATAACCTTTTGAAGAAAGGAATGAATAAGAAGGTAGATTGAAAACCAGAATTGGTGATTTACCTTCTGAATAAAGAGGATAAATTGAAAACCAACAATGGTAGTTTATCTCCCAGGAAAAAATGAAAAATATAAAAAAAAGAAAAAAAAAAGAGAAAAAAGAAAGAATGGCTGAAAACTAGAAATGGTGGTCTTCCTGGATCAACTTCAGTTTGCTCCTGATGGCTCCTGACGACTCCTAATGTTCTCTAAAGTTTTCAAAAATAAACCTTCTTGTTAATTTCAAGCTCTATTTGATTGACACATTAAAATTATTTCCAACTAAGATAATTAATATGCTCCAATTAACTTTGGCATTTAACAAAAAGTTACACATTTATTGTAGGTATCATTTTTGAAATATCATTTTTTGACTTAGTTATTATGATTTTAAATGAAGTAAATATTTTAACATAGAAACCCCCGCTAAAGTAGTTATTAATGTTGTAATAAATAAGTGTAATCATTTCAAAATATGGTAGAGAAATAGAGATGTGACATTTAAAAGGATTCTGTAATAATTTCAAGTACTAATGACATATTTCATATCAACATCAATAAATTTCCTTATGTCAACACCACCGCCAACTTTGCAAATCATAAATGCAAAGTACAGGGTGGTGGCATGCAAATCATCCAAGGAGAATAAAAGAGAATTAATAACAGCCGATTTGAAATGACGTGTGATTTTTCAAAATTGTTGCATCTAGGAAAAGGAGCACTCATTCTATGTCTTGCTTAAATAATTATGGTTGCCATTTTTCTTTGTTGAAGTTGCAAAAGTGAAACAAGATGTGACATAAGAGAAATTCAGAGCCTGAAAACTTTAGTCTAGACCTTGAAACAAAGAGATTTCTTAGAGAAGCTGGGTGGCTCAAATTTATAAAATGTATGAAGGATTTGAATTGGAATTAGTTGAGGAATTAATTAGAAATTTTTATGTAAATATTACTAGAGTGAGAGGAGAGGTAATAGAGGTTAGTCCTATTGTTATAAGTGAACTCTCTAGTATTCCAACTGAAGGGGAAGCAACAAATAAAGGGAATATAAGTTTTGAAGAATTGGTTGCAGCATTTCATGAAGAACTTGAAAAATGGCTTGAGATTCGGTGGCATAAGGGAAGCCAAAGAGGAATTGCTCAAAACAACTTGGATGAGCCATGGAAGATAGTTGTAATGTGGTTGATGAAATTTTTCACCTGTGAGGGGCAATACAACACAATATTAGGGCCAAGAATGAGAATGTTAACACATTTGAGGTATGGAAACACTAGACCCTCTGCAAAAATTAACCTACCCACCTTTTTTTTCTTAAATATCTTCTATGGTAATTAGGGTAAAATCTAGAGGTGAATCATCTATTAGGTAAAATAGTTTGATACACTTAATTATCAAGCACCATTTCATGAATAAAGAGTCTGGAAGAGAAGGGTGGTTAGAATTTTTGTCAACTCCTATTGTTAAAAATAAATCTAAGAAGAGACCCACAATGAAAAGGTTGAAAGCTAAAAATGGGAATCTTCTGAGAAAAGATAGAAAAAGAAAAAGAGAAAGCTACAAGAAACAATTGGGGTAACCAATAGTACTATTTAGGGGGAAAAGAAAAAATTACAAGAGGAAAACCTAATGCTATTGATGCCCATATTTCAACTCCTGATGAATTACTTGAATAAACCCCTTAAACTCCTCAAGAAACTTTGGGAAGCCATGAAGAATTCCACACCCCTATGCATTCCCCTGAACAACCTAAAAGTCCCCTTGAAGCCCCAATTTTTTCTCTAGAGAAAATCCCTATTATAGTATCCCATGAATCACAATCACCTCATATGTCAAAAGAGGATAGCCTTGTTGAAGGGTTTGATAAGCAAAAAAAAGGAAAAGAAGCTTTTGGTGAAATTGGAGATGAGGAAGATGAATCTTCTTCTCCACATATGTTGGTTTTTAAAAGAAGGAAGGTTAAAGAGCCGATGGCCAAACAAGAGAAATATCCTCAAATTTAGGAATGAGAAGAATTAGAGGAAGAAGATGAGATAGAAAAGGCCATGGCAGTGCCAATAATACAAGGAGAATTGGATGAAAAGAGAAGGAGAATATAGTTTCTTGAAGAGAAGTTAAAAAGAAAAGAAGAGGAATTGCAACACTCTATAAATAAGACAAAGCAATTGGAAAAATAAATGGTAGAAAAAGAGAGTGTTTTGCAAGGACAATTGAATGAAATAGAAAAGGCCTTACAATAGGTTAATACACAAGAATTAGCCTGAGCAGAAGAGACAACAAGGTTTAGTGCAGTAGAAATAGGAAGACTTAAGGAAAAATCACAACAAAAAGAAGAGCATCTAAAATAAAAATCAAGTAGATTACATTCTCATGAGGATTACACCTCATTTGCTCCAAGAAGATACTTCTCTCTAATGGTACTAAAACTTAAACATGAGGATAACCAGTTGAGAAGTCAATATCAACAGTTAGAGAAGGAAAGAGATTAAATAGATGAGAGATTTCAGCAAGTTGTGGAACTATCATCTGCAATATTGTGAATGAGAAAGCCTTTAGGGTCATATGCACTAATCTTGAGAGAAATATTCCTCCAATGGAAAATTAGATAGCTGGTTCTAAGAAGAATTTTTTTTTATAATTATGACAGTAAATTCCTTAAGGAATTCTTTAGTAGTCATCCTACCATTCAGAACTAGATGTCTGAATACTTCCTACATGGTTTTCTCCTTGGTGATTTTCCACAATATTTTTAAAATGTTTTCATAGGAGAATTATATATAAGATATTTTGTGTCATTGTTGCAGAACCAAGTGGAATGGGAAAATAGGGCAACTCAGTATAAGGAGGCACACATGAAATTAGGAATGCCTATGAGAGATGAGACCCCTTGGTCAAGAACTTTCAAAGCCAGGTTCAGGTACTTTGCAATGTCAGAAAATGTAGCACCTTCTTACAAGAGGAGTGTGTATCAAAGCATTCAAATTTTAAAAAATATTTAGGATCACCTTCTACATAGAGCTTTAAGTGCAATAAGGGATAGGTTTCACAATATTCCAACACCATTAAGAAGGAGAGACCCTATTTCGCCAAGAAATATCACTTGGAGTCTCACTAGAGTGAGAAATTTGATAGATGTTATTGAGGAACAATAGACTAACTGGATTGGGATGAGGTTCAAACCACCTTTGGTAATCATTCTTGCACCAACATTGGATGCATCACCATAGTTCATAAGAGAAAGTTTGAGAGAATGGTTGAAAGAATTTGAAAAATGGAATGGTTATGCTCATCCCAGGTTTTACTTGCAATATATAATGCAAGATGGTGATTTGGCTGGCTTAGTTGCTTGGATGGTGAAGAAGAAAAAAGATTTTCCAGACCCTCAACCATGAGGATATGGTTGACATCAAGAGGGGGAGAAATGATGAGTGCCTGGAAATGACATTTTAATTAACCTTTTTATGTTCTCAAAGACTTAATTATAGTATTAATTAACTATGATGGTGGTAGATTATATGTTTAAATGTTTGCTTGTTTTATCTTATAATTAAGTAATTGGAAGACATATTACAAATGATATTTTTCATTAAATGTGTTTCTTTTAGTGATGTTAATGATGGAATGACTATGCAATTGAAAATATTTGTTGTCATATTTGCATCCTATTCTTGAGGGTTTTGTGCAGGCAATTAAATACTTACTATATGAGCTAGATTTGTTAAAAAATTTATTTAACAACATGGTGTTAATTGTGCTCCTCAAAGCTCCAGATGGATACTAATTTGCTATGATTTCGAATTGGCTCCCTTTGCCGATTTGGAGACTGCTTGCTCCATTTGTTATGAAGTGAAATTCTCTCGAATATTTCCAGTTATGCTTTAGTTTAATTTTCCACTCTGTAACTTGGTGGTTAGTGTCATGAATTTGAATTAAAAATAAGTGATATTCTTATAAATATTCATCCTTAGATTTAGTTTGAAGCTAGTTGATCTTTTGTTGAATATTGTAATTTATGATACTATGCACTTTGGTTTTTCTCACCTATTTGGGCCAATTGGAATAAAAATAAGGAGTTTATTTGAATCTTGGTGTTAAAGGTCCTACCAGAGGAAGATCAAGGCCCACTCAACTGAAGGAGGTGAACTTGTTTTATGTTCTTTGATTCAATTAATTTTTGTTTGGTTTATATTGGTTTGAAAGTTAAGCATTTTAATTTCTGTTCATCAATGTTTAGTAACTACATTCACTTATATTAGTTTAATGTGATTTAAGATAGTCATGATGTTTTCTGTAGATCAACATTCATTCATTTACTATAGATTTAATTGTTGTTCACAAGAACTAGATTTAGTACTTATTTTTAAATGCATATGGTTGTAGTGGGAGTAATCATGATGACTAATGTAAGGATCAAACTAAAGCTTAATTGGAATTTGTTCATGGAAATTAGTGTTTCTGCTTTCTAGATTAATGTTTATTTTCCTACAAGCGTAAATAGGTTTTCTGTTTTCTATATTAATGTTCATTTCCTGCAAGCATAAATAGACTTTCTTTCCAAAAAAAATTCAATTCTAAATTTTAGACTTAGAGTTAATTCAATTTATGTCCTAAATATTTCCATGAACCAATTATAGTCAACTGAAGTGTAGTCTAAACTAAGTTATTAGGGTTGAAATAAGCCAAATAAGCATTAGTCAATCTATAAGATAGAGTTAGTCTTTAGAAATTAGTTGTTGTGTTCCACTCTTGAGAGCTCTTGAAGGCTCTGAAGGAGACTGAATGAAATCAAATTCATTGTTTACAGTGCAAAATCCCCCAATTTTTGGAGACATCCTTATCACATACAACTCTAAGACACACCCAGTTCGATAATTGAAAAATTAAATGATGCAAGAAGTGACACCAATGACCTTGTCCATCAGTTTTGGAATATGTACATTCAAATGTTTTTGGTCCTGTAAATATTCCTTTGTTATCAAAATTTTTATATTTTGTTTCTTTCATAGATGATTACAATAGGACATTTTTTAATTTCCTCAAAATTAAAGATGAAGTCTTTAGTCAGTTTAAGGAGTTTAAGGCCTTGGTAGAAAATTAGAATAGTAGAAAAATTAATTGTTTGAGAACTGATAATGGTGGTGAGATTCGTTCCATAGAGTTTGAAAAGTTCTATAAAGAGAATGGAATTGAGAGACATAAGAAAAATCCCTACACTCCACAAAAAAATGAACTTGCAGAAAGAATGAACAAAATGTTTATGGAGAGGGCTAGGAGTATGTTGAGTGGTGCTAGCCTTGAACATAAATTTTTGGCTGAAGTGATAGCCATTGCATATTATTTGGTCAATAGATCTCCTACATTAGTGCTTGTTGGAAATAAACCCATGGAGGTGTGGTCTGGTAAAAATCCTTTGATGAGAAATCTCAGAGTATTTGGTTGTGAAGCTTATCATCATGTTCTGATTGAGAAGAGGTCTAAGTTGGAAAACAATTATTTTAAGTGTATATTTATTGTTATGGTGTCAATGTGAAAGGGTACAAGCTTTGGGATCCAAAAGAATAAAAGGTTCTTTACAATAGAAGTGTGATCATCAAAGAGATGAAAACTTCCTCTATTGAGCTACAACCAGAGAAAGAGGAGAAAAAAAAGGAGGTGGTTCATATTCCACCTACCCTAAAAAAGAAGAAACTAGTACTCATGTTGGACCAGATGATGAGGAGATCTCAAGTAGCTCTAAATTTTTTGAAGAAGGATAACCTCAATCTCAACCTTTGAGGAGGTCTACACAAGTTAGGCGGTAATAAAAAAGGTTTGGATATTCATTATTTGATTCGAGTTGCATATTTTCCTAGATTAGTAATATTGATGAGACTGGGACAGTTAGAGACGCATTGGGTATGAATAGTTCAGATTCCTAGATTCAAGCCATGGATGAAGAGATGGCTTCGTTAAAGAAAAATAAGACTTGGGATTTGGTACCTTTTCCTATTGGACGTAAACCCGTTGGTTGTAAATGGGTTTTCAAGAAAAAAGTGTGGTCTTGATGGAAGTATTGAGAAGTATAAGGCATGGTTAGTTGCTAAGGGGCATTCCCAAGCAGAGGGAATTGATTATGGGGAGATATTCTCTACTGTAGCGAACCTGACATCTATCCGATGTCTATTGTCACTTATGACTGCATATGAATTAGAAGTGGAATAGATGGATGTGAAGACATCGTTCCTTCATGGTGATTTGGAGGAAGAGATTTACATGTCACAACCAGAGCATTTTGTTGAGAAAGGTAAAGAAAATTTGGTTTGCAAATTGAAGAAGTCTCTTTATGGTTTGAAATAGTCTCCTAGAATGTGGTATCAAAAGTTTGATACCTATGTGTTGTCATTGGGATTTCAGAGGTCTAAATTTTACTAGTGTGTATACTTTAAAACTGATAATGGTCACATTCTCATTATCATCCTATAAGTAGATGATATGTTGTTTATTGGAAACGGTAAAAGTATGGTCTCATATTTGAAGTTTCAGTTGTTAGCACAGTTTGAGATGAAAGACCTAGGTGCAACTAGGTACATTCTAGGAATGGAAATCACGAGAGATAGACCTAATAGAAAGCTTTGGTTAATACAGAGAAAGTATGTGAAATCAGTGTTGAAGAGATTCAACATGCTGGATTGTAGACAGTTAGTTGTTCCTATGATGGATGGAATGAAGATTTTATTGAATGATTGTCCAAAATATCATTTTGAGATGGAGGACATGAACAAAGTACCATATGCAAGTGTAGTTGGTATTTTGATGTATGTGATGGTGTGTACAAGACTAGACATTTCCCAAGTAGTGGGATTCCTTAGCCGCTTTATGGATAATCCTGGATGGGTGCATTGGGATGTGGTTAAGAGAGTGTTTAGATATATACGAGGCACTTCCGAGTATGCCTTGTGTTTTCATGCTTATCCTACTTGACCTCATCATTCTATGAGTATTCAAGGATATATGGATTTGGATTGGGTAGGTGACATTGACAGTGAAAGATCCACCAATGGTTATGTATTTATGATGTTTGGTGGTGCTATTAGTTGGATGAGTAAGGGATAGGTTGTAGTCACATTTTCCAAAATAGAGGAAGAGTATATGAAAACCACTCGTGTGTGTAAGGAAGCTATTTAGCTTAAGAGATTATGTTATGATATTGGTTAAGATGCATGACATGTTATTGTTTGTTGTGACAGTCAAAGTGTAATTTTCCTAGCAAAGAATCCTACCCTCCATGCCAAAACAAAGCACATCGATGTTCAATATCATTTTGTTCATGATATGGTAGAAGATGGAAAGGTGAACTTGGAAAAGGTTGACACTTTGGTGAATGTTACAGATGCACTGACGAAACCAATGAGCACAGAGAATTTTAGATGGTGTTCTGATTCCATGGGCCTTGGGGACCTGAGAAGATGATTTATTGTAACTCTTGGTAGGTCTTCAAAAAGTGGGAGGATGTTGGTATTAAGGTGTCTCAACCTTAGAGTCCTAATATTGATTTATTTGATGTAATTAATGTATTTATTTGTATTTTTTAAATGCCTATGGTGGCATGTCACAAATTGGGACCCACCGGTTGGGTGGCATCCTTGTTGGAGGTGACTAGATGACACATCATCATCCTAAGTGGACAAAGGAATCCCACTTTGGAATCTATGACATATGAAAGATTCTATGACATATCATAAGGCATCTTTGAATGCATGGGTGAAAGCTGGTGCCCAATTTTGGTTATGACAAGATGTAATAGAATCAACTATTTTAGCCAGTTATGACATATTCTGTTATAGTTGTAAGTGTTGTTAGCTATGAAAGATTCTATGAAAGCTGTAAGATGTGTAAGGCATCTGTCATAAGATATTTTTAGCATATTCTAGGTGTCCAAGCTTGGAATAAGACTATATGCATGTTTGACAAGTGTAAGGGGTGTAAGGGAATATTGAACATATGTCTAAATGCATGTCTAAGGTGTTGAAAATTGTGCCTTTTGGATTTGGATGCTTCTCACCTTTTAGATGATTCTTGAAGCTTGCAGCACTCTATTTATTGAGTTCCTTGAGTTTTAGAATGCATAGTTTGTTTGCAGGTAACAAAGTGCTGCCAGTATCACTCCAAGAAATAGGTGTTCATGTTGAAGCACTTGTTGAAGAAGCTTATACTTGGTGATATATTGTAACCATTATTTGATATAATAGAGAAGTACTATGCTTTTGGAGGGTGGGGTTTTTTACCCAAAAGGGTTTTCCCCACGATATATTTGGTGTCTCTATTTTTATGCATTGTTACTATTCTATTTCCATTATTATCTATGTGCTTCTCTAGTTAAAATTGTTAGAGGTGTTAATTTTTTTATTTTTTTGTAACTCTCTCTTGATTAGATTAGTGTAGGAAGCTATTTCTACTCACCCAACTTTCTTTCACAATTCCCAAGTTTGATTCTTTTCAATCTGCATAAGTTCTTCTTCCATAGCTTTCATCCAATGCTCATCTTCAGATGCTTCACTCACTATCTTCGGTTCAAATTTAGAAACTAATTTTTTTTAATCTCATAGTAGCAGTAGCTCTGCTTCTTGTCAATACACCTTTCGTTTTGTTTCCAATGATTTGATCTTCTGAATGACTCATTTGCACATATTTAGGTGTCTTTGGGGACACCGTCAAAGCTTCTTCTTCTTCATTATTCTTTTCCTCTTCTTCCACAACTTCTTCAACTTCTATACAAATAGGTTCATTAGATACATATCCATCAAGTTCAATTGAATTCTTCATTGCTTCATCAACCTTGAAATTTGTTCTTTCTACAATCTTTCTCAGTCTTTTGTTGAAACATCTGCAAGCTTTGCTTCTAGTAGAATATCCAAGGAAGATTCCTTCATCACATCTAGCATCAAATTTCCCTAATTTTTTTTCATCCCATCTGATAACATTTTCTTCCAAATACCTTGAAATACTTGATAGTAGGATTTATTCCACACCATAGTTCATAAGGGGTCTTAATACTATTATTTCTTGCTTGAACTCGATTGAACAAATAAACAACAGTGCGAATAGATTCTTTCCAATAAAATTTTGATATACCAACTTTAGTAATCATTGATCTAACTTTTTCTTGGATAGTTCTGTTCTTTCTTTCAAAAACTCGATTCTACTAAGGGGTTATAGGAGCATATAAGTGTATTTTTATTCCACAAACCTCACAAAACATGTTAAACTCATTTGAGGTAAAATCACCACCTTTGTCAGACCTCAAGCATTTTATTCTTAGATTTACTTCATTCTCTACCATAACCTTAAATGTATTGAATCTATTTAATGCATCATATTTCTCTCTAAGCAAAGTAACCCATGTTTATCTAGATTAATCATCAATCAAAATCATAAACTACCTTTCACCTTGTACACATTTCACTCTTGTAGGACCACAAAGATCTATATGAATCAAATCCAATAGTTTGGTAGTAGATTGTTCCTTTGATCTGAGGTTGTTTCTAGCTTTATTTCCAAACTGACAATCCTTGCAAACAACATTAATGGGATTTGTAATCCTCATTAAATATCTTATAGCTTGCATGACATTGATTCTCACCATATTATCAAAATCTATATGACACCTTTTGTGCCATAACTAACTGTCATTAATCTGATACATAAAGCACTACCCATCAACACCCTTAAGTTGATATATATTTCCTTCAAAATTCTTTCTTGTAACAATCACTATTTTGGATCCTTTCTTGATTTCAAATCTCTCATCCTCAAATAAAATATTATATCCTTTACTACACATCTATCCAACACTTAAGAGGTTATTCCTTAAACCCTTAACATAGTAGACATCATCAGTATTATGATTTCCATCAAAACTTACTAAACCTATTCCACAAATCTTAGCACCAATATCATCTCCAAACATAACTAAGCCTCCATAATATTTTCCAAGTTTAACAAATTTACTCTTGTCACTGGTCATGTCATGTGAACATCCACTATCAACCACCTAGTGGTTCTTTTCTTTTTTATCATAAAGAGCAAAAAATATAGTATCTTCAAATTTCTATGGAGGACTTTCCTTCACTTGTCTTTCAGTATTAGAAAAAGTAGATTCATATTTTATAGTTGAGAAAAAGAATTCATTGTCATCAAAATCTCTATAATCAAATTCTTCATCAGAAATACCAACATCCTCATTTACATAGTATTCTCTCTTAATTGCCTTTCCTTTGTTTTCTTTGCTAAATATATGTTTATTCTTAGCTCTTTTTGAACATCTTGAAGCATAATGACATATTCCTCCACAACTAAAACATTTAAAGGGTAAGTTACCTTCATACTGAATGAAGCCTTTCCTCATCCTTCTCACAAAGTTATCTCTTTCTTCATTCTTCATTGAGGTTCTCTTCATTCAGATCTTCAACTCTTGTAGCCTTAAAAGTAGTTTCTATCTTCAATTCATTTCTTAAGCTAGGATTTTTCATTTCATAAGATGTTAGAGTTCCCAAAAACTAATCTTTAGTATAGGTCTTGTAATCTATGAATTCCTCAATAGAAGATACCTTTTCACTGTATGCATCATGGAGAGTTCTAAGAATATTCTTCATAATCCAAGACTCATCTACTATAGCACCAAGTCCTTGTATTCCACTCACCAGCTCATCCACTCTCTATACATAGGATTTAATGTTCTCATTTTTAGACATGTGCAGGATCTCAAACCATGCCTCTAAATTCTACAACTTTTCTTCTTTGACCTTTTCATCTCTTTCGTGCATATTTTCTAAAGCATCCTAGACTTCTTTAGTAGTCTTTAGATTTTGAACTTTAATCAACTCAAAATGTGAAAGACTATTCTTGAAAATGAAATTTTCCTTATTGTTTTCTTTATGTGCCTTGATTTCATCAGATGTACTTAGACCATTAGCAGGAGGAGTATAAGCGCCATAATATTTCTCAACATCATATCCATAGTACTCTAGATATCCTTCCATATTTATTTTCCACATAAATATGGAAGGATATCTTTATTAGTCTTTATATTTTGAACTTTAATAAACTTAGAATGTGAAAGACTATTCTTGAGAATGAACTTTGCCTCATTTTTTGCTTTATGTGCCTTGATTTCATCAGTTTTAATCAAACCATTAGCCGGAGTGTAAGTAGTCATAAGCTTTCTCAACATCATATCCATAGTACTCTAGATATCCTTCCTTAAGCTTTCTCAACTTTGCTTCTGTTAACTTTTCATTTCCTTCATGCATCTTTTCTAAAACATCCCAAACTTATTTAGTAGTCTTTAGATTTTAAACTTTAATCAACTTGGAATGTGAAAGATTATTCTTCAGAATGAAATTTTCCTTATTGTTTTCTTTATGTGCCTTGATTTTATCAGTTGTACTTAGATCATTATCAAGAGGAGTCTAAGTAGTCATAATCTTTCTCAACATCATATCCATAGTACTCCATATATCCTTCCATATTTATTTCCCAGATAGCATAATTAGTTCCATCAAACCTAGGATACTCAAAAGTGATCTTGCTTGCCATCCTAGATCTTCCTTAAGCGGTTAAACTCCTCTCCAAGGAACCAAGATCTGATACCAATTATTGAACAATACAATTGAGAGGGGGGGGGGGTGAATCACTTGTAAAAATTTAAACCTTTAAAAAATTCCATTGAAAATTAGATCAATCACAAATCCTTTACTTTGCTAATACGATTAATCATTAAGTGCAAAAGTAGAAATTGAAAAACACAACACACACACAATAACACCAGATTTACGTGGAAAAATCAATAAGGGAAAAATCATGGCAAGGATTAGCTCACAATATAGAGAATATCAAAATCAAATACAAAGGCTCACTACCAGAGAAGGCTCGCTTCCAAAACAAGACTTACTATCTGGATAAGGGCTCACTATCCAACAAGGGTTAACCACCCATAGGGCTCATTGCCATATAATTACAAAGAAGATAGAAGAGATTGGTTACAAAGAGAAAAATATCTCAATGCAACAAATATTTCCACCACAACTCACTCAAACACTTGTAGACATACATGAATGATAGACTACACCTTCAACTCACTGCTTCCAAAAACTCACAGTTAGGTTTCACACTACTTTTCTTAAACTCACATCACATACACACTATTTCACATCTATCTCACATCTATCTTGCTTGAATTCCTTTATATTATTCTTCCACACACATCTCAACTTATATTTATACCATCTTCAACCTTGAAACTCATCTAAGGTCGACCATACATTATTTGCATTTACAAATTTAAATTAGGTCAGTGCCAAAATATTCTACGATGGAATTAGAATAAGGGCAACCCAAATACATGCTTCAACACACTTTCATAAACTTTGTAAGTAGTGTTAAACATAAGGTTTACCAAACCAATGTAAAACACATAAAAAAATAAGCACACACAACTTTAGCATGATCCAATATTTCTAGATAACAAAATTAATTTGAATAAAACCTCAACAACTTATCTTGAGAACCGCAAGTTATAAGACTCAAACAAGAAGAAATCCAGAGAAACAACATTTCTCGTGAACCTCAGCCAAATAAACTAAAAAAAATAGTTCATAATTGGTGAACATAACTCACACTATACAATGTTCTAGACACCCAAAATATCAATATAAGAAATTTCAAACCATGATTAACATATCGAAACCACACAAACATAAGAGAAAATCTCAAAGAAAAACCCAAAGAAAACACTGAATACTTGCAACCTTTCTTCATTACAATTTTCTCAATATCCTCAACATGTATAGTCAATAAAAATAATGACAACAACAACTAGTGGACAAATAGTTAACTAGTTGACATCAATGAAAACACCTTCATACTTGCAATAGAATATCCAAAATATGTGCTAATAATATTCAATCTTGACGAGCATACACCATTTTTGGGCTACAATAAACTCAACCTTGACCTTGCGCATGTCACATAAGACTAACAGTCCTCTTGATGCCCCTATTTCATGAATATAAAGTGCTTCCCATTTGGTCCATTTACTTAGTATTTCTTTATTTTTTTCATTTGAAAATTTAGCTTCTTGTAATAGAAAAATATCAGCATCACTTTAATTGATCTAGCGCTTAATCAAGCACCTCTTTTTAGGATAATCTAAGCCACTAAAATTCCATGAAAGGACAGTCATTTGTCTCAAGGAGAGTGACATTCCTTCCTCGGTCTCACATTCAGATTTTTATCTAGGGTAATTTGTAAACTTGTTGTGATCTCTTTGTGTATTTTCCTTGTCTTATACTTTTTTCCTTTCTATGTATTCATCTTAGGAGACAAAGTAGTCACATAAAACTAAGTTTGTGAGATTGAAAGTGATTGAGAGTAATCAAAGTCATTTGGGTCCTCCTCATTAATTTCATCAATGATTTTACCTCCTACTTTTGCTAAGATCTATTTCGCCATTGTTGATAGAGACCCTGAGGAGGGAACTTGAGAACCAGGAGGAATATATTCTATAATTTCCCATTTGTGATTTTATGTAGGTAGATCCATTTCCATGTCATTCCAAGCCATATGGTTGGGATTAAGAGGAGTATTTAAAACCAAAATATTAGCTATAGTACTCTAAGAGGGTATTCCTTTTTCATCCTAATAAACTGAATATTCTATCATTGTATCTAGAACTACTGAAGAAACATCCTAATTCACTTTTTCCTCTACCAATGAGTTTGAAATCATACTATCAAATTGTGTATTTAGATTCTTATTTTCTAGTACTTGTGAATTTGGATTCTAGTATTACCTTAGTGGGATTTAGTACATTCAATTGTATTGAAACTTCATTCTCCCTACTATGAGCTGGTACCTTTAGAGGAGAAAGAGCCTTTTCCAACTGGGCATCCATCAAATCCTTTCCTCCATTTTATTTTTGGAGAAATTTTCTCTGAATCCTCAATACTATTTAATGCAACCTCATTAGCCACTAAAGAGATCTTTGGGAATAAGATAAAATCATCCTTGTAAAGGATTGTTTTATCAACTAGTATTTTTTTTTTTATCCTCATAGGCCTTTCAAGGTTGCACATCATGGTGCAAACATTCTATGCTAGGATGAATATTTAGGTAGAAGAGATGACATACAGTTTGAGGCCCTTCAAGGAAAATTTCCTATCTCTAGATCCTATTTTTAAAATGGATTTGAATAACTTTGACACAAAGTTAGACACGAGCTTCGACATTGTTAAAAAAAGTCTAATCATGCTTCATGAAAATACCCATTTGATTTCCCAGGATTTCAATTATTT
Organism: Sequoiadendron giganteum; assembly: GCA_007115665.2. Classification (NCBI taxonomy): domain Eukaryota; kingdom Viridiplantae; phylum Streptophyta; class Pinopsida; order Cupressales; family Cupressaceae; genus Sequoiadendron; species Sequoiadendron giganteum. The sequence goes on along the minus strand of CM021101.1, from coordinate 369,995,565 downwards.
GTAAATCTTTGTATTCAAGTGGTAGGGTTTTTGGTTGAACCTAATTTTTTTTTTTAATTTATAGTTGTAAAAGAAGGGTTAAATTTGGGGACCTAGGGTTGAGTTTATAGTATCACACCTTGCAAGAACCACATCTTCACTTTGAAGAAAACATCCCTTGCTTGCTTCGAGGAGAAAATAGCAATACAAATTTCTTTCCCTAATATATGTAATAAAATTCATTGACTTTCACCCAATGGTCATCAACCCATTTAATCAGAACATTTTTGGTAGGGTTAAGGTTCCAAAACTTACCAATAATAGCTCTTTCTCATAGCTCCCTGATTTGGTAGTTAGTTATTCTTCTGAGAATGTCACCTGGATGTCACCTCCTGATTTTTGTTACTTTCTAGAGCCCTGCTAAGTTGCTTTGATATCAACTTCACTCCCTTTTGTTGTAGTTAAGGCCTCGAATTTGTGCTATTTTTTTGGAGGTTAAGGCTTGATTTGTCCTTATTATACCACCTGACAAGTCTCTGAGTAGGCTTTTGAAACCATGGTTTCCTTGGCAAAGGAGGGTTAAAGGGGGCACTAGATGGGCTTGGTTCAGAATGGAGATGTTGTTAGGAAAATTTGCAGGACCCTTCCCACCTTCCAATGTCTAAGAGAGTGTTTGTAGGCCCCCAAATTTTGAACTACCCTGCTTGTTGGCAATAGAATATAGGATTTTTCAAACCCACAAAACCCTTCCTATAGAATAGAGTAAAATCATGAGAAAAGGCATGAATCAATAGTACCAACCACAAAATACATAAAACTCAAGCCCTAAAGACACTAGTCCAACAATGAAGCAGAAATGAAACATAGAAACATAAACAATAAAGCAATATTACCAATAATTCCTATGCCATGGTTAAATCAGCTTAATTGATCTTCTCTATTTTTCTTTATATGCTTGCTTGCCCTTAGATTTGAAGTATGCAACAATAAGCCTTTGATAGTGATAGAAAAATATCAAAGGTAGTAGTTGTTTTTGTAGTAATAGAATAGAATAGAATAGGGTTTGAAATGAGGATGAAAGGTCTCTTTTATAGAAAACCAATTCAAAATGAAGGGAAAAAATTAAATGATGAATATTTATGGATGAGATTCATTTGACAAGCAAGGAAATAGGGTTTAGTTAAGGATGGACGGTGGAGATTAAAAGGTAATAAAACCTTATCAAGGATGAAAATTAATTGAGATAAGAGAGGAGATTGACACATAAAAAGAGGTTGCTGGAGTAAATTAAATAATTATAAAATTATTTAATTTAGGAGGGAAAGTGAATAGGTAAATAATTAAAACAATTGTTTAATTATAAAAGAAGAGGGAAAGGTTGAATTTTAATTAAAATAACTATTTAATTAAAAGTAGATGAAAAGGACAAATTAGTAAATAATTATTTTAATTATTTACTAATGGAGGGAAAAGTGGAAAATAATTTAAATAAATTAAATTTATTTAATTATAGAAGAAGAGGCTAATGGACAATTAAATAATTAAAATAATTATTTAATTATAGGGGGAAAATGAAAAATAGATAATTAAATAAACGAGAATTTATTTAATTATAGCATGAAAGGATCAATTAGTGATGTAATTAAATAAATATTAATTTATTTAATTAATCAAAATCATAATAAAAGGGAAAATGAATTAACTCAATAATTAAAATTATTTAATTATTTAGAAGAAATATGACTTTAGGAAATAATCAAATAATTAGAATTATTCAATTATGCAAGGAAGAAGGGAAATCAATGAGGAAAAATTGTGTTTGCAGGCTTAGGATATTTTTTAGTGTCTACAATATAGGCTTCTGCCAGCCCACTGAACCCTTCCCACTATTAAATATCATTGGAGAGGGGCTACCTTGTCCTTGACCCTTGAAATGTCTTGGTCATTGAGACATCATTGCTCCTCTAAATCCTTCTTGGGACATCCTTAAGGTGGCTAGTAACATCACCAAAGAAAAATCAATAAAAAGATAAGACAAAATGGACCAACATAGTCAACAACCATTTAGATCATTTTCCAATGATTGTTTACTAATAGGATTGATTGATAACATCTAGTTTCAGGAAAAGAAGCATGTTGTATAAGACACCAAGTTTGGTTTCAATCATGCAATCACATGTACATGGAAAATGACAGAATTGATAATGATAATGTCTATTTTTAGGAAGGAAACATCTTGTATAAGACAAATGATAAGGGTAGGCCTGGTTTCAATAAATGAGGCAAGTTGTATAAGACGCCGAGTTTGATTTTGACAACGCCATCTCTTGTATAAGATCATTGATTGACTAGTTTGATGTTGATTTGACAATTGACCAATTGGGAAATTGATCGGTTTGGCTTGAAGACTATTTGGATAGTCAGTCTATTGATTCATGATTTGGTTGAGGTTCATATGTCTATTTGTGTCTGATCAAAAGTGTCGATTTTAGCAAGAGACAACTTATTAAGATATGGATAGTGACAAAACTGAGAAACCCTAAGGGACTAACCTAGCACCTCAAGGGCTCATTGAAGATGGCCTTGCCTATATTACATGCATAGAGACATCGTAGTTTGATTGATTGACCATGAATAATTTATTATGATTTAATCATGATTGAAATGACTCGAGAAACCCTAAAGGACTAACCTAGTGCCTCGGGGGCTCATCGATATTGGCTTTGATTATGTGACATCACAAAGACATCATAGTTCTAAAGACATAGAATGAAATAACCTAACACTATTTTTGGAATTTTAAGGATTATTTGGATGTTTTTTGATTTTTGACATGTTTTGATTTTTTTAGATTTTTGGAATGTTTTAATTTTTTTGAATTTTTGGCATGTTTTGATTTTTTTGTCTCTTTTGAAAGATTATCCAGATATTTTTGGGTTTTTGGGATGATGGCCTCCAATACCAAGTATAGGATCCAATGAAGTAGTAAGTCAAGTACTTTCCCCTAGTTAGGTATAGGACCAATTATTAGGAATGGATAAGGATGGGCTTTATTATGACTGAACATGGAAAACAAAGCACACAAAATGTCAACTATGAGAAGGATGAAAAATATTTATTATGGCTTGGTGTAGGAATGGGATTTTGTTATGGATGATACACTATAAGGAGCATGAAAAATTCTTGTGAAAGATACCCACAATCAAGCAAACATGCATGCACAAGCATCTAAGGACAGATACGATCTTGCCCCTAGTCAAGCTAAAAATAAATTAATAGGTGATGATGATGATTTTGTTGATATGAGAAGGACACATCCTGTAACAAAATGAGTATTGGGAAAGGAATATACCTATGATGATAATGGATTAAATTGGATCAATAGATTATCAACTAATTTTGATTGAAATCATGGATTTCTTATAGATGATGCACTAGATTGCAATATTGGATTGCATTGATTACGATTGATTACATTGGGTGGAATTGGATGGGGATGGTTGGATTGGAAGGATAGAGGATACATGGATTGTATAAGATAATATTGGATGGAGGATTGAATGAGATCCAATGAAAAGGGAGGACCAAGACATGGTAAAGGATGGAAGGATGGCGGAATTCCATAGATAGGAGAGAGGACTTTGGATAATGGATAGTGATGGGAGATAAGATGATGTTGGATGGAGGATAGGAAGATAGAGGTCCAAGGACTAGTTGCAAAGGACTAAGATTACCCACACTAGAGGTCGTGCAATCATGGATGGAAGATGATGAGTGATGTATGATATGAAAGGATAGTGTATAAAGAATATGAATTCATTGATATTTGACCCCTAGTTTTATCAAGATCAAGGGTGAAAAGATGGGAGAAATGAGATAAGATATGATGATGGAAGTAGGATAAGAGATATAGGATAGAGGACATGGATAAGATGATCAAGATGAAGTTGATAAGATGTGGATGCATGGATATGAGACCCTTAGGATCTTCATCAAGATTAAAGATGGGAAGGAAAGATGGATTTGGATAGGATGAGGGATATGGAATGAATGATATGGATAGGATAATAAGGATGAAAGGATATAATGCATGGTGTATATGAATATCCTTAGCCTTTTCAAGATCAAAGGAGGGAAAAGGGGTGATGGATTTAGATAGGATAATGGATAGGAAATGAGGGATAAAGGGGGGTGTGGTAGGTAGGATAACATGGATGAAACTTTCCCCCAAGTGTAGAGTGAAAGAGGGTAATGGATTACACATGGTGTTTGTTTGTCAAGTTTTCATTATGGTACTTATTGCCATAAGAAGTGGTTTTCACCATTGGACAAATTATTTCTCTTTACTTTTTTTATTTTTCATTTATTTTTCTCTTTTTTTTTGAATTTTTAGGAATAGGATGGAGGGAGAAGGATAAGGAAATGTATAAGTGGATTTGGAATATGGTGGATGCATGATTGAGAGATTAAGGGAGGAATTAAGAATCTAGTTCCATGGATGGTATCCCTTGAAGATGTACTCCATTAGATCATAGAAAATTGGAGGTATGCTCATAGACATTGGTAGAATGTTGGTAAGGGGGATGAAATGGATGGGAAGATGGTGAGGGATATGGATTTATGCAAAGGAATGGATAAGAGGGATGGAAGGATGAAAGATGGATGTCAGATAATGGATGGGTTGATGGATGACTTGTAGATGAGTGGATGGAAATGTTGGAAAGATCAACATTGGCACACACCTTGAAGGGTGGTGGAGTTGTGGAAGAGAAGTGGCTTTTGTATTTTGAGGTTTATATGGAGGAGTGGGTGTAGATTTTGGGATATAAGGACCCAAAATGGATGGAGATGATAAAGGATTAGTAGACGGGCTGGAGGACACAAAATTGGATGGAGCTTTTGGATAAGCAAGTTTGGATGCCAATTTTGATTTTTCTTTGGGATGCATTGATTCTATGAGTATTTTTGGAATCCACATAGCTTTTGATTTTTATTTTTCTTCATGGGACTTTGTAGCCTTTGGGATTTAGCTTTTTGATTTTGGATCATATTTTTATTTGTTTTTGTGTGTCCTTTTGATGGGGCATGTTGATCCTTTGATTTTTGAGGATTTTTAACTTTATGCATTTGAGATTTGACATAAAAATTGCTTCTAAGAGCAATGGGATTGGTGGATGGAGAGGAATGATATGGAGATCTTATGCATGGGTTGATGTATGTAGGATGTTGGAAGGATTTAAATAATGTGTGCCTTTGTTGATCTTGATTAGGGATATGATGTGATGGATATAGAGGATAATGGAATTTTGGAATAGGAATGTTAGGTTGTGGAATGTAAGAACCCAAGATGGATGGAGGGGATTAAGGAATTTGTTTTAAGACATAAGTACCTAAGATGGATGGAAGGGATGAATGACTTGGTTTTGGGATATAAGGACCCAAAATGGATGGAAGGGATGAAGTCTTTTTCTTTAGAATATAAGGACCCAAACTAGATTTGGAGGATGGAGAACATGAATGTTTGGATTTAGATAGTAGGATTTTGGATTTGGGGTGAATGGAAGGAGTACCAAAATTTAGAGCCTTATATCCAAGATCATGATAATTAGGATTTGATTGGATTTGTAGGGGTTCTAAGATGCCTTGCTCATGTAGGCCTAACACTTTGCCTTGATAATGAATCTTTGACAAATAATTTTTCCAATGGGATAATTATTTTGAAAACAAGATGCGAGTCCATTTTGAGGAAGATATGACATGGAAGGGATGATATGTTCTTGGAGTAATCCAAATTGGATGAAAGTGGAGGAACCCAATTGATAAGTAGGGGGTTCATAGGTAGCTTGGATATGGGTGATGGGATCTTGTGGCTGATTAAGATCATGACATAAAGATGAAGGGATACTTGGATCATAATACGAAGATGTAGGAAAACTTTGATCTTGACTTGGGGTAGGATCATTGGATGGGGTAGAAGGTATATATTTCTCTTAATATGGTAGGGGATAATGAGGTGGAAAGGTATCATGTGATGGAGTGGATGAGATATCTTGATCTTGATTGGGAGGTGTATTATTATATGGGGTGCAAGGTGGAATTTGATCTTGATTTAGAGAGGGATCATGAGATGGTATGGAAGGGATAATTTTTTCCTAATATGAAAGGGGATAAAGTGGTAGTGTGTAAGGTATGGCTTGATCTTGATATGAAAGGGGATCATTTTGGATTTCTTGATCAATGGTAGGACCTTGATCAAAGATAGGATCTTGATAAAATATAGGTTTATCTTGGATGCCATGATCATCTAGAAGGATTTCTTGGATGGACTTAAGGATAGGATCATGAGATGGAATGTGATCACAAGAAGGAGTAATTTGATATTGACATAAATGGGAATCTATGATGTCATGCTTTATATCAATGAGGTCAAGTGAGTGAAATGTTTGACTTTTGTAGGTGCTATGAAGGTGGAAAAATATGAAATGGATGAGGTGGAAGTGGGTGGAACTAGAAGACTAGGACTAGAATTTTGTGAAATATGATTTTACATGGATTCTTGTATTCCTTTGAGGGTGACTTTTGAAACTCCTTAGAGGATAAATTTTGGTGGTCTTTTAATGGTGTTATTTGGCTTGAAAATGGGTTGAATAGGATGTGAAGTGCATGAAATATGATTATAGATGCGTGTTGGTTGAATATGGAAGACGTTTTAGTTTTTCTTGTCAATGGAGGAAAAGGATGACATGGAGGGTCACATGATTTGGGTATAAGTTTCAATGGTGGCTTGGATGGTGTTTAAGATCTCTTAGAATCTAATTACATGACACATGATCATGGATGTTATGTGATTGTTAAAGTAGTTGGTAAGGAGAAATTCAACAAGATGTTGAGGTATGAGATAGAAGATGGAGGATATGTTAGGCTCATATTGATCCATGTGGTGATGAAGGATGGCGATAATGGAGGATGTGGATTAAGGATAATGATGAATATTAAGGATGATAATGAAGAATGAGGATGATGATGGAGATTATGGATGATAATGGATTAGGAAAGAAAGATTTTGATGTGGATTATTGAGGGTGGTTATTATAATGATTAGGACCTCTATTAGAAAAATTAATTAAGCTTAGGGTCATAAATGATGGATTAAGAATGGATGTGGATGATTTGGATTATATTATTGGGTAAGATGGATGATTAGAAAGATTAGGGAGATTAGGATGAAATGATTAGGATTAAGGGGGATGATTAGGATGATTAATATGGAATGATAAGCATTAGAATGGTTATTGATGATAAGGACAAGGTGATTAAGATGAAAAGGAATGATTATTATGGATAAGGATAATTAGGGTGAAGAGAGATGGTTGGGAAATGATTAGGATATGAAAATGGATGATTAGGATGAGAGGGGTGAGATAGTTATTAAGAGGAACAATTAAGATGGGATGAGGAAGGATTATTAGAATGATTAAGGAGATAATTAGGGTGATTATGGATGATAATGATGGAAGTGGGTCTGATTAGGATGGAATGATTGAAAGGAGATAACTATGCTTCTTAGGGATGTAATGATTGAGATGGAGATAAATTATTAAGATAAGATGGACGATTAGACAAATTAGGAAGATAATTAGGATGATTATGAATGATTAGGATGGGGTGATTAGGATTAGAATAGTTATGGATGATAAGGACAATATGATTAATATGAAAATGAAGGATTATGATGGATAAGGATAATTAGGGTGAAGAGAGATGGTTACAAGATGATTAGGATATGAAAACGGATGATTAGGATGATTAGGGAAATAATTAAGATGATTATGAATGATTAGGATGGTGTAATTAGGATGAGGAGGAATGATTAGGATGGAAAGGATTGGTTAGGATGAGGTGATTAAGATGATTAGGATGATATGAGGGATGGTTATGATGACTAGGATGGGGTAATTAGGATGAGGAGGAATTATTATGATGGAAAGGATTGGTTAGGATGAGGTGATTAAGATGATTAGGACAAGATGAGGGATGGTTATTATGAATAGGATGGGATGATTGAGATGAGGATGAATGATTAGGATGAAATGTGATTAAAAACATAGAAAACAATCTAAAAACAAATTTTGGTTGTTGATTGTCCAAAATTTAGGCAAATAGTGTATGTTCGAAGGCCAAACCTAGCCCAATTTCCATGGGTTTAATCACAAATAAAAAAAACTTCAAGCACTTCAAACACTTCCTAATCCTAAGGTCAAGGTGAATGGAAGCAATCTCAGGTCCACAACTTGGAATCTCCTTTGACTCAAATGTAGGGACACCTAAATCGGTGTATACACTCTTATCTTTGTGAGAGAGGACATGTAGGGGCCTCTAAGACTGGAAGGATGACCCAATCACCCTCTCTCTAGAAATATACATGTAGCTTATGATAAGTCAAGGATTTATATCTCATCTCAAGGAAGCCATGTGGTGAGTAGCTTTAGGGTGTGATGAACACCCATTTCACTAAGAATGACACTAAAATCTCAATCAATAGGGTGCTATCTAAAGTAATGGTTTCTAGTCACTGCTAGGGGAATTAACGCCTTGATAGCACCCAACAAGCCACTTAAGGATTTAACCAACCATACTTGGGGCCCTAACTACTTCACATGAATGTGGGTAACTCCCCTTTTAGATTGGCACTATCGGCAAGGTACTCACCAATTAGACCTTGGATTTCACCTTAATCTTTTATATAGCAGCCCGAGGGAAAAACCACTTTGATTCATACCCCTTTGATTGATCACTTCTCCAAAGGTAGGCACTTATAAAAAAGGTTACAAAAAAGTGATATAAATAATTATTTTGATCTCCAAGATCATATGAAAATACAAGAAGAGAGCATACAAATGTACTTGATCACACAAGCAATGTTCATTAGCCTTAGAAATTGAAATGTGTGATGTGAAAATGAGAGTGTTGAAGAGTGCTTTTGATTCCCAAGATCATATGAAATGCGAGGGAAGATAATACACACCTCCAAACACAAATAAGATCACCAAGAAATGCAAACACTTGTTTTTTTTAAGACCAAATTGAAAATGTGATATTGAAAAGATACTTGTTCTTTTTATGCCCAAATCAAAATGTTCCTACTTTAAAAATCAAAATGTTCCTACTTTAAAAATCAAAATGTTCCTACTTTAAAAATCAAAGATAAATAAGAACCTAAAAGAACATGGATTAGTAGTCTTGATAGTGTTGTATTCTCTCAAAAAATTCCACAAGCTAGAAAACAAGTATTAGTAACACAAAAACCTCTATCCTATCGAATAGAAAAGGCATAAAATGAAAAATAAAAATTTAAACCCTTATTACCAATAATAGGAAAATGTGGCTCAATGTGTCATAGATGTAGCTCATTATATTAAGAAGATGTGATGAACTAGATTGCAATTGTGGTGAAAAAGTTTACGACCGTGGAAGACTATCTAAATAGATGTGGCTCATTGTCATGTAGATGCATCACACCGTCTCATAGATGCGACACACAATTTGAAAGCTGCAAAAACACTCAAATTTGCAAATTCTTTTAAAAATACCGAGATAGAAATAATGCAAGTAATTTGTCAAGATGTGAGAATAATTTTTTTTTTTTGAAAAATGACAGAAAACCACAAAAATAAACGGATCTAGATTTATTCCCTAAAATTAAGCAAATGTGGCTCTCTGTGTCACAAATGTGGTGCACTATCTCATGAATGCATTGTGTAGTACTTCAAATGTGTCATTTCATACCACGATTGCAACTCATTATCACACAAATGCATCAATCTACCTCAAAAATGCATCATTCTACCTTGTGAATGTGTTTTAGACCTAAAAACTCAATTTTTTTTCAAAAACGGTTAATTCACGCCGGATTCACCAATGTAGAATAGGGTAAAATCATGGGAAAATGCATGAATCAATAGTACCAACCACAAAATAATTAAAACTAAATCCCTAAAGACCCTATTCCAACAATGAAGCACAAATGAACATAGGAACATAAACAATAAAGTAATATTACCAATAATTCCTATGCCATGCTTGAATCGCCTTCATTTCTCTTCTCCAGTTTGCTTTATATGCTTTCTTTCCCTCAAATTTGGAGTATGCAACAATAAGCCTAGTAATAGCGATAACAAAATATCAAAGATAGTAGTTGTTGTTGTAGCAATAGAATATAATATAATAGAATATGAGGATTTTGAAATGAGGATGAAAGGTCTCTTTTATAGAAAACCAATTCAAAATGAAGGACCAAGATTAAATGATGAAGATCAATGAATGAGATTGCTTTGACAATCAAGGAAATAGGGTTAGGGAAAAAATAGGGTTTAGTTAAGGACGGATGATGGAGATTAAAAAGGTAATAAAACCTTATCAAGGGTGTAAATTAATTAAGATAAGAGAGGAGATTAGCACAAAAAATGAGGTTGTTGGAGTAAATTAAATAATTAAATAATTATTTAATTTAGGAAGGAAAGTGAATAATTAAATAATTCAAACAATTTTTAATTATAGAAGAAGAGGCTAATGAATAATTAAATAATTAAATAATTAAAATAATTATTTAATTATAGTGGGAAAATGAAAAGAGATAAAATTAAATAAATGAGAATTTTTTTAATTATAGCGTGAAAGGATCAATTAGTGAAAGTAATTAAATAAATATTAATTTATTTAATTAATCAAAAGTAGAATAAAAGGGAAAATTAATTAATTAAATAATTAGAATTATTCAATTATGCAGGAAAGAAGGGAAATTGATGAGGAAAAATGGTGTTTGTAGGCTTAGGACATTTTTTAGTGTATACAATATAGGCTTCTACTAGCCCACAAAACCCTTCCCACTATTCAATGTGCTTGGAGAGGAGCTACCTTGTCCTCGACCCTTGAATTTTCTTGGTCATTGATGGGTTTTTGACCAGTATGCAAACTTCGCCAACCCTTACCATTTGGAAACCCTCACCGTGGTGCACCTATGAATCAAAAAATTGAAATTTTTTCATTAGAGCCATCTCACACTTGGATCTCTCGCATGATTTTTTTAATTAAATAATTTTAATTATTTAATCACTTTACCAATTATTCTTCCATTAATTAAATAATTTGTAATTATTTAATTAATTTCCCTCTTCTCAAAATTAAATAATTATTTAGTTTATCCATTTTCAAATTAAATAAATAATATTATTTATTTAATGTATTTTTCACATGCCATTAATAATTAATCAATTTAATCAATTATTAATTTCATTTATTTTCACCTCACTAGTTAAATAAGACTGATATTTAGTCCACTCATCAATCAATCTAGTCAACTTCTACTCACTCCAAGTTCACTGATCAATCAATTGAGTCCACTTATCCATCTATTATGCTCCACTTCCACTTAGTATCACCTATCTCTCCAATCAAATCTCTTAACTGACTCATGTAGCTAGTTAACCATCCAATCAATTCCTCTCAACAATTTTGAACCATTGATCTGCTCAGTCTCACATTGGATCTTGACATTGACCAATAACTCCAAATCTATAAAATAAACCTATCAATTATCAATCTCCCTATCTCAAATCATTCAAATAAACTACATTTGAATTATTATAGTGATTTATTGCTATTGTGATACTAAAAATCAAAGAGAAAGTACTATAACACCATTCTCCAAGGTGAATAAAAGAGAACAATGGAGCTATGCTAGGGAAAATTTTGTGATTTTGTGTGTGCAAGTTTGCATTTCATTTGATTTAGTTTGCTTTATTTGCTTCATTGATATGATCTTTTCATTGTGAATTATTTTATTTACTATTTATCATTCAATTTCACAATTGAATTTCCAAGTCATACAGTTATACTCTTGTAAATCTATGTCTGATGCTCTCAATATTGAGAAAGATTTGGTAAAATTATCCTTGCAATTTTATGAAAGGAGATTCCCCTTCGATATTAATTTTTTATCAAGGATAAAATTTGAACCTAGGACTAGGTTTCTATCACATCCAACATTTGGAATATTATTGGGAAGATTGTGCCGACGAATATGAAGTTAGAAGGAGAAGTTGGATGAGACTATCCTTGAGGAAAATTTTTACTTTCAGATTGAATTGGGATGTCTCAAATATTGAAGATGATGAATCTAATTTAATAAATCCAATTTTTATTAATCACGTGCATACACAACCAATTGTGTGAATTGACTAGAGCATAAAAGAGAACAAAAATATTGATTCCAAAACTACAATAGTAATTAAAAGAACTCAAGATTGGGTAGCCAAGAATGCTGTAGAAAAATCTACCACAGTGCCTCCAAGGTCTTAGGACACTTCAAGCCAAGAAGAAAGAAGTCATACAAAATCATCTTCTACTTCATGACCATATTATTCTACTCAACATATGATTTCAAAGGGGCAAGGGGATGGTGATGCAAATCCTCCAAAAAAGGGAATCCTTGAGAAAACCTGTGAATAAAACACTTAGAGGAAAACTCAGAAGGAGAAAGAGAGGCAAGTAAAAAAAGAAGAGACCATAGATATTCCTTCATCTCCATCTTAGGCAAGTGGTTTTTCCTCTTCTTGTGCTTCTCCTAATTCTCCTTTATCAAGCTACCACAAAATTCATCACCTAGGGTTGGCACTACTCTACCTTCTTCTCCTAAAATGGAGATCTTTGACACTCCTCTTAGGAGAGCTCTGAATTTTATGTACCATAGTACCAAATTGATGACAAATCCTACTTCTTCTTGGTTAGAGAAAACCCTTTTGAAAAAGAGGAAAACAATTCAGTTAAGCCTTTCTAACAAGGATGTTGTTGGCCAACCAGTCCAAAGAACTCCAAAGGCTAAGAAATTAAAAACCACATCCAAGTTAATGGAGGACACTGTTGTCACTTTAAATTGTACCCTATTGAACATGGGGTTCAACATTCCAATGACACCATTGAAATGACCTTAAGGTGTGGGACCTTGCAAATTGAGGTCAATTATCAAGAGAAGGCTAAATTCCTCTTTTGATCAAAGTGTAGATGTGTTGGTCCAACCCAACACATGAAACCCTATCACTACTCTATTGTAACAACTCACAGGGGAAATGGATAGAAGGAATGCATTAAATGGAAAAGGGGTGATGCACCAAGATAGAAATTTATTTGTTCCTTTTTCAAATGACACTATAAACCAATAAGACAACCAAAAAACTCACTAGAACATGAAGGAAAATAAATTTTACTCAAACATGCAACAAAATAATAGTGATAAGTGGTTAAATCTCATTAATATAAAGCTCAAAATCAATCTTTACAATTGTAGAATACAAAATTGTAGTGTCTACCAAAAAAACCCTAGAGGAGCTAGAGGAAGGCCTTTAGAATGAAGACAATTATTTCCTTTATAGTTCAGTCATAACTAAGATTTAGACCAAACCCTAGCCTTACTAGGGTTAGAAATTTAAAGGAAATCTGATCAGATCAAGAGAAAAGGAGTTTATATTTAAATTCCATGTAGAAGATAGACTTGGAGAACCTTGATATGCACACCATACCTTTAAATTGAATGCTCTGTAAGTGTAGAGTTAAAGAATCCCATGAAATCTGCATGAAATATGATCTGCAATAAATGAGATGTCTCTACAACAAATAAGAGAATATGGGTGCCACTTTTGCACTGAATATGGAGTGGAAACCCATAATAAATGAAACCTACAATGAAGAAATCCAATCCTAGTAGCTGAAAAATGTCGCTCGGTAATAACTACAATTTCTCCCATGAACTAGAATGACTAGCGATTTGAGAAATTTGAATTTTGACCATTCGATCAAAGATGGAAGGTTGAGATCAACACCTAGAGCTTACTTTATTAACTTTAAAACACAATTATTGATTTACAAGCATAACATAAGATCAACGACTAACATGGAGATTTGAATTTTCCTTCATGAAGTGACAACCTCCCTTTGTTGTCATGTAGACATCTCTCACCATTTTGTGGACTCGCGGGAGGATAATAAGATAAAATTAGAGCCTCCACGATAGTAGAACTCACCATGATGCAACCAGAAAAAGTGCCATGTATCTCCCAGGACATGCATCATCATTTTTCCCTTTTGTGGATTGATGGTGCCCATCCATCTTTAGGAGCTCCATGAAAGGGAAGAAAGCCTTAAAAATCTCCACATTGTAACCATCCATAGCTCCATATTTAGAAAGTGGATCCACCCTAAGTTTCAATGGATGTCTAAGATTTTCCATGTGTCACCTAATCCATACCTTAGGACTTGCCACTTGCCTCTTAAATAAGACTTAAAAAAAATACACTACGTAATGATGTAAAGTCATGAGATGATGCCACGTGACACCCATTAGGTCACTTTGATGATACCTCATTGAAACTCTACCACATGTCCTCTTTTGCACATGTACAAGGCACCTATGAATCTACTTAAAAAGGCTCAATGGAATGGTGAAATGCCTCAAAAAATTTCCATGTGGACTCAATGCGGTCCTCTAATGGTCCTAGTTCTACCAATGATGCTGAAAATTCCATGTGTCACCACTTCCGTTCTTCTACAAAAAACTTTGGGCCCACTAAGAAAGACCTTGTGGAATGACATAAACCAATATATCTGCACCACCTATCAGTGTTTGGTTGATCTTGTAATTCCACAGTTGACTTAGCCTTTAATATAAAATTCCTCGCAGAACTATGAAATCCAGTAGATTTGTGCCACTTTTTAACATTTGGTTGATTATGCGGGGGAAATTTTCTTAATAAAATAATCATGTAGGAAGGGACACAAAAATTAGACTTAGAGTTTAATAAATTATTTTAGTGCTTGGCTAAAGTGGTAACCCTAGGTAGAGGGGGCTGATAAATAGATGAGTGCTAGGAATAAGGTTGTAACTTAAGTGAGGGGAAGCATGGATATGCAATCAACACGTGATTAGAATAAAAGTGTAGAAATAATCATACTTAGGGTTTAGGGTTTTAAACCAGAGCTGAAAAAGGTGAAAGGAAACTAACAGAGACATACCTGAGCATGATAAACCATTTGAGGTTTTCTCATATCAGTTTTAATTGATGGATCATGCTAGAAAAGAGGGTGTGGCACCAAGTGTCAAAATTTTGGAAATTTCTATGGGATGATTGCTTAATAATGGAATGCAGGGGCCTTATTAGTCCAATGGGCATAAAGTCAAGGGAATTCTTCAACAACTAGGCCACCTAAGGGAAAAAAAACAAAAATGTACAGATTGCATTTGGAGGAAAGCATGAAAATTGGGAATATACATTCCCTTAGGGAGAATGCAGGGTGTACAACATCACTCCAACAACACTTCAATAACACTTCATGGAAAGAAAGAACAACTAACTAATATGTACATTGATTCTCAAAACCTAACAAAAATAAGGTTTGAGATGAATCCCATTGATTGAGATTGGAAGAACCTCACCATCCAATATAGAGAGATGGAAAGAATTTGCCTCCTTGTAGTTGGTGATGACATATAGATCACTCCACATGGCATAAAACTTGGAATTCCTCCCAACTTTGGCTCTATTTGCATCCCACTTTAGCACCAGATCCCCCTCTTGGAACACTTTGGGGACTAATTTTTTTGTCAAAATGTATTTTGACCTATGCTTGATGAGTCTTAAGGGTTTTCATAGCCTTGTCCCTAGCCTCTTCTAACTCCATTAGCTCTACTAATATTACTATCATAGAATCATTTTCCTCCAACTCCAACTAATGTGCTAATTCAAGAGAGGGAAGTTTTAGTGATAATGGTAACCTTACCTCCCTTCCATAAACTAACATGAAGGGGAATTAGCAATTTCTCTTTTAGGAGTAATTCTATTAGCCCAAAGGGCTATCTTTATTTTGTTATACTTGATTCTTTGATTGTCCTTAATAGTCCTTTTGATAATCCTAATGAGATTCCTGTTTGAAGATTCAACCAAGCCATTAACTTGAGGATAATAATTTGATGAAGTCTTTAGGTATATGCCATGTCTAATTGCCCAATCCAGGATTTGAGCACTAGAAAAGACCTTTGGATTATTAGGGATGATGGTGGAGGGAGTTCTAAATCTTGTAACAATTTCATCAAGTAATTCCAAAATTGAAGCACCATTGACATCCTTTAGAGCAACTACCCCTATCCACTTGGTGAAGTAGTCTATGGCTACTAAAATCCACTTATGACCTACACTTTATGGTGGATTTATCATGCCAATAAAATACAAACCCCACTGTGCAAATGGTTGGTCTAACTGAATAGGATGAAGAGGGAGGGAAACCAACCTTTGCTTTCCAGAAAAGAAAGCACAATTTTTTTAATTTCTCACCCATTTGTGAGCATCATTTTGGCTATTAATATCCAACCCTCATGATCTTTGTAGTAGTGGTCCTTGCTGAAAAATGGCCACTTGAAGGACAATCATGGAATTCTTCCAATAGTCTACTAACTCGATCTACCTCTATGCATCTTAATAAGATCAAATTGAGATCCTTCTTGAAAATTATGCCATCTACTATGACATAGGGAATGGAATATAATTTGAAATGTCTTCTTTTGGCCCTATCCAAACCTAGAGGGTATCTACTTCCCTACAAGAAAAAAGATATATCATGTATCAAACTACTATGAGTATTTGAATTTGATGCTTGGGTGTCTTTCAATACGAGGGAAACCTTTGAAGGAACATCAAAAATTGAGACAATCTACTCACACATCCCCTTGCCTCTCACTAGCTTGGTGATTGTGATGTCAACATCATAATCCATCACCTTCATGATCCATCCAACTCTTTTTCACTTATATCTTTTCTTAACATAAATTATTTAGTGCTGGCATGGGGAAGCATCAATTGGATCCTACTGTTAGATGACATGTGTCTAAACTTTTCAATTCTCTAATAGTATACAAAGCTTTCTTTTCAACATGGCTATACTTGACCTCATAGCCTTTAAGCCCTTCACTAAAGAAAGAAATGGGCTGCTCCAAATTTTCCTTCTTTAGTTGGGTTAGGACAACTATTATACTTGCTTCACCTCCAAAGGTGTAAAGAATGAAATCCTTGTCATAATTAGGATTGACAAGGCTAGGAGCCTGAGAAATTTCCTATTTTATAGTCTTGAAGCTTTCTTTACCATCCTTTGTCCATTTGAAGATCATTGTTTTTTAGCATGGAAGTGAGAGGCTTTACCAAAGCAACAAGGTTTGGAATAAACCTTCTTACAAATTTAATTGTGTCCAAGAAACTCCATAATCCCTTCCTGTGACTAGGAAGTGGGATGGCCAATATAGATTTTACTTTTATAGGATCAATGACCAAGCTATCCTTTGAAACAATGTGTCCAAGAAGCTTACCATGTTCAATGGTAAAGATACACTTAGTATTGCTGCATATCAGCAATAGGACATGACTTTCACATCGGCAGTCGTAGGTTCAACATGGGAATTTTAGAATGAACAAGTGATGAGCGATTAGAAAACATAAAGGCCGACTTAGAGATATTTACAACATGTGCGCCAAAGGTTGTTTTAGAAGTAATTCCTAGTCACGATGGGTGGGATAAAGAAAGGGCCAGTAAAACTATAAGACTTAAGGCCATGAAGGATTAATGAAAAGATCAGGAACCGTCATGACTAGTCAACTCAAAAATAGAAACCCCTACCGAATGAAGGTGTGAACATGAAGAATTTTGCAAAACCAGAACCCTAAGGAAATGATAATTAGGGTTTAACCTTACTAATTCAGTGGAACTAGGAAAATTTTAAGGGTTCCACCAGTCACTACGTTACAAAAAATTTGTAGCAAGGTTTTAACCTCATGCAACTCATTTGAAGGGGAAAGAGAGGTAGATAGCTGGTTGGTTGAAGCAACTAGGATAGAAGCCAATGTAGGTTGTGGAGGAGGTTCTCAAAATAGAGGCATTGGTGGCCTAGGAGCTATCTTCCTATCCTATATCAAATAATTTTCTTCCCTTATGGCAAGGTCATATGCATCTGGAAAAGTAAAACCACCCATAGAATGAATCATAACAACTATGTCACTATTGAGAGCCCTCAAGAAATATAGGAAAGCATATTCTAGAGAAGGTTTCACCAAGCCAGGGATTCTATCCCAACTCTTCTAAAATATATAGTTGAAGTCACTCATGAATTCATGAGGAGCTCTTTTGATAGTGGTCAGTTATTCTACTAGGAATAAATGGTCACTTTTGTCCTCAAAATGCTTGCATAGTTTTTCACCTAACTCATCCCACTTGTGAATGGAGTGAGGTGGTAGACCTTTATACCACTGCAATTATTTTCCTTTCAAGGAAGTGGCTAACAATCTAATAGCCACATCGTCTTTTGCTACATCATGCACAAAACATATATTTTCCACATCTATGTTATGCTCTATTGGAGTTATGGATGTCTCACTAGTGAAATGAGGGATAATTTTGAGGGTATTGACTGGTATATCATCCTTCTAGGATGAATTCAAAGGGATGGAACCACTAAAAGATACAAAGGGTTTATTTCTAGGTGCAACCATATGGAATCGAGTTCTTTGTGCTTGAGCAGTAGGTCTCCTAGTATGAAATAATCTACCCAATAGTGCTATAGATTAAGCTCTAGGAGATGGACTATCAAGACCTCTATTTCTCCTTATAGGTGATAATGTGTGTGTAGTGTTTCTTCTTCTAGATGCAAGACATGATAGTTTAGTGTGGGTATGTGCAGGATCATGATGGGCCAAAAAAAGGCGATATGTAAGTGATATGATGGCCCATGTGGCTGACGACTTTTTTTTACCCAAAATTGATGAAATGAAAAGGGTTTTTTAAGGATATTCTCAGCTTTCCACCAATATAAATTATGCTTTACTTTGAATTTAATAAATAATTATTATTCATTTTCTATTTGAATTACGACTAAAGTCCTTATTGATAGGTTGATTGAAAAACATTTATAGCTTTCAAACGGTATCACATTTTTTGAATCCAAAACATGCGTCACATTCTATGCTTCACATAATATAGGATTAAAACAAATTAAATTAAATTTTTTGAAGTTTTGACCAAGTTAAGGTGGTCAAACATATGTTTTTTTATATTTTTTAGAATTTGTAATAAAAAAATCATAATTAATTATTTAATTGGAACAAAATTACAAAAAAATATGCATCACATCGAGACATGAGTCCTCTACTTATATCTAAAATATTATAAAAAAATATTATCATTTTATTGTGGTTAGGGTGGTCAAACAAACACCTACTTCTTATTTTTTCCCTGAAATTTAAGTACTGCTACATTGAAATTTCAAATTTTCACCAAATAGATTTAAAAAAAAAAAACCCCAGTAGTTTAGAAACTACATTCAATTTACTATAGATTCTATTACATATTTTTGAAATAATATAGATAAATTATTTAAATTTTTACGTCAAGTTGCCTAACTCCAATTTTTTGAATTTTCATCACCACTTAAGGGCCTGTTTTTTCCATGACAATCTTGCACATACCCATGTATTAAAAGTTACCTCTAGAAGATTCCTTTATGTGAATCCTGAGCATGAGTTTGTAGGTCTAATCTAGAAACAAGCTGATCGTAGAGTCCTTGAATGTAGAGTCACTAGGTACTTTGTTGAATGCCTCTAAAGGTTGAAATGTTGAGAACAACACCACTTCCTCAATAAGAAAAAAATAAATTTATGTTCGTCCCATTGGGAGTGCTAAAAATTGTTGTCACCTAAAATTGCACCTTATTGAACATGTGATTCAACATTCTGATGACACCATTAAAATGACCTCCAGGTGTGGGACCTTCCAAATTGAGGTCAAGTCTCTAGAGAAGGTTGACTTCATCTTCTGATCAAAGTGCATATGTGTTGGTTGAACTTAAAACATGAAACCCTATCACTACTCTATTCTAACAACTCAAAGGGGAAAATGGGTAAAAGGAATAAATTAAAGGGAAAAGGGGAGATGCACCAAGATAGAAATTTATTTCATCTTGCTTCAAATGGCACCATAAACCAATAAGAAAACCAAAACACTCACTATAAGATGAAGGTAAATAAATTTTACTCAAAAATGTAAGAAAATAATAGTGATAAGTGGTTGAATCTCATTAACATAAAGTTCAAAAGAAATATTTACAATTACGGAATACAAAATTGTAGTGTCTACCAAAGAAAAACCCTAGAGGAGCTAGAGGAAGGCCTTTATAATGAATATAATTATTGCCTTTATAGTTCAGGTATACCCCAGATAATTTCAGACCAAACCCTAACCTTACTAGGGTTAGAAATTTAGAGGAAATTCGATGAGATCAAGAGCAGAGGAGTTGATCATTAAATTATATGAAAAAGATAGACTTGGAGAACCTTGATATGCACACCATACCTTTGAATTGAATTCTTTGTAAGTGCAAAGCTAAAGACTCTCGCAAAATCTATATGAAATTTGATTTGCAATAGAAGTAATGCATCTGCAACACATAAAGGAGTATGGGTGCCACTTTTGCATTAAATATGGCATGGAAACCCACATAGAATGAACCTTGTAGCAAGGAAATCAATTCTTGGTAGCTGAAAAATATTGCTCAACCATAACTACAATTGCTCTTGCAAACTGGCGTGGCTAGCTATTTGAGAAATTTTAATTTTGACCATTTGATTAGAGATTGAAGACTATGAACAATGCCTAGTGTAAGTGTGGAAATGGTGAATAAAATCTAAAACACTTCTTAATACGACATTATATCAATGAGTAAACAAATTGAATCAATTCAACAAAGTAATCAATTGAAAGTGTCCTATTGCTCTCTATCTCCAAAGATTTATTAAATCTAAATTGCTCTTAGATTGTGTAAGCAAATAAGACAGTTAAAATGACTATCTGAAGAACGAGATGATGATAATGTAATGCTAAATGATAAATCAATTAAACTAGCATGACATAGATATGAAACAAATAATTGCAGCCATAGGAGGCAGCCATGGTTGAAAACTGGATTGCTTGATGCTTGATTGTGTGGATGCTTGATGCTTGATGTCTGGATTCCTGCAAAGTAAGAGTGCAAAAGCTTGATTATCTGGATCCTTTTCTTGGTTCAATGAGGTTGTATTTATAGATTTCCTGGCTGTAGAAATGCATAGGGAAAGCTTTGAAAGGCTTGGATTCAATCTGGAGATTTGAATGGTGAGAGATTGAAGAGATTGAGAGAAAGATGGAGATTGTCTCTACCCATGAAAATACCAGGCAAGAGAAGAGGAAGAAATGATGGAAGAGGATTGAGAGATCAAATTCCAAATTTGTCTCCAATTTGTCTCCAAAACTTCCCGTGAAGTTTCAATCAATTAATTTGACATATTTTTGACATAAATTAGACATAGTTTAGACATAGGAAATCTAATTCATTTTTGAGAGAATATGGATGGAATATTCCTTGTGCAACAATTCAAATATTTTGATTTATTTAAATTAGCAAAATAAAGGTAAATAATTAAATAAAATGAACTATAGGATAGTTGTTTATTAAATTAAAATAGAAGAATAATGGCAATTAACCAATAAAGTGTTTTTGTCTTTATTTAATTAATTTAGAATCAATGTGATAGATTGAAATAGAGAAATGATAAGTAAATCAAACAAAGTATTTATTTATTTTTATTTAATTAAGACGAGATTTAGAAGAAATTATGAAGAATGTGAATGTGAACTATATTAAATAAATATTTCTATTTATTCAATATTAGAGGAAATTAGGATAATTAATCAAATAATTCATATTTAATTAATTGGATGCTCCAGACCATTTTTAGGTGTATACATTTTGCCCCTCTTCGAAGTGATGTGTTTTACGCGTTGCTTCGAAGAAATATTTTGCTGCTACTGCCAGGATCGATGATATGAAAAAAATAATTCCGTGTGTCCTAGACATGATTTTCAGATGATTTGATAACCAGACATGCCCCAGACATGACTTTCAAATGATAATAATTTCGTGATGTCCCAGACATGATTTTCAGATGACTTGATAACCAGACATGCCCCAGACATGACTTTCAGATGATAATAATTTTGTGTGCCCCATACATGATTTTCAGATGATTTGATAATGATATGCCCCCTCAAGAGATAAATTAATGATTTGATGAATTTTTTGAAATTTTCAAAAATTTATGATTTTCTGATGATTTTATATTGCTGTTGATTTTAAAAGAATTTATCTCCTGACAAAATGATGACGAAATAGAGCTTTCAAATGAGTTTTAATTAATTTCATGAGTAAAATTAATCAAAAGGTAATAAAATCCACCAAAAATACCTTTTCAAGATTATAAATAGTGCAAAAGGTCATTTTCAAAGGCATTATTTACTTTTTGAGTTTAAAATTCATAGTGATAAAGACTTTTCAGCCAGCTGGAGCGAGATGCCTATCCCCTACCACACTCACCGATTCGAGCGTGTTCGACGCCACAGATGACCACCTGCATATGGACCTCCGGTATGTACCCCTCGACCTCCTCGTAATTCGTGCACTTTTGGATTTTATGCTTTTTAGGACCTAGGCATGTCTAGGGTAGTTTCAGTGCTTTGAAGCCACACTGTAGCGCTTACATCCTGATGTAGCGCTTCTGATAGGTAGTTTAGCACTTTGAGTTTTAGTGCTTGCGTTGAAAGCTCTAGCACTTTCATGTCATAATGTAGCACTTTCAGTGATTTAGCGCTTAAGAGCCAAAAATTAGCGCTTTGAAGCCGGATTCTAGCACTTTGAGACTTTCAACGCTTTGGGTCAGTGAATTAGCGCTTTCAAGGTCTGTTCTAGCACTTCTGGTAAAGTGGTGCTTTGACGGCCTGTTGTAGCGTTTTGATGTGAAAAAGTAGCGCTTTGGGACTTTTAGTGCTTTAGAAGCCTGTTTTAGCGCTTTTGGGTGCTGAAATAGTGCTTTCATGGTTTTAGCGCTTTGGGTTCCTGATTTAGCGCTTTTGGATGATAAAATAGCGCTTTGGGTTCCTGATTTAGCACTTCCATGTCAGAATTGAAGATTTTGACTTAGTGAACTTTGATTATGTCAATTCTGATCATGTCCATTCCTCTGATTGGTATGATTGACAATCCACATTCTTGATGTTGGATTCGATGATTTAAATAAGACTAACTCTCATGATAGGCGAGAAGAAACCCTTTTTATTGATGATCCTCATGATAGGCAAGGACATGATTCAATATCTGATAAATCTCATGATAGGCGAGATCTAGATAATGTTTTGATGAACCTCATGATAGGTGAGGTTTGTTGATGATTTGAAAACCTCATGATAGGTGAGTGTTGATGTTCGCCTATGAATTTTGATCAAAAATTCATACCAAAGCTTTTGGAATAGACTAATAGTAGAATGACCTTTGATTCCTTGACATAGTTCACTGATTGTAGATTTTTTTGTTATGATGATAGGAGGATCAGGGTACTCTCCAGATGCGAGAGAGATTTTCACAGATGATTGATTTGATACCACTTTTGACACCGGATGAGCTCCAGGTGATAGGCCAGTGTGGCCTCATGAGTTTACTTGATATGCCCCAGATTAGAATTAATTGGGGTTTGTTGACTGCATTGGCTGAGAGGTGGCATAGTGAACACAACACCTTTCACCTACCCACTGGTGAGATGATAGTCACACCAGAGAATGTGTGGCATATATTGCGCATTCCTTTCATGGGGGAGATTGTGACATATGATTCACATGGGACCAACAACAAAGATGCTCTTCATAGAGTATTTCAAGATCAGGCAATAGCGGGTCCTAGCATTCGATGGCGGAGGATTGCAGACTCTTATGCGACACTACCAATAGTACTAGTTGGATTCATTGGAGGATTCCTTTGCTCTGATTGCAGGTCAAAGGGATTCCTTGTTGGCTGGGGCAGGACGCTTGAGAGCATGATGGTACATGGTACCAGATATGTGTGGGGGATGTGCATGTTAGCGCATCTATATCATGATCTACACTCGGTGGTGTACTTAGATGCACGTAGTTTATCTGCAAGGATGACATTGCTATAGGTGTGGGCTTGGGAGCATTTTGCCATATTTTGGCCATTTCCAATTATAGATAGACCAGCTGGCAGACCATATGTTTTCCAATACAGTGGTTGATTTACGTAGGCTCGGATGGACAAATTAGAGCATTGGAGGCGAGTTTTTGATGACACGGAGATAGTTATCTGGCACCCATACCTTGACTACGAGGAGTAGGATGAGGATGGTGCAGTGTTGGGGTTTTTGTGCGATTCTATGTACCTCATTGGCCGGACTCCTTTTGCTCTAGAGAGATTCTTGCTCCATCGGGTTTACAGACAGTATGGCATTGTTCAGTGCATGCCATAGGGAGTAGCTCACTACGCCAGGTGCCAGATGGATGTTCCTGATTGGGGTCCAAAACTGTCCTATGATGTTCTTGTAGAGGGTTACAGAGCTTTACATCCATCTCCTTGGGACATGCAGAGAGATATTTTTGAGGTAGCAGTGATAGAGGATTATGCAGCTTTCTTGGCTTTGGTCCCCCATCCTCATATTACTATTCCCAATGAGCCAACACCTTTACCTATAGTGGAGGAGGTGGTTGAGGGTTCTGCTGATAGTGGAGGTGGAGAGGATTCCTCATCTAGCCATAGCTCAGAGAGCAACAGTGGAGACATTAGTAGTAGTGATGATAGTGATGGCGGGAGTGGAGGATATAGAGGGGCAAGGCCAGACATTCACAGTGCACCTTCTTCCAGTAGGCCTCACAAGAGGCAAGCTGTGATAGTGTCGGTAGGCGGGTAGTAGAGACAGATAGCTGGACTTCAGCCACAGTTGGTACAGGCTCGGGGTATGCTTGTGCAGACATAGACACAGATGCAGACCCAGGCACAGGCTCATGCACAAGCCTTAGCACAGGTACAGGGGCAATTAGCCGGTATGCAAGCATAGGTTGATACCCTGACAGCCGAGTGAGACAGTGCTCGGCAGATAGCTGAGAGGGCATAGGAGACATCAGATACCCTCTAGAGATTGGTCGATGGCACCTCTATTGGTGATTATATGAGAGAGGTTCTGCGGGTTGGCCGAGAGGCAGAGTTCTACCGGGGTCGTTATCATGATGCAGTGCCTGCCAAGCGCCGAGTCAGTTATGCCCCGTCGAGATTTGGATGGACACACACATAGACAGTTAGTGAGGGGGTGACACAACCTCCACGCACAGATTCTAGAGATCCGGGTCCTTCTGGGGGTGGTGGTGGTACAGGTCCTGTTGGGCCTGCGCATTTTGGCAGTAGCAGATCATAGATGCCATTTTGATCCTATGTGATGTATAATATGATTGTAGCCCATTGTGGATCATGTATTTTGTAGACCAAACTTCATTGTATACTTGACATTGATATATATATGAGATGTAGTTGATGCGATATGATGATGGCTTTATGATTTCTATGTGATGGATGCTTTTATTTATATGATTTAAATCTAAATGTGATGATGTATATGAATGATTTTATTTGAATGTAATGATGTAATGATGTATGTATGGATGGATAAATGATATGTGGATATATGATGTGATGTATGGATTCTAAATGATGATTTATATGAATGCTTTTAAATGTGATCAAAATGTATGAAATAGATGGATGAATGCGTTTTTTGTTATTTTCAAATGTGATGATGATAAATGATGATTTTATGATGAATGAGAAAATGTATGGATGGTAATTAATGTATGCATATGATGTTGGATAAATGGTAATGTAATGAATGTGTTATGGTAAGAATGAACTTGATGTATTGATGGTAGAATTTATGATGCATGATGAAATATGTGAATGATGAAATGATGATGCAAATGACGATGTTATATGTTTTTGATGATTTTATGTCAAGTATACTCAGTCTCTTTTTTGTAGATTAGACAATCATTGATTTGGAACTCTTTATGCAACAAATACTTTGCAGATAATGAATCATGATGAATGCAATCTAATTTGAACATGCAGCTATATGTAAAACAAATGTCATTTTA
This sequence comes from Sequoiadendron giganteum, assembly GCA_007115665.2. Classification (NCBI taxonomy): domain Eukaryota; kingdom Viridiplantae; phylum Streptophyta; class Pinopsida; order Cupressales; family Cupressaceae; genus Sequoiadendron; species Sequoiadendron giganteum. The sequence continues at coordinate 369,969,486 of CM021101.1, read as the reverse complement.
ACAATCTTTTTGTGCTTGGTATCATCATAGAGCTTTATTGGATGTTGAAAGTGAATAAAAGCGTTAATGATTTGGTTAGACCAATAATGACCTGAGTACTTCTTTCATGATTTTTAATATTGCAATCGAACACAAGCATCTAGGTATAATTGAACCAAGATGACCTGAGCATTCATTGCGTAAACAGACAAAGATTATCGTTTGAGTGTGTGAATTCTAAATGTCATCGGTGATACGTTTGCATAGCACATCCCCCAACAATTCACACATTTATATGATTATCCTACATACAGCAGACAATAAAAATATCATTCTTTTTCCTTTTTCCTCTAGTTGAATACATCATTGAGTTACTCCAAAGAAATGATAATCAAAAAAAAAAAAAAGACAAAATATCCATTGTTTACTTAGAGTGTTCCATTCATTATTCAGATTTTAGATCATCCACCCTGATTTTGACGTGTTTGAATTTTCAAGATTTTGACTAAAGACCTAACCTACTATCCTATCTTAGGGGCCTCGGGGGCTGATCAAATATTAGCCTTGCCTACGTTATAGACGTAGAGACCACGTAGTTCGACTGACATAGAACTATGTTTTTGGATTTTCCCTTTTTAGATTTCCTATTTGACATGTTTTTTTGGATTTTCGATATGATACGGATGGTTGATGCCCTTCTGATGACGATTGATATTGCACTTTGATCTTTGTTTTTGGTTTTCTGCCATTTGATGTAATTGACACATTTGTATTGCCCCTAATGATATCCAGATGTTGCCCCCAAGCTATGGAGTTATATGTTTGACCAAGTGACATGATTTTGATAATGGATGTTATGATGGCCAAATGAAAGATATGATATGAATTGATACTGAATTTTTAGATGAAACGATCCTGACATATATCCAAATAGATGGGAAAGCTGATCCTTGAATCACATATGATGCCTGTTTCCAGGTTTTCACCACATGCTTTGATTACACCCTGTTGTGTTTTTGTTAATTTTTCTTATTTTTCTCTTTTTTTCTTTCTTTTTGTATTTTCTATTTTTTTTGTATTTTGTGTTACCAAGATGCCTGATTGCCAGGTTTTCACCAAGGAAATAATTTTAAATTTTTGCCCCGTGCACTAGGAGTTTTAAGCATAGAATTTCTTGAGATGAATACTGTTGATAGGTTCATCAAACAGATCCCCTTCTGATGTTGATAGTTGATATGCTTCTGATCCATACACTGATATGATGACAAAAGGACCAAACCAGTTAGGCTCAAATTTTCCTTTCTTCTCCTTGTCTTCCTGATTTCTAGGGTTTTCCTTTAGTACCAAGTCACCAACCTAAAAGACCCTTGGTTTCACCCTGTGATTGTAACTCCTTGACATCCTTTGTTGATAAGTTGTTAGATGATTTACAGCTTGTTGACGACGCTCATCTAGCAATTCCAGTTCCTGCAATCTAGATACCTTATAATCTTCATCTGAAATGATACCTCTGAGTGATACACGAAGGGATGGAATTTCAACTTCAATGGGAAATATGGCTTCTGATCCATATACCAATGCAAATGGTGTAGCTCCTATTGGTGTTCTGATGCTTATTTTGTAGGCCCATAGTGCAAGATTGAGTTGAACATGCCAATCACGTCCAACATTGTTAACCTTCTTTTTGAGAATTTTGAGTATGGTTTTGTTTGAGGCCTCTGCTTGGCCGTTCCCTTGAGGATAGTACGGTGTTGAAAAATGATGTTGGATGTGGAACTTTTCATATAACTCTTGGACATCTTGATTTTTGAATGGTCGTCCATTATCTGTGATTATAGATTGAGGGATTCCATATTGATAGATGATGTAGTTCAAGATAAATGAGGAGATCTATTTCCTAGTGATGGTAGTAAGAGGTACTGCCTCTATCCACTTCGTAAAGTATTCTGTAGCTGTGATAATGAACTTGTGTCCATTAGATGAAGATGGATGTATTTTGCCTACCAGATCTAGGCCCCATTGACAAAAAGGCCATGTTGATGTGAAAGGATGCAGTTCTTGTGCCTGTGCATGAATCAGATTGCTATGAACCTAAATTTTTTGGCATTTCTTAACAAAATGATATGATTCTTTTTCCATGCAAGGCCAATAATATCCCAAATGGAGGAGTTTCTTGGTGAGGGTTATTCCACTCGAGTGAGTACCACAAATACCCTCATGAACTTCTCATAGGGTCGTTTTAGATTCATTGCGTTCTAGACATCGGAGTAGTGTACCATCAAGACCTCGAAAATAAAGGACATCTGTGATTCAAATGTGTTGCGCGGATTGACGGGTAAAGTTGCGTTTTTGATTCTTGGAAAGGTCAGGAGGTAGGATATCAACTTTCAGATAAGCATAGGTTTTTTCGTAAATGGAGGTTTCAGTGGTTTCTAGATGACATATGGTAGTGGATTCTGATTGATAATGGGAAGGACACGATACTTGTTCTACCATAAACTCATAACAAACACGCTTCTCAGACAATTGTAGTAATGAAGCGATCGTAGCCATAGCATCTGCAACTTTGTTCTCCGCCCTTGAAATCTGATCAAACTTGATACTAGCAAAGGATTGTTTCAGATTATCTATTTGTTGCTTGTAAGGCATCAATTTGTCATCTTTGGTTTGATATTCATCATTGACTTGATAAATAACCAGTTGAGAGTCCCCATAGACCTGTAAATCTGTGATTTTCCATTGAATTGCAATCTTGACCCCAATAATCAATGCTTCATATTCTTCCACATTATTAGTACATTGAAACATGAGTCTGTATGATTTTGGAATTTTGTGTCCTTGGGGAGAGATGAACAAAATCCCTGCTCCTGATCCTCGTTGTGTATACGATCCATCAAAATATAGTATCCATTGTTGGGGCATTGCTATCATGATGTCTGCATCTGGGAATTCCATTGTCATTGGGTGATTATCTGGTAGAGGAGCTTCAGCTAGTTGTTCAACAATTGCTTGTCCCTTGATTTCTTTTCTCTCGACATATTGAATGTCGAATTCACTGAGGAGCATAACCCATTTTGCTAGTCTTCTTGTTAAGGCAGCTTTACTTAGTAGATACTTCAAAGGGTCGATCTTCACAATTAATCTGATTGTATGAGTCATCATGTAGTGTCACAGCTGTTGAGTAGCAAACATCACTGCTAAGCATGATTTTTCTATGAATGTATAGTTTATTTCATAGCCATTTAGAGTTCTACTGATGTAGTAGATGGCGCACTCTTTTCCTTCATGATCCTCTTGTGCTAATAGTGCCCCCAAAGATACATCTGTCGTGGCAATTTACAAAATGAGAGGCCTTCCTTGTGTTGGTGGCATTAGAATGGGTGGTGACATCAGATATTGCTTGATTTGGTTGAATGTTGTTTCACACCCTTCGTCCCACTTGAAAACTATATTTTTATGTAGAAGGTGATTCAATGGATGACTTTTGTCTACCAGTTGGGAGATGAATCTTCGGATTGATTGAAGCCATCCTTGTAGTGATCTAAGCTAGGTGATATTCTTAGGAGGTGGCATCTCCATAATTGCTTTGACTTTCGTTGGATCCACCTCAATGCCCTTTGCTGACACAATGTATCCTAGTAGCTTTGCTGATGTAACCCTGAAGACACACTTCTTAGGGTTTAATCTGACATTAAATTTCTCCAGCCATGTGAAGATTTTATCAAGAATATGCAGATGTTCTTCCCTTGTAGTAGATTTTGCCAAAATTTCATCCACATAATCCTCCATGAAAGTGTGCATTATATCATGGAAGATTGTAGTCATTGCCCTTTGATAAGTTGCTCCTGCATTCTTTAAACCAAATGGCATGACATTCCAGCAGAAAGTTCCCCATGGACATGTGAAAGCTATCTTCTCCTAATCTTCTGGAGCTATTCTAATTTGATTGTACCCAGAGAAACTGTCCATGATTGATAACATGGCATGGCCTGCCGTCAAGTCCACAATGATGTCTATATTTGGAAGTGGAAAATCATCCTTCGGGCATGCTTTATTGAGGTCCTTGAAATCTGTGCAGATTATGATGCTATTTTCCAGCTTGGAAATAGGAACAAGATTTGATATCCATTTAGCATAATCTATAGATCATATGAATCCAACATCCAGTAATTTCTTTAGCTCTATTTTGACCATTAATGCAATGTGGGGGTGCATTTTTCTTAATTTTTGTTTAACAAGCTTGATTCCTACTGGCAAAGACAAATGATGCATAAGAAGATTGGGATCTAAACCTGGCATATCAGAATATGACCAAGAAAAGTTGATGCTTCTTTCTTTGAAGAATTGGATGAATGCTGGTCTTTCTTGTTCTGTCATGGATTCCGCCAGATGTAGGATTTTTGCCTTCTCTTCTGTGCCAATGTCCACTGATTGTGTAGGTTCGACCAGAACTGATGATTGCTCATGATAGTGTTCTGGGAGAGTGTCAAATCTTCCATCCTTTAGTGCCTCAGAAAGGTTTTCACCGTTGGATGCGTTCTTTATTTTTACTTTTTCCAGATCTAATGCTGCCATAGAATTGTTTTCACCATTAGATCTATTTTCCCTGTTGTCAATTTTGCAACTGGAAGATTTGACACCCTCCTATTGAGTCATATTGTTATGAGTTTTATAGATAGCATTTGTATTAGGTCCAGTATGACATAGGAAATGCATGATGGCATCATCATTTGCAAATTTTGGTACAGTCAAAGGTTCCATAGGTTCCCAATCAATAACTTCTGGATGGATCAATGGCATGGTATCATCGGATTGATTTAGGTCAATGGAAGTAAGGGTGAGGATGGAAATATCATCATAATTGTCATTCGGGATATCGAGATCCATGATGGTACCCTCTTCAAAGTAATCTAGTTCACTCAAATTCTATTCATCCTCACTAGAGTCATCGATATTTAGTGATCCCTCGACGAAAGGTCTAGACCCAGAGCCTTGGCCCTCCTCACATGTAGGTGTATATTTTTGAATCACATCAACTGGAATATCAATGACAAGTAAATCACAAGGTAAGGCCCACTCATATTCATTTGAGTTTGTTTCAGAACCATTTCTAAAATGAAGGATATTTTCCATAACTGTCTTTGTTAGCTCTTGCTTCTCTTCTTCAGAGTATCCTAGTCCTGGTTTTTCTTTTGTGTGGAGAGTGAGAGGTGTGATAGGTTTTGAAATTCCCTCTTTTCTTAATCCCATAGGCCCTTGTCCTTCATAACCCATCTTTTCAAGAATAGACTTTCCTTTTCCATACTTGTCTGTGTTGATGTTAACATTTTTGATATTGATCTCAGATGTTGATGCTTCTTCATCCTTGTAAAGCCAATCTAGGATTGCTTTATTGTCTATTTCTTCCGCTATGGTTCTAGATTTTACGAATGTTTCTTGAAGAGCGATGTTAGGTAAAGATGTCAGAGGTTTGATCATTGATGGTTGACCATATTTACTAGGAGATGGCATTAACTGTGATAAGTTAAGTGATTGCTCCATTGAGTATTGGCCCATTCCTTTATCTGTCAACAGAACTTGCTTCTGAAAGTTATCTGATAGAGAAGTTTGTGTACCTGGAATTTTTGTTTCAACATGACTTGTTTCCTTTTCTTTACCTTTCTTTTGCACCCACTTGGTAGTGACGCTTGGACTTTGTTTGTTCTTGGATGATGATGAGCTTGAAGCTTCCCTGTTGTGAGGGACAAAGGTGTCTTGAGATACTCTCAAGGTGTCACAATGTTGTGGATGATTATAATCAGCAACTATAGTCACCTCTTGTCCATTTACTGGAAACTTTAGGCATTGATGGTATGTAGAAGGTACAGCCTGCATTTCATGAATCCAGGGTTGTCCTAAAAGTATGTTGTATGTCAACTCTCTTTCCAACACTTGACATGCTATATGCTTGATCATGGGTCCTACTTGAATGGGTAATACAATTAAACCTTGGGATGATCTTTCCTCCTCATCATATGCTTTGATGGTCATTTTCCTTCGAGCATCAATAGCGTCTTTAGAATATCCTAGTGCATAGACTAATTTCAGGGTGCAAATGTTCAAACCAGCTCCCCCATCTATTAGAACTCTCTTAACGTAATGATTATGGATACATACTTCGATATGCAACACTGTGTTATGCGGATGGTTTAATGAGACATCATCTTGTTCAGAGAATGACAGACAATGCAGGGTATTCGGATGTCCCACCATAGCTTGGAATTGACAAACATCCAAATTTTTTGGTATGGTTGTGGCAACTAATGCTTGTTCGAGAACTTCCTTATGTGATGGTGACAACTTAAGGAGTTCCAGTATTGATATTTGTGTGGGGATGTTTTGCAATTGATCGACAATATTATAGTGAGACTGAGGCATAACCTCATGTTGAGATCCTACTCCTTTTAATACTACCTTGGCTTGCCCCCTAGTCATGATGTTTGCCGGTTGATGTTCTTGATTCCCTCGGGGGGTGTTTTGCATTTGATTGATAACATCATAATGTGATGGAGGTGGAACTGCATGTGTGGAGCCAATTCCTTTTAACATTACCTTGGATTGTCCCCTAGTTACCACATTGGCTGGTTGATGTTCTTGATTGTCTCTGATTTTTAAGACATTTATTTGATTATCAGAGTTTTGCACACTTGGGAGTGAATCCAAAGGGGTAATGTTGTTGGTTTCTTTTTCATCAATGTTATCAATAACTGCATGATCATGTTTGACTTCAGATAGACACAGGATTGTTGTGTCATATACATGATTGGAATTATTTCCTTTGCTATTTGATGATGATGCACCTTTGTCATAATTTGGCAAAGGATCTTTGAAGGCCGAATGATCGTTGTTATTTTGAGGTCCTTCCACATACACTTTGTTGCTGTCCACCAAATCTTGTACTGCATGTTTCAATTCCATACAGTCATTTGTTTTATGACCCTTGTTATTATGATAGTTGCAATAATCAGCGTCATTCCACCATGATGGTTTGAATTTTGGATCCCAGAACCTAGCTTCCCGTGTAGTGAGAAGGCCTTTGGTAACTAGTTCCTTCATTGTTGATTCCATTGATTGACCCAAAGGTGTGAACCTTCGCCGATTTGACGGTTTTTGATACAACTGTGGTTTTATGTTTTCATTGCTTTGTGTGGTATTTGACTTGACATTTTGTTCATTGTTCTGATGCTTTGATGTGGATGCGGTCAAGTTGAAGACCGGTTTGACGTTTTGGGGATCATTTGTCATCTCAGTAGTATTTCGGTTCTTTTGCCAAAATTTTGGCTTCTCACCACTTGAGTATTGTTTTGAAGAGTTACTTGTGTTGTTTGTCTTATCATTAAAATGTTTGATAACTCCTCTCTTGACTAAAGCCTCTTCAATTTTAAGACCATTTTTTATCACCTTTTCAAATGTTGGAGGACATTGTAGTTCTAATCTATAACTCATTTCTTCTATCAAGTTTTCAATGAACAATTCCATCTTTTCCTCTTTAGGAATGGATCTAGGATATCTAGCGAACAAGCGTCGCCATCTTTGGAGAAAAGACAAGAATGTCTCTCCCTTGTTTTGTTTGAGATTGTAAAGATCTTTGATAGTAACATCATGTTGGATGTTGAATGAGTATTGAGAGATAAATCTATTAACGAGTTCCTCAAAAGTTCTAATGCCCGGTTTCAACTTTGAAAACCATTCCATACATGATCCTCCCAAACTCCTTGGGAATAATCTCATTAAATAAGTTTCCTCTTGGGCAAACTCAAGACTCATTGTTTTAAATTATCTGATATGATCAATTGGATCCATTCTACCATTATACTTATCATATTTTGGGATCTCACAATGTCTTGGAAAAGGTATCAAGCCAACCGTTGCGTCAAAGGGATAAGGAAAAATGTCCTGTATCACATATCTCTTGGTAGTCCCTTGCGTCATATCTTGTATTTTTTGTTGTAATAGTTGCATTTGAGATGTTAAAGCGGCAACCGGATATATTGTTTGTGTTGGTTGTGGTATCTTAGTCTCATTTATGTCTGGTGTTTCCTTCAAACGGTTTACATCAAAATCTTTTGGAAATTTTGCCCCCGATTCGGCCAACATTAAAAGATATTTTTCCATGTCTTGTTCTAGAATTTTTTCCATGAATATGTGAAACTTGGGATCTTGTTGAGCCACTTGGATATCTTTTGGAGTTACTTCATTCTTATCATTGCAATTTAGATTGTTCCAAGGATTTTCTTCTACCATTTCTTGTGATTTTAAAATTTCTTTCTCTAAGAGTCTCTGTTTTTGGTACCTAGTTAAGATTGGTATACAATTTTTTGCCCTTTCTTCTGAAATGTTGATCTTTTGTGCGGGATAGTGTCAATTTGAACCTTTTTAAACAAAGTCGAATAAGATGACTGATCTTATTGATGAGACAATATTTAAAAAGTTAATTACTATACTTTGTTTCATGATGAAGGATGATAGTATCTTGATAATGAAACTTCAGTGTAGTAATTGATTGTGTAATTGATTTTGACACTTGTAATTTGCAAGATCTTGTTTTAGTTGATAAGTTTGGAAATTTGTATAAACCTTTCTGACTTTGGTTCCTAGACAGTGATTCTGATAAAAAGAAAATTTGATTTTGATGAAAATGTTGATAAAATGACAGATTGATAGACTGGTTAAAATTTTGAACTCTCGGTTTTAAAAGCGCTAAAATAGAGACCAAAAGTGCTATTTCCCAGAAGCACTGGAACAGAGTCCAGAAGCACTGAAATAGGTGATCGAAGCGCTATTTGGAAAAAAGCGCTAAAATAGTGCCCGAAAGCGTTGGAGAAAATGATGGAAGCGCTACTTCCCAGAAGCACTGAAACAGAACCCAGAGGCGCTACAAAAATTGACAAAAGCGCTAAAATAATGACTGGAAGTGCTAAAACAGAGCCCAAAAGTGTTGTTTCACAAAAGCGCTAGAACAGTGACCCGAAGCACTGAAACAAGTTTTCTAGAATGCCAAAAAAAGACTTTTTAAGACTTTCTACTACAAAATTTGATCTGGTCTTGTGGCATACTGTATTAGAGATTGTGGAAGATAAGAAGGATGAATCCGTTGACTATGGTTGTGGAATTGTGTGAGAGCTCCCCTCTGGAAGAAGGCTCGTGAGTAGATTGGTTCTACTGCGTAATCTAATGTGTGACCCCTAGCAAAATCATGATAGCAGTGGATAAAAGTTCTATGTTGTAAAAGAAGTTTCCGATTTTGATATAGAAAACGTTATTTTCTCAATTTATTTCTATAACCGAGAGGTCTTTGGGGTTTTGTGACTTTGATTTTTTTCTTGAGAAACGTGGTGGACTTCCACTTTCGCAGCATGGATTTTCTGATTTGTTTTGACTTGACGTTTTTAGGATGATCTTTAAATCTGATTTAAATGAATTTGTGAAAACATGGCAAGCAATTTTGAATAAGTGTTTTAAAACTGAAAAGGTTGTGTATGTTCAAAAATCACGAATGATCTCTATTGATTTTGATGGGTTGTTTTAACAATTGTACACAAATCAAACAGACTCACACTTAAGGACAAGTAGGTCATCATTATACTCACAACCCACATCTTGCAATTACCTTGACTTGCACAGCAGTGTCACCCCCTAGAGGGTGCCCGTGTTTTTATCGTTGCCAGGTGCGTACTCAAAGTGACGGACGTAGGTACCGAATCCCTTAAGAAAACAATCCTTGGTAATTATATGGTGAGTGTCTTGGGGGCAGATTCTTCCCTCCCCTTGCACTGTGAGTATGACAATGTATGGATACTGACTCAGCGAGCAACTACTCTATGGTTCGTAGATAGGGTTCCGTTCGGTGTGGCAAATAGATAAAATCACTCAGGAGACCTTCCAATCTTTAGAACAAAGATTTTGGGGATGGTTATCTTGCCTACTACCGTCAAGTTGGACTTTCATCAACAACTTTCATTTTTATTATAGTGGGTTGGATAACCTAGCTTTGGTTGTTCCCACTTAGGTCATTCCTGTAGGGTGAGTACTTTTTCCCACTACAGCAAGCCTGCTAAAGGATTTAATAAAGCGTAAATGACATGAAATAAAAGTGAATCTGGCACTTTGGTCACCCAGTCAAGGGGAGAGCATAAGCCTAATCACCACAAGCACAACATATAAGTATGTTCTATTTTAAAAGCCCAAAAATAAAATTTCTAATCTATGTGAAGGTGTTGCTTCACAGAAATCATGATGTTCTTTTTAACTTCTACTGTAAAAATGCGGTGACTATCCTAAGATTGATAGATTTGCTTTAAGAAAAACAAGAAAGTGACTATCCCAGATTGATCAATTTTAGTCCAACTTTGAAATGACTATCTTAGATTGGTCAATTTTAGAAAATTTTGAAGTGACTATCCTAGATTGATACGTTTTAGTCCAACTGTGAAAAAAATTAAAATCTGGCTATGGATGCGTCAGATCCAGACTGATTTTTACAAAAGCACTGGAATATTGCACCAAAGCACTAAAACAGTTACCTGATGCGCTAAAAATTGAAAGCGCCGAAACAGGGTACCGAAGTGCTGAAGTTTGGCATGGAAGCACTAAATTACCGAAAGTGCTGAAATATGGACCGGAAGCGTTGAAATAGTGACTAGAAGCGCTAAAATAGCAACCAAAAGCGCTAAAACTTTTAACGGAAGCGCTATAATAAAAACGTGCCGAGAACCTGTGTGACACTTTTTAGAAAAATAACATTTTTGATAAAATTGGGGTTAGAGCCCCATGGTGGGCGCCAAATTGTAAGTGTGGAAATGGTGAATAAAATCTAAAACACTTCTTAATACGACATTATATCAATGAGTAAACAAATTGAATCAATTGAAAGTGTCCTATTGCTCTTTATCTCCAAAGATTTATTAAATCTAAATTGCTCTCAGATTGTGTAAGCAAATAAGACTGTTAAAATGACTATTTGAAGAATGAGATGATGATAATGTAATGCTAAATGATAAATCAATTAAACTAGCATGACATGGATATGAAACAGATAATTGCAGCCACAGGAGGCAGCCATGGTTGAAAACTGGATTGCTTGATGCTTGATTGTGTGGATGCTTGATGCTTGATGTCTGGATTCCTGCAGAGTAAGAGTGCAAAAGCTTGATTATCTGGATCCTTTTCTTGGTTCAATGAGGCTGTATTTATAGATTTCTTGGCTGTAGAAATGCACATGGAAAGCTTTGAAAGGCTTGGATTCTATCTGGAGATTTGAATGGTGAGAGATTGAAGAGAAAGATGGAGATTGTCTCTACCCATGAAAACACCAGGCAAGAGAAGAGGAAGAAATGATGGAAGAGGATTGAGAGATCAAATTCCAAATTTGTCTCCAATTTGTCTCCAAAACTTCCTGTGAAGTTTCAATCAATTAATCTGACATAAATTAGACATAGGAAATCTAATTCATTTTTGAGAGAATATGGATGGAATATTCCTTGTGCAACAATTCAAATATTTTGATTTATTTAAATTAGCAAAAGAAAGGTAAATAATTAAATAAAACGAACTATAGGATAGTTGTTTATTAAATTAAAATAGAAGAATAATGGCAATTAATCAATAAAGTGTTTTTGTCTTTATTTAATTAATTTAGAATCGATGTGATAGATTGAAATAGAGAAATGATAAGTAAATCAAACAAAGTATTTATTTATTTTTATTTAATTAAGACGAGATTTAGAAAAAATTATGAAGAATGTGAATGTGAACTATATTAAATAAATATTTCTATTTATTCAATATTAGAGGAAATTAGGATAATTGATCAAATAATTCATATTTAATTAATTGGATGCTCCAGACCATTTTTAGGTGTATACACCTAGAGGTTACTTTATTAACTTTAAAACATAACCATTGATCTGCAAGAATAACATAAGATTGACAACTAGCATGGAGATTTAAATTTTCCTTCACAAAGTGATGACCTCCCTTTGTCATAATATGGATAGGTCTCAACCATTTTGCAAACTTGTGAGAGGATAATAAGAAAAAATTATAGAGCCTACACGATAGTAGAACTAACCACAATGCAACCAAAAGCTTCCACGTAGCTCCTAGGACACACATAACTATGCCACACTTTCATAGACCGATGGTGGGTTTGTATTAAGGAGCTCCATGGAAGGGTAGAAAGCCTTAAAACTTTCCACATGACGACCATCTACAACTCTGCATTTAGAAAGTGGGTCCTCCCTAAGTTTCATTGGATGTTTGATATTGTGCCATGTGTCACCCGATATGTTCCTTAGGACTTGTCACCTATCCTCTTCCCATGATTTTTCAACCTTAAATAAGCCTTCACAAAAATAGACTATGAAATAGTGGAAAGCCATGAGATGATGCGATGTGGCACCCATTAGGTCACTCTGATAATACCTTGTTGAAAATATTCCACATGTCCTCTTTCTGCACTTCTATAAGGCACCTGTGAGTCTTCCTAAAAGGGCCCAACAAAATGCCTCAAAATGACTCGATGGGGTCCTCCAATGGTCCCACTTCTACTAGCAATGCTCAAAGTTCCATGTGTCACCACTTCCATGCTTCCACATAATTTTTTTGGCCCACTAAGAAATACCTTGCAGAATGGTGAAAACCAATAGATTTTCACCACCTGTCGATGTTTGATTGCTCCCATTGTTTTGCAACTAACTTAGCCTTTAATATAAAATTCCCTGTGGAATTGTATAATCTAGTAGATTTATGCCACATATGAATATTTGAAAACCTTGGGCTAAGGGGGTTGGTAAATAGATGAGCACTAGGAATAAGGTTGTATAAAAGTGAGGGGTGATAGGTGATAGGAAATCAACGTGAAATTAGAAAAAAAGTGTAGACACACTCATACTTAGGGTAGGGTTTTAAACCAAATCCTAGTAAGGTGAAAGGAAACTAACAGAGACATACCCGAGCATGATAAACCATTTGGGGTTTTCTCAGATTTATTTTAATTGATGAATCACACCAAGAAAGAGGGGGTGGCCTAAAGTGTCAACATACACCAACACCGTAAATATGTATGTCAAACTATCACACCCTTTTGTACAAAAAGACATAGGACAAGCAACTGTTAGTGATTTTAACATCACTAAAATTAATTTGGGACCTCCTACTAGGGATGAAGATCGTAGGTGACAACCACAAAACTTGTAGATAGAGAAACCAGAGATAAGTAGACTAAGGATGAATTCAAGCATCAAGTAAAGACCTTAATTGATTGCTTGAGATCATTGATTGACCCCTCTTCTCAACCGATCAGTCAACTAAGTGCCCATTTTGACCCAAATTTGTCTATTGGGAAGGATATGGTTAGAAAATTTCATAAATATAAGTCTTATGGAAAATTTATAGAAGATTGGGAAAAAAACTGTGGATAAAGGAATTAAATTCATGCAAGGAATTAAACATATTTGTTATGGCATTGAACTTATGAGGAAAGAAATTGATACAAAAATCACAAGCACCAAGAATGAAGATTCCTTGTGATAACAAGCAGATAGTGATATGAAAGAAATAATTGATCTTGGAATTGACATGTTGGTGGAAGGGAAAATATTTCTACACACTGATGATGCTAGATGCATCATATGGAAAAAGAGCATCAAATGGAAACTCAAATTCGTGAAATAGAATATCACAGAACCAAACAAGTTGATAAAAGACTACAATCAAACCAGATTGGATATTCTAAAATATTTTTTAAATATTGGTGTTCATTTGAGAAAGGAGGATAAAGGAATGGATGAGGAAGTGGATTCGATGAAAAATGACTTTGAGAAGGTAATGGAAAGACTATCTGATGAGAAATTATTCTCCGTAGAGAACATAAGGAAGATAACTATAATTGACTTTTGTCTTGTACATTGTGGTAGTCATCTAGTCACCTTTACAACCAAGTTAATCAGATCAAACCTTTACAACCAAGTTAATCAGATCAAATGGAACAAGGCTCTATGAAAACTGAGGAAAAATAATGTTACCATTCCCCAATGGGGTGAGAGACCAGTAATGACTCAGGCATTTAAAGACTACAAAGTTAGGTGTGTGGCCTAGTCATCACAAAAAAGGATATTTATGATGCACCATCGCAATAATATCCCTTTTCATTTTATTATTGAATTTATTTTGTAAAAGTGTTAATATCTTGATAATTTTATGGAATTATTAAGCTCTTAATTTTAGTTACTTTCAAGAAATAGGTACTCTTGCAATGCATATATTAACTATGATGTTACCAAATATCTCTCTTAGAAATTTTTGGAGAAAGGAAATATATAGAAGGTAATTCAAACTTAAGAGGGAGGCTATATGTTTGTGAGCCTATAGTTTTGGATAGATGAAATGAAATATATTATAATTTTTGTGTTGTGATTGGTTTCTTTGGTTATTATGTTTCTATGTGAACGTTAGAATCACCTCTAGTATTTAATCTCCTCGAGTCTAGAATTATCTTTCATTGATAAGTTTATTATTTTATGTTGTGTAGAATGAAATTAGTTTGTGTTCTGATTTCCTTCTCATAAATTGAGTTTTTGACTGATAAACATTCATTTTTGATACTTTACAAATCTCTTTTGATTATATTATTTTGGCCTTTCCCACTTTTTGGTTAAAAGCATACACATGGTCAAATTTTAAAAATTTAGAAAAGAATATATTTTCCTTTTAGATGAGGGAGCTATACCTCATAAAATTTAGAGGGAGATTATTTCATTCATAAATAATTTACCCAACTGTTGGTTATTGTTTATTTCTATATTTGGGCGATAGAGGGGAAAATTTGAGATTTTGATAGAGAATAATCCATTAACTAACACTTGTCAAAGAGACTAACTGTAGGACTATTCAATAATTATCTTCAAGAGATCCTCTAGAAGCTCCTCTTGGTGATACTTTGGACTTATCTACTAGAAATTTCCTTCCAAAAAATACTCTAGAATCCCTTTGGAGGGACCTTCTAATTATCTTCCAAAACATCCCAATTGAAGTGCTATAAATCCTTCTTCTAGATCTCTTCTAAAAGGACACTTCAAGAAGGATTTGTTGATGGGTGTTTTTGTACCTTCTCAACATAGACATCACACAAGTATGCTATATCTCTTGAAAGGTAACTTTAACAACTAAGTTGTAGAAATCACCCCAAGGTCTCTCAGGTGTCAGGTCATGACAATGCTTGGAATAGTTTAATTGGCTGATGTGATTTGTTGGTAATCACAAGGAGGCATTTATGATTCACAAAGCATGGGAGTTTGGGTCTGCAAATGGAGTTTCAAGGTGCTGGAAATGAATGGACAGTGGATCCCCCTCAAAGTAGATATGTTGCTCCTAATCCTAGTGGAGAGCTGCTAACAACCTTCATCCTCATTTGGTGGAAAATAAAATAACTCCCACTTACTCCTTTTGAAAGCACATCTTCAGTTGCTGTATAGCCTAAAATAGTTTCTTAGGTGGATTTTGGCAATTAGATGTTCAGGTAGCATCTTCCTGGCTCAAATCCATAGGTGAACCAATAGTTGGCATAATTGCATAAAACTCATTGAGTTATTTCAAAAAATGAGTTTTTTTAATTTTAACTCGCTAGCCTTTAGGAGCTGAGTTTGTTTTTAAGTTTTTTTAAAAACTTGCGAGTCCAATAGAAAAACTCGGCTATGTAGGGATTAAAGTCAGCAACGTCTTTTTAGATGTTCATTTCATTTCAAAATTACTTGAGACTTTTTGTGAGGATATAAACCCCCTCCCCCTCCCCCAAGCAAGGAGACGTCACTTCTAATGATATGTCATCGAGGAGAGTGGATTCAAATGCCATTTTGTGTGGATTTTCAAGGGAAATTTGATTTAGAGGTAGGGTTTTTATTTTTATTTTTTGTTTTTGATTAATCATTTTCTTTCATTCTTCTTACAAAATACTCATTCAAAATTAAAAAAAAGACATGATAGAGCACAAAGAAACAATTTTTTGCATTTAGAATCCAAAAAAAAAGATTCATCACAATCTTTTGTTGATTTATTTTATTTTTTTCACTATTTTTTGAATTTTTCAGACCTAGGTTCATCTTTTGTGTAGAATGATTAGATTAGTTAATAATAATAATTTATAATTCATTTAAATACATTTGTATCAATTTAAATCAAATTTAGAGAGATCTTTTAATGATTTAGGTTGTTTCTTAAATTTTTTGTATTAAAAAACTAATATGTTGTACATATTTTTTGTATGTGTAGATTGATCATTGATCATTGAATACACACTATAATGGATTTTGGCTTTGGTTCAGCATCAGTTCCACCCTACCCACACTATCATAATGGGTTATAGATACTCGTCCTATAGGGGCTAGAGAATCCACATGGAAGTATGTTGTGAGAGGGCACGCACCTAGAACAATTGTTTGCAGTGAGTGCAATAATACATATCATGGAGGAATAAATCACCTCAAGTACCATCTTGCAAACTTTCCTCAGTATGATGCCAAGCCTTGTGAGCAACCCAAAGAAGAGATTTGAAGAGAGATGCTTGCGCTACTTTTAGTTGCCAAGGAAATAAAAATGCAAAGGGAGAGGGAAAAAAGAGCCATAACAACATCCATAGCTAGTGGACATGTGCATGCCCATGGTCAGACTCAGGAGCATGGGGCTGAGCACATGGAGATAGAGTCAGATGAGGAGGGAGATATTGGTTTTTTGGGCTCTCTTCATGATCCATAGATTCATAATCATGGCACAACCACAACCACAACCACACTATCCTCTAGGCCCCCTGTTTCCTCTAGTTCAACTAGAGTGCCAATTCCACCACCATCTTCATCTTCACACAACCCACATAGTCTTTTTTGTGCCTCAAAACATACCAGGATCACATATATCATTGGAGGCTACAAGGTGGAACAAGGAGGTGCATCAACATGCCGACTTGGCATGTGCTGACTTTTGGTATTTCAATAACATACCATTTAATGTGGTGAGTAGTCCCTATTGGCACAATATGGTCACTGCATTAATAGTTGTGGGAAAAGGCTACAAGCCACCTTCTTGCAAAGATTTGAGTGGGAGGTAAGTCAACTTAAATTTTATGCTAAGTTTATGTTCTTTAAATCAAATTAGCTTATTATTTATGTTGAATTCAAGCTATTTTTTGTTTAAAACTTACAATTTTGTGCTTATTTAATTATTTTACTTTGTACTTGCAGGTTGCTCACAAATGCAACCAAAATGACAATACAAGTGGTAGAAGAAAAAAATAAAAATGGAAGAAATATGGCTACTCCATTCTTTTTGATGGGTGGACGGATGGGAGAAACCACACCATCCTTTAATTTTTTGGTTGCTTGCAAAGGTGAAGTTGTGTTTTGGAAGTTGTTGGATGCTTCCAACAGGATAAAAAATGCAGATGCATTGTGTACATTGTTGAAATAAGTTGTTATGGAGGCGGGGATTGCTAATGTGGTGCAAGTCATCATATATAATGCAACATCGTATGTGGCAGCAAGAATAATGCTTGAGATTAGACATTTGTCACTCTTTTGGTCACCTTGTGCAAACCATTGCCTTGAACTTCTTTTGGAGGACATAGGAAAAATTGCTTGGGTGGCACTGATTATCGATGATGCAAGGAGAATTAAAAAATATATCTACAATCACCCTTGGGTTCTTAATTTGATGAGAGAGGATACACAAGGGAAGGAGTTGGTGAGATTGGGTGCCACAAGGTTTGCAATGATTTTCATAATGTTGCAAAGCATTTTGGATTCTTTGGGATCTTTAAAAAAAATATTTGTGAGTCAATCATGGAATGACTCCTCATATTCAAAGAAGCCCGAAGGAGAGAGAGTTGCTACAATAGTCTTCAACCCCTTGTTTGCACAAAAAGCTACAAAGATCATGAAGGTAACTTCAAAAATTTGATTTTAATTTTAAACTCAAGTTGAAGATAAATATATACATTTTTAATTTAACTTTAAGCCTTTCATTATAAATTTCTAACTTTGATCCTTTTTTATTTTTAATCTAGGTGTGGGAGCCCTTGGTTAGAGTCCTCCACTTGGTAGATGGGGATCAAAACCCAATGGGATACATTTATGAGGCCATGGATAGGGCCAAGGAGGCTATCAAAAGTTACTACATGGGGGACAACCTCAAATTTGATCCCATATGGGAGATTGTTGATAGGAGGTGGAACAATCAACTCCATCGATCCATCCATGCAACAGGGTTCTTCCTCAACCCTTCTTATCTCTTCTCAGAGAGCTTCTCCAATCCTAATGGAGAGGTTATGGAGGGGCTCACAACATGCATTTAGAGGATGTAATTTGAGGTTGTAGTGAGAGACCTCATTGTCAGCGAGTTGGATATGTACAAGGAAGAAACTCGTACTCTCTTTTCTTCAGAGCTAGCTCTTAGAGGAAGAACCACTCTACCACGAGGTATAAAATTAGGAGTCTTTAAATTTTAAGTTTATTTCACATGCATCTTATAATTTGATAAAATTTGTTTTGAATTTTGAGTCTTTGATTTTGTTTTCTAACTCTTCAATATATTTTTTTTGTAGAGGTTTGGTGGAAAAATTAGGGTGGAAAACCCCCACATCTTAAAAAAATTTCCCTCCGCATATTATGTTAGCCTTGTAGTGCATCCAATTGTGAGCACAATTGGAGCTTGTTCGAGTCCATTCACATGAAGAAGAGGAAAAATTTAGCACAAAAGAACCTCAATGACCTTGTCTTTGAGCAATACAACCTTCGATTGTGCACAAAGAGAGTAGAAGAGAAATCATTGGATCCTATTGATTTAGATGAGATAGATCCTTACAGTGATTGGACAGGGTGAGATGATCAACCTCCATTGTTTAGCATGGATGATATGCTTGAATTCAAGGGACAGGTAATGAGGATGTGGGTGCATCAGGAGATGTAGGGTTGGACGAAATTCCTAAGGATATGGATGAGATTGAGCCAAAGCCACATGCACAACCTTTCATGGTACCCGAGGAGCCAGTAGCAGTAGTAGTAACACCACAGCCATCGCCTCCACCACCACGCACATGCGGCAAGACTAGAGGACCCACCCCTTCTTCCCTAATTGCTGCTAGACTAGGGAAGAGGAAAGCCTAACATGTTGTATTTAGTTACTGTTTGGTATTTCCTTCTAGTTCTAGTTTTACTATTTTCATGTATTAGACTTTCAGGCTTTTAGCCATCGGCATTCCACATGAGAATGCAATTTTGTAATCAATTTACATTAATGTCAATACAAATTAATAGAAAACACTTTTATACTTACTTATGGATTCATTGGATTCATCTTGTCATTGAATTTTGCAAGAAAAATGTGTTTCTAATGAAATTTATATAATTGTTTAAGTTCCCGAGTTTTTTGCTGAGTTTTAATAACTCTCCAATTTTTGGCTTGGTGAGTTTTTGTTTGGGGAAAGTATTCCAACTATGGGTAAACCCATCTCCACCTTGGTAATTTGAATTAAAATCTCCCTCTTGGCATGTCTTCATATGTCATTTCTTTAATGAATTGATCCATTATCCCTCCAAGCATCCTTAAAAGAACTCGTGTCATAAAATATCATGATTTAGATCTCCAAAAATGATAAATTTCCCTTATTTAAAATATTAAAATGTATCAATTTATAGTCCATCAAGAAAATTTCATATTTCGAAAAAATTTCCATTTTTGGAAATTTTCTATTTCAAGACCATTTCCTTTTCGACATTTCGAGAAACTTTCCTTTTTGAGAAATTGAATTTTGAGGAGATTTCAATTTTGAGGGACAAAGCAATGCGGAAGTTAGAAGGTGGGAAGCCAGACAAGTTTATGCCATAAAGATGGTCTTGAAGACCACGACATCTGCAAGGCGACTTCCCACATGAAAAGTTCCACAAAGCCACAACTTTTAGCAATTTTGAGTTGTTAAATTAAGCATAGGAAAGATGCATTAGAAGGGTGCCTAGACCTATTTCTCAATGATTTGACCCCTTTAAAAAAATGCAGAAATTTGGGCTGCGAAAGTTGGAGGGTCTAGAGCCATCAACAACAATATTCCACACACAGAAACCCATGGATGAAATTCCGCAAATGGATACCCATAGACAGTGACCCACACACAGAAACCTGCAGATGACAGATTGCACATGGAAACCTATGGACAGTGACCCACATACGAAAACCTATGGATGACAACCCACATACAAAAACCCATGAATGATGACCCACACATGGAAACCCGCAGATGGCAACCCACACATGAAAACCAGTAGATGACGACCCGCACATGGAAACCTACAGATGACGACCCACATATAGAAACCCACAGATGGTGACTTGCACACAAAGACCCACAATGAAATTTTTGTAACTTCTTAAAACTCAACAAAACCTTGGTAGTTCAAAGCATTATGAAAACATCCCGAATCCATAGGCAACTTGTCCCCAAAGTCAAAAAATGAAGGAAAAAGTGAAGCAAGCGAGAAGGGACCAAGACAACATGAGAAAGGAAAAAGCGAAAAAAGGGGGTGCCTGCCTTTGGCGGGGAGTGTGTGTGAAAAACATGGACAGCAAGATCTATTTTCTATAGAGGCTTAAAATTACCAATCTAAACTATTCTCTAGAACAATTACTTTCAATGAAACCCACCTTCCCTAGAAAATCAAATGATTAAACATAAAAGTTTTATTGCTTCAACCAATTGAAGAAATACTTAAGCTCAATCAATTGACTAAATAGTCATGCATTAAGACACCAAGAAGAAAATAGAAGAATATTATCACCATCCAAATCGATGGATATCTAGTTGATCTCCTCTTAGGATTTTTCTACAAAAATACGAAGATCCTGGTAGTCCCATTATTACAGTATATATTGGTGGAATTGAAATTATTAATACACTTGTAGACTTAGATTTTTTTTATATTATGCACCAAAAAAATAAAGAGGAGATACAATATAAGGTGACAACACACCACTAGTCATAATATGATGTATAGTCTAAAACTAGTTATTAGATTACAAAAGATATATGATCAAATCAGAGCCTACATATACAAAAAAGATGTTCATTATGATAGTATATGTGATGTATATGATATCATTAACAAATCTACAACCTACAAGGATTGTTCTACATATGGAAAATCAATCTATCACCATCTCAAAAGGAATACTAGAAAATATCCTAGTCATGGTAGAAACTTGGGAGTACCTTATGTATTTTCAAGTTATTCAATCAAGAAATCCAAAAGATAACTATCCATTAATACTAGGAAGGCCCTAGTTAGCCATAGTGGCTACCTTGATAGATTAAAAATCAAGAGGAATGATCATTTCCAATGGTTTGGATAAAAAATCTTATCCTTATATCTTCCTACCTAATCAAATGTAAATAAGAAAATATGGGTAAATAAAACAATGGATACCATGAAACAAGAAAGTTTGGCACAATTAGCAATAGTTGTGATAAAAAAACACTATGATGAAATAGAGGATTATTTAGAACTCAAAAATTACCTAGATGTAGATGATGAAGAAGATATGTGTTGGGAACATGTGCCTCAACTTTTGGCTTGAACCTCTAAAAAGATTTGGCAAAATTATCATCCATTCTCAGCCTTTATCACTTTACCGCTGAGAGTCTTTCATAGAGGCACGATCTGGTGGTTTACTGCTTTACCGTGGGCCTCTGTTGATCTATCCACGGTTAGGTAGTGTCATCGCCATATCGTGGGATCTCCTTCCTAGGCTAGCTGTAGCACGGTTGACGGGCGATAGTTAAGCAAAGGTTCACTGCCATATTGTAGGTATGGTTCAATGATGGCGCGAGTGTGTGGTGAAGGGCAGCGGTTAGGATGACGGTTACTACCTTACCATGGGTGTTGCTTAGTAAAGCTATAGTGGCCATGGTAAATGGCTAGCGGTCTACGAAGAATGCTTACCACCCTACCACAATGGCCTTTTGGCCATGTCACGGTGGCGTGGTAAGCCGTGACGGTCATTTGAGATGGTTACCTCCTTGCCACAGAGGTCTTGCGGTTGGGGCCCGGTAGCATGATGGAGCTTGACGGTCGGCACATGAGGTTATCGCCATACCGTGGGAGGATTTTCTTAGCCTCGTGGTTGGGTGGTGGCACCGCCATACCGTGGAAGAACGTTATGAGCTCAGTGGTGACATGGTGTTAAGCGACAGGCTGGTAGACAAGCCACTACCTTGACCATGACTATGTTAGAAGGGACCTACGGTTGGGCGGTGGGTGCTTTGACTCAAAGAGGTGACACGGTAAGAGAAGCTTGGAGCTTGGGTGGAAGCTTTGACTCATGGTCAAAGCGATGAGCAAATGGGAAGGTGATGTGTGGCAAGAAATCAATACCTAATTGGTCGATGTTTGGAGCGGTAAAAGTAGTAAATGCAAGACGTGTTTTGCTTGGTGACATAATCCAATTTAGGAAAGGAAGTTAATGCCTGGGCAGCCCGATGTAGAGAAGAACGGTCAGAAGATCAGATTGCTTGATTGGGTGAATGATGCATCATTAAGGCTTGTGATTGGTTGGCATGATTAATGTGATGTATGACTTGTATAGTTGATTACATTGATATAAGTCACAAAAGGTGATAGTGAGAGATAGACTAGTAAGACAAAAGAGAGTTGCATTCACTATATACTTGTAGAAGTATTGTAACAATGAGTGCATTAAAACTCAAGTCTGCTATTGTGCGCTAACTATCATAGAGTGAGGACTATGAGCTTTGTATGTAAGATATTTTAATGTAATACAAAGTGTCTTCTCTTTTTGTGGTGGGTTTTTTTCCTGAAAGGGGTTTCCCACGTGAATCTGGTGTTATCTGTGATTGTTTATTTTTGTTATCCTTTCTACTTTGTATGTGTTTATGTTAGTTGTTTTAAGAAGCTTTAAAACTGGTCTTTGCACTTCTTCTCTGTTGTATTAGCATTATGAAAGCAATTCTGAATCTTTGTTTTCCTTTCAATATGGACATAAAATATACATTGTAGAGTTGCATTCAAAAAAGAATTCTAGAATTTTCCCAAAACAATAAGTAAAAAAATCTCTTAGCATTTCATTATCATTTGGCACATATAGTCCTAAGAAATTAGAGTCTCTTCAAAGGAATCACCACATTCCATATGATGCAACCTCACTATTTCACTCTTGATAATTTGATGAGTGAAACTTATATAGTTACCTCTAGTCATCAAGAGATCAAACTAATCATGATATTATTGGTGAACACTAAACATTAATAGTTGGCTTAAAAAACAATGAGAACTTTAGTTATTCAATGCCCTAGTAAACCGTTCCAAAGAATTTTCTTGGGATTGTAAAGACATGAGAGGAATACATATTAGGATCTATACACACCATATTTGCATTGAGCTAGTTAGACCAATTCATCATCCCTAACATAGACTCAATCTCGTACTTTGGGAAATAGTCAAAAGAGAGTGGTCATTCCAAAGAAAGGAGGAAAATTGAGAATCTATGTAGATTATTGGGAACTTAATTAATAACTTTATAGAAAATATTTTACTCTATCATTTATTGACCAAGTCTTAGGTATCATAGTTTAGAAGACCTACTTTATATTCTTGGATGAATTTAATATGCATAACCAAATACAAGTTGCTCCAAAAGATCAAGGCAAGACCACTT
Organism: Sequoiadendron giganteum; assembly: GCA_007115665.2. Taxonomy (NCBI): domain Eukaryota; kingdom Viridiplantae; phylum Streptophyta; class Pinopsida; order Cupressales; family Cupressaceae; genus Sequoiadendron; species Sequoiadendron giganteum. Next base: position 369,945,759 of record CM021101.1, on the reverse strand, counting down.
TTACATGCCCATGGGGAAACTTCACGTACAAAGTTCTTCCATTTGGTCTATACAATGTTCTTGCTACATATTAGTAAGTAATGTTGGCTATTTTTGTTGAGTTGATAAATGATTATATATCTACATGGATGACTTCTCAGTACATGGAAACACCTTTAAAAAAGCCTTGTAAAATAGATATTTTTTAATGATGCAAACAACACTAGCTATCCCTCAACCATAAAAATCGTCTTATCATGGTTTAGCAAGATATTTTTCTAGGAAATCACATCTCAACATAAGGCATCAAGGTAAATCCTAAAATATCAAGTTAATTCAAAGGTTGGAAGCCTTAAAGACATAAATAAATGTGTAGTTTTCTTGGTCATGTTGGATACTACCTTAGGTTCATAGAATTTTTTAGCAAAACTACAATTCCCATGTTTACTTTACTTCAGAAAGACATTGATTTCTCTTAGTCTCTGAAATGTTAGGACTCATTTGAAACCATCAAATAAACATTAAAAATTACCCTAGTGTTGTGTGCACCCAATTGGGAACTACCATTTTACATATAAATTAATGCCTCAAATGACACCATTGGTGTATTCCTTGGACAAGAAGATGAAAATGGAGGCAAGTATGTCAATTATTTTATAAGAAAATTTGTAACTCCTATAGAAAGAAAGAAACAACTATGGAGAGAGAGTTTTGAGGTAATGTGTGTACCCTCAATAAATTCTATCATTACATCATAGGTTATAAGGAGACCATATACATAGACCATTCAACTATTGAGTACCTAATGAAATAATATGTTGTATGCAGACAAATAATTATATGGTTGTTCCTTCTCTAGGAAATCAATATAACAATCATAAAAAACTTGGGAAATTTAATATGGTAGAATTTTTTTTTTAGGATACAACATGCAAAGGAAGGATTTGAACCGATTCAAGAAGAATTTCTAGATGAACAATTATTTTCTATACTTAAATATACCCCTTGGTTTGTTAATGTTTCCAATTATTTGGATACATGAGCATTCCCCTATACTTTTCTATAAAAAAGAAAGCTATTAGTAAGGGAGAGTAGAAATTTTAAATGTCTTAATGGTTTTCTACTTAAATGTTGTCTTAACTTTATTTTATGAAGGTGTGTTAGAGCTGATGAAACTTACAACATCACAAAAACTTGTGATGATGATACCTCTAGAGGATATTATTTTGTGAAAAATATTTCTCACAAGATCTTGGGTAATGGATATCATTGGCATTTAATGTATAAAGATGATAAGAGACACACTTAACAATGTGATGAGTGCTAAATAATGGGAAGACCAAAAAAATTTAATGAAATGACCTCCATCTTCAGGTGGTCTTAGAACTATTTGAAAAATCGGGACTATAATTTATATGTCTTATTGATTCACCATCTCAGAGGAAGGAGAATTTTGGAAATCAATTTTATTGTGTCAAATTTGGTTTGAGTTCGTTCCTTCCATGTGCCTATGAAGTATGATCCTTTGTCAATAACTGATATGAGAATTTTCTATAAGGTTAATCATTTGTAGTGTGTGCTATTGGCTACACATTTTCCCTTTCCTTGAGTTTTTATATATTTCTCCAAAATAAACAATTGGCTAAGTATAGTGGTTGGAGGTTCAATAGGAACCAAGAATCATTGGTTCTCGATTCCCATGGAACCCTCGACAGATTTAAATGAGGTGCTAAGGAAAAGAAAAAATAAAAGGAAAGAGAGGTAAGAAAAGATGTGTTGAAACTTTTTTTGGTTCCTAGAATCAACAAAAATCTCGATAGGTTCTTCATGAGAGCCAATGTGTTGATGGTGTTTAATAGAGATTAAATCACCAATGAAAAATAAGAAAAGGAAAGATGTTGAGGATTTTAATGTGTGGGTGATGGTGGAGGTTTCTATCAGGTATTAAAGCTTTGAAATAAGTTCAAATATTTCACTTTTCTATTCCACTTGTTCCACCTACCAATAGTGATGGCACCACTTCACACAACCACCTCAAATTAACTTCTAATTTTCCTTCAATCCGTTGTGTCCATTTTTGGGCAAGATTCAATCTGGGCCATGAGTTTGAACTTGCAACAGCGTGAAAAAGTAGGGTTAACACATTACTACTAATAAAGGGATTTTGGAGTCAATTTTGAGGTGGATATTGATTATTGTGTGGTTTTTTAGATGCATGTATGACCACCAAAGCTTTCTAGGGCACAAACTTTACTAGTCTAGAACATTTTGAGAAAATTTATATTTTTCAGGGACTGATATGAGTGTTTTATTATGGAATGTGTATGTGAATATCTCCATTGAATTCCTATAGATATTTAAGGGGATCTTCTCATTTGGGGTCTCTCTTATCACATTTTTTGATACAATTATAACATTAAATTTGTGAACATAACAATATTATAAATATTAAAAACCTTGTAATAGCCTTTTTCATGTTTCAAATGGATTTATGTAGTTTGTTATGATGATAAAGTATGTTTTGTATATTTTTTTCATTATTCTAGTGCATATGAATGAATATCTATTGTCTTTGTTTTTCCAATTTATTATTTAATTATTGACTCTATACCCAATGAATAGGCACTAGTTTAGAACCCTGATTAATCTCAAATCATCAAACAAAACAAATAAGTAGTATAGGAGTAAGAGTAGCTTTTGTGCATTCATGACTAGTGAGTTCTATAATTTTCCTCTTTTCCTTATTTAAGTTTCATACTTTTCATGATATTTTTGATGGTTTCAAAGATATTACCTAGACCTTCCTACTTACTTTAAAGTGTTGAAGCATTAAGAATGATATATATTATATTGATAAATGATTATGCGAATTTGTGAATGTTTACAAAATTTAATAGATTTTTATGTTGATTATGGATATTAAAGATGAAGAGATTCCTTTTAAATAAAATAACCCTTACAAAAAATGATTTTTCAACCCACAAAAAAGGATGCCTATTTAGAAACATCCTTTCAATGATGCTATGGAAGCTCATGCATGTCCCTTTGGAAACATCCTTTCAACGATGCTCCAAAAGTTTGTTTGTGTTCCCTTCAAAAGCATCATTTCAATGATGCTCCAAAATTTTATTCATGTTCCCTCCATAAGCATCATTTCAATGTTACTTTAGAAGGTCATTTGTGTTGCCTCTGGAAGCATCCTTTCAATGATGCTAAAAAATGTTGTTCTTGTTTCTTCTAAAATCATCCTTTCAAAAATGCTTAAAAATTTCATTTGTGTTTCCTTTGGAAGAATCCTTTCAACAATGCTCTAGAAGGTTATTATTGTTTCTCTAGAGGCATACTTTCAATGATGCATGCTTGCTTGAAAAGTATCTATTCAATGATTCTCTAGAAGGTTGTTTGTTTTCCCTCTAGAAGTATCCTTTCAACGATGCTTTGAAAGGTTTTCTGTGTTCCCTTTGGAAGTATCCTTTCAATGATGATCTAAAAGGTTGTTTATGTTCCATCTAAAAGTATCCTTTCAATAATTCTTTGGAAGGTTGTTCCTATTTACTCTAGAAGCACCAATTCAATGATTCTTTAGAAATATCACTCATGTTACATCATAAGCATTCCTTTAATAATGATCCAAAAAATCGTTTTCATTTCCTCCAAGCATAATGATTTCAAAGTTAATAATAAGAGAAATTTACAGTCAAGGATTAGACATTTCCACTTTAAGCACATGCCAAAAGCATTAAGTAGAATCTTAATGAAAATATTTTAAATTTTAAGTAATAAATGAACTTATTTTCATTAACAATGAATAAGTATGAGAAGTTCGTACTGAACACATCAAATATTTAGTCAGAAATTTTGATTTATTACAAATTAATGACACATGTATGTACATTAATCATTAATTAGGAATGCAGTGATTAATACAATAATTAATAATGATCTATTTGTAATTCATAATAATTATTTATGAGTAATATTACATCACCTTCTCTCTACCTCATGTATGATGAATGTGGTGTAATAATATTTCACATGTATTATCATTATTATGCCAAATAATACCAAGTACTTATCCTATTCTCTGCATTAAACTTAACTTCTTCTCAAAGCTTCCCTTGAACACTCTATCTGCATTCAAAAGTGACTAAGACTATGTAAACCCATTTTCATAATTATTTGAGCACCTTTCCACATAGAAGCGAAAATGGGTTGAAAGAAGAAGTCATATCCAAATTCCACAAAAAAGTTCCTCCAGGTTCAAGAATCAATAGACATATTTAGAGTTCTAGGATGGTTTGAGTTTTTACAAAAGTTTGAGGGGTATCATCTGGAATTGGTTGAAGAATTTGTTCAAAATTTCTCAAAGGGCTCTACCATAGTCTCTGGAAGAAGGTTTAAGATAAGCCTCAAAATAATTTCTCAAGTAACTTCTAGAACTTTTGTTGAAGGAATTAATTTACACATGCAAAATAAATTAACTCATAAATAAATGCTAACCAATTTCACCACATAAGGAGAGCTCCTCTCTATTTGATAACAAAAAAAAAAAGGGGTTTGATTAAGGGAATCAATAGGGATACAATCCCCATGCTAGGTGGAAGTTATTTGTAGCTTGGGTGATAAAATATTTAACCTTGAAAGGCTAATTGGGTGTTGTGATGGGTTTGGGATTTAGAATGTTGATCTACCTATGCCATGGTGTAGAGAACCCGACAATAAGAGTCAAACTATGTCGCAAGAGTTTCACCCTTGGTCTCCTTGTGATATGTTGCATGACACTTGGGCTTGTGACATGGCTTAACCACCTCCTGTGGATCTTGGATCTTCTATAAATCTGGTGGTTGTATCAGGCATTAACAGATTGATTTTTTAGTGCAACAACAACCACCTATGCAATAATTGGTATCAGAGACAAGGTCATAGGTTTAAACCAATTTATTGTGCTAGGGGGGATTGTTGCAATATTTTTTCCCTTGTCTCCTTGTGTTGTGTAATGTGGTTCTTGGGTTCATGACATGGCTTAACCACCTCCTCTAGATCTTGGATCTTGTATAAATCTAATGGTTGTATCAGGCATTAATAGGTCGATCTTTTGGTGCAACGAGGGCCGCCTATGTAATAACCTACCCCTATATTTATATGATCCATTAAAAAATATGATATACATGTACAAAAAGGAAGTAGGACCCTTGAAGACTCATGTCCTAATTATATTACTCTATAAATACCAAATTATGAAAAACTAAAAGATTAAAAATAAGTGTCAAAATTTCTTGCAAAACCTTGCAAAAAATAGAAATTGGGGGACCTTTTAGAGCTAATCTTGTATAGTCTCCTCAAATTTTAAATCAATATACTATAGAATTTCATCATTCCTTGGGTAGATATGCAAGCTTGGAAACTCTAGTACAAACACTTGTAGAGGAAAAAATTTAAAAATAATAAACCTAGGAGAACCTTGGCTTCCAAGAACAAGTAGAAATAATCTCCTTAGGTCATGAGGGAGAGAAGAGGTAACCAAGAGAAGAAATTAGTTTTCCTCCTCCCCTCTGAAGGAGAAAGTGCCATAAATTTGAGTCAACCACTAGGGTTGAACAATATACAAAATAAGAAAAAATTGCAAAAGAAACCCTAGGGGAACCTTCAGCTACAAACCTTTTGGAGGAGTGTGACTCCCCAATCAGTGAAATATTGGCACAAGGAGATAACCCAATTTTTGAGGGTGTAACAATCGCTGAGGAAGAAGTACAACCAAAATCCCCTTTGCAATGCATCCCAACCAAAGGAAAATTCCCAATGGTAACCTCATTGGAGGAAGAAGAGATAATTCTAAAAGACACTCAAATTTCATTGTAATTGTAAAGTGTGGAGAAAACATTTTTTGAACAAAAGCAAGAGATTGAAAAAGTGAAAAATAATGCTAGAGGAAAAAGACATAGAACAAAATATGGGAAGTGAAAAATTCAAAAAGATGTTAGAAAAGAGGGATAGATATATTTTTTATTTAGAAGAACAACTTGAGCAACCCCAAGAAATATCCTATACAAATCCTAAGAGGGAGGAACTTAATTTTTTTATTTTGAGAAAATAAAATTCCAAGTTGTAGGAAGAGATTGCAAATCTAAAGAGCAATTATAAATAATTGGAAGATGCTATGAATGAAACATGCATAATATAGGTGAGTTTTTACTCATGTGTAGAAAACCCTCCAAGGTTTACAAAATGTTTTTGAATGAAAAATATTAAGATGGAATATTTTAAGGATTTCCCACAATCTACATTATGACCTTGATGATCAAGAATTTTTGGAAGCCTTTAAGAATGCAACTTTGAAGAAACAAACCCTCTTATGTTAAATTTTCACACAAAATATAATAGCTAAAAGATTTACTGATTTTTTTATGAATCTGTTTGTGGGAGAATTACAATTAAGAACCTTCATTTTTACAAGTAGAAATCAAGTGGCATGATAATAGAGGACAATAGAGTATCAAAAGAAAAAATATACTAGTAGGCTTCTAATGGAATTCAATTCAATAAACCACAATCCTTTTGAGACGAGTTTGTATGAATATTAAAATACCTTACTATGGCTGAAAAATATACCAACCTAAAGTTATGTTATGAGTCTCTCATAAATGTTATCTTTGACTTGCCAAAAGCAGCTTTTTCACTCCATGAAGAAATATATAAAACCTTGACTATGAAATTATAGAAGAGGGAACTAGTATCTCCCAAAAAAATAGTGGACCTTCTAGAGGGCCAAAGAAGTTACAAAATTTGTAAATAAATGTAGGGAAAATTGGATAGGGATGAGATACAAATCTCCTCTCCTTATCTAGTTGGTTTGCCCACTAAATGTTGAAGGTGCACAATCTGATTGGGAATTTTAAATTTTTTAAGAAAAAGTGAAGAGTTCAAGTGGAAACATAATTAATACTCAAGAGATAGATCAGTCAACACACTTGGTTTATGATATCAATAACTTATTTGAGGAAGATAATAATAGGAGAGAGGCAAACATACCACAACAATAGACAAAGAAGGAAGTAGGAGGACCTAATTAATCATAGGTCTAGTGGAGTGTTGAGGTATAAACATTCATCTCATCATTGGGATAAAATTACCCTCTTTTTAACCATCTATAACCTTCCATACACCTTATAATGCTTAAATTAATAAGATTATATAATAAATTTCTTACAATCTTAACTGATATTAATGTACAAGGTTTTTTTTTGTGTTAGTGGAGATTTTAACGATGATGGTTGTGGGTCAAAATATATGTTTTTATAAAATTAGGACATGTTCAAGAAATAAAAAAGTTATGGAGTGCCACATTTGTAGAAGCTCCAATTTTTTTGAAGCATCTCCATAAACATCATAGGCTAAGTCACTATGAGAGGAATTATGGAGACAGATGTCTCCTATTTTTCCTAAAGCTACAAATTTCTATAAGACGGCTAATTCTCTAGAAGATAAGATGGAAGAATCCCATTTTATAAGAGTTTTCTTAGGAAATTAAAATTTTAATTCAATATAGAATTTTTGAATAAATTTATGTAACAAAATTTAAATGGTAGCATGCAAGTCGCTATGATGTTATAGTTTAGGAATCTGGCCGCAGTTTACATATATTTCTTGTTATTTAGTACAAATACTAAATTTTTTGATGCATGAAGTAATTAATCATCTATTTTTAGCTAAAAATCTCAAATAATTGTTACATTTTGTTGATAATCTTGTGAGTAGAAGAATTCAAGCCTTTACCGAGTTGGCCACTCAATTAAGGGATTAGAACACATGGTAGAGATAATTAGTTTAGTTTTACATAAAATCTATGTCTAAATAATTATGTTTATACAATGTAAAAACCTACAAGTTCAATTTGTGTATTGTTATCTGTGTTATCTCTATGATCTATCGTGTTCTTTTTCAAGTCTATGTTTATGTGAAAAATTAATCTTGCATTCTATTGCTACAATGTCTATACTATTCTTGTATTCTTCATTCCATATTAAAGTCACGCACTTTGGAGAAAAAAATATGTATTAATCATGATTTTACAAAAAGAAGTTTGAATCATTGCTAGCTTTACATTTTGTGGGAAGATAAGAAAAATAATAGTCATTTAGGAGTTCATTTTAAACAAATGAGTACTTAGGGAAATTTAATTTCCATGAAGAAAAATTTCAAAAATATTTTTATAGATTATATTTTATATTCTTTCATAGATTAGAGCTTTTAAATTTTTTCTAATTAAGATTCATTTTCAACATAAGCATTCTCTATTTTGATAAAATCTAGTGTTAAATTAGGATGCCTGAAATCCTTCTGTAGACAACCTTGGACACCACCTTGGTTGATATGATAATTAATTGATTGAAGTGTGAGTTCTTATGACACTGCATTATATCTCACCTCATAAATTCCTGAAGGAGACAATAAAGATCAAAATTCTTGTTGTAAGATTAGTTCTACACTTTTATGAGCTTAATAGAGCTAGAGAAACTTCACATCAACTATATATGTAGTAAGAGTTCAAAGTGCTATTAATAATGGTGAAAATATTGAAGAGTTTCAATGTTTTTAGGAGAGATTGATAGAATAAATAAAGTATTATTAAAAAATAGTTCAAAGAGGGAGAAGAAGGAGGTAGGTAGCTATTCAAATTCTCTCTAGAGTGGTTAGCTTCCAACTAAAAGGTGTTAGGGGAGATAAATACTCAACAACAATCAAGGATTGATGAAATGTCATAGAATGATATTGTATCACATGGATGTTGGTGCATTATGCTAGTGTCCAAAAATTTCTAGCTAGGAAAAGATCAAAATACTTGGACACAACAAGAGGATGAAACTTGTGACACAAATTTAGGAAAAAAAATAATGAAATTCTAAGCCTCTAGTATTGAGAGGGGAAAAGGCTAAGGAAAATGGATGAAATGGCCTAAAAATATAGTAGGGGATTGGACACCAAAGTAAGTGCAAAAAAAACTTGGAAATTGAAAGGGTGTGCAATTTTTGATGTTATGAGTTTATGTAATAATAATTATGGATTATCATTCTCTAGTTGACCATGGTGAGATGAGTTGCAACCATGAAGAAAATAATAATCAAAAGGAAGTTTAAAATAATAAAGGCAACAAAAATATATAAGTAATAAAGAAAATAATGAACAACAGAAAATAAAAATAAATAAAGGAACATAAAATTGGAAACACAAAATAAGTGGAAGGAAAATCAAGAAACATAAAAGAAAAAAAGGAGAAAATTAGAAAAGTACAATGGAAAAGGGAAAGTTGTGAAAAATAACACAAGAAAAATAAGAAGGTAACAAATCAACGTAAAAATAGAAGTTAGAGTATTAAAATTGGGAAACAAAAGGAAGGAAATAAAAAAAATGGGGAAAATAAAGGAGGCAAATGAACAAAGGTGTAAAAACAAATACAAGAAGCTCTCAAAATATTTTGAGATTAGAGACGTGGATTGTAATACCCCTCCGTTTTGCTTCTTGTTCGGTTTGTTTTATGCTATGTTTGGTTGCAGTTACTTTGATACTGGATACATTTTGTTATGATGTTTTGATCACTACTATTGAGCGATAGACTATATTATGTAAAGTGATTTGATTTATCTGATGCTTTATTGTGCATGCTTTAATTGGTGTAATGAAGATGTTAGTTGATATAACATGTTAGTGTATATGAGAATATTTGATGTATTGTGAAAGTGTCAGTTATGATGATTGTATTGGTGAAGGGAACGGGTTCGCATCACTCGCTTGCGAGCACCCTGTGAATTCGTGATTTCCTCTTCACGGTGTGTATTATATGCTGGTGATATTATATGATGGTTTTACTATGTTTTCAGGTTGCAGGTACATGACATCGACTCCACCTGGTTTCACAGGTCTGAGCATGTCGGTCCAACGGTTAAGTTGAACGGGAGATAGTAGCTAGGTAACATGTGTCAAGTCTACGCCCTAACCTTAGTGTGTCATAAGTCGTGTGTGTCGAGTCATTGTTTGTCTTGCTTTAATCTTATTTAAATTCTAAAGGTTTCTTATTTGAAAATAGATATTTAGAATTATTGCATTAAATCATGTTGATGGTTATTTAATTAAAATTATATTTTGTTGATGGAAATTATTATTTAAATTAATTAATTAAATTTAATTTATTTAATTAATTAAATTTAATCCAAGGGGGTTGAATTTAGTTATTAAATAATTAAATTAATTAATTAAATGTGATGCAAGAAAATGAAAGGAAATAAAAGAATTAAAATTAATTTTGGAAATTAATTTCAACGTGTGGGAATTAAATTAGAAATTGTAATTAAATGTTTATTTGGGAAATTAGTTGCAACTTTGGAAATTAATTTATTATTTGAAATTGCATTGAAAGTGGGTTTTCAAAAATTGAAATTGAAATTGAAATTAATATCTAATTTGCATGTAATGTGAATTAGGGTTGTATTAGGTATTTTTGATTTATAAAGAATACATGTTTTAATTTTAGGGGAGAAAGTTTTTAGAAAAATTCATTTTTACAGCAGAGACAAAATTTTGGAAAAATTTGCACAAAGAAGGGTTTGAAGAAAGTTTTGATTGTTGATTGATTGGAGGAAAGATTGTTTGCATTTGTTGGGTTTTGGATTGGATTCGTTGGAGGATTGAAGAAAATTCAGGAAATCTTTGGAGGAGGCTTGCATCAGAAATTAATCTTTTCCTGTAGCTTCTTGATCCAAGTTTTCCTCTTTGTGTTTTATTGTTCTTGACTACTTTTAAAATAGTAGTGATTAAAGATTTGTTTATTAAATCTGTTTTAGAAAATAAATCTGTTATTAGAAGGAAAGAATTAAATAAATTTATAGCTTTTGTTTTTGTGAAAATTCTTGAGTGAAAATTGTGAAAACCTCAGTTGAATTTAAATTATTTGAGGAAATCGATTATTTTGTTAGTGAAATCAAACATAGAGATCAAACAATATATTTGGAAGGTTTTAGAAAATGAAACCCTCTGTAGAAAATCAAATTTATTTTGAAAACCCTATGTAGAAATTAGGTGGAGAAATCTTGAGGATTTGAAACTTCTGTTGTTAATATAGATCTGTTTTGGTTTAATTGTTCTTTTATTGTTTATGAATTCAAGAAAATAGATTAAAAGATTTAGATTTGAACCTCTATAAAATTTGTTGTTCTCTGGAAAATAAATTTGCATAATTTTACCTGTAGGTGAATGCTTTAGGAAAATTTCTTCAATTTATCTAGTAATGGAAATTTTGGTTAAATATATATATATCATATACTTACATATATATATATATATATATTTTAATTAATATATATATACATATGTAAATACATGAGATATATATACATTTAAATTTTACTTTAATCTTTTACCACTGCCGTATGACATCCATTGTTATGGAATGGAATTTAAAAATAAAAAAATAAAAATTATGTATTGTGCGTTTGTCTTAAGTTAGGGTTTGAATGGGGGAAGGCATGGGAGGCGCTGCCTGCACAGTCGCCCCCATGAGGGGACGACTATGGAGGGAGACCTCTGCAGCCCTCTCCCCTTTCACGTCTAAGGTGCGACCGGTTGGAGGAGGGTCGGTTGTGACACAGCCGCGCCTTCCCTCCGTACATTGTTAAATGTAGCGGCTGAGGTGGTTCGTCCGCCCTTAATCTTTTTTTTTCTTTTTGGTATTTTCAATGTCGCCTATCTTTTTCTCCATTCACGATTTCAATTAAAATGAATGGAAGTTGTTTTGGTATTCGGAATTTTTAAATGTAGTCTGATTTTATAAAATGGTTTACATATATTACAATATATATATTGTAAATATATACATATATATGTGATATTTGGTAGATTTTGTATATATGCGAGGTTTTGGATATTACATATTTCTTTTAATATATTTAGTTTGGATTAAAATAAAATATTTATTGATAAATATATTTTGTTAATAAAATGATAATAAGGGTTTAATGTATATTTTGTTTTAAATACATTTTATACATAGATTTGGTTATCAGGATTAAATAATGTTAAGAATTAATTTTATATAAAGTATAATCATTGTATATATATATAAATATATAATGATTATGAATTTGGACATTTCTAATGTAGATTTTGGATTTGGGTGAATGAATTAATCTAAGTTGGAATTATTTAAATAGGTTAATTAAAATAATTAGTCTATTATTTTGAGAATAGACATTTTTCTAAAGATATTTATTTTAAATTGATTGTATCTCAAAACTATCATGTTCTATGTTGGTTTGGAAAATGGAAAGGATGTTATAAAACATATTAGTTTTATTTAAAGGTAAATAAAATAAGCATTTAGAGAATTATTAATTGGATATTGATATATTTTAGAATAACGTATTTGGTTAGTAAAAAATATCAATATATATTTGATGTAATTATTGCATGAGTATTGTTAATTGGGAGTATGTTTAATATTTATTTTTAGTTTTATTGGACGCATGTAATTTAGTTTTGCATGAAGTTTTTAGAGGATAAGAATTGTTTGTATGGGCAAATAGATAAGGGAAAAGATATTTTGTAATTTGTATGTTTCAAATAGAAAATCGAAAGAGATTTAGAATGTGGTTAGAAAATTTATGCTAGTCTTAAAAGAAAATAATGGATTCGACTTAAATTATGTAACTAGTCTATCCTTTATTATAAATTAAAGGTACCTATTTAGTTATTTCAATTAATTTTGAAAGGGCAATAGTTATTATGTTTTATTTCCATAGAGCAAATTAATCATTGTGATTGGAATATTAAAGAATAGGTATAATTAAATTTATTAATATATATATTTGATGTCTATATAATATGGAGCATGTATATATATATTAAGTGTAAATTCATTATCGTATTGTATTTTATTAAGAAGCATGCAATATATTATTGAATAGAGATATAAAATGGATTGATTAGTGTATATAGGAAAATGGATAGAGAAACAATATTTTATTATATTAAAGTGATTTCATATTCTAAATAGAAAAATGAATGAGATGTAAGATCTGGTTAGGAAATGGAAAGAGTTTACTTGCATGGATTTGTGTCGATTTTAAAGTAAATTAAGAAGTTGTTTATATTGATGAGGCAAATAGTTATTTTAGTTTATTATATTTCAATTAGAGCAATTAATTTATTGTGAATGAAATATGAAAGAGATATGGATTTAGTATATCCAAAAATAGTAATTTTCTCGTGATTGTCTTAAATGTTTTAGTTTCTCTGTATTTCGTAAAGGGATGTAAGTTTAAATTGTTTAAGACTTCCTATAATGGAAATAGAAATATGGGTATATGATTAATTGAGTTAACCCTGTAAGTGTGTCTTTGACCTTGTTAAAGTTATCTGTTGAATGAGTATGGATTTAGGAAATCCAAATATTAGATTTGATTAATGACTTGAATGGATTAATTTTTTTTTTTAGCTATGTCGTCATGATGTATTTTGGGATATGGGATTTTGTGTTAGTCCAATATTGTAAATCTTCCAGAAGAACTTAGAGGATGAGGGTTGTTGAATCTTTATATCATCCAATTGTTTTCCCTTGGGTAGTGCATGGTGTCTATTCAGTATTTACCCGATTTCCACGAACGGGGATGTTTTGTGCCTCCTGTGAAAGGAGTGGACTATGTGTTTGTTGCCTCCAAAATGTTTGGAGTGGATTCTATTATTTGTATCCTCCTTGTGTTGGAGTGGTTTTGATGCCTAGTTGGTATGCACTTGTGTTTCCCTTGGTGGATTATTTGGGTGTGTGTTGTCGAATAGAAGAGTGGCTTTTGTTAGGGGCCGGAGCCCAAAGTGGTAAACCGAGTAACCTTCAGAAGTGAGTTAATCAAGTGATAACTAAGTCAATGTACTTATATGATTAGGATGCATTCACATTAATCAAGATAATTAATCCTCACTCATAGACACAAGGGCTCGTTTAGACTTGGGATGAGTGAGAAGGCCTGGAATGGCATAGTCATTTATCTTGTTAGTACGAGAGGTATTTGATGCCGCATGAGTGAGTATGAGTGTCGGGATTCGGTTGAGGCCACCAGGATTTCTGGAGCCTATGAAGGATGCCCAGAGGAGATCTCATGACTACTATGCGATGACACTCTATCTAGGACAACTGTTGATAATTGTTTTATGTGTATGGTTCTGTGAACATACTTGATTATTATTATGTCTGGAAGCAATGTGACCTATGTCAGTGATTTGGATGTTGTACTAAAGTTGTACTGGATTTGTACTTATTTATGGCATTTGTTTGGTTATGTTAGTATGAGTCTGCCTTTGGTTAGTGGATAGTAGATCTTGTCCATGTTACATTGTTACTATCTCCTAGCATGGGGGGTGGGCCTTCGGGTACCACTTGGTTGGGTGGAACATGCACCAAAACCATTGGGTCCCCATCTATCTTCAGTACTTGGTGGCGAGACATCCAGATGGATGGCTCGAGTTCTTGTGTTATTCTTGCTTTGTAATATTTCAATTTGTATAATTTATTTTATCCCTCTTTTGTTATGAGGTAGAGTTATGTAATTGTAATACATTTGTACTATTGTCTCATTCTGGGAATGAGTGATGTAACTATTGGATTAAGTTAATGATTATGAGATTGTATCTTGGTGGAGTATCTTATTATGTTATGTGGTATTCTTATGATGTATGATGTTTATTTCATAAAGTTCATAATGCTATGGTTATATGTAATTTGTATGTGTGGGTTTAAGTAATCCTAACCTTGTAGCCTTAGAGGTTGTTGTTAATTAGTAAGTGAATGTGTATGTTAAATGCACTTTATAAAAAAAAAAATTGGTTCGCTTAAGACGTTAATTGCAACTTCCTTTAAGGTTACTTTGCGGGGCATTACATGGATCAATGGGTTAAAAAAAGTAGTCTCAAATTTGTTCACTAGGATAATAAGGAGCTTAATTAAGTCCCTCTTTATGTGGGGTATAAAATGTCAGATGAGATACAAAAAGGTAGTATTGGTAGGTATTTAAAGTATCAAAATGTAGATGTAATGTGGATGGGAGTGATTATTATTTATCATTGATTGCTCAAACATCTCATTATAATAAATTATGGATTTTGAGGGACTAAGAGGTAGGTATTCAAGTATATACATGGACCAGGAGATGAAATGGGTGGAAGTAATATACTAAAGTATATACACATAATCAAGATATGTAAAATTAGGATAAAGGGAAAGATGAGATCCTATCTCAATAACTATCCTAAAATAACTCATGGTGGATCAAAGGAAAGGAAAGAAAGAAAATGAGACACCTCAAGTATGGGCCGATGCAAGTTTTTGTTTAAATTAAAAGGATAGAAGCTGATATAATATATTAATATAATAGGAATTTATTTACATAGAGTCAAAAGATTTGGCAGATATTTAAAGATGGCTGAAAATTCACATGGTTTTACATTTGCTTCCCCTATCAGCCAATTCAAAAACATACATCATACTTCAAAGTCAAGGGCCTTAAAAGGCATAATATGTAGCATAGATACAAAAATGAATTATTGTCAAGAAAAACCTTTATATATTTTAACTCCCCACATTAAGAAACTGTACTGAATTTTTCCCTATTTCCTCATGAAAAATAACAACTTGATTATTTGGTGTGGCCTGTGAATGCACTATAATGTTGATATCCGACAATTGTTGAGGAAGTCTTGGCTGAGTGCTTGGTGAGCACTCATGTGAAAGTAGAATTGATAGTGCATGGTATTTTTTCTTCAAATTACTAATTGTCTCCTTCCCAAGCTCAAAATTATACTTATTGAGAGCTCTATACAAGTATCTCGAGGAGTCCATCTTAATGGATATCTTCATTGCCTCATATATTTCAGCATATTTTTGTTTGTGCAACTTAAATGATGCCTTGGGAAAAGGCCTCTAATATAACCTTCACCTTGCCAAAGATCATAGGCCTGAATGATTTTGAGAAAATAATTGTTATCCAAAAAAATATCATTTATCGACTTGGATGCAATGTTCTGAACCATATGAAAATCTTGGATCAAATTGACAAGATTGGAGATAAAAATGGAAACAAGATTTGATGGAAAGATAGTTCTCTATGACCATGGATAGAGAATATCATCCCCAATTATGGATTTAGTGCAACTGCAAATTGATAGAAAATTTACCTTAAATATGAAATTATGGCTAATGCAAGTTGGGTCCACAAAAAGCTCAAAAAGTGGAAGCATTTTTCCTGTTTTTTAGAATTTGTCTTAGTTGGACTAAAAATTTGAAGCACTTACACATTGAATCTTAAAAAATTAATATGAAATTTATTATTTTGAATTTAGTTTCCAAATATGTAATTTATTATAATACCTAGATGATACAAATTAATTTTTAATAGGCATGTATAAAAACCACTTTTTAAGTCACTTTTTTTTTACCATACCATGCACGTGTATAAACACCACTTTTTGACCTAAATAAAAGTATTTTTCTAATTAATTTTGGGGAAAGATATGTAACAACATGAAGATTGATGAGGATTTTTTTTGTAATTTTTTTGAATACTTTTTTTATTGAATTTTTATTGGCCCTAATTGGTATTTTTATAAATCAATGTGTACGAACAACATAATTGGACCTAAACTATTTGTTTTTCATTGTGCAGAGGATTGTTTGAAGATTGACGTAATATATATTTTTTTACAAAAAAAATAACAAACAAAAAGATATTAAAAAATAAAAAAGGCTGATATTTTTAGTTTATGGACCAGTTTGCTTAGAAATTAATTAAAAAATAAAAAAATATAATCAAATATTAAAAAATATATATATTTGAAAACTAGGCATCATGATCTAAAATTGGTTTTAATTTCATAGACTAATTTTGAAAAAAGTCCATCAACTATATTGCCAAAGTTGGACATTTCTTTTGAATCTGCCTTAGTTTTTTAGTTGCAAGTCAAAGGCTAAGGGTCGGGTTGCCAAATCTTTCCCAAGCCTAAAACCCAAGAAAAAAGTGGCTTGGAATTTTAATTTTTTTAAAAATAGGTACCTGCTTTAAATCGAGTAACTATTCTATTTTTAGAATGGGTATCCATTTAGGAATGAGATCCCAATCTAAGACTTGATTTCTCATTCCTAAATGGGTACCTATTTTGTTAAAAATGGTTACCCATTCCTTTTGGATTTTTTTGGTCGAAACTTCCCCTCTTTGTGGACCTAACTTTTTGCACTTACTCGTATAGTAGAGTGATTTTTTTGATTTAATTTGGAAATTGAGTTGTTTGATATGGATTCTAAGTACATCTCTCATCTTGCATGATTTTGATTTTACTTTTAATATAATTTATTTATTTTTAGATGCTGCCCTAATAATCTAAACCTAATCCACCAATAAAATTGCAACATCTCATCGCCAAATATTAGAATAGATATTTATAGAAATTTATTTTACACATGTTTACATGCATCTTGATATTAAATACTTAAATGTGGAAGGAAGGGGAAGCAATCCAATCATCAAGTTCTAGAAATTATTATAGATTTTTAGATATAAAAAATATTAGAAAGGGAGAGGTATTCATGGACTTAATTATGGACATAAAATCTAAGATATGGTGGTAAAGATAAGCGAGGGATATGGATGGACCATTGAGGGTTCAAATATCTCAATTCTATATGATTAAGGAAATGGATTTCTATATAAATTATTAATGCACATTATAGTTGCAAGTAGGCACAAGTGGTATGTATATTATATGTGAAATGGTAAGTGAATGTGAGGTAAGATAATTATTTTCAATAGAAGGAGATTGGAAAACTAATTATCATCCTCGATGCATAAAAAAAAGATACCTATATTAAGTCCAATTATCTAAATAATAATCTTTAGTGCAGTAGAGAGAGAAAGGAGATAAAAATAAGAAATAAAGACACAAAATTATGAAATAAACATGATATATGGATATAAATAAGGATAAGATAAAATATAATGTAAGAAAATATGATAGGGAAAATATGAGTGAGTAGGAAAAACTTGGGTTAGCATGAAAGGGATGGTAAGTCTCTAATAATGTACATCATCCTCATGTTTTCAACAATTAGAAGGTAAAGTGAAGAAAGATACAAAAATACAACACAAAGGGGAAGGAAAATGAAAAGTGAAATGACATAAAAAAGAAGCAAGGCATAACACCAATTACTAACTTAGTAAAAATGCATGGCATAATAACTCATCACATGATAGGATATATTTAACAAAAAATTCTACCCCCCAAAATTGCATCATATAATAGCTCGTCACATGATAGGAGATTGTAAAATCAACACATTACCCTAAACAAAAGTGCATAGTATAATAGCTAATCACATGATAGTGATAATAGACACAAAGATAAGAGGACTATAGATACAAAATATGGTTTAAGATATACATATAAATTGGTTTTCAAAATTCCTTATCATTCAAAGTGCATAATAAAATGATAATAATGCATAAATTTCTTGTACTCTCTTTTAATATGATTGGGGAGAAGGAGGTGGCACCTTATGGGAAGGTGGATAGGATAAATCAATGAGTGAAGTGGATGTGGTTGGGAAAAGAGTGAAATGATATGCACCACATGACGGTGGAAATAAAGGTATAGATGTTTCAAATGGTATAGAAGGAATTATAAGGGAGGATGACATATGAGATTCAATAGTGACATGTATAGAAATTAAAGATAGATTGAGAGGTTGGAGAATCTAGTGTAATTTTTGGACATATATAAAGGAGAGGTTTGTGAAATGTGAGAGAAATGAAACATACAAATAGGTTAGAAGGGGGAAGAAATTAAGAGTCACAAGGTATATCTATCTTGATAGGAAAGGTCTAAGGAAAAGATGGGTGAATATGAATAGATATAAGGGATTGAAATTTGATATTAGAATAGAGATTAGGGATTGAAAGTTGATATTTAGAGTCTATGATGTGGTATGGAAAGAAGAATGAGTGGGATCTAAGATGGGTACACCATTATTTTGGGAATATTTAAGGATAACCCTAATGGAATAGAAATAAAGAAGAGTATAATCATAGGTTGTAAGAATGCTAATAGAAATAAAGAGAAATTAATTTATTATCTTGGTTTAGGGGTAATGAGATGTACTTGTGATAAGATATAGCATGCGATGAGTCAATTGTACTTGAGGATTATTTACATAAGAGTAATAACTATATTTGTTATAGAGATATGGTGTATATAAAATAAGGAAAATATATGATTAATCATAGTATAAGGAGAATGGATTTTTTTGTTTTGTGTGGATAGGATAAAAGAGAGAGAACACATGATGGAAAAAGGGAGACTTGAAATAGCTATAAGTAGATATTAAAGAGAAGAGGATAAACATGAGGAATCCATCAAAAAATAAAAATAATACAATCGTATAAGTTATCAGTTCACCAAATAAAAGAACCTAAAGTATGAATCTTTTTATGTGAGTTTCATGGTTCTTTGAAGAAGTGATCATGTGTCCAATTAGTGCAGATTAATGTTACCTAAGAATATTTCCAACTAGCCTAACAATAATTGACAACCATGAAAGTTAGGATTAAAAAACCTCAATGGAAATACATGATAGACACAAACACATGAACTAGAATAGGGGATATGATGAGAAATGACATGCAATAAAGAATATTGTAGCTTTGTGTAACCATCAAACATAAAATTAGGACATCTTAGGGAGTTTCAAAATAAATTTTATCAATTTTTAACTTTAGGATATCTTTGTAAGAGGTTGTAGCTAAGCCAAGTCCTTGGTAAAAAATTGGTCATATACCTTAGAAACTTCTTTTTTTTTGGTAATGATTGGAAACAACCATATGAGAAAGTGTTTATATGGAAACCTATTAGGGAGAAGACTAGAAAGTGGAGTAAAATGGTAAAAAAATGAATATCAAGACAAAGTTTAATATAAATCATGTAAAACCATACAATAAAAATATAAACCTAATATAATTTTGATAAACTAACACAATTTTATTAGAAACTAAGCTTAAGGAAAGGCCATTGAGAATCACAAAAACTTGGTGGAGGGATTAGTTAAACCTTAATAAAATATTGTACAACTTGGTCTAGGTGGTTAGACTAGTTTGGTATCTTAAAATACCACCGACATTTAATTATATATATCATAATTTAAAAAAAAAATCACTCTACCACTCTTCAATATTATGCATAGATTTATCTATATTTCATTTTCAAGTCAAAAATCTATAAAAGGAGACACAATAAAACAAAATATAGTTAAAGGATATTTTTACTTATTAAACCTATTGTGGGTATTCAAGAATGGATCCACCTATCACAAAATAATGATAAAAATACTAAAGAAAATTCTATACTCATAAATTAAACTAGGTATAGGTGCAAAGATAAGATATTCTAATAGGTAAATAGTAATAAAGGCAAAGTACACAGCAAAGGTAAGGTTAAGGGAGAGGGAAAACTATGCAAATGGAAACAAAAAAATAAATAGTTTATATGGGTGAAAATGTTTATAAAATGGGGCGAGGAAAATACTAAATTAGGGGAAAATAGCTGGGTTAGTAAGAGGTTTGAAGGGAAACACCACAACTAGCTTTTTAAGGGATTTAAAGAAGAGAGATGGAGAGGATTAGGGAAAAGGAGAACAAAAAGGGAATAATTATAACTTAAAGTGGATGGGATTGATGTAAAAGGTAAAGGACATGGACTTTAAATGATTTATGAATTAAAGGAAAGTTAAGGTGAAACTTAAGGTAAGATTCCCCATGGATTAAAAGGAACAAGGAAGGGATGGGGCATGAAAAATATAAATAAAAAATAACAAGATCATAAAAATAACACTAATGAAATGGATTGATTTAATAGGGATATGATAGAGATTTTATAAATGAGTTAGGGATTATAAGAGTAAAATGAATGTAAAAGCTATAGGCTCTCTATGGATCCAAAAGAAAAAGGAAATAATAAGGGGTGCAAAAGATAATCAAATAGAAATGGTGGCAAAGGGAGATTGATGGGGTGTGATAGGGGAGGTGTTAAAAAGGGTGTAGGTAAGTTATAAGGAAAAATGGAGGTGATTTGATAGTAAAAATAAATGAAAACTACTCAAGCTAATGCAAAAACCATAAAAATGAATTCCAAAATGAAGAAATTACTAATGAATTTTGTTGTAAAAATCATGAAAGTTATTGTTAAATCTGATGCTAAATCACTCATTGTAGAAATATATTAAAAACTAACATGAGATATATATTTTAACAAATATTTATCAACTAATTCTCAAAAGTAAAAGTTTAGTCTCTGCTATAAAAATGAGGCAAAGGAATCCTATTACATAATTTTTTGGGGGAGAATGTAGAGAGAGAAACTGGTTTACCCTAAGAAACATTAATAAACTCTCATGCTATAAAATATTAAAATTAATTGTTGAAAAAAACTAGACTAACTAGTAAACACTTGAAATCGAGTATTGGTCCTTGAGATTGAGGAGTTTCAAATTTCTATGATAAATCAAGGGTAAAAGGGTTCAAGTAAAGGTGGTGGTTAATGCTTAAGGTAATCTTTAGAATACATAATTTAAGTCCAAAAAGAGAGAATTTTTCATTATGCAAGTAGGAAATAGGATCTAATTAATTGATTTGGTAAAAGATCAAAAGTTGGTTATGAGGAAGGGTCAAGAACTTGAAAAGGGGGAAAAAATAGGAGAAAGAAAATTAAATGAAGGTGAGCATTAAAATAAAATAAAACACATAGGAAAAGGATTGGGATGACTAGGAAGAACTAGAAATATACATAGTAAAATAAAAAGAAGTTAAAACAAGGGTCAAATGAACAAAACAAACACATGCTAAAATGAGTGAAAAACATAAGAAAGAGAATTATAGAGAATGGAATTTCTAATCTTATAAAATATAGTAGTTCATGGATATGGAGTAAAATATAATTTTTATGGTAAAAAAATAAGTGGATTTTAAGTAAAGGCCACCTTCTCTCCCATGGTTACTAATGCCTAGAAATATGTTTGTTATCAAATGAATTATCACCCTTACTAAGATTTTAGCTCAAAAATCCAATTAAACATGGAAGCACTCTAGGGCTTGTGGGTTGCCCATAGCTTGGAGTGAATCTCCACAGAGGGAAAGTTACCTTGGCACTTCACTTAACTAGACTATATTAATACTGCTTTTTTGAGGAAAGTGATAGAAAACAACATGAAATGAACCTAAGACTATGAAGGTGATGCACCAAACTACTTTTTTGAAACCTATGCTACTATTTTTACATACATATGTCCAATACTCAACTAATTTCCTATAAAAATCAATTTTTTTGGATACTTTATGCTTTAATGTTTTATAAGGAGGCCCGAGTTTTCAAATTTTATAAGGAAAAGATAATTTTTCATAACTATTTAATGATCATACTTATTGCACAACTTATGATTTGCATAAATGTATTAGTTTACTATTTTAAGGTGCTAGGATGAGACAAAAAATTAAGGACTTACATGAAAATCACAAAAATAGTTAGCAATCATCATATGACATACAAAAAAACATGTTGAGAAGGAAAAAATATGATTTTATTGATATAAGATGCTATAACAATAGTACAAGACTAGAAAATGCTTTGAAATTGCTTGAATTATGAAATTACATTTTTAGTTTCAAGAACTGAAAATGAGATACAATACAATGCTTCTACATAAAGAACTTTCAAGAGCTACACCACAACCAAAAACTGTAAGAACTAGCTACTAATTGCTCCTAGGTGTCCCCTAATAGCTATTCAACAAGTTCCTTGAACTTAGTAGCTTGTGTAATGAAGACAAATGATAAGTGTCTTTCCTTTTAACCTGGTAAGAAACACTCCCAAGTTCCCTAATATTGCTCCACCTTTTAAAATCCCCAAAAATTTCCATGATACTATTGGTTCAAGACTTCTTTGATGGATTTTTATTTTTTTCCAGCTTGAGATGTTCCTATATCCTTGGGAAAGTGAATCACTTAGCCAATTTTCCCCTAGATTTCCTCAACTATTATCCAAGTCACCTAAAATGCCCTATATTCTTGCAACTTTCTTGTAATTGTTCGATAAATCCTTTTAAACTATCATAACCTCATCATGCACGTTTAAAGGGAATGTGTGCAAGGACAAAGGGTGTAGGATAAATCCAAGGGGTTGAAACTATCAAATATTCCATTCACTTATGGTCTCTTTTAGATCACCTTCATACCTTCACCAAACATTACCATGATAATATTCTTTTTACTCTCCTCAAGGATTGCATTATTTTATTGCTTCAGATCTTCCTTCATGGTGGTTTGATGTTGTCATCTTGTAGAAAATCTATCATTACTCATTTTATCAGTAGGCCAATGCCATGCATTCTTTGAAATACCCTTATACTATTATCTGTACCTTAATATCTCAACTCTAAGGCCTTCACACTATGTTTTTATCATGCATGTCCCCTCTATGAACTATTATACATTTTTTGGAAACACTATCACTAATTGAAGTATTTGACTTAAATGGTCATGTATGTGATTCCTATGATTGTGTTTAATTATTTTTTGTCTCTTCCAAAGTTGTAGTTGACTATCCACTTGATTTTTTAACAAAAATGTATGAGTGACCTTTGACTTTGAAGGATTTCCATTGTTGCACCTCTTCTAGATTTCTTTAATCTTCAATCCTCTTTTGAGTGTGTATCATGCTTGTAGACTATTTCTCTTTTTTCTCCATATCACTTCACATAACTATAATAACAAATATGAATATTTATGCATAGGTCTATCCTTCTATGAGAAATATTATCATATTATTAGTGTTGTCTCCTATCTTTGATTTTCAAGAAATAGTATTAACATTGTCCTATTCATGAACCCCTCTAACTAAATTTATGTATTGCAACTATAACTCCATATCCATGAATCTGGACGTACGAGTCTTCATTGCCAACATTTATCATATCCTCTACAAAATGTTATCTAGGCTTGTGTCTAGGATATCCCTTTGAACATGATGTGTCTTTTCTAATGGAAAATCCTCTTGAATAGGCTTTATACCATTGTTATTCCTTTTCCATAACACTTAAAAAAACTCATAGAATATTATGACTATGACTTGACTTTCTTCCATGAGCAAGGTAGACCTATCGTTCACCTCACTTGGACTATCATACCATACTTGATACTTGTCTTGTAGGGTGCACATATCTCATAGAACTCTTCATTACCCTCTTCCCATCAATTCTTTCATTATCTTTGACATGTATTCTTCCTTGACTATACATTATCCTTTCATGCCTTAACTTATCAATTGACATCATAGAGGACCATTTTTTATTCATTTTTATGAGACTATGAACTCTCTATTATGGCGTCTCCTATTTTCAATCTATGTCAAGAAACTCTTTCTAAAATTTCATCTCTCACCTTAGGAATGAAATTTGTCTTGTTCTTGGTTTTGATGAATTCCATCCATTGACCTCTACAAACTTGTAGAATTTCATCCTTACTATAGACTTATCTATTTTTCATACTTTCCGCTAAGGCTCTTAGAATTGTCACTTGTGATAATAGAACATTTTCACTATGATGTCTATCATTATAAACTGCTATACACACTATAATTAACTTGATACACTATTACAAGAATATTCTTCTTTGATGATTGCAATAGTTTATTTCCCATTGCGACAGACCTTTGTACATGTTCTTTAGAAATTTAAAAATATCCATTCATTGTAAATGAGCCTTGAATAGCTTCTATAAGGTCTCCCATATAGTATTCTAGAAGTGAGATGGTATGTGTGCTTTTTAAAAGCTAGTTATCAGACTTTTCTTCATACATCTCCATGATTTGATATAACTTGAGAATATTAATAAAAAACAAATAAATTTAAAATATGATTGTTACCCCACTTTAACATGGAGTAACTATACATTATCATTAATCCTTTTCTCTACACAATAAGTTTTTCCCAAGCTCTTTCCTTTTGCTTGTTGATCACCGACTCCTGCATTGTTAAATATGATATCTAATATTCCATACTTCGAGATTATTTTCCTTATGCTCATGATTTCACACTATTAGTTATAGGTGAGCAGGGGTTTTCACAAATATGTAGGCTTAAAAGCCTTATCATAGACTTTTATTGTGGCTTTATTTCTTTCAACAATATCATTGTACAAGTCATGCTCGTGATCATATAGTAGTAAGTCTATCCATTTTTCATTGTATTAATCATCATACACTTGTGGAAATCACTAACATGGTTTTCATCTATAAAGGTATTTGACGCTCTATCACTGCCCATTTCACTCTAGACAACCCCACTATCATGATAGGCCTGCAAGTTGCCTTGCTTCTTGCATTATTCCCATGACTAAACACAAGGTCTTCAAGTGTGTCAATTGTTATGACTGCCATCTTTATTTACAAAGGTCCTTGAATTGTTTCAAGATATTTTATAGGGTTTGAGATATCCTTAAAGTGATGCACAGACCCTAAGTGTTTGAACATGATTTTAACCCTTCCTCACTATCATTCATTTTTATAAACATTGTATAAGGTTTTATGATGAATTTTTACAAGATGCTATAGGGTTTCTTTACTCTACAAATTTACTATCTTTTGCATCCACCATTTGATGTGGATAGTGAAAGTAAAACACAACCATAATAATGTATGACCACCCTAAAATGAGCTTGTAGTATAGGATAAAAAATTTAAAATAGCCAAGAAATTGGCCAAGGTTTCATATGGTTTGACTCAAGAGTCTCAATGCTTACAATGACAAGGTCTTTTGATCTCCCTCTTCTTTTTTCTATTCTTGTTGTCCCATTTAGTATCAATGACTGAGACACCATCTATTGAAATGTATCTACTATCATGGTGGCTCTTTATGCCGAGCATATCGACTACCATATAAAATGAAACTTTTGTGCCTTCTATTATTAGGATCTCTATGAAGAAACCTACAATCTCTACATGCCCTTATTACAATTACTTTGCATGCCTTATCCTCCACCATTTTGCTATCTTTTATCATGTGTTCCTTTTTATTCTCATGTCAAAGGTATCACTACCTTCTCTTTCAATATTGTCACCTCCTTCCATACCTTTTTGGATACCCTCAAAATGTTGCATCTATGTTATTCATGACTATATTGGACAATAACAAGGGTACAACAAGGGTTTTCACTATCACTATATCTTTTGAATATACAATATAATTCCTTCATGATCTCAATAATACCACTATGTTACACAATTTGAGATCTGCCCTCCCATAACCATTGCTCCAAGAAAATAAGGATGACACAAGATCTTTAATCCCTTTTCATAGATCAATATTCATAGGGTTTATGATAGTCTTATGTAGGTCTAGGCTTCACAACACTAATTACAAGGTTACATTAATATCAACTAGTAATGGTATGTCTTGAGCCATAAATATCAACACACAAAGTAAAATAATCTACAAGCTCTAAAATAAATGAACACTTGGGTATGTTGATTTCTATAAAAATAATGAACATTAGTAGATTTATTTAATGAAATTATATATATAATCCTCTATCAAGGCTTTTATGAGAAATAGATCAATATACTTGGTAGTATTGGAAAGTAGTATTAGAAATAACCATGTAAGCCTCCCTTGTAACATGCCAATTTTTATTTTATTTTCTACAACATGGGTAAGACTTTAATGCTCCTTAGAATTCTCCCAATGTCATTGTAACATGCAGGAACATCTCTTCAATAAACTACAACATGAATGAAACTAGAGCAAAAAGTTGTTATTTCCTCGCCACATAGGGAGACACCTTCAATGCAAGAACAATAAAAAAATCTAACCTATAATAAGATACATGGGTGAATGTGTGAAAATAAAGAACAATTGTTTTTTTTCCTCCCTTATTCTTGGCATAGACACTTGGTGAGAGGTTAATATTAATATTTTCATCTTTTACTTGATAGAACCTAAGATTCCTAGAGGCTTGGACTTAAAAAAATAATATTATGAAACTTCCTAAGGCTTGTGTAGTGGTTATTTAAACCAAGTGCAAAATAAGATAGCACTTTTGGTAACCTTTGAGGGTGTTTTGCCTACTAAAATTTATAATACCAATAGTCTTGCATATCCATTGTACATAGAGTCAAGAAAGGACTTGAAATAAATTCAAAACTAGACTAGAAAACCTATTATTAACACCTTAAAACAACTAACACACACCTAATCTGAGCCAAAAATTGCATTCCTCTAATGGAAAAGAAAACTATGCATTAACATTTAGAGGAAAGACACCTAAAAAATTATGCAACAATATTTAATAACAAGAAATAAAATATTATAATATGCACCAAAGATACTTCATCACCTCAATAGCAATGCTTGAGGTGTATCCCATTAAATAGGACAGGTAACTCTTCTCCATCTAGCTTAGACATCTAGAAAGCATTAGGAATCTTGAAACTTGTGAAAACAAAATGACCACTCCACATAGCATCAAAATTATTATGTTTTTTAGGCCCACTCTTCAACTCATCCCATTTGAGTAAAATGTCACCTTCTTTGAACATTATTGGGACTTTTATTTTTTCAAAATATCTCTTCATTTGTGTTTGGTACAACTCTATGTTTTTCATTTCTTGTCCTCTTGTCTCCTCCAACTCCATTAGCTCAGAAAGTCTAATTTTCATTAGCTCTTCTTCCATCATCTCCAACTCTTTCATAAGGCTAAGTGTTGGTAACTCAATTGAGATAGGTATCCTTGCTTCTTTCCCATACATAAACACATAGATTGCATTCCGTATAGAACTCTTAGGATAAGTTCTACCAACCCATAAGGCTGATTTCAACTTGTTGTGCTAAGTTTGTTGGTTATCCTCAATGGTGATTAATGGGTCTAGATAATGGATAGTTTTTCCTTCATTAGTTTATGCTTTTATCAATTCATTTACTAAGTTTCAAAAACATTTCCAAGACTTCATACATATTTCATATTCCTTTTATGCACTTTGACAAACCTAAATATGTGGAAATATGAATATGATATCTTGATATATGCTTGTGTGGATGTATGAATGTTCATAAGATTTAGTATGGTTTTATGGTTTAATTGTGATTGTTAATGATGTGAATGAATTAGTAGAAAAACTAACATCTTGTAGCCAAGAAGACTGTAGCCCACAACAACTAGATTTCCAGCCCACAACAAAGGACCATGGATGGTTGCAGGGGAGAAGCCAGAATGATTTGAGAATGATATTTCCAGAGGGAAGTGAAGGTGGATATTGAATGATCAGCCATGAGTCACCACAAATTAACTTTTATACACCAATAAGGCAACTAGAAGAATAATTTTGTTCTAAATTGGAGTAACCCATGATGTGATAGTTTCTAGGAAACATGTCCCTGTCACGATGGTTAACCATTAGGGGCAGAGTCCTAGTTTGGTTTTTCTTCTTCTATTTCATACTTATGGTTTTTTATTTCAAAGAATTGTCCTCTCCCTATCCTTGAGGGAGAGTGGAAATATGCATTAATGTTATGATTTTAGTCCTTAGTGAATAATACTCCTCTCAAGCCTATATATGAGGATTTGTGGTTGAGGAGCAGCTCTAGTGGTGGCATTTTGATTATTTTTATCAAATTATAAATTGTTTTTAGGTTATATTATCAAGTCATAATAGATATGTAATAATAAATGAAAAATATTTAGAGGTTCTTGTCAAACTCTAAGAAGTCCAATTTTCAAGCAATAAATGAGTTTAATTTTTTGTCATGACTTGTTGATCAAGTAGAACATATTTGATATCTTTTGTGGGTGTAGCAACTCAAGCAAAGGCCACTCAAGGTACTACTAACCCATACTAGATTATATATTACATTATTAAATTCACTTGAGATAAATTTTCAATTATATGCATGTGAATTTCATAAGTAATACTTTTGTGGCATGGATTACATCTTGTAACATTACATTGAGTTATTCTCCAGAGAAGTTAGAAGTCAAAATTTAGAAGTATTAGTTAGTTGCAAGTCCAAATTCAATAGTTAGTAGTTACAATATTACGTAGTAAGTAACCACAACATAAGCAATAGATTTAAGTTAATTCCCTTTTTTTATAATTTCATGTTTTATTTCCTTTTCCATCTTTTACCATTCTTAGTATATGTGTGACCACCTATGTTCCAGTGATATAGGGCATAGTTAGGATCCTTGGATGCACATATAGTTCCAACACTATCAAAATATTATGAACCCTGGTTGATAATTAAATGTAGCCTTTTGTGAAGGTTTGGTGAATAGTTCAACTAGGAACCTATCCTTTGAATTGTGTGTCCACTTGCAAACACCATGTTAACTAGAAATTAGAAAAGTCTTTCATTTTTGGTGAGAGTTTTGGGGATGGTACTACATTTAGAATTCTATTGTGTATTTTTGAAGATTCCATAGTTTAGTGTTTTTTGTTTTCAACATTAGGGTAAATAAGGTTTTAGCCATCAACACAAACACACTTTGCTAAAATTTTGTAGGAACCACTAATCTAAAGAGTCATAATCATTGTATGTGGAGGAAATGAGACACTTAGGGAATATTTCTCCATTCAACACACAAATAATTATAAGATACTAGCGAACATATTGAACAAAGCGAGGGTATTCTTGAAGAAGAATCATCCCTGACACTAGTACCTACACCCGAAACAAAGGAGACTTCTCACACACACATTAGCATTATGGTTGATGCAATAGTTGAGGATCCACCAGAGCATGTTATGTTTGAGTTCCCCATTGCCAACTAGGAGAGAGATAATGCTTTGAAGAAAATACCTCCTTCAAAACTACTTGTCTTTTATGGATTGGCCATGAAGGATCCAAATGCCTTCCTTTTTTAGTTTGATGTGCTATACAAAAGTTATGACTATACCACAAATGCACATAGACTCAAATTATTTCTAGCAATATTGAAGGATGCTGCTCTAAGATGTTTCATGGGGTTGGGAAGAGATTTTGTTCCCAATTGGAACATAATGAAGGCAAATTTCTTGGAAAAATACAAAGATTATTGTAGAGGCATATATAGAAAGAGGGATGGGATCTTTAGGATGTCACAAAAGGAAAATGAATCCTTGGAAGACTATGTAGAAAGGTTTCAGTTCCACCTTAAGAAATCCCACCAAAAAAAACTAATGAATCCCTAAATTTGATATTCTTTAGAGGCTTCAATGAGGATTACATGGATTCACTTAAACTCATTGGGGTAGGATAAATATCATAGGAACCATTCAAGGAAATCTGCAAGGCATGTAGGAACTATTCAAGGTCTTTCACCAAGAGGGTTAGAGAAGATATGCCATCTATCAACAAATCAACCACTGGATTCTCAAAGGTAGAGCTAAGAAATATTCTCTCAAACATGAAGTAAGATATCATAAGTCACTTCGCTACACAATTAGATACTCTTCACATAAAGAAAAATAAAGAAGAAGTAGAAGCAATCGTTACAAAACAAAACCCACATTGTAGATAGAGAAAGACTAATTGCAAGTGCAAGAAGGTGGAAAGTATCTCTGAAGATAAGCAAGGGAAATTAGAATTTCATGCATTGGAAGGTGAAGATGGGAATTTTTTCTACATAGCTCAATTAAAAACATGGCAGCCAAGACAAGGTATGCCCCAAGATCCTTTGAGTTATAACATGTCATTTCCTAGTAACAGTGCAAATTTTCCTAGTTGGAACCACCAATCTTGGGACAATCTATAAAACCAACAATGGCCAATACCTCTATCCAATTGGAATCAACAAAAAAACACGTGTCCACCTCAGAATTATCAAGGACATAATTATAATTCTTAGTGGCCACCCCAACAAAATCAATGGCAACCTCAGTGGTAAAGAGGTTAGCAATGGAAAAATTAAAATCCCAACTATCAAAAACTACAACAACCTTTGTAGCTACAACACCAAGCCATAATTACAAACCCTTTGAAAGCTACAAAAAATCCACCAAGAGCACCTCAATTGCGAGCACAACCTACACCTAACCCAAATAATAAGCCTACCCAATAGGCTTATGCTAATGAACCCATGCAATACCCTACATATGGGTTTGAAGTGACATATGTACACCTCAGATCAAGGAAGATGTTAGATGGGCCTTCATCTCCTCATATCACTAAATTAGTTGATGAGGAACTCCCAACTTAGCCCATGGACCAAAAATCCAAGGAACTTGACTCAAATCAAACCAATCCAACAACCAAGACCTTGAGTGATTAACAATATAAAGACATCAACCACAAGCTAAAACTGATTTGTTGGGACAACTCAAGGATGTTTGCATCAAAATACCCCTCATTTAGGCTATTAAGGAAGTGCCTATCTATATTAGAATAGTGAGAGAGCTATGCCTCAAAAATCCACATAGGAAGTGAAATGACCCTTAGACTATACATGTATTCAGACAAATTTCATACATTATGTTGGGAAACATAATTGTCCCCAAGCATGAAATCCTAGGAGCTTTGTAGTGGGCACCAAAATAAATGTCACTCTCTAAACCAAAGGGAATAGGGTGTCCACCTTTTAGGAGATGGAACTTTGGGACCTATTTCACACTTTAGTTCATTAGCAACCTATATTCTTCAACCAAGTGACTTGATTGAGGAAGGGGATAGGGGGTTCCTATTGAAATTGGATAGGGGTTCACCATTAAATGAATCTTCAAAGGAGAGATGACAACACTTATGCACAAAACCCTAGAAAATTAAAAGCATTAAATTAGATTAAAAAACTGTAATCAAACATAAAGGAACCTAGAAGAATGATGGAGTCAAAGAAAGGTTTACAAATCTGAAATTCTTCCTTTTGAAGTGCACTGGGACTGATACGCCAGGTTTGGTGATTTTGTCCTGCTACAAGATTTTGGGTAGAATTTGGAATCTTCTGGTGACTGATCTAGATCTACAAAAGGCTAGTAAAAAGGGTATATATGGATTCATATGCTTACGTGGAAAATTTAGTCCCATTATTGGGGTTTGAATGATATTTTTGTAGCCTCTAGTGATCTTCTATAGCTTTTGTCTTGTCCGGTCTTCAAGTCCAAAAGTCTGAATTCTAGCTTGTAGGTGAGTTTCTATGAAGATGACAACTTCTTGACAACTTTGACACCTTTTCCTTCAATGGATCTTCAAGCTCCAATTCACCTAGATTTGCAAACACACATCAAGAGGGGAAATTTTTTGTTTTGTTAGGGAATGGGGGTTTACCTTGGTCAAACCTTGTTTTGGTAATTAAACCTTGAAATAAAATGAAATAGCATGAAGGAATGATGAATAAAAAAATGCAATGTTGTGACTCACCAAACCCTTGCAATGAAGGTTGCAAACTTGTGTGAAATGGCTAGCATGAATGTGGATCTTGACTCTTGATTGAATGCTTAAAAAATTAACTTGAAATGCTTACTTAAATCATGAAAACTACATCACAAATGTTAGATCACAAATACACATGATGCATGAAGACTTTGACATGATTCTTGAATCTTTAATATTGCTCCAAATGATTGATGATTTTCTCTTGAATGCTCTTGATCTCATAAAATTTCCTCGAGAATGATCTCATTAACTTTCTAGGAGAAATTATGTGAAATAACCTTGTATTTATACTTGTTTATGCCTAATTTCCTGAAATTACAATACTACAAGTTGACATGATATCTAGGATAATAAAATCCCACCAAGAATTTGAATTAAAATAGGTCCAAGTTAAAGCAGGACTCATATGTCAGGTTGGGCATATGAGTTTGAGTGGCTTAAACCTGGGACACAAATTTCAAGAAATGCCTTGTTCAATGCAACATTTAAAATTAGGTCCTAAGACCTAGGTGGGACCCATACACCCAAAGGGGCATATGAGTCCCAAATCCCTAGATCTAGAACACAACCAAAAGCATTAAATTATGATTTTCTATTTGTTAAGTTTTGAGATTATCCTTAAAAAATACATTTAATTAGGCTTGTGGATGTAAAATGGGACCAATTAAGAAATAAATAAGCCTTAATTTAATAAGGAAGGCCCAAAAAAGTGTGAAAATGTAAAGGGATATATTTTTTTACACTACATTTAGCCCCCACTTTAGTGAGAGTATGATCTTGCATCAAAATCTCACTAAAGTAGACAAATTCACATCAAGAGGGGTCCAAGCATACCAATGCTAGTGAGATAGGATGACAACGATAAAGAGGGATGATCAAGACCCCAAGATCAAGACCCTATGGAAAAGAAACATAGGCACAAAAGAACACACATGTGAATGATGTATGAAGCAAAAAAAAATACAAGCATACACTATCTCGACTGTTTGTCCAACACGATGTGGATCAAGCCTTAGTTATTTTTTCATAAAAATGTTTACAAGTGGAACATGATGTCCACTATGCAAACAAAACACATGCTCACAAGGGCTAGTGGAATTTGGTATCCACTAGGTGAGCCCCTAGTGAGACACATATGCATGCTTTCGGTATGTGCCCACACAAAAAAAAAGTGGCTATGGGAAAGTCACACCTATGGTTGGCTCCCATACATACTAATTGTTGATGCAAAAAGTTGGAAAGGTAACAACCCTTTGTGGGAAACTCAATTTTAGGGGGGACCTATTGCGCCAAACTGAGTGACCTCTGGATTTTAAAGAAGCTGACTTCTTCTATAATTGGGGTTTTGAATGGGAAAAGGAAGCAAATATAAAATAAAAGGATTTAACTAGGGTGATGCACCAAAATTAGATATAAAGCACAGTAGACCTATCTTGCAAATGTGATCTAAGGGCTCGCTCAACAATCTACTATGATTGGAATAACGATCATAAAAAGAAAATACCTGAACAATTTATTTCATGACATAACATAATTTACACAGAGATATGCTAAAAGAAAAGAGTCAATGACATGGTTCCAACTCAGTATTCTATTCAAATTAGGGAAGTTGCAAACAAAATATCACAGAAACAACACAATATAGAATTATCAATAGATAAGAGACAAAAAGGCCAAATTATAAGGGCGTAGTCTGTGAGTCTTTACAATAATCTAATAAAATAAAGGCCTGTGTCTTCCTGATCCCTCTATATGTATTCTAAGCTAGCAATAATCAACTCTGTAATTGCTACTTCAACTGCTTACTAACTAGTAAATAAAAAGAAGCTCCCTTCTCTCTTCCAAGAGAAGTAGTATATATAGCCAAGGGCATCCATCGCTTGAAGATTGTAAAAGATATCCATCATGAATCATAATGATTTCAACAATGATTCATGATGGTCATTTGTAATAGAAAGATTCCCAATAATGGATCAAGTCATTCACCAGCCAGATACATCCTCTGCAAAATGATGACAGTGGTCCCGATTGATACTGCGCAAGCAAGTGTCGCTCTATAGCAAAAATGGTTAGAACACATGACATAGTTTGGCAGCTTGGCATTTGCATCACTCTTCCCTACAATGTAGCCATGTCAAAATAATACGTGGTGAAATTTTTCAGCCCACAGTCTGTCCTCCTTGTCCTTTGATGATAGCTTACAATAAGAAGACACGTGGCAACATTCTTGCCCCTGGTACTGCTTGAGGGGCCCGCCAAGGTTTGCATGGGCGAATATCATGTGGAAAGCAGTTGGTGCCTAAAAGAGAGATATATGGAAGCTAGCTCATTATGCCTGATTTGTTGACACATGGGAGTAGGTCAGGGCTCGAAAGAGAAGAGAAGGGAAGTCTTTCTTCGGTGTGTGATTTGGTGACATGTGGCGGTGTTGAATGAAGAACGCCAAAAATTTGTCATGAAGGCTATTTTAATTTTATCGGGCATGATTGAAAGCCAAGAAAAATATTAAAAATAACCCAAAGGGAGCATGGGGTATATAAAATATCCACAACTTTTGGCGACTACCAGTGGTGTTTTTCCTGCAGAACGACGAATCCAAAAATTCTCTAGTTTCACAAACCAGAGTTTTATTCATTGGGAATTTGGAGTCAGAGCTTAGAAAGAGCATTCTACAAGGGTAGCTAGTTGGCCTCAAAGGGAATTCATATGACACATAGGATTTCGTGTGCTTTATGCAAGTCAATCAAGTCTTTAAAAGGCAGTACCAAACATACTCCAGACCCGTCCTCAAGCTGGAAAAGTAACCGTATGATCTGACTAGTTACACCATCGATGTCTTTGGCAGTAGGAGGTTGGATGAAACTTTGGAAGACTAATAAATCCTACTTCCTTTGCTCAATTTTGGCTGCAATCTACTCTATGGTAGCCACTGATTCATCAAGAAGAAACAAAGAGGGTAAGCCCATCACAGTTAGTTTGGAAAGTCTTGCCTGAACACTGTCCATGGTTTGTCCCAATGTAGTTGAACATCACTGAGCATGAAGGGTGGCCTCCTAATAGTGGATAAATTTATTTGCAACCCTAGCGGCTGCTCTCTGATTCTCAATCCATGCTCATTCCAGATCCTCGCTCGATGCTGTGTACAACTTTTCTAGCAACCTTTTCACCTCAAAAACCCTTTCCCCTATGAATTGTGGGAACTTCTCCATCATAGTGTGAACCTCCCTACATAAATCCATCACTTCTGCCATAAATCAGAGAGTGGGCTAGAGAGTAGAGCATAAGGCCTTGATCTTTTCCCAGTAGGAGGCATACAGTTGTTGGGCCACTAAACAAAGGTCTGACTATGGAGTAGGATTCTGAGTGAACTTCCTCAAGGAATCAATTTCTGCATTCATTGTCTCAACCTCCCGTATTAGCCCCGTAAGTCACTCTGTGGCAGAGGTGAGTTTATCATTTAGGTCATTTTGCGTGGCCAGCTAGTTTTCCTCAGCCTAGCTTTGGGTTGCAGACTCTTGATCCAGGGTAAGCCTGTACTTCCTAAGATATTCCTAAAATTGAGCTTGCTCTCTTGCTTGGTTTGCCTCCTTTTCTCATACCATTTTCTCTAGATGGGCATTCAATTATTGCAACTCTCTGATATTTTTCTGAACTTATCCCTCTGACTGGGCTAGCCTGTCTGATAATTCTTGGTTCCTTTGTTAATGCTCGGCTATCCAATCAGATTTCTGGGCTTGGAATTTCTTGAGCTCCCTCATCAAGCTAGCCTACTCAACCTACATATTTTGTGCAAGGTACACCTTCTCTACTTCCTGCACTTTGTCTTTGGTCATCACAACATCTAGCATTGCTTTAACAATCTTGATCTCATCCTCCATCTTTTTCAATTTGTGCCCAAACTTAAGGAAGTTGGTAGTCACCACCCATTGCATCTCCTCCATTAGCTCGACCTTGTCCTATGGTCAGGCATCACACAAGTCCAGTCCAATGGCATGGATGTCATAGTTATTGAGTTGCATTCCCCTTGTGGCTTGACAACACTTAGATGCAAGGTTGAAAAATGCAACTATTGTTGAGCTTCATTATACATAGCATGGATCTTGGGCTCTGCTAGTTTTCTGGCATCCTTTTCTTATCGCTTCTAGAGCTGGAGGGCCCGATCCTACCTCATGGTTTTTCTCTATGACAAGAATTGGGTTGGTGACCTTATTCGTTCTCCTACAAAAGGGGTGCTAGAGGCAACAATGAAAGGAAATGAGAGGCAGGTGACCTTAGATGATTTATTCTTTGGAAGGCCAATCATGAGTGAAGAGAAAGGAGGAATATTCCAAATCTCAACAATGAAGGTGTGGAAGGGCTCATGGAAAATGATGGCAGTAACGAAGATGCACCAAGTTTCGATGGTTGTGACGGTTGAGTTGGAATTGGATCTGATGATGCAACAGAGATAGCAATACCGGACATCGATGGGGCATAGGGTATGGATACGGATGAGGATGTAGATGGGGTGAACGAAGGGGATGTGACTAGCGAAGGGGCAGCCCGAGGGGAATTGAAAACTATTTGTTCGATGTGAGAGAAGATGGGGAAAACTCTCACAATCATTGTGGAAGGAACAGAGAAAGATGGGATCGAACCGGGATTGATGGGTGCCGTAGGGGCTATAGAAGAAATAAGAGAATGTGATCCAAGAAGAGAAGGAGAGAAGGATACATGAGTGGTCACTTTCATCTCTAAGACTTGGCCAATCACAACCTCCTGCGACCCAATCTCCGAAGAGGTATCAGTACGCTATCTTTTACTCTACGAAGGGTCCTCCAAATCTACCACCTCCATCGATTGCTGCGTTCTTCTAGGGTTAGCCATGGCGATTGGTCAAGACTGTCATGACCCTGATCATGAAGTATTCACCCACATACTCCTCCTAATTGCAGCACCAGGTTGCATCACTGCTTTTTGCTTTTGCTTCCCTTTGTTGGAGCATTGTGGAACATCTTCAAGGTCAGGCCCCTCTGCATCACTTGTGTCAAGTTAGGATGTTCTTGGTCCCAGAGGTAATCAAATTGATCATCATCATCAAAAACTGATGGATGCTGGAAAGGGGCATCGATTTTCTATGTCTCCTAGCGGTAGATCCAGAAGTCATGTATCTTCTCTTGCTTCCAACTTTCCTTTATCAAGTTGCTTTAGAGGGAAATACTTATATGACTATTTTCATTCACCTTCCCTTTGACGAGGTAGAAACTGAGCCATGGAGGCCTTCGATTATCAGTTGGCATGAGTTCCAAGTCAACCCAAAACCTGTTGTCATCCTCAATCATATTTCTCTGTGATTCCTAATATGGCTGAGGGCTAGGCTTCACCTTAATAGACATGTCACCCAAATCATCCTTGGAGTTATAGTCCCATTTGTCACAAATAAAAACTAGCCCAAGGTGTGCTAGCTTACTTCAAGTAGCTTTGTAGCTCGCCTTCTTACCATGATCATTGTTTTATAGTTCACGAGGCAATCAAAAAATACCTTCTTCTTCTTCTTCAGGTCGGAGAAAAATTCCAGTCCATGACAACCATCTGCCAGAAGACTTCCAAGGCCAACGCCCGTTCAGTGGGAGATGTGGGGAGTCAGATCGTCTCTTCACAAAATCCACACACTCAGACACATGCAAAATCTTAACCAAGGAACTAGTCGCACTTAGGGAACAAGGATCGAATCCAATTGGTCTGATTGCCTAATAGGCAATAATAGTTGCCATCCTCTCCAAGGTCACGCAAAATAAAATCGATGAATTTTTCAAAAAACGCATAATAATCATAAGTGGAGTAGAGGATGGGAGTCCATACCGAAACCAGTTTCTGACATTTTTTCTCATAAAAAATTTCCAACTCCATTCTTTCCCTGAAGAAATCAAGATTCTAATGCAAGAACATATAGGCGAGAAGGGAAGGATACCTAAACTTGGTCATTATTTTAAACTCGCTAATCTGCTTCTTCATATCTTTGATAATCATCTCCATGAAATCATACCAAAAAGTTTTATGTTGCCTCTGAAGTTGGAAATCTAGGCCCAATTGAGCCTCAGATACGACCTCATCATTATCAAAACCGCACACAAAATCCATCATGGAGATAGCATCCTTCATGTCCACCAGTGTATAGTCGACACAAAGATTTAGATTTTTCAATGGTTGCTTGCTATCCTGGGGTTTCCCGGTTTCAATGTTATAAAAGTTAAGGGCTTGATTCCTACCCCTCCAATAATCAGAACCCTTTCTCTAGCTAAAATTCTCCATCATCCACTCTTTGGTGTCAACCTCAGGAACACACAACATGTTCTTGAGAGCCTCTGTAGTTAACACCACCCGCAATTTCCTTCCTTCAATGGTGCTAGTCATCAAATTGAAGCACCGAGCACTTTCATGAATTACCTTTGGGTAGTGGTGCACATAGGGGACCATATATTGGGGCAGTTTGCATTACCATTGCTTGAATGATAGTTGGTTGTCTTGGGATTTCTTCATCTTGGCAAAATCAGCTTCCCTAAGACTCTTAGGGTTAGTATCGAGGACAGGGTCATAAATATTATCCCATTCCTCTTTTATTAGGCTAGCATCTTTGACTACGCCCTTCTTAGTCGATCGTGAATGGGGCCATTCTGGTTTCTTTCAGATCCTAGGCATGGCATAGGACTGCTACTCATCGAACATATTGACTATAGGTGCGCTAATCATAGCGTCAACCAAGATTTGAGATGCTTGGCCCGATTCATTCATCTGTGGGTTATTGGTTACATTAGGGATAGCGGATGTCATTTTCTTCCTAAACTTCTTAAAATTTTGCTACTTGTCCTTTAGCAACTTTGTGCTTCAAAATTCTCTCAACAACTCTTGCACTCAAAAGCTTTCTTTTGCTTTTAAAATAAGCACATGCAATCCCTGGCCTTTTCTGTCCTCTTCCATGTGGTAGATGACGATTTATTTTTCTTGCATTAAATTTGGCATGTACTACTGACCCTTGGGTTTATGCGAAGTGGAGTACCTGCTATTTTGAAATGACAAGGATTCATGATAACTTGAAGTACTCGCAACCCTCGATGTGATTTTTTCTTGGAAATTGAGCCGATGATTTGAAAGTAGGTTAGGTGTCGTATGCCATGGCAATTAATATCCCAAATGGGATGATTATGTCAAAGAAGGCGATAATAGATTTGTATCTTTTCTCAGGTTTTGAGGGCCACTTAGAAGGATGACACCTCATAGTCTGACTAAAAAATGCTACCACCGAATGTTGCCAGTAGCTTGTGCTAATTAATTAGCTTTCTCGCATCAAATCATACCTAGGATCAATACTTGGTGAGAACTTTGAGTGAGCCTTGGTGCGGTATTCGAGGTAGTAACTAGCTAAACTCATGCTTATGGTATGCAGAGTACTGCACTTATCCTCACTACTTCTATAAATAGGCGTCTAGTCAGTCAGAAGATTAACTTAGCAAGTTTTAGCAACATCTTCATTAGGAGATTGGCTTAGTATTTGGTAATTGTGATCTGTGTAGTATTTTATTATAGAGTTTGAATTTAGATGCTTTGCATAGGTTCTCTACCTGACAGTCATATTACATCTGATGCCATGGATACCCCTATTAGATTGACCTCTCCCAAACTGCATATGGCTTTCCTTGGTGAAATTTTAACTAGGCTATTAAAAAGGATGACGAAGAATAAGCATTCCTTGACTATCATGGTTATGAAATGGGCGCTTAGTCATGACTGCATAGAATATGAGGAAAAGTATAGGGTAAAAACTAATGTGAGCTTCGACTTTATGGTGTCGCTGCTTGATATTCAAATCCCCAAGCCACTTATTATTCAGTTGGTGACAACAATATTTCCTAAGAAATACTTGAACGGCCTTGGCGAGGTGCTAGCACATGCTGCCTTTGGAAGGATACTGATTGTGAGAGACCTTTGTTGTTTTGTCGAGGAGGATGCAGTCATTCCATGGTTTCCTATTCTAAGTGGTTTTCACCTCCATTTGCAAGATGTCCATCATGAGAAGGCTTCCTGAGCTTGCTACTTCCTACTTCGAATTTATAACGTGGTGTCGTTCTTTAACATTGACTAGTATACCAACTTTAGGAGCCTGGTGTTCCCTCTGCCACCTACCAATACTGATATGGATGGTGCCAATGGTGTAGTCTAGGATGAGGTGGTACTTGATAACGCTAATGGTGTTCCTTCTATACAAGATTGAAACTTTTCTCCATCCGCTTCACTTTCTACTCTAAAACCTTGCTAATTTTTGTATATAGCCTAGAAAAGAATTTTGTGATACAAGTATATACTCTTTTGAGCATGGCAACCAAACCATTTTGATATTGTACTCTTTATAGTATATATAAATGAAAATATAGCTTGTGTTTAAATATCTTTGTCTTTTGCTTTGATTTTTGTAAAACCCTCGTGGCATATGTATTATTTTTCTGCATTGCACTGTAATTCTTTGGTACATTTAATGATTCAAGAAGACTGGCTGAACAAAAGAACAAAGAGGAAAAACAGACAAATTAATTACATATTTACATGGTAGGATTGTTTGAATGAGCCTTTTAGAATTTCAAGGCAGATTCCCCTGATGGTAAACCCTTTACGTTTTTTACTCCACACTCTTCTATTTCAACACCTTCTGTTGCTTGAATTATTATAGGCAAACCCTTCTTGCCATCAGCCTTTCTGCGCCGGTCGGTTCTGGATTCTAGATCTTGTCCATCCGACCTCCACTCTAAATAGTCATTAAGCATGCTTGCACCTGCTATGTAACATAAAATTGATTCTATAGAGGGCGGTGATTAATAATTCCTCCCTATCATTTGACTTAGTCTCTTTTAGACCGGAATGAGGCTGCAAGTTTGAATACTGGGTTTGACTAGAACTTCAGCTCTAATATTTCCTAGACTTTTGGCTTGGCATGCTAACTCGACCCTTCTCTTTGACTGAAAAACTGATTGAACGATGCTGGGATCATATTCTCTGAATGTTTTCTACGACCAAGCTGATGTTTGTTAAAAAAAGAGGGTGTGTCCTCCATTTTGAGG
The DNA here is from genome assembly GCA_007115665.2 of Sequoiadendron giganteum. Taxonomy (NCBI): domain Eukaryota; kingdom Viridiplantae; phylum Streptophyta; class Pinopsida; order Cupressales; family Cupressaceae; genus Sequoiadendron; species Sequoiadendron giganteum. The sequence goes on along the minus strand of CM021101.1, from coordinate 369,904,224 downwards.
TAGGATGCACCGTTTGACTTTAGGATTATTTTCCTTTCTGATTTGACCATGGGCATAATAACCTCTAATTATTGCAAACTTCCTCTTATTATTTTTGGTATTACCCAAAGGGGAACCTTCAGAAGTGACCAAATTCTCTGAAATTTTGTGAATCTCTTGTTGTGCTTCCTATTGATCCTTGCCTTCAATCATCCCTGATTGGAATTGGTTTGTAATCCTCCCTAGTTGTGAACTGACCAAGGCAATGTATTCACCATCGTCAAATATTTTCCAACTCTTTCCATCCCTTAGCTTTGCGAGTGGAATACCATTCGCTTGGAGCATTGGTTATACATGTGGTCTGGCACCAATTCAGGTTGATATCCGATTTTAGCCAAGCCTCTTGTACCATCATTTTGTTCTTGAGGAACAACTTGAAGTTTGAAAGTTCTGAAGCTCTTAATCAGGTCTCGGATCTTTCCTTCAGAGGATCTTGTATGGCCACCTACCTGAAATTGGTTTTTGATTAGTTCGGGAATCCAGCCGATCTGTTTGCTTGATGTTGATTTGCTCCATCAGGCTCAAAATTAATATGAGGCTTTTGCATTCAGCCTTGTCTCTCAAACAAAATAAATAGGGTTGGAGGGACGTGGTTGTATCCTTTCTATTTTGGGAAGTCAAGTGTATCTTATCTTCTACACTAACCTCAACTCTTGCACTATCAGGATGTAGTGCCCATAGTTCGGTCGCTAAAAATATTTTGGGTTTTTCTGCCACTTTTAGGATTGCTTGATCTTCGTCATAGATGACATAAGTTTCTAGTCCAGTGGCATGATAATTTCTAAAAGGATATTTTTCAATAAACTCACTTAGGATAACCTCCTCCTGATCGGTACGATCTCTAGTGACTTGTTCATCTTCTAGAAACTTCGTGCAATACATCTCCTCCTCATTTATGGAGGTGTGGGCTGGCTCAAAGACTGCCCTAGCTTTGTCCGCAACATGTTCAGGATGTAAAGGTTTAGACTCTAGTTTCATTTTGGATCCATTCTTGGTCCTAATTATCAGCTATGACCAATCTAAAGAAGGTATCCACCTAGCTTAGAAGTGAATTCCCTAGATAGGTATAGACTGAATATTGGGGGAATATCAATGATTATGGTATCCTGTTTGACTGTGATAGTCAAGCAAATAAACAAAGTTAGTGGAAGTTCCTTAATGATTCCCACAGTATTGACCATATTACCATCTAGTTGCATGACTCCTTTATTCAAAGGCTCATAGCTCAATCCCAAGGCTTTAGTTATTAGCTTGGGCATGACCGTGGTGATGGTGCTGGAGTCGATCATGGAATTATGCAGTAATTTCTTACCCACAATGAGGGTTAAGAGAAATGGCCTCGGCTTTGGTTTTTCTTCATCAATTCTGAATGTCGATTCTTTTTTGAGATATTCCTCAAGGACTTCTTCTGCAGTTTTTGCTAGAACTTCGTTTGGTTGAAACAATTCAGTAGTTTCCTCCTGAAGTGTTTGCTCATTTGGTCCTACAATCAGGTCTTCTTGAAAATCCGTTTGTAATAGTGTATTTTGTTCCAGCATATGTAGGATTTCCCACGAGGAAATGTTGGAGGATGTTTTCTTTAATTGCTCTACCACATCCAACGGTGGTGGATTTTATTTCTTTTTCTCCTTATCTTTAGTGGCTATTGTCCTATTTTTCTAAAGGTTTCATGTCCTTGCTACAAGGGAATTAGTTTGGTGGTCAGGATAATTTTCAAGCTATCGACTAATCAATTGTGGGCCAATTGTATCACCGATGGGTCTCACTACAAAATGGTTGTTGTAATTAGACTGCACATGCATAACTTTTGAAGTGGATGCTTTGAAATTGAATGCCACATCCTCTCCTTCCATCCATGATAAGAGGGTGTGGTCAGGAGCTATATCAGTCTCTTTTTCTAGACACTTTCCTTGCATTCGAGCAGTGAGTACCAAATTTTCCATTTGCGGGGAAGTATATGCATAGCCCCCATTTTTTGATGTTGTGCTTTGGCTATGTTGTTATGCTACCTTCTGTTGTAGATTTCCATGTGGGAAATTTTGGGGCATATGTGAATTTTTGCAAGGAAAACACAAGGGGTTTTATTCGTGATCAAATTGTTTTTCCCCACAATCAGTTCTTGATTTGAGCTTAGGTTGGTATTTGGTAACGGAGTAGGTATCGATACTATATGACTAGTAGTTGGTGCTTGAGGATTTGTGTGAGCACTTCCTTGGAACTGATTCTATTGCTAAGAGGGCCTTCCGCCTTGATAATTCTGATAGGTTGGATTTGGAGGAGTGGCCTGATTCCACTTGATGATGGTTATTTTGTTGGCCATAGCCTGCAAAATTTCCTTTATATCACTCATCTCATCCTTTGAGGAACTAGGCACAAAGCTCTGTGGTGTGCCTACATATGTGTACATAGATTGAGGAAGAGCAGCTGGTGTGACAGGTGGTGTTTTTTGAGCGAAAGTTGGTGTTTTGGGGAATATAGGCATGAAAAATCAAGGTGGCAACTTCCCAGTGTCGATTAGATTGCTTTCTTCCTTCACCACTATGTTGTATGCATCTGGTAATGTAGTTTTGCCAAGGGATTGAATCATCATGGAAATATCGACGTTGATGGATTTTAGGTAAAACATAAATACCAAGTCAGGTAGCGGACCAATTGCAACCTGCACTCTTTGCCAAGTTATGTGGAACCATGCATTGAAATCAGTCAGGGCCTCATACAGGGCTCACTTGATGGTCTCTAACTGGTGATACTGAGAAGATCTATTGCCATCATTTGAGAATCTCTCAAAAAAGGGGTCTCCGAGCTGATCCCATGTGTCGATGGAGTTAGCCGGTAGAGTGTGATACCAATTTGATGCTTTTCCTCTGAAATAGGTTGTGAGTAGCCTTAGTGCTATATTTTCATCTGTTACTCCATGCACTAGGCACACGTTTACAACATCTTGCAGATGTTCAGACGGTGTTCTCGAGCCATCTCTGGTAAATTTAGGAATAGACTTGAGGGAAGATACTAGAATGGGGGCCCAAACAGTAGGTGCTACTAGAGAAATAAGAGGAATCTCGATGTCCCAAGCCACATAATTTCAGTTGGAAATAGGCAACATAGTTGGTGGGGGGTTCAGGATTTTTCTATGATGGGTTCTAGTTGGTAATAACCCTAATGGAGGTACCAACAAACTAGGATTGTTCGCTATTTGGGATCTTGTGACAGCTCGATGGCTCATGTACTTTCTTAAAGCTTAAGTATATTTCTTTTACGGTTCCACCGGGTGTGCTAGGAAAAAAATTGTTGATACCAAAAGTTGGTAAGGTAATAACCCTTTGTGGGAAACTCAGTTTTAGGGGGGACCTATTGCGCCAAACTGAGTGACGTCTGGATTATAAAGAAATCAACTTCTTCTATAACTGGGGTTTTGAATGGGAAAAGGAAGCAAATATAAAATAAAAGGATCTAACAAGGGCGATGTGCCAAAATTTAGATATAAAGCACAATAAACCTATCTTGTAGATGTGATCTAAGGGCTCGCTCACTGATCTGCTATCATTGGAAAAACAATTATAAAAGGAAAAGAACTAAAGAATTTATTTCATGACATAACATAATTTGCACAGAGATATGTTGAAAGAAAAGAGTCAAGGACATGGTTCCAACTCAACATTCTATTCAAATTAGGGAAGTTGCAAACAAACTATCACATAAACAACACAGTATAGAATTATCAATAGTTAAGAGACATAAAGACCAAATTACAAGGGCACATTCTGTGAAACTATACAATAATCTAATAAAATAAAGGCTTAGTGTCTTCCTGATCCCTCTATATGTATTCCAAGCTAGAAATAATCAACTCTGTAATTTCTACTTCAACGAATTACTATCTAGTAAAGAAGAAGAAGCTCCCTTCTCTCTTCCAAGAGAAGTAGTATATATAGTCAAGGTCATCCACTGCTTGAAGATTGTAAGAGATATCCATCATGAATCATAATGCTTTCAATAATGATTCATGATGGTCATTTGTAACAGAAAGATTCCCAACAATGGATCAATTCATTCACCACCCAGATACATCCTCTACAAAATGATGACAGTGTTCCCAATCAAAACTGCACAAGCAAGTGTCGCTCTATAACGAAAATGGTTAGAATGCGCGGTATAGTTTGGTAGCTTGGTGTTCGCATCACTCTTACCTACAATGTAGCTGCATCAAAACAATATGTGGTGAAATTTCACAGCCCGTAGTTTCTCCTCTTTGTCCTTTGATGAGAGCTTGTGATAAGAAGACACATGGCCATGTTCTTTCTCCTGGTACTGCTTGAGGGGCCTGCCAAGGTTTGCATGGGTGAATGTCATGTGGTAGGAAGTTGGGGCCTGAAAGAGAGATATATGGAAGCCAACTCATTACACCTGATTTATCGACATGTGGGAGCAGGTTGGGGCTCGAAAGAGAAAAGAAGGGAATTCTTCCTTTGGTGTGCGATTTGGTGACATGTGGTGGTGCTGAACAAAGAACACCAAAAAATTGTCATGAAGTTTGTTTTAATTTTATCGGGCACGATCGAAAGCCAAGAAAAATATTACAAATAGCTTGAAGGGAGCATGAGGTATATAAAATATCCACACTAACCATACCAAAGCTATACCTCTTGATAAATTTGATAAGGCACCACACAACATGAACGACAAGATTCATGAGACAAGAAAATCTTTGAATGCTAACACCCATTAAAAAACATGATGGCTCTATAGGCAGGAAAAGTGTGTTATGCAAGGTGGCCATATAACGATTATTGTAAATGAAAAATAGTATAAGGTACATTCAAAGGAGTTTTTCTTAGTTCATGTAAGGTCTCTACTTAGGGAACAACATGCCTAATGTCTCCAAGAGAGGACCAATCAAAGAATAGAAGATTCACAACTTAGGGAATGCAGTCCACTTGGAATTACCACTAAGAGGAATACAATATGCTAAGAGAGATTATAATCTTGAAGGAAATCACACCCAATGTCACCACCAAGAGAAAGAAACATCTCATGAAGTAAGAAGTCTTCACAATTAAACATGAGTTGCAAAATGCAAAAGAATAATGCCAATGTATGCCCCCACTTTAAAAAAATTGCTAAACACCATGCTATGAGCAATTAATGTAAAGTAGAAAATGATAAATTCTAACAATAAAGAGGACATGGGAGCTTATTTAGAAAGCCCTATGCCACATAATATGTTTCCAAATGAAGCTACATCATAAAAAAGGGGTTACCCTCAAAATGAAATCCCAAAATAGCATGTAGAGGATCCATGGATTTGGGGTCAATATGTCTCTGCTACAATGTTTTTAGAGAGCTCAGAAATATCATCATTCCCTAAATACTTATAGAATAGGAAGAATGAAACAAAGAGAGAGAAAAAAAAGAAAATATTTTGGGTCAACATGGAAGAGACCTAAACGTCTCAATGCCTTGCATCATCCCCAAAAGGAAAACACAAGACAAAGAAAAGATAAAGGATTTATGACATATAGAAGAATGTAGATACATATAGAGGAATGCCACAAAGAGACAGATACATCAAAAATAATGATACGAAGAGATCACATTATGCACATTAAATCACACACATAACATGAAAAAGAAAACAAAGAAAAGACTAGTAAGGCGCATGTGAGTCAACCTATAGGAGGCCATCCACATCCCAATATTTTTCATCATATATAGAAGGCGGACAAGAACCCAAAGGGAGAACAACAAGTGTGATACTAGGAGCATCACGAAGTTCAAAATGTGGTGAGTCAATCTTTTAAGGAGGATCATCATAGTTTTTATCATATAAGCTAATGGAAGAATAAAATAATAAATTCAATTCATTATGCACTTCATCAATTTTAGCAATCTCATCATCATCGTCCAAGTTAATCATAATGGGAGGTCGAATGATAATGTATAGAGAAGGTGCTAGTCCTTGTTGTGGTTGCAATATAGGATCGTTTTGTTGTGGCAAAGAGGGAGACTCATTGTTTATTGCTTCACTTGAGTTTGGATGTTGATTTTTTTTTGTTATTTTCCTTGTTTAAATTTTGAGTAATAGCACAATGTCTACACCTATGCTCTCTATCATTTCTATTTCTTTTAGTATGATTTTCAAGTTGTTTTTGTGTAGAAGCAGTTTTATCAACCATAGGTTTGTTTTCTTCCCTTAGAAGAGAAACAAAAGGAACCATGGGAGGCTATTCAACCACTTTCTCTTTAGCTTTGTGAACTTGTTTTTATCTTATGAGGCATGACATGATTGTTTTGGTTGTCTCTTGGTCATTTGTAGGAGATAGGGAAAGGATCTGTCTTGGGTTGGTCTTGGTTACTTGGAATGGCTTTTGGTTCAATCATAGTTTCGTCAAGGATAAGAGGCTCAATCATGGGTTGAGGCATGTTTTGAAGGGATAATTATGCTATGCATTTTTCTTTAAACTTTTGATAAGATTTGAAAAAAAAATCTTCACAAGGTTTAATGGGTTCAATAGGCTCAGGCGAAAAGAAATATAATGAAAAATTCCCATAGGAAGACATAGGATTAAAGCCACTATTGTGTACAGTAAAGATCTCATTTTCAAATGGAAACTTAAAAAATTTATGCACAATTGATGGGATGACTTCCATGGAGTGTAGCCATGGATAACCAAGCTTCACACAAAATTGATCCAACATTGGGATGATGGAGAATGAGACATCTAATTTTTTTTGTCCAAATTTTAAAGGAAGGATAATCAAACCTATCATAGGGCAAGCAAGACCATTATGCATTTTTATCCATGCTTTCAATTTATCATATGTATCTTGATAGAGTTCATGCACAAGTAAGAATTCTTCATTGATCACATTATCTCCATTGACAAGATCAATTAATATCCCATTAGTGGGCTTGTCATTGATTCAAACGACTATGTAAAGAGGACCATTAGGTTCCTTTCTGATTATATCTTTTGAGGAGAAAGCAATTTCAAGAGGAATTTTAGTTTCGCCCTTATGAGGCTGAACATCGATCAATCCAACCATATTATCCATACGACTTTGTTCATTAGTATCCATGTTGTCATCATCCATGTCAAAATTCATCACATCACTCTTAGTTTCAATAGCTTTGAAAAATGAAATATTATGATTTGGCATGGGGTTGATAAATATTTGCAAGTTTTAATTAGGAGGGGCAACAAAATTATTACCTCGATCATTGAAACCACCAATTTGAATATGTTTGGAATCAATGAGGTCTTGCACCATGTGTTTAAGATGTTTACAATGTTCTGTATCATGTCCATTTTTATGGTGAAAATGAATTTGGAATTTGATATAAAGTTTGGAGGTAATGGCTTAGTAAGATTAGGAGCTTTAACGGGAGGTAAGTAAATCAAGTTATTTTCTAGAAGTTGTAACATGGTATTATGGAGGGTATCGGGTAAGGGAGTAAATTGTCTACTAAAATCCCCAAATGTAAAAGGATTTGTCTTCTTTATAGACACCAGTTGGGTATAAAAATTCATGGGTTGGTTGAGGGGGATTTAGTTGAAGAAATACTTTTTTTGTTTCTTGAAATGTTGGTAATTATTTTGAGTTGTGGATTCATAATTTTTGAGACGGCTAGAGGTGGGTTTTGTTTCATGACTACTAACTGAGTTTTGATAATCATGAAGGGTGGTACAAAAGTGTATGGAGGAAGGAAATCTCATCATTCCAAGCTTATCTTGCATCTTAGTTTATAAATTCTCAATGAACATTCATTGAAGGTAAGGATTAGGAATCTTTATGTCAATTTGGGAATAAAGCAATTGGTAGCATGAAATGAAGTCAGTTACTTTTTCATCATCCTTTTTCTTACATATCATCAAATTAGCTAATGTCATCTTAGGAGTCATGTGCACTTATAAATGGTTGATAAAAGCCTCAACAAGTTCATTGAATGAATAAATTGAGTTATTCGGTAATGAGGAAAACCATTCTAAAGTGGTGTCTTTCAAGGACCTAGGGAAAAGTTTAGCCAAGAGCTTATCTTCAAGGACAAAATCACTGTGTAAGGTGGTATAAGTGGAAAAATGGTTAGAAGGATCTCTCTTTCCTCCATATTTCTTGAACCTAGGAATCACTATGCCTTGTGGTATTGGCGTTCTTAATATCTCCAAGGATAAGGGATTACTTCTGACATAGTATGAAGGTTGGCCATTTTGATAATGGTTTATGGTGGAAATTTATCATTGAAGGGATGAATTTTTTTGTAAGAGTTGGTTAAGGATGTCATCATTGGTTGTGTTTTGGGATGGAGGTGAATATGGTGGGGGTGTATATGTGTTTGAGGGGCAAGTTAATGGAACACTTATGGGAGGTAAAGTTGTAGGAGATATAATGTGAGATGCCAAAAAGGTACAAGGATTGCTAATGGAAATACACAAGGTAGGAATGACATTACTAGTAGGTTGTATCATTATGGTAACTTAAGGGTTGGTGTAAGTAAGAATAGAGAAATGGTTGTAGGAGGAGGAATTTGAGTTTCTCCTTAAATTTTAGCACTGTTCAAAGTTTGAGCACAACTAGTCATTGAGGTAAGATGTTTGTCAAAAATATGAGCTAGGTTACACATAATTTCTATTCCTTTTTCACTCAATAATTCGATGTATGTTATCTATGGTAGGAATAGTGGTGTTGGAAATTTTTTTCAGTACTCATTAGGTTTTGTATATTTTCCAATTCTTCATGGATTTGGATTAGGTTTTCTTGAGGGACACTAGTAACCATTATTTCAACACTTGTCACATTGCTTGTAGGTAAAGTGGGAATAGAAATAGAGTTATCAATGGTATGGTCCATACCTAGTGAACTAGTGTCAACAATATAAGTGAAAGAGCTAGATAAACCAAGATCCATGATGATTGTGTTATCATGGGATGACATGAGTCTCAGAATACGTCTCACTATACTATTAGCGATAAGACACAAAGTTGTAAAGCTCATACAAGGATCAATTGAGGAAGGATAATGAATGCAAGATACATGCAATGAACACAAGACAAATTATATGCTTTAATTCCAATTCTTATGTTTACAAATGCACTTGAAATGAAATCGATTTTGAAAATATTGCTAATGATAGTAATTCTACAAAATGAAATAGTAATCTAAAGACAACAACCAGAAGCATAGATGATAGGATTTTAATGCTATAAAATATATATTTAGACCTAATATGGGACTTATACACCCAACTGGGTGAACAAGTCTCACTTAGGGTTTTTTGAAGGTTTAGATAGTAAAAAAAGATAGCACAAAATATCCAAAAATATGGAAAAGTAACCTATACAGGGAATGAATCACCAAAGTGCATGAATCAATCCCAAATTAGGGTTTTAAAACAAGATTCAACAAATTCTAAGTTGATTTGGAGGTGCCTAGGTTGTATGGTAAAATGACTATTTGCAACTACAAATTTTCAATGAAATTGAATGATACAAAATGAAAAAATGCAAACTATATGCACTTTTCACTAATGCAATATTTAGAAGTCTTAAATGCAAAGTTAATTCCATCTAGATCTAGGACTATAATTTTCTCCAAATCAAAACTTCAAGTGTCCAAAATTTGGGTTCACCAAAATGAACCAATGGAAATGAGGTGTCCACGTTTTAGGAGATGGAAGTTTGGGACGTATTTCACACTTTAGTTCATTAGGAACCTAGATTCCTCAACCAAGTGACTTGATTGAGGAAGGGGATAGGGGGTTATTATTGAAATTGGATGAGGGTTCACCATGAAATGAAGCTTCAAAGGAGAGATGCAAACACTTATGCACAAAACCATAGAAACTTAAAAGCATTAAATCATATTGAAAAATTGGGATCAAATAGAAAGGTACCTTGAAGAATGATGGAATCAAAGAAAATTCTACAGCTCTAAAATTCTACCTTTTGAAGTGCATTGGGATTGATACACTAGGCTAAGCAATTTAGTCTTGCTACAGGATTCTGGGCATAATCTAGAATCTTTTGGTGACTTATCTAGATCTATAGAAAGATGAAAAAAAGGATATACACAGACTCATATGCCTAGGTGGGAAATTTAGTCCCATTACTAGGGTTTAACTGATATTTATGTAGCCTCTAGTGATCTTCTATAGCTTTTGTATTGTCTGATCTTCAAGTCTGAAAGTCTGAATTTTAGCCTGTAGGTGAGTTTCCGTGAAGATGACAACTTCTTGACAAATTTGAAAACTTTTCCTTCAAACGATATTCAAGCTCCAATTCTCCTAGATCTGCAAACACACATAAAGAGGGGGAAAATGTTGTTTTGTTAGGGAATGGGGGTTTGCCTTGGTCAAATCCTATTTTGGTAATTAAAACTTGAAATGAAATGAAATAGCATGCAGGAATGATGAATGAAAAAATGAAATGTTGCAACTCACCAAACCCTTGCAATGAAGGTTGCAAACTTGTGTGAAATGGATATCATGAATGTGGATCTTGAATCTTGATTGAATGCTTGAAACTTTATCTTGAAATGCTTGCTTGAATCATGAAACCTACATCACAAATGTTAGCTCACAAACACACATGATGCATGAAGACTTTGACATGGTGCTTGGATCTTTAATATTGCTCCAAATACTTGATGATTTTCTCTTGAATGCTCTTGATATCATAAACTTTCCTTACGAATTATGTCATCAACTTTCTAGGAGAAATTATGTGAAATAACCTTGTATTTATACTGGTTTATGCCCAATTTCCAAAAATTACAACACTACAAACTAACATCAGATCTAGGATAATAAAATCCCACCAAGAATTTGAATTAAAATAGGTCCAATTTAAAGCAGGATTCATATGCCAGGTTGGGCGTATGAGTCCCAATGACTTAAAATCGGGACACATATTTCAAGAAATGTCTTGTTCAATGCAACACTTAAAATCAGGTCCCAAGACCTAGGTGGGACCCATATGCCCAAAGGGGTGTATGAGTCCCAGATCCCTAGATCTAGAACACATAACCAAAAACATTAAATTATTATTATCCTTAGAAAAATGCATTTAATTAGGCTTGTGGATGCAAAATATGACCAATTAAGACAAATAAGCCAAATTTTAATATGGAGGGCCCAAATAAGTGTGAAAATGAAAAGGGATACATTTTTCTACACTACACTCTCTTTAAGAAGACCTTAATTGAATTAGGAGTAGCTATTATTGTAATGACCAAATAAACCATATTTTTTTTTAGTTAATTGAGTTCAGACCTACACCTAATGTACTACAATTGGCAGATAGGTGCATAATCAAACTTGAGGGAATCATTGAAGACTTGATAATAACATTAGATTCATGGGAGTACCCTATTGACTTTATGGTATTGTAGCTTAAAGATAAAGTTGAGGATATCCCCTCATCTTAGGGAGACCTTGGATGGAAACAACAAATTCCTTCATAGGTTGCAAGTCTAGAAATATGATCATTTCCAATGGGAATGTGACTAAGAAATTAGTCCTCTATCCACTAGCCCGACCCCATGCAAACCTAGAACAAACTATCTAGCCAGCCCTAGATGAGGAAGATCAATAATCCTTACAAATTTGATGACTGTTGAACACACCCCTTGTTAGAAAACCAAGATGAAGATGAATTGATTGCAAACATCATGTAGAACAACTATAATAAGGACCCACAACAACATGGTTGTCTTACATATCTACAAGATCCTCTACAAAATATAATCCTTGCCAATTCATCTAATTCATTTTCCCAAATTTTCCATATTTTGTTACCACATCATTGTATTCCAAACATAGCAGGACTTGAAATTTAATTCATTCAAACATCATCCTTGACTTTAGAGATTATGTCAAGAAAAACATTAAATGTAAATAGTCAACTGATTGTTGCACATCAAACCTCACTATTGATTGTATTGAAGTCACATACAACAAACTTTTCATGAGATTATCATGATATAAAGGGGATAGACCTAGACTTTTTCATGCATAGGATTTAAATCAATGATGATTTCAAACTGGTTAGACAACCCCAAAGGATAATGAGCCCTATAGTTAAAGACATAATCAAATTAGAATTACAAAAAAAATTGGATTCAAGATTTATCTATCCCATTTTTGATAGTCAGTGGGTGTCTTCACTAGTGAAATTGTACTTAAGAAAGGAGTAAAATGTAGAGTGAGTTTAGACTACCATGAGTTGAATATTGCAACTAGGAAATACCACTTTCCACTTCCATTCATTGACCAAGTACTTGATTCATTAGCAGACAATAAGTAATTTTCCTTCTTGGATGGATTTAGTGGCTAAAATGAAATTAAGATAGCCCCATAAGACCAATACAAGACAACTTTCACATGCCCTTGAAGTACATATGCTTATTTTTCTTACCATTTGGGCTATGTAATGCACCACCCACCTTCCAGAGGGAAGTACTCAACATATTCTCAGACTGTGCACATGATTCCATGGAGGTTTACATGGATGATTTCATAACTTATGGGAATACCTATGATGAATCACTTGGAAATTTGGAGAAGATACTGGGTGAACCCACAAAAGTGGTTTACAATTCTAATGAGTAAGGAAAACTTCCAAAAAATGCCCCACTCAAAAAAATTCGTTTTGGGGGGTTCAAACGAACTCAAGGTTCAAGCGAACCCTTTTGAATGTGGGAACCTTTGTTTTCCATTGTGGAAGGGGGGTTCGATTGAACCCCCCTTTTCCCACCTTCCCACCCTTCGACACAAAAACACTCCATATTTTTTTCCCTTCGAAGCTTGTGTTGAGGATGAAAATGGAGGAGACTTCATAGACCCAACTAGAAGATGGTATTCCTTAGAATGAGCTATCCAATGAATATAATTTTAATATGTTTTGGTTTTATTATGTATGTGATTTTTTAGTTTTATTAAACATAGGTTTTTCACCGAAAATAAAGCTCTATGTTTTGCACATGTGGAAAAATAACACATTATCAAAATAAAAGTTTGAAAAATATGTTGAGGTTGGGTATTGATGTCCTTGATCCATTAATTTTTTTCTTTTAATTTCGATACATACAGAAAAAATTTATGTTGTATACAGTCTGCCTATGTTTGAATTGTAGTTGGTTTGACTTCGAAACTTGATTAAGGAAAAAATATTTAATAAAACACTATGAAACTTAATGAAAGTACTAGATATCATAGTTACAATTCTAAATTCGAAAAAAATAAAATTTAATCCTTCATACAAAAAAAGTTATGTTGTATACGGTGAGTGTCACTCCTTAAAAACGTTGTTTTTAACAAAAAGCTAGTTTTCGAAGGAGATGAAAAAATAAATGCAATCTAATTCGAATAATTTTGAAAAAAATATATTTATGATCGATAGAAAAATGTCACAAATCACTAGTTTGCGTCATCTTCAAATTCATCACGGTTTAGCCGCTATAGGAGCCCGAAAGTGAAGATTTAGTTAAAAAATCAGTTTAGTGTCCAATTTGCCCAAATATTGTAAACCAGTATTGTGGGATCACCCTACTAAAGAGATGTAAAAAAAATAACCTGTCACTGAGTCATGAGAAATGCTTCATGATGATGACTAAGGGAATTGTTTTGGGACATTTTGTGTCCAATGAAGGAATTCAAGTAGACACCAACAACATTGAGGTGATATCAACACTCCCTATGCCTCAAAGATAAAAGGATGTTAGAATTTTCTTTAGCCATGCTAGATATTACAAAATATTTATAAAATATTTTAATAAAACTACAACACCACTATTTGTCCTATTGTCTAAAGTTGTAGAGTTTGAATGGGCACTTTCTTGTCAAATTGTTTTTGAAGCTCTCAAGGTAGCACTAACTAAGAAACTTGTCTTGTGAGGACCAAATTGGAATCTCCCTTTTCATATTCATACAACGGATCCTGATTTTGTAATAGGAGCAACGTTGGGAAAAAAGGAAGGAAACAAAGAGTATGCCATATATTTGTATAGGAGTGAATTTGCACCCCTAATGCAAATTCCCCTATTGACCTCTTCCACTTTACAAAATCATATTCAGAGGCTTAATTCCACATAAGCCTGCTATTCTCATTCCACCAGGCACCTGTTTTGAGCATTTGTAAGGGAGTTACTATCAGGGATGCCTGCATGACACGTAGACGTCCACGTGGTGTGCTTATGTCCCTGGCAGATTCCTGTGGCTGAAGTTTGTAGAGGCGTTACACTTCCTATTGGAAGTCAAATTGTAACACCTCCCTTTGGCTGGATGACCTGAATATGGTCATTTCTTCATCTATATTCTTCATATTCACCACTCATTCCTTCATTTAAAGGCTGGTTGATCTCTACACACTCATCCACAAGTTCTGAGCATTCACTTTAAGCATTGAAGCAACATTTTACACTCCATAGCACCAAGTCCATCACTCCATCACTTCAATAGATAAAGCATAGGACAACACCATTGCAATAGAGGCTTGAGTTCCTCTCATTTTCTCCCCCACTAGTCTTGCTTTCTTTGGGAAGAGGTGGTAAGATCCTCATTCATCTTCTCTATTACTTGGTTGAGCTAGCACATTACTATTTTTTAGTGTATTAGTGTTCTATTTCTTTCATTTCCTTCTTTATTGTATTACTTCTACGTCGTTGAAAACCTGGTTGTCCGTGGAGGTGGAAACACCAAAATAGGGGTCTAGCTGAGGAAAACCCCTAAACAACCCCCCAACATTTTCCTTCATTTTCATCACCCTTGCAGTAATATACTTATTTTATTACGTCCATTTATATGTTTCATATTTCATAGTATTATTATCCTCCCTTAGGAACTAGTAACTAGGTTGTTAGTTTGGTTTTTAGTGGTCAAACCTTGTTTTCTTGGTTCTCTGGCCATATGTACACCAACGCACCTGAGAGACACTAGCGCGCTGCACTGTCATCCCATAACTGTGCTTCTGTCCTTTGATATAGAGCTATCTAAGACACAGAGTTGACTCTAAAAATTGACTTGCCTAGTCGCCTTTAGAATCTTAGGTTTGCAAGGTGATTGAAGGACCTTATAATCATCATCATTCTCATCCCACCATCTCCTAACATTCCCCGTAAACTTAGGTAAGTTAGGGAAGCCTACTGCTCTTGGCCCTCCGTGACCTAGGGCCTTGCAGTGGTTGGTCCCCCTCTGGTTTCTCAAGATCTCTTCTTTTCTTGATTTGTCCCTCTCATGTGTGACAACACCACTTCTACATTACTTGGATCTTTAGAAAGTGAATTCATTGCCAACGAATCTTTTCTCAAGATCCTTCACACACTTCTTTGCTAGAATTACATTCTTGACTTGAAACCCTAATGGAACATGTTTCCTTCATCACGAGTTCGTAAAGAAAGGACTTGGGAACTTTCCTCTGAAGTGGGAAAACCTTTGATCTTCCCCTCATGTGGGAGAATATCCTTCCTTTTGAATTCCTTGATTAAGTGAACATCTTTCAAAAGGATATCTTGACAATGAATCGATTCGAGAAAGAAGGCACTATATTTTGAACAACGCATCCCTTGAGTGGACCCTCTCTTTTCACATTGGATTCCCAAGGGACCCCTTTGAAAGCTTTTACATCTTGACATCTAGCTTGGGGGCAGCCCGACTAGACCTGCTCTCTACCTTTGCGTCTAGCTTAGGGGCAACCTAACTAGACCTATCATACATCTTTGCGTCTAGCTTGGGGGCAACCCGACTAGACCTCGCTTTCAAACAATGTGTCCCTTGAGTGGAAACCTCTTCATGTTAGAGTAAAAGGTTCATTACTTAATTATTTTAATTAAGTTACCTTTTATATTTCTCTTAAGATTAACTTAGTTTTCATTTTGTAGGCATTTAGTAATTATTCTAATTATTAAATGCTCCCTTTTATGTTTCACTTTAGGGTTTCTTGATCTCCTTTAGAAGGATTGATCTCATTGTACTATTTCATTAAGTTAATACATGTTTTTCATCTTGAAGCTTGTAGAGCACCTTTTCTTTTTTCTGTATCTCTTTCTCATGACAGGTTATTTGCATGTAGGTGATTCTTGGGTTCTGTGAAGTTGGATTTCTCAACTTCTACACTTCCTTTTGAAGGGTTCTCCAGGGACCCCTTTGAAAGTCTTCTGACTTGGTGACGATTTGTGTGATTGTCCACTTATTGGCTTGCATAGCTACTTCCTGACATGTTCTATCTGCGGGTAAACATGTCACCACTTTCTTACTCTATGAAGTCCTCTTTTCTCGGTCTCCCTCATGTGAGAGTTCTTGGGGGATACCTTCCTTGAAGGTATGCGGGTCTCTAAGGTGCTTTCCTTGGTTTATTTCATATGATATTCTTGGAGGATACCTCCCTTGCAGGTCTGCGGCCTGTAAGGCACTTTCTTTCTTCAGCTTCATAGTTCTATAGGGCTATGAAGTCATTTTCCTATCCTGCACTTTTGGGTTCGTCAGATCATGATTTGCTTCTTTGACGGTTTAGGTATACATTTATAACCCTACTAATCCTTCGATCTACTTTATCGAAGCACTCATGAATACTCATGCTCGCTAAAGTGGGGGGGAAATTTATAGAAGCGAATTTTCACCCCTAATGCAAATTCCCCTATTGACCTCTTCCACTTTAGAAAACCAAATTCGGAGGCTTAATTCCACATAAGATCATTGTTCTCATTCCATTTGGAACCTGTTTTGAGCATCGGTACGGGAGTTACTATTGGGGATGTCTACATGGTACGCTTACATCCCTGATAGATTCTTGCAGATGAATTCTGCAAAGGCATTACACTTCCTATTTGAAATCAAATTGTAATGCCTCCCTTCAACTGGCTGACCTGAATATGGTCATTTCTTTATCTCTCTTCTTCATATTCACCCCTCATTCATTCATTTGAAGGATGGTTGATCCCTACACACTCATCCACAAGATCTAAGAATTCACTTTAAGAATTGAAGCAACATTTTACACTCCATAGCAGCAAGATCATCACTCCATCACTTCAATAGAGCAAGCATAGGACAACACCATTGTAGTAGAGGCTTGAGTTCCTCTCATTTTCTCCCCCACTAGCCTTGAGTGCTTTGGGAAAAGGTGGTAAGCTTCTCACCCATCTTCTGTATTACTTGGTTGAGCTAGCACATTACTATTTTGTAGTGTACTAGTGTTCTATTGCTTTGATTTCCATCTTTATCATATTGGAAACACCAAAATAGGGGTCTAACTGAGGCAACCCCAACATTTTCCCTCTTTTTTGTGTCTAGGTGGAGAAACTTTAGAGCGAGCTAGCGAAGAAGCTTTTGTGTGAGATAATTTCCATCACCCTTGCGGTAATATACAAGTTTTATTACGTTTTTTTATATGTTTTGTATTTCATAGTATTATTATACTCCCTTAGAAACTAGTAACTAGGCCATTAGTTTGTTTTTTAGTGGTCAAACCTTGTCTTCTTGGTTCTCTAGCTGTATGGATGCTAGCACACCTAAGAGACACCAGCACACCACACTGTCATCCCATAATTATGATTCTGTCCTCTGACAGAGGGCTATTTGAGACACAGAGTTGAACCTAAAAATTGACTCACCTGGTATCCTTTAGAATCTTAGGTTTATAGGGTGATCAAAGGACCTTATAATCCTCATAATTCTCATCTTTCCATGTCTTAGCATTCCCTATAAATTGAGGTTAAGTTAGGGAAGCCTACTGATCTCGACCCTCCGTGACCTAGGGCCTTGTAGTGGTTGGTACCCCTCTATTACAATATTATATCAACAAAAATATTCAAGGGGCATAACTCAGTTATACAGTGACTGAAAATGAGATATTAGCAGTGGTTCATGCAATAAATAAATTCAAAAATTACATTATAGGGTATACAATTTTCATACACATTAGTCATATGACAATAAGGTATCTCATGACCAAACCAATGGTTGGTGGTAGGATTATTAGGTGGTTGTTGTTACTTGAAGAATTTAACATTACCATTGCAGATAAGCTAGGTAAAGCCAATGTAATGGAAAATTTACCATCCAGACTACCAATCAAATCATAAGAAGATATTGTTGATGAATCATTCCCAAATAAACATTTATTTGCTTTATTTGTACATACACCTTAGAAGATATTGCCAACTATCTTCTAGAAAGAAATACACCACCCTATTTCTCCCCAAATGAAAAGAGGCATTTAGTTCAAAAGAGTTTTCCCTACTCATGGATAGTTGGATACTTATTCTATATTGTCCTAGACAACATAATGAGAAGATTCATTCGAGAAGTGAGGTATATGATATCCTTAGAGCATGCCATGATGAACCCTATGTGGGACACTTTGCAGCAAAGAGGACATCTCTTAAAATATTGAATATTGGCTATTATTGGCCAACACTTCATAAAGATATAGTTAAATATACTAGGAGTTGTGATAGATGTAAAAGAATGGGAAGGCCAACAAAAAAATATGAAATGCCATTGCATCCACAACTAGCAGTAGCACCATTTGACAAATGGGGATTAGACTTTATTGGGTCCATCTCACCAACATCAAACAACAAAGAATACATACTGGTCTACACAAAGTACCTTACAAAATGGGTAGAGGTTAAGGCTTTACATTTTGCATGATATGGGAATATGTTAAAGTTTCCCTATGAAGACACATTCACAAGATATGGAGCTCCAATATAAATTGTCACAAACCAAGGACCTCAATTTACATTAGATTTGATCAAAAAATTAGTTTAAGAATATGAAAACACAAAAATTCCACACCTTATCACCCTTAAGACAATGGACAAGTAGAATTCACCAATAGGGAAATTGAAAATATCCTCACAAAGATAGTGCAACTTCATAGGAGAGATTGGGCAGAAAAATTACCTAAGGCATTTTGGGATTATAGAACAAATTGGAAGACCACAATAGGTTTTATTCCATATGAATTGGTGTATGATAAAAAGGTAGTACTTCCTATAGAGTTTGAATATAAAACATTGAAGACAACAATCAAATTGGGCATGGATTTGTCAACAACATAGTAGGAGAGATTGAACAACTTGAATGCATTGGATGAAATAAGAATGGAAGCCATACACCACACTAAAGTTATCCAAAATAAAAGGACACATTGGAACAATTAGTTTAATAAGACAAAGGAATTTAGTGCAGGTGATTGGGCTCTCCTTTATGATTCTAGATATAAATATTACAAAGGGAAATTGCAAACTAGATGACTTGGGCAATATGAAATAAAGATAGTCTTTCCAAATGGAGCAATGCAAATATAGACAATTGATGAAGTAAGGTTCTCATTTCTAGTCAATGGTCACATATTGAAACTTTATAAGAAACCATTGCAAAAGGATGACTTCCTTCTTATATTACAACAACAGTTTGAACCTGACATGCACAATTCAACATAAGAAACAAAAAGCTCTACAAATTTATTAGTATACGAGCTACACAACTCTCCCACTAATGTTCCACAGGTATAATTTATTCACATATTTTCATGTGCACACATTGCACATGTGGAAATTGTTAATCTTCATATCTTCTCTTGAGTAGAAGTAGAAGGGACCTACAACATGAGCCAACAAAAAAATCACAAAGGGACCTATTGTTACATGCACCTATAACATCATCATATCCATCATACTATACACCAATTCATATTACATTTAAATTATTTTTTTCGCACATGTAGTAATATACATGTCCACTTTATTACATATAGCCAATTCCATCACACACATTTTCATCTCTAATATACCCCACCATAACTATCATTTCACCCCAAATCATATTAGGTGCAAATTTTTATTTTCATCCATCACTCTAGCCTTATTCACACGTGTCACACATACACTGCATATCATAATTGCACACCATTCATATCCATCACAACAAGTATTTTCAAAATTTATTGCATGGCGTAATTCAACTTCTACACATGAGTTGCAAATCACTTCAAGTAATCACTCCAGGTACACTCTACCTTAGCAATCATAATTATCATTTAAGCTTACTGATTTTATGTATATTTATTATTCATTAAAGCATGCCAAATAGAATATTTTAAATTTCCACTATTTTCTATTTATATCTCCACCCTATCCATACAAGCTAATAGTAGATACTTAGTAGGCTTAGTTGGGGGGAGGGCATTCAAGATTATTCCTTTATTTTTTTTTCCATTTCAAACTTCTTTTTCTTTGCCATTCTACTTTCCACCATCACCAAGATATAAAGAACTTATAAAATGAATTAAGAGGTGTATTCGGGTGTTATAGCATACAAAAAAGCATAAGTAGTGTAATTGGGGTGATAGAACGAGAAAAATAATTTCTATACATAGTTCATTTCAAACTGTTAAGTCATTTATGCCATAATAGGCATGTAAATCTCCCTAATTTCTTGTACAATCTATTAAAGAGAATGTCTTCTGAATACAAGAGGAAAAGAAACAACTCAACATTGTCTCATTCTTCTTAGTTACATTGTTGGTAAAGAGGAGTGCTAGGGCTCAATTTCCAAAAGTTTCTTGGGAAAATTTTCTTAATTGTAGCAATATTAACAGTATCCTTCAAATTCCTAATGAGAGAAACAAAGACCAAAAACAAATAATAGAAGAGACTTCTATTTTTTGTGAGGGAGACATGCCCTCTGATTCCCCTACTACAACACCTATCTCCAACATGGAGGAACCAAAAGAGGAGAGTTTTCAAGAAACCAATTTGTAGCCTCTGATGAGAAAACCATGATAGAAGATAATTAGGAAACCCCTATTTCTAAGAGGCCACCAAGGGGTAAAAATATCTAAATAGTGAAGTCTCTACCTCTTCACGTGTAAAGGGGTAGAAGAAGGGAAAAAAACAAAGAAATGGAAGGGTAGGGCTTCTACCTCTACACTCACAAGGAAATAGAAGAGGACCAAACAATCCAAGAGGTGATCACAACACCTAAAGAAGAAGGGGTCCATGAGAGGATCAATTAAAAAGCAAGAAGAATAAGTTATAATAGAAGAAATAGAAGAAAAAATATATGTTATGATGGTGGAAATAGAAAAAAATTCAAAAGGGAATACCCCTAATCATGAAACAAAAACAAATGAAAATTTAGAGGGGAATGCCCTTGGCGATGAAACCAACAATTGTGCAACCATCATATTTTTCTAGTACTTTGAATTACATTCAAAATATATTTTTGTAGTTAAGAAGAGAGGGAAAAGGTCTCCAAAAATCCTTGTTTAAGAGGGTTGTGAATACACAAGTGCAATGAAAGATGAGCAATTTTTGGGGGAGAAGCTCTATAAGTTTAAGCAAGGGTCAAAATTGGAGATACTGACACAACTAGCCATGGTAGAAGAAAAAGGAAAATAACCACTATCCCAAGGCCCAATTCCTCATATCAAAACTCCACTGGGCCAACTAAAGTGTCCTTGGGTGTGGATATTTGGAGAAAAAACACAAGAATTCTCCCAAAAAAAAAAATAATGAGCAAGGGAGAAAAAATGAAATGATATCCAATCACATCAGGGAATTGGAGAAATAACAAATAGAAGTGAAAAGATTAAATGTAAAAATTGAAGAGACAGTAGACAAAACTACACAATTATTGAAGTGCAGGTCACTTGCTAGGGTTTATGATATATTTTTATTTTTATTTTTTAAGTTTAGCCAATTAATTTGTGATCTTCTTGTAGAAATGAACATGAAATTCTTGTTTTTAGAAACTTTTCATGATTCTACACTAGAAATATAGGATCAATTATGTGAATTCTACCTACACGATTGTATTCTCTAAGATGAAATTACTTGGAATCCCTTGATTTTTGTAGGAGATCTACAAGTAAGAGCTTTGGCCTCTTATATAAAAAATGAACAATAGAGGGGTAAAATTTTACAAGAATACAATAAAAAGGAGAAATCTATTGCTTTACAACTTAAAATAGAATTAGTGAATCCCAATGTAGTTATAGACCAGTGGTTAGAAATTTTGGATTATAGAGGTGTGGGAAGGAAGATAATTAATATCAAAGAAAACCTGATTATGTGAGAAAAAAGAGATTATCTATACTACCTATTAATGAAGCCTTCAAGTTTGTGTAGAAAAGATGGGAAGAGCTAACACCTAAGCTAAAGAGAAAGGAGCCACACTCCCTTTATAATTTTGTAGCCATCATCTGAAGATCTCATAAGTACATAGACATTGCAAGGGGAAATGGAATTAAATAGTTTCCACTCATCTTTGATCCACCTCTTCTCTTCTTTTCACTACCACACTAGATAAGGAAGAAACACGAGGATGAAGAAGCAACAAAAAATACAAAATTGGAAAATTTCTCGAATAAAAAATGCTATTATTTGAAGTAGAAGAAGCGAGTTGACATTGTAGCTGATTTCAGGGAGATAACCCTACAATATAACCTCCAGTCTTAAAAGTTGCATGAGGAAAATAAAATACTATAGTTGGGGGGAATAATTGGTCTAGATAATGGCTAGTTTTTCCTTCATCAATTTATGCTTTTATTAGTTCATTTGATAAGTTTCAAAAACATTTCCAAGAGTTTATACATCTTTCATATGCCTTTTATGCACTTTGACAAACCTAAATATGTGGAAATATGAATATGATATATTGATATATGCTTGTGTGGATGTATGAATGTTCATAAGATTTAGTATGTTTTTATTTTTTTATGGTTTAATTGTGATTGTTAATGATGTGAATTATTTGGTACCAAAACTAACATCTTGTAGCCAGGAAGACTCTAGTCCATAACAACTGGATTTCTAGATCGCAACAAAGGACTATGGATGGTTGCAGGGGAGAAGCCAAAATGATAAGCCATGAGTCACCACAAATGTAATTTTATCCACCGATAAGGTAACTGGAAGAATTTTTCTCCAAAAAGGAGTAACCCATGATGTGATAGTTTCTAGGAAACATATCCCTATCATGGCAGTTAACTAGGCAAAGTCCTAGTTTTTTTTTATTTCTATTTTATTTAATATTTATGGTTTTTGTTTTAAAGACTTGTCCTCTCCCTATCATTGAGGAAGAGTGGATTTATGCATTAATGTTCTATTTTCAGTCCTTAGTGAATAAGACTCCTCTTGAGCCTATATATTGGGATTTGTGGTCAAGGAGAAAATCTAGTGGTGGCAATATGATTTTTTTATCAGTTAATAGTTAATTGCTGTTAGTTTCTGTTATCAAGTCACAATAGATATATACTAACGAATTGGAACTCATTAGAGATTATTGTTAGACTATAAGAAGTCTAATTTTCATGTAATAAATGAGTTTAGTTTTTTGTCATGACTTGTTGATCAAGTAGCACGTATTTGATATCTTTGGTGGGCACAACAACTTGAGAAAGGGCCACTCGAGGTACAACCAACCCATTTTATTTTCTATTACTATATTAGATGTTACATTATTGAATTCACTTGAGATAAGTTTTCAATTATATAAATGTGAATTTTATAAGTAATAATTTGTAGCATGGTGGTTGCACCCACAAAAGGATATAGAAGTCACGAAAAATCCTAACCTGGGAATTGGACATTCCAGCAAGTGACTAACATCTTCTCATGGTCGTTCATTTACTTGTCAAACCAGGGAATGTATACTTGAAATGGAGCGGCACTGTATGTGCACTAAGAACCGATTTTAGCCACAACCTATTCGAAATAAATGCTTGAAAAGAATTCTAACCCTGATGAAGGAACATGAAACAAAGTCTTACTAACTTAAGCATCACTTAATTAAAGCAAGAATCACAATAACCATTACTGGGAAAACAAACCATGAACTGGCCTTATGCTGTAGGAATAGACACAGGGATGGATTCCTTATGCTGCAGGAATAGTTTAAGACTAAGTTTGCATCAAAATTTACTGGAATGAAATTCTAACAGATAAACAATAGAAAGCAAATAGCTAACTATGGATACTTACTAAGTGGGCCCCCTTAGCAAGCATCGACCAACTATGCAAGAATGGAACTCAAAACTTCATCAACTTTTCATTCATAACTCAAAATCACATACATGGTTGTTTGCTTGTAAGAAAATTTAATACAAAGCTCTATTTTTCATTATAACAGTAATCTCATTACATTTTGTTCTATCTCTACTCTCTAGTCTAATCTCTTCTTAATCATCTTGTTCACTCACGCAGGAGGAACCTTTATTTAAAGAGAAACAACTAACTAACTAATTAACAGAGAAAGATGTGGACGTAGATGCTTCCCAATTATGAGGAACATATTTCCATAAATGAAAGTGTATCCATCCAACTAATTCATAAATAATCTAGTGCTCCACTCCTCCTAGATTAATGACCATTTAGATCTCCTCCTGATGACCCAGGCAGAGCGTCTTCGTAGGAACAACATGCTCGGTGTTGCGATGCAAATGATCTTCGCTTCAGAACTGAGGTTCACTGTGCATTTGACTTATTCATATTGTCTTTGACAACCTGTGGAACAAATGGAAACAAAGGTGAAAGAAAGCATAACAGCACGATACCTATCATTAATCACACACATTAAATTTATCTCATTTATCCAAAAACTACACATATCATATCAGTCAACTGGGAGGTTAAACAGGGCCATGAATATAGTCATATGGAGATATTAAGCTGCATGATTATAGGAATGCATTGTCACAGAATACTACCCATTAACATAAAAAATTTATAACCACAGAGTTTAAAACAACCATTAAAAAGAGTAAAGGTATTTAAAAATACATCATGACACTTAAATAATGAGCATATTTTAGGCTCATCATTTGCCCCCTACTTATGCTAATGCTGGTCCTCCAGCATTAACCTTCCTGGTTGTTGCCCTGAAATCGGTAGTAGTAGTATGGCCTTGCATTGCAGTCCCAAACTTGTAGTAAAAGCCTTTGTTTTTCTGCAACCTTTCATACCTGCGAGCTTCATTAGTTTCATCAATATTTGTGGCCTGATAAGGGTACAATGGCCACAGTAAAATAGGGGGATGAAATTTTAATGAAAACCACAGTTCAAACCTCTGTTGAAGACCCAACTACATATATCTTTCTACCCTTCTGATGGTTACTATAAAATTTAGGGGGCTATGGGGTTCAGACTTCCTTAAACCAACTGTTAACCTTTCCCATCTTGCTTTAATCCTAGTAGATGAGAGCTTCCAAAATGAATATGGTTGACCTTTAAACTCAACATAAACTTGCCTCCTGAGATCAAATATTTTGATCCTTGTTGCAAGATCATAAAATCTGTATGTAACTATGAGCCAAGTTTTTAGAACAGTTCGAGGATCTGAACTTTCAGGTCTCAAGGGGATAGGCTCTCTTCTTTCAGCTTCCTCATATTCTTCTAATTGCCTCCCATAGTTAATTTCATTTGCTGCACATGACATAAGTGACTTCAAATGAATGTCACCTATATAAAGGAGCAGATTCCACTCTGTTTCTATAGGAATGAGCAAACCATGCATGTAAAATTCACACAGTGAATTTCTTAGCCAATCTGGTGCTACCTGGTATGCATCATAGAATTCTTTGGCTATATGAATGTCGGGGTCTAGATTCTTAGAAATCCTCATTAATTGAAACCAAATAAACTATTCTTTTAGGCACATGGCATACACTCTTGGTGGTGGTCTGTATTCCATTATTTTGTCGGCCACCTTCATCATCTCATTCATCTTTTCCTTCATTTCTTCAATTTCCTGCTTTTTCCTTTCAATCTCTTTTTTAAATTTCTTCCTCTCTTCTTCCCAAAGGCTTTGCTGAAATTCAGTTTTATCCATATAGCAAAAGCTTAGAGTCTAAGGTGTGACAGGTTTCCAGGTTATCCTAAGATATTCTAGATACTCAATCAATAATGTCCTTTTGTACACTACCAATGCATGACATGTTTCAGAGGGCAACGATATTGCATTGGATGTCTCAGACTGCTCAAATTGCTCCAATTCTTGCTGCAGGACAAACTCATGTTGTTGGTTAGGAGGGGAATGTGTTTCTTCAAAAATTCTTTCAACTACATTAGCCAAGTCATCAAGACTTGGCATCCTATTTTTGTTACTACCATCATGTTGTACCTCTCCAACCTCTACTCTTTCATTTTGTAGTTCTTCAGGAATATCAGTTGAATTTTGTGGCATATTCTTGGGTATACCTTGGGAATCATCATGTCTGACTTCCTCTGATTCTTCAGAAATAACTATAATTTTTGGTTGTCTGGAGGTTGAAGTGACTTTACTCTGTTTTCTTAGTGAAATCCTTGTTGGTAATGTAACAGGTGTATGAGAATTTTTTGCAGCTTTCCTCTTTTTAGTTTGTCTAGAAGACTCAGACTCGGCAGGAGAAGGAGATGGCGAAGCAGTGATGGTAATAGGTGTTGCTGTAGGAAAAGACTGAGGAGAGTGTTTTTGCTTTTGAATGCTAGGGCTTGATTCAGGGGTTTGCTCGGTCCTAGATGACTCTCCTACTTTTGTTTTCTCCTTTTCTTTCCTAACAGAAGATCTTGTTTGCATCCGAGTAAAGGGCTCTATTATGGAGGTTGCAGGACTAGGTGCTGCAGGAGCAGATGATTCTTCCTTAGTTTCACTACTCGTGGATTCTATTCTCATTTTTCTTTTCTTGGGCTATGCAGGGAGTGCTCTAGGAGGTTGCAGAGGTTGCAAACCCTTTTGGGCAATAAATTCATGCCATGAGAGTGGTGATATGTCTCTTAGTGAATGCTCAATCAACAGTTTAATAAGGCCATGATGGGTGACAAAATTATCTTTTCCTTTCTGGGTTTCACAGGCACTATGCTCCAAAAGATTCAATAAATTTTTTGGGACACTCATAGCTAATCCATGCCTCATATGAATTAAGAGCTTAAAATGGTAAGAATGTAGATAAGAGAAGCGTCCTTCACAAGTTAAGTACCTGATTATAAAGGATGCATATTCTGAATATGGGTAAGGTAGCGACACTCGCTTGCATCCCTGCTTCGAAACCTCCAAAGGTCCATCAGTTAGCAATGTGAATTTTTCCCTGGCAGAGACGACATCCCTTCCTAAAGGAAAGTTTTCTCTAGCTGCAGGAAGCCCTATTACTTTAGCTATTCATTCCTCTGTCACTGCTACCGTTAAACCCCATACTGCAGCTTCTCCTTCAGAAAGTGTTCTTAAAAATTCACCTGCAGCCTCTTCGTTAAAGGAATTTATCCTTAGAAAGTAGTTCAACCACCCACAATTACTAAATGCCTGAACCATTTGAAGGTCCTATGTCAAAACTTCATGAACCGCCGGCTCATGTCTTACTAGCCAACCACCCATCTTCAGTAATTGATTCTTCAAGAAAACCTTGAAACTTAACCTCTTCAGAGAATTTGAAAAACACCTTTTTCCTGCTCCGTTTCTTTCCTTTTCGGTTTGTTTGCCTTTCTTTTTTCCAAAAATGATATAAAAGACAATTGCATGAAATGATTTTTAGACACTACCTAATTAAGTAGTTTACTTGTTGATAAGGAAAAAGCATGCATTCACTTGCATTCATTCTTGGAAAGTACAATTAAAAATTATTTTTATCAAACGTGGCATTGGCAAAAGAATAAGGTTTGAAACAAACAATCCCCACCCCCTACTTAAGATTTGACATGTGTCCTCACATGTGTGAAAGGATAGGCAAAGGATGAGTAGTAATGACTGATAGACACTTGTAATAAATGAATAAATAAAACAATTGAATGATGTGACAAATGAAAAGAATATTGTGTACCTTGTATTAAATGCTCGCAGATGTTGGAAGATATCACAGCACAGTTGGAAATGACTGCTTGGAAAAGAGATCATGAATGGTGGTGATACGGTAAAATGGGTGACATCGATGGGTGATGTAGACAAGAAAGGTGAAATGATGAATGGTGATGGATGGTGATGGAGAAAGTGGTTTTCATGAAAAGAAAACCTTTATTATGGACGTTTAACATAATTTCAAAGAGATGTTGTAGGAAGAAGGTCGAAGCCCTTTGCTGCATGAAGATTACTGACCACAGGGGAAAAAACCACTGCATGAATTCTGCTTTTGAGTTCGGCTTATGGTACAACTGAAGACGGTACCCATTAACCAACAATTTGAAGTGGACAGGATCAATTGTTGCCAACTGTACCGAACCATTATCAAATACATTTTCAATTTCATACAGACCAAGCCACCTTTTTGTAAGCTTACCTTGATTCTCTTTATACCTGGAGTCGTAAAGTAGGGCCCAATCACCAACAGAGAAATGCTTTGTGCGGATATTGTGGTCATGCCATTTTTTCCTTTGCTACTGTATTGTTTTTGTATGCTGCAGGGCAGCCTTCCGCATCTCATCTAATGCATTCAACTGGAGGAGGCGTTCCTTTTGAGCTTCAGAAAGATCAATATGCAATTGAAGAGAAGTCCTCAAAGTCTTATGTTCAAACTCAATTGGCAACATGGCAGTTTTTCCATAAAGTAACTCAAAAGGGGTAAACCGTGTAGTTGTTTTCCATGTTGTTCTATAAGCCCAGACTACTTTTGGAAGACGACTACTCCAATCTTTCTTGTGTAATTGGACTATTTTTGTAAGGATGGTCTCTAGTCTCTATTAGTTACCTCTGCTTGACTGTTGGATTGATTTCCTATGCCTGATCTTATAGTCATTCATTAATGCAGTGATCAGGTTTGAAGTGAATTGAGCTCCCTGGTCTGTAACAATTTCTCTCGGTACTCCAAATCTAGTGAAGATTTGTTCATAAAGGAACTCAAAAACCTTATTGTCTCGAGCATGTGTCATTGCCTTTACTTCCACCCATTTTGTCACATAGTCAGTGCAAACCAAAATGTATGACTTTCCATTGGATGGAGGGTCAATAGGCCCAACAAAATTCATACCCCACTTGTTAAAGGGGGTGACTACCACTTAAGGATGCAACGACATTTCATCAGTCTTTGTTGGTCGCCCCATTCATTGGCATCTGTCACATTTTCTGGTATAAGCTACAACATCTTTGTGTAGAGTGGGCCAATAATACCCTGTGTTAAGCACTTTCATGGATGTTCTTTTAGATGCAAAGTGCCCACCACATGGCTCATCATGACAAGCATGCAGAATGTCATATGTCTCATCTTCCCTCACACACCTACGCATAACTTGATCTGGTCCTATGTAGAACAAATAGTCTGCTATCTAGGAAAAGTTAAAACTCTTCTCAATCAGCAGCTTTTTGTCCTTTGGGGAGAAGTGAGCTGGTATTTTGCTGGCTGCTAATTAATTTGCAATATCTGCATACCATGGAGTTCTAGCAGTGATATAAAATAGATGTTCATCAGGAAAGGTATCATCAATTACCTCAGATGTGGCAGGTGTAGCTGTTTGAAGTCTTGACAGGAAATCAGCCACCACATTTGCCTTGTCTGGCTTGTCAATAACTGTGATATCAAATTTCTGCAACAACAATAGCCACCTTGCTAATCTTCCAGATATGGCAGGCTTATTCATAAGGTACCTTATTACTGTATGGTTAGTGTGAAAAAATATTTGGTATCTAGTGACATAATGCCAAAACTTATTCAGAGCATACACAACTGCTAGCAATTCATTTTCTGTGACAGTATAATTTAACTCTGGGCCTTGAAGATTTTTCCTGATGAAATAGATGGCATGCTCAATGGAATTCTCCTTCTATCCTAACACGACCCCTATGGCATAATCAGATGCATTTGTGTGTATGTGAAAGGGCAGACTCCACTTTGGTCCTTGAAGAACAGGTGCTTTAGTAAGCAAGTCCTTAAGTTGCAGGAAAGACTTGTCATAGGCCTCAGTCCAGTGAAATTCAGAATCCTTAATTAATAAGGCATACAAGGGTCTGGCTATTTTGCTGAAATCTTTGATGAACCTTCTATAATATCCAGCATGTCCTAAGAAGCTTCTAATATCCTTTTGTTTCATAGGTGGTGGCAAGGTTAGAATAACTTCTATTTTTGCAGGGTTAACCTGAATTCCAGCTGGAGAGATATGATGGCCTAAAACACTTCTCACTATTCAA
The DNA here is from genome assembly GCA_007115665.2 of Sequoiadendron giganteum. NCBI lineage: Eukaryota > Viridiplantae > Streptophyta > Pinopsida > Cupressales > Cupressaceae > Sequoiadendron > Sequoiadendron giganteum. The sequence continues at coordinate 369,874,103 of CM021101.1, read as the reverse complement.
AGACAAATTATGCTCCTTACATCTTTTCAAAACTTTCTCCAAATTTGATAATGCTTCTTCATAAGTTACTCTATAAGTGGTGAAGTCATCCATGTAGATCTCCATAGAATCATGAGAAGTGTCAGCAAAAATACTAATCACCGCCCTTTGAAATGTTGCAAGGGTGTTACACAGGCCAAATGGTAGGACAGAGTAAGCAAAAGTCTCCCATGGAAAAGTAAAGTTTGTTTTATCCTGATCCCCAGGGGCAATTTTAATTTGATTATACCCACTATATCCATCTAAAAATGAGAAATACTTTTTACCAGACAATGAGTCTTATACTTGATCAATAAATGGCAGTGGAAAGTGATCTTTTTTAGTTGCAGTATTCAGCTCCCTGTAATCTACACAAACACATCACTTCCCACCTTTTTTAGGAACAATCACTAATGGAGATACCCATTGACTGTCTGAGATAGGGTAAATGAAACCAGCATCAAGCAATTTTTGAAGCTCATTTTTAACTATTTCCCTGAGTGCTGGGTTTATCCTTCTTTGAGGCTGCCTAATAGGTGAACAATCTTCCTTAATGTAGATCCTATGAGTACAAAGCTAAGGATCTATTTCCTTCATATCCCCATAGTCCCATGCAAAAGCATTGTATTGATCTTGCAGCATTGTGACCAGGGAAGTTTGTTGAGCTTTAGGTAGCTGATTATTGATATTCAGATAATGGCCTGGAGACAGCTCAATTTATTTGGTGAGATCATTCATGGAATCAATTGGCAAAGGTGGTGTCTATATTTTTTGTGGAAGCAAGTATTGATAAACTACAGGGATTTTAAATGGCAGGCTCTCTGGACTCAGTTGCTGCAGGAAAGATTGTTGAGGACAATTATTGGGTTCTGATGGGTTACTTATATCGGAATTTGACTGCAAAATTTGGAAAAGCAAGTCATCTTCACTCTGAAGTTGGGAGAATGGATTAGTTTGCAACATCATTAATTGGGCCAATGAGTTGACATCTTCTGTTTCTTCTCCTAAGTCTGGCCAGATTGGTTTAAATAAGTCTGGCTGAAGCTGGGCAGGTGGGTATAAAGCCAATTTCTTTCTTGACTGACCATCAGAGATTGTCATGTCTCCAGAATGGCATCCTATAAAGGCATCAGCTATGGCTAACCATGGTCTACCTAGGATGATAGGATATCCCCCCAAAGTTGCCTTAGTGGACAATATGGTAAAATCAGCAAGGTATTCCCATGATTCAAGATTGACAATTATATCTTCCACTAGGTCGTCAGGTGTTACAGTGGAACTGTCAGCAAGCTACAGGACGGTGGGTGTAGACCTAATGGTTAGGATATTTAAATACTCCATAGTATGCTTGGTCATTACATTAATGGCTGCACCTAAGTCAATCAAGACATTCTTTACCATCTGACCATTAATATTGACTTGTACCACAGGACTTCCAGGGTCAACATATTTTGGCATGACTACCTTCCCTAACATAATATCTACCAATTTTCCAAGAACATGGATAGTTTGAGGATCCTTTTTCTTTCTTCCAGGTTTCTTCAAACAGGCCTCCTTAATGGCTTTTCCATAGATTGGGACATCTTTTATGGCTTGAAAGAGGGGAATTTGGATATGTACATTCTTTAGCTGATCCAAAATATCAAAGGTAGGCTCTTCCATAGACTTGGGTGTAGTTTCTTGCAATCTCTAAGGAAAAGGTGGTTTTACTGGATACTATAGAACAGACTCCTCAGAGGAATTTTTTGATATAGGTATTTGTTCTGCAGGACCAGTCAGTTTTCTAGCAAAGGGAGGATCTTGTATTTCAGTAATTACTGGTGGCTATGGAGTAGGTAGGGTGGTCCCAGACCTGAGATGGATATCATTAATATTCAAGGCATAGGCTGGATACTGATTAGCTTCTGCAAAATACATAGGTTGCTGTTGTTGCTGCTTATTATTAGAATTTGGTAATGGTTGAGCAGGCATAGGAATTGGTTTTGGAGGGCCAGTATTTGCAGGAGATGCAGTAGGAGGTGGCATAAGAGCCGAAGGTTGCGGCTGTTGTGGCTGCAAGAATCTGGGGGATTGGTTCTACCATTGTTGAGAGCTTCTCCATTGAGGATTCTATTGCCAATTACCTTGGGGTGGAGCCCATTGTCCTTGTGGGTGCTGCCAACCTCCTTGAGGAGATTGCCATTGTGAATTTGGATAGCTAGGCCATTGTGGCTGAGAGGTATTCCATGATGGTGATGGGCCATATGTAGGTTGACATTGGTTACTATAATTAGAGTAAGGATTACCAAAAGTTAGAGGGTCTTGAGGCATACCTTGTCTTTGAGCCCATGGACGCCTTTGTGCAACGTAGAATACTTGGTCATCATCACATTGTACTACCTTAAAGTCAATAGGTAACTGTTTAGCCTCCATATTATCCACCATCTTACATCTACAGTCACACTTCTTTTGTCGACAATGTGGACAGAACTCGGCAAAGATTGCTTCAGCTTCCTTGTGTTTCTTTCGAGCTTGCATAGTATCCAACTACGTAGCCATATTATTTATGATATCTTGCTTGAAATTAAACAACAAATTTGAAATCTCCATCCGTGAAACTTCATTATTAGAAGATTTTCCCATTGTGGCCTGACGACCTCTTCCTTTCTTGACACTTGCTCGAGAGTAATTGCAGCATATGCCCTTAAATATCATCCCAAGGCACTTGGGTTATCTCTCCTCCTCCCATTAGATCCAGAGCATCAATACAAGAATCATTGATTCCCCTCAGAAAAAGTAATTTCTGAGATTCTTCATTGAGAGTATGGTCTGAATTCTTCTTCAAAGAAAACAAAAACCTTGAGACATAGTCTTCCAAGCTTTCATCCTCCTTCTGCTGAATTTGGAATATATCATCACCCTTATTACCACTCTTGCAATATTCTTTATATTTCTCAAGAAACTTAGTTTGCATGAGTGCCCAACTATAAACAACATTCCTCCCCAAATTCATGAACCATCTTAAAGCACCCTCCTTCAAAGTAGCAGGAAACAACTTCAGCTTATGAGCATCTGTGGTATAATCATAACTTCGACAGAGGATGTCAAACTCAAACAAGAAAGTGTCTAGGTCCTCAGTAACTAGTCCATAAAACTTGGGAAGCAATGAAGAAGGAATATTTTTGAGGTTATCATTATCTTGCTGGGCAATAATAGGGAATTCAAAAGCAGGAGGTCGATTAGGTGGATTTTGTGCCATATCTGCTTGATGAAGTATCAGAGCAAATGGATTTTCCTGGGGTTCTTCATCAGCAAGGTCAAAGGGAAATTCAGTGAGTGGGTCTTCAGCAAATGGATTGATATCTTAGTTTCCTTCTTCCTCAAATAGATTGTAAGATGGTTCAAAATCGTTATCAGTGAAGGAAGGGTTTGGTAAGAATCTCCCTAGAGCATCTCTTCTTCTATGCATGTAACGGACTCAATTGAAAATTGAAGGTTTTGAAACTTTCTGGAATAAATACACTAAGCTACTGCTAACATTGACTATGATAGGTTCTTAGCTTGACACCATCCCTGGCAACGGCGCCAAAAATGGTTGCACCCACAAAAGGATATAGAAGTCATGGAAAATCCTAACCTAAGAATTGGACTTTCCAGTAGGTGACTAACATCTTCTCATGGTCGTTCATTTACTTGTCAAACCAGGGAATGTATACTTGAAATGGAGCGACATTGTATGTGCACTAAAAACCGATTTTAGCCACAACCTATTTGAAATAAATGGTTGAAAATAATTCTAACCCTGATGCAGGAACATGAAACAAAGTCTTACTAACTTAAGCATCACTTAATTAAAGCAGGAATCACAATAACCATTACTGGGAAAAAAAACCATGAACTGGCCTTATGTTGCAAAAACAGACACAGGGATGGATTCCTTATGCTGCAGGAACAGTTTAAGACTAAGTTTGCATCAAAACTTACTGGAATGAAATTCTAATAGATAAACAACAGAAAGCAAACAAATAACTATGGATACTTACTAAGTGAGCCCCCTTAGCAAGCATCAACCAACTATGCAATAATGTAACTCAAAACTTCATCAACTTTTTATTCATAACTCAGAATCACATACATGGTTGTTTGCTTGTAAGAAAACTTAATACAAAGCTCTGTTTTTCATTATAACAGTAATCTCATTACATTCTATTCTATCTCTACTCTCTAGTCTAATATCTTCTTAATCATCTTGTTCACTCGCACAGGAGGAACCTTTATTTAAAGAGAAACAACTAACTAACTAACTAATAGAGAAAGATGCGGACGTAGATGCTTCCCAATTCTGAGGAACAGATTTTCATAAATGAAAGTGTATACATCCAATTGATTCAGAAAGAATCCAATGCTCCACTCCTCCTAGATTGATGACCATTTAGATCTCCTCCCGATGACCCGGGCAGAGCGTCTTCACAGGAACAACATGCTCGATGCCGTGATGGAAATGATCTTCACTTCAGAACCGAGGTTCGCTACGCATTTGACTTGTTCATACTGTCTTCGACAACCTATGGAACACATGGCAACAAAGGCGAAAGAAAGCATAACAACACGATACCTATCATTAATCACACACATTAAATTCATCTAATTTATCCAAAAACTACACGTATCATATCAGTTAACTGGGAGGTTAAACAGGGCCATGAATATAGTCATATGGAGTTATTAAGCTACAGGATTATAGGAATGCATTGTTACAAAATACTACCCATTAACATAAAAAGTTTATAACCACAGAGTTTAAAACAACCATTAGAAAGAGTAAAGGTATTCAAAAATACATCATGACACTTAAATAATGAGCATATTTTAGGCTCATCACATGGATTGCATCCTATAACATTACATTGAGTTATTTTGTGGAGAAGTCATAAGTCAGAATTTAGAAATATTAGTTATACGTAAGTTTAGATTCAATAGGAAGTAGTTACAATATTGAGTAGTAAGTACCCACATCATAAGCAATAAATTTATGTTAATTCCACTGTTTTGTAATTTCATGCTTTATTTCCTTTTTTAGCTTTTACTATAGTGGATGTGTGACAACCTATGTTCCATCAATATAGAGCATAGTTAGGATCCTTGGATGCACATATAGTGCCAAAATTATAAAAAGCTTATGATCCTTAGTTGATAATTAAATGTAACATTTTGTGAAGGTTTGGTGAGCTACTCAACTAGGAACCTATCCTTTTAATTGTGTGTCCACTTACAAAAACCAAGTTAACCAAAAATTAGAAAGGCCTTATAATCATCTTAATGATTGTGATTAAATGTTTATTTATGTACTCAACTTATCCATTGCATTGAGGATAGTAGTTGGATGAATTTATCAAATGTATTCCATTCTTGACAACTCAATCAATTATCCTTATTCTTACAAAAGCCAAAGCATTATTTGATATAATTGAATTAGGGACACCAAGCCTTATGACCAGGTCTTCATAGAAGTTTAGGACTACACTTTCATTTTCTTCTTTCAATGTAATATCCACTGTTGGTGTTTTTTATTACAACCCAAGTGGACTTCCCGAGAGATTCTATGAACTTGCCATGTTCAATGATAAAATTTTAGGAAGTGATTGGCCAACTTGAGGAGAAGAAGCAATAATGCCAATTCTCCTACACTTCGGGCTCTGTAAGACCCAGGGGGGTTATCCCTAAAATGTGCTTCTCATATACGACTTAAACAATCTCAAATGCACATTTCCGAACAACAAATAGATTCTCCATTGATACTAAGACACTAAAAGGACGAAATCCTTCAAGAAATTGGCAATTCCTTCAAAGACTCAAGTCCTATTAGCAGAGAATCGTAAATACAACTAAAATAGGCCGATAAAAAATATTTGAATAAATGTTCTAAAATCAAAATCAAAGACATGAGAAACATAACCATAGTTCAAATACCAGTGCCATATCCTAAAGCACAAATTCAAATAAGAAAGAGTTGAACTACAAGGAAAAATTCATCTTAAACAATTATGATCTATATGAATTGCATTACAATCCACGTATCTGCACTGGAATATATTACTACTTATGAATCCAGCTACTAACTTGCATGAACTTACACATTAACTGAAGCATTTACCTAATCCTTTGAACCAGAAACATCATTAAAGCATAATTCACAGTAAAGAACAATGAAGATCAATGAAAATGGTCTTTGATTAATATTTCATTAATAATTCATGCAAGATATCACAATGGGAGAGAAAATAGACTCAAAAGATCTTCATATTCAATACAAACATGCCTAAGAACCCCATAATTGACCAAGTTACTTTATCTAGCTCCAAACCTTAAGACAGGGACTCACATTCATACTCTTTGTAATACAAAATTATCCTTTCTCAAAATCTTGGATTCAACAGAAGACCCTGTACCACAACCCAGAATTCCCTTTTATAAAATAAGGGAGAAAAACAAGCTTCAACACGGAGGGTACACATGTCCATTTCTAATTGGACTGCAAATTCCTGATACAGTTATATTTGCATCCTGAAATTGGAGGGAAAGGGCATAAAACAAAAATGATCATCAATTATTGCAAAGGAAGAAGACCGCCTTCCAAAAGGCAACTCGTTCATACCAAAGGCATATTTAACCATTATAGCACTTTATTCCACCTCAGCAACTTGTACCTGAAGTCGAGAGAAGCATGCGTATTTTCAAATGTAACTTTTGAGGCCAGACCTATATTATGCATGACCAAGTCACACTTCTCAACCTTAGTGCTCATATTTCAAACTCATCAGTGAACACATTTTTCCACAATTCAAATTCTTCCTCAGATGGCCACTTAAAAGCAATAACCTGATTAATTTTATCTCTATATGGTGCATACCTTACCATTACTGAAGTGGCCTCCTTATCAAAATATTCTAAGAAACTAATAACAAATGATAGTTTCTCAAGTGTTTTCTCCACCATACCAATATCAACATTCCTTCATATTTCATGTGTCTTAGCTATCATTATATTAGTCATATGATCCTTCCAAAATTGCAATGGTTTCACCTCATCATGACTTTGTAGAATTTGCGGTAATGGAGTTAAGTCCATTCCATCATACTTGGCCTTCAACTCTTTGATCCTTAATTCCATAGGGGAAACATACCCCTGATATGTTTTCTCCACAATCCCTTTGACAAACTAATAAGTTGACATAACTATAGGATACTTATCCCCATGTTGCTTTGCTCCCACTGCCATGAATGTTAGTTTCTGAATTCTGGCGCTCCATCTATCTAGCAATGGGGTGGCCAAATATTTATCTCTCGGGAACATCTTGAGTGCTTGCAACATCAGAGCATAACTTGCATGAAAACTATTTAGTTTTCCCTGGACTCTCTTTTTCAAGTGTCTCAACACAATATCCCCAATCACTGAATTGCTTTTCCCTGTTGATTTCTGGATTTTTTGCACCATCTCTTTATACTCCTCAACCTAACAAATTATTTTTTCACTAGAGAGTCCTCCTTATGGGCTATTAGCCCTTTCAATTGTGATAGGCACCTGTCCCATATTGTATGGAACAATAGCTAAGGGTTGTCCTTGTGACAAGGGCTGAGGTTGCTCCATTGGTGGGTCAAAAATAGTACGACTAGAGCTAGCCTACCCTTGAGACTTCAGTGTCTCCATTTGCTTCTTTAGTAATTCCAACTCAGTCTCTAACTCTGCCACCTTTTGTTGACTCCTATTATATTCAATAATAAGGTCAATATACTGGCCCCTCAAAGTATCCCGATCCTTAGTCAAATCCTCAACAGTTGCCCTAGTGAACTTGGCAACATTCACTACCATATCGGTAGCCTCCAATGCTGGAGTATTAGCAACTCTTCTTACAACCAGGTGACCACTAAAATCAGATGGTTCTACAACTATTGGCTTCCTAGACCCAGTAGATAAAGACCAAATTGCCAAGGCATCCCATTCCTCACTAAAGGATGACCCTTTAAGCGCCAATGTAGCTTCTTCCTCGGTTGCAAGAAGTGGCCTATTGTCCCTTCTTATTGTATCAAATACCACAACATCAACAATATCCCACTCAGGAAGTAACAGTACTCCACTCTTCTGTACCAATCCTCGGCCTTGCTCTGGTGTTATATCTTTGAAACTCTCCTTCATCTACAACCTGACATTGGACTGAACTACTTGTTTTGGGAGCTCAAGGTGCAAACCTCTTTCTTAAGCTACCTTCTCAGTATATAGTGAAACATGTGCCCTCCATTAAAAATCCTTAAATGAATTTGTCTTGACAAAAGAATCATCCATCATGGATTCTCTGCAAGCCTCCATCCTCAGGTCATCACTATTGGTTATCCCTCTTATTTCATCTTTTCCCAGCCTTAAAGCAACTGCTCCAGAACTTGATGGAATGTCTTGTGGAAAAGATGGCATTACTTGATGCATATCATCAGGAGTGACCATGATCTCTTGATCATCATCATCAAGATACTCAACCATCCTTGTTCTTTCAATTTTTTGTCTCTTTGGTGATGATGGATATGTTTGACCAGAAGGCCTCAAAGGGGAATCTAGATCAACAATATTAGGCAATGACTACCTTGAAGATGATGGCACTACATTCTTAGCAACTTCCTCAGCCATACTTCCCCTCTTTCTGGAATATATCCTAATATTTTTCAGGGGTTGATAAGTAGGCCTTTCCTCCAAACTTACCTCAAGGTATTCTTCAATAGTTTATGACTTTCCCTTATCTTCCACAACCTTCTCATCCTTCAAAACCCCCACTAAAATTTCAAAATTATCAATAGCATACATAGCCCTATTCAACTCACCACTAATATTTGGTATGGGATTAAATGAAGGAATTTTTTCTTGATTCTTCTTCCCCATCATGGTAAAAGCAATATATTTGGCTTTTCTTTCTTCTTGTATCTCCAAATCAAAGATGTTCTTGATAATATCCTTAGGAAAATAGAAATTGTGGATGAAAATCCCAGTCCGTTGCTTGGCCTTCATTTGAGAAATGAAACCCTCGGGATCATGATTCCTAGGGCATACATTCTTTAATCCATAAGGTCTGAGAAATGTATACAAATCATTCCATCCTCCCTTTTCCATGACAAATTCAGCAAACAATGTATACTTAGGAAAGAGAGATCCCTTCTTTTGTTCTACTAGAAAATGTGCATCCTGAGCACACCCCAACTGTCTCATGATTTCTAAAAACCCAATTCTCAGAGGCACATCCTTAGGTAAAACATATGGGTTGATATTAGTGCCATATACCCTGAAAATTGTTGTATTATGATAAGGTAAAATATATCCCCAATTATGTGTCGAATTTAACTCAAGTCTCCTTTCCATTGGCCTCAAGAAGTCATGAATATCCTTAGGAATCCTGGGTGGATTATAAACCAGAGCTCTTCTCAATTTGGACCCAGAAACATTATGGAATGCCACATAATCAAATTTATGATCATGCCTATCAAGGACCCTGGTCCAATATTGGATAGGCATGTCAACACCATCTTCTCTCTTCTTCAATTCCATATCCTTCCCAAAGACTGCCTGGCCCCTATACAAAAACATGTGCATCAATAGGGAATTCCATATGAAACCAACTAGAGTTCTTCCTTCCCTAAGGGCCACTAGACACCCATGCATTTTATTTGCCAAATAAGTGACAAAATCATATACCACATTAAAACCTGGATGTTGGAGATTTACGGCCATGTACATGATGTTAGTAGGAAAAGTAGTCTTCAAGCTAATTCCAAGAACCTGACACAAGGAACAAACTGTCTTCCTAAAATAATTACAAAATTAATTTACAGGAAAGGGCTCTGGCTCATTTTTACCAATTACTATCTTCTTCTTATTCTTTCCTTTTCCAGTGGTTTCCAAATGAGGTATCAGCAAAGATGTTCTAAACAAACCCTTAGTATTTATGCATTCTTCTCTGAAAACCTTAAGATCAATAGTAACCATATCCTGACTCCATTCATGCAAACAAAAGATCTCTGCAATTTCCTCCCTAGCTATTTTCACCATTTCTATACTAGAATATGTCCCGACAACTCTAGTTATAGGGTCATATCTTGCAGCAACATCTTTTAACAAATCTACATCTAGATAGACATTTGGGACCACCATCTTACCAAGATCCAACCTCCAAGGGTTACATAGAGGAGCACACAAATTCCTGTTCCCAAACCAATTTGAGAACAACTACCATCCAACATATGGTAGCTCAACATCCCTAAATACACATTGTTTATCAATTAACCCTTCTAGGAGAAAGGGTCCATAAAACAAAGCCTTTCCCTCGAGCTTTTTGTTGGTAGAGGGTTTTAATAAGTCTATAACATCCTGGGATAAGGACCTAGTAGAGGTTTCAGATCTAGAGCTTTGGGCCTTGGGTACCATTTACACAAGACAAAATATAGTTCAAGCTAGGGTTTTGAAATATTAGACAATTATACCCTACACCCTATAGCCTCAAACAAAATACTTCACAATTCAAGAAGCTTCAACAATTATCAGGACAAGCTTTAAAACTTTTTTAAAGAAAATTAACACATACAATCCTTTAGGAACAAAACAAAATGCAGTTGATATTTGTTCTCAAAAAACCATAAGACCTTTTGAAAACACAGGATATGGTATATATGTTACTTACAATTTTGCCTATAGAAAATGTCAATGGCAATGATGCTGATTTTTTCACGAAAACAGCTTTCCTTGCTTGGTACTAGGAAATTCTTCTTTGGTGTGGAAATGCGCACAAAAATAGCAATTCAATGGTCTTTTAGAATTTAATTCTTGGAGCATAGTCCGAACTCAACCATTACTATTCACTCGCGTGAGATAAAATAGCTATGGTACAACATCAACTAATTTTAAATACTAGTTGTTGATCTGAATCCATGTAAGTGAGAAAGAACGACTCAAATCGAGTCAATAAGGTTTGAAACTACCATGTTTTCTCACCAAACCTCAGGCAAATAGAAATCCACCTACAGGACACCACCTTAGCATGAACGGGTCCCACCTCAATCATCTCTCATACGGCATCGACGTCCACACATCAACAATTCACACACCTCAAAGAATTATTAAAACTAGTGTTTTAATTGCGCGAGGTCAGTGAGGAATGACCACGATGTGTTGTTAAAAGGCAACTGTCAACATTAGTGTCCTTCATCGGTCAGCGAACAAGGATTGGGCCCCACAATCACATGCGACATATGGTAGCATCTCGCATACCTCACAATATTATTGTGATGTCATCAAGAACCTTGTGAGGCCAGCGGGGAATGGTCAGGATGCGAATAATTCCATCCGATGATTATAAAACCTACACATGCAAAACATGTTATTCATAAAAAGGGGACTGACTAGGTGGATGAGGAAATGACCCTTGAGGTAGATCATTTTAGATATTGATCTAAAATTTAATCGTTTATCAACCCAAAACCAAGGGAAGAATTAAAATACAGTCTAAGCAAAATAAGACCGAAACGGCAGGTAAAGAAGGGCTAGTAGTGCAATGAATAAAAGGGTTCAGACCACAACTTGTGCAACCAACAACCTACAATAATAATTCAACGCACGATTAGAAAAACCAAGACCAAATTTTATGGCAAAAACCCAAAACCCCATGATAAACCAATAGAGCCAAGCACCAAGGACACAACAATAAGCAGACTCATGGGAAAATTGAAAAGCTCCACCATCCCCAATCCATTTTGTAAAGTATTTTATTTCTATTAACACCCATTTTTGCCCTAAACTTGAGGATGGATTAATGTATATATAATAAAGTCAAGACCCCAATTCATTAAGGGTTGTTCTACTTGTATAGGCTATAAAGGTAATACCACTAGCTTTTATTTTCCTGTAAACATGACACACTTGTTGCATTTACTTACTAATGTATGTGCATCCTTAAGAAAATAAGGCCAATAGTAACCTGCTCTCATTATATTAAGAGCTATTATTCTTGGAGAAAAATGAACTCTTGCTGCCTCATCATGAAACACTTTTAATATTCCATTAATTTGATTAGATTCAACACACCTTAATATCACACCATTAATGTATTTTCCATACAAAATTCCACCTAAAATAACTTAAGGAATTTCTTGCAATCTAAAATACCTTCTTTTTGCACTGTGTAGTCCCTTGTGGCATTCACCTACAATTTGAAGATAATGAACCATTTCATGTGTCCAACTTGCATTATTTGAAGGTGCAATAGTTTTGTGTTCATTGTTGGATACAATGACAACCTTTTCTTCCATTTCTTGGTCACTTCCTAAGCCAACAACTAGCTGTTCACAAAGAACCTTTCCTCTTACTAGCTTTGTCATTTTGATTTCCACACCATATTAAATAACTTTGTTTATCCAACCAACCCTCTTATCACTCAAATCCTTAACAAAAAATATTTGACACTTAGGTGAGAAAATATTAAATGAATCTTGTTATTTGGAACCGAATGCTAAATTTTTTAAAACTTCTAATCACAAGAAGTACATGTTTCTCAAAATATGTATACCTTTCTTCATAATCCTTTAGGCCTTGGAAAAAGAAGGCTATTGGATTCTCCAAACCATCTTCATTATGTTATACTAGCATAGTTGAGATAGTGTCAAAACTTCCATAAACATACAGTATGAAGTCCTTATCAAAATTAGGATTTTCAAACATGTAGGTGCTACTATTATGGCTTCCTTAATAGCTTCAACACTTATTTTACCTTATCTTTGTCCAACTGAAACTCAAATTATTTTTCAACATGGTTGTTAGTGGCTTCAAAAGGTTTTATATATTAGGTATAAACCTTCTAACAAAATTAATTCTTCCAAGTAAAATTTTCAAACCTTTCTTATGACTTGATAAAGGAAAAACAAGGATGACACTTACTCTTTTCAAATCAATGGTGATTCCATATTTTGAGACCACGAGACCAAGGAGTCATGGATGGAAAGTATACACTTATTTAGGTTTTGTGATATTCCATATTCCCTACACCTATCAAAGGTTTGTCAAAATCATCCTTTGAGAAACTAATTATATCATCAAAGTAAACAAGAATAATCTTATGCATTACTCCTTGAAAATCCATGCCCATGGCCCTTTGAAATTTTACCTTGGTAGTATTGGACAATTCATCTTCCTATATGACATTGTTCCTCATTTAGTAGTAGAAGTTGTCTTATATTAGTCCTCTTCATTCACCAAAATCTCAATGTAGCCTGAATATCCATCAAGCAATGAAAACCTCTCAAAAACTTAAATAACTTGTAAAATTTTCTCCATAGAGGGTAGGGGTAATGATATTTGAGTGAGGCTCTATTTAGGTCCCTAAAATCAACACATAGCCTTATCTCTCCATTTTTATTCTTAATAGATACATGGTTAGAAACCCATGAGTTGTGTTTGATTAGGAATATAATGCTGCCCTCAATTAGCTTATTTAACTCCTTCATGAGTGGCTCAAGCTTGGGGTTTAATGGTCTTTGATTTTGCCTCACTGGTTTTGTATTAGGCTCAAGCTCAACGGTGTGTTGAACAATCTTGGGATCAAATCAAAATATTCCCAAGAAAAGATATGAAATTCTTGACAAAGAAAAATAAAAGGCCTCTTTTTCTTCCTTAGTGCACACCTTTCTCAACTTAAGAAGCTTACCTTTGAAGATTTCAACTTCCTCATAGCGTTCTTATTTGACTTGCATGCTGATTTTCCCCCTTTTCAACTGATCATCTGAACTGAAAATAGACTCCAAGGAGACTAATATTTTAGGAAACTTATTAGACTTTAGTTGTATGATTTGTTCACCATACTACTGTTCCAAATTTTCTTGATTACAAGTTGAAAACTTAGTCTCCTCTTGCAAAAAAAATACAATTTGTTGATCACTATCAAACACTTTCTAATGAATTCTATTGTCATGTATAGAAGGTATTACCATTAATTTTACATACCATTGTACCTTGTTATTGTTGATATCACTTGGTATGTCATATTGTGCTCCTATAGCAACCAACCTATTGGAAAGTTTGTTCTTTATTCTAGGAACAAACAATGTATAGTAAAGACATCAAAATATCCAATCATATCATATACTCTATGTTTGTAGGAATTTATTTTTTACAACATAAAGACACCTTACCTAATTTCCAATGAGTTCACTATCACACAATACTTGTGTACAGTTGAATTCCTTCCTCTTTGCCCATTCTAGACCATGAATCAAGGATTTATACTCAAATTTATTGTTTGTATAGTTGAAACAAAAGTGAAAGTATTGTATCTTACACACATTCCTCGCTAAAAGCAAGGACCCCCTCTTTTTCTATTTGCTTGGTTTTATTGCTTGTTGGGTTTTGGGTTATAGTGCTTTGGGTCAATTTCCTTTTTAGGTTGGTGCTTGCTTGATTTTGAGTCTTGGTTGTATTTGGAGTTTAATATTTGAGAAGAATGTAGAGATTTGATGGTTGGTTAGATCGCCTCTTAATTCTCCACAAAGTCGAAGAGCCCATGTTTTTTTTTTGCAAAATCTCCACTTGCATGGATTTGACCATGACTCAGCCAAGGATGAGGAGGGGCCAATTTTATGCAAGGTTGTGTGAGACTGATTTTTCCATAGGGTTGAGTATATATTCAAACTCCATTATGGAACAAATTTCCACAGTGCACTTTGATTTAATATTATGCATTTTCTGGTAAGCATCGAATCTCCACAATGTTCTCATTCTCTCAAATTTCAGTTTATTTGAAAATTTAAAGGTGATAGTTTATGATGAAGGTTTGAGTTGTATATTTGAATTTTGTATTTTTGAGCTCAATGGTCATAAAAATGTATTTGTGACACATATAAGTTTCCACTAAGACTTATTTTTATGCGAAATCATGTTAGGATTCCATTGTTCATGAACTATTTGTTGGAAACATTTATTGTCCCTGAGCCTATTGTTGCTTTACCTACCTGTGAGGAGTTATTTTTGAATGGCAGTTTTTGGGTTCTTCATCCCTACAACTCCTGACAACTCAAAATTGAATGTAGTAGGAATTTTTGAATTCCCAATTAATGTTGGTAGGTAATTTCAAATTTGAGAGGGATTTTTTGAATGAGACAAATAGAGGGAATATTTTCCGAGTCAGGAAGGTTGAATGCTAGTCAGTTTTTGCAGTAGCAAGAAGAAAAGTTGCAACAGCAATAGGGAATGTTCTTAGAACATTTTGCAGAGTGTTTGCAGTGAGAAAGATTACTCCTAATCGCTTAGTTTTTTCCAAGAACAACAAATAGTTCCTATCAAATAGGAATAGAGAGCTCTAAGTAGCTCTTGATTGTTTATGATCTGGTTGAGCAAGTCTTTTGATCACTCCCAGAAATTATAATAGGTAGTTTTTAGTTTATTTTTTCAGAGTTTTATGTCTTTCCTTTATGTATTGTCATTTCTAGTTAGTTAATAGAAGAAGAAAATATTGCATGTCTTCTCTTGTTTCCGCATTTTAAGTTTTGGGCATTTCTAGTTTTTTTGGAAATCAGAGCAACAACTCTATGTCTGTGTTTTGCTTTGTGCATTTTGAAATCTTGACATGGTATCAGAGCCATAGGCCCCATTTCCTTGTGAGTTAGGGAATTTGTTTTTCCTGGGTATCAATTTTTTTTTGTAGGAGACATGGCTGGAGATGAAGGGAAGAGTTGGCAACAACCACTATCCTTTAAAGGAAAAAACTATGGTGTCTGGGCAAAGAAGATGAAGACCATAATGGTTGCAAATGATTTGTGGGATTTTTTAATAAATGGGTTCATGGATATCACTGATCCAGCTGTATTTGCAACTCTCACAAATAACCAGAAGACCCAGTTGAAGGAGAAAAGAAAGAAAGATGCTAAGGCATTGAGTTTGATTGAAGCAGCCTTGATAGAGGCCATTTTTCCCATGATAGCAACAGCTGAGTATGCAAAGTAAGCTTGAGAAATCCTCCAAACCGGCTATAAAGGGACTAAAAAATTCAGATCTGTGAAGCTACAAATCCTTTAAAGAGAGTTCGAGATTATTGAAATGAAAGAAAGTGAGACCATCTCAAAGTTTCACACAAGGTTCCCGGGTTTGATAAACCAGCTGAGCACGAATGGAAAAATCATGGAGCAGTAGAAGATTTTTGAAAAAATCCTTAGATGTCTACCCATGAGGTATGATGCACTCGTCATTGCTATTGAAGAGGCAAAATACCTCTCTACTTTGATGGTGGATGAGTTAATGGGTTCTCTTCAAACCCATGAGTAGCATCTAAATAGGTCTGCTATTTCCTCCCAAGAGCAATCTTTTGAAGCTCAATCAATTGCAAGAGGCAGGGGGAGAGGTAGAAATGGCTCCTGATGTGGTAGAGGCAGATCCAAACAAGAAAATGCTAGAGGAGAAAGCTAGGGATGAGCAAGCAGCCAAGAAGGAGTGAGCAACTCTCAAAACAACTCCTGAAGAGGCATGAGGAACAATAGTTCAAGTGGGCGAAATGACAAGAGCAATGCTGAATGCTACTACTATCATAAGTTTGGGCATTATGCTAGTGAGTGCTGGAAAAAGCATAGTAATCAGCAAAAACAAAATGCAAATGTGGTTGAAGGCAATCAGTCCATAGCCTTCATCATGTGCAACATTGGTGAAGAAGGCAGCCTCGAAGTCTGGTATTTGGACAACGGTTGCAACAACCACATGAGTGTTAATGAAAGTCTCTTTTCTTTCATTGATAAAAATGTTAAATCTGAGATTAGAATGGGGAACAATGGAGTAGTTCCAGTCAAGGGAAAAGGATCTATCATGATCTGCACCAAGAAAGGTGAGAAGAAGGAGGTTCAAAATGTGTTTTTTGCATCGGGGTTAAAGCATAACCTCATGAGTGTTGGACAACTGATCCAAAAATGGATGCAAAGTGCTGATGGAGAAGGGCCAATGTATCATTTATGACAAGAATGAGAGGATGAAGGTGTTTGCAACAGTTGCAATGGCAAAGAATCGGATGTTTCCATTGAATATTGAGACGTGTTTCTCCTCTCAACCCATTTCTGCACCTCTCATGGATGGAAAATGTACAACAATACAACAAGCAGCCCTCAAGAGCACCATTCAAGACCCATATGAGCTATGGCATCTCTGGTATGGACATTTAGGCTTTGATGGTTTAAGTCTTTTGTCCAAGAGAAAAATGATTGATGGTTTGCCAAGAATAGTAGATTCTAATGTTAGATGTGAGGCTTGCATTTTGGGAAAGCAACATAGGCATCCCTTTCAATCGAGCAACTCTACAAGGGCAAGAGCACCATTGGAGTTGGTGCACATGGATTTGGTAGGCCCTATGAAAATCACTTCCATTGGTAATAGCATATTTTTTATGACCTTTATTGATGATTTCAGCCATAAGACATGGGTCTATTTTTTGCAACATATGTTTAAAAATTTGATAAGTTTTTGTTGTTTAAGGCCCAGGTTGAAAAAGAGAGTGGACACTTTATTAAGGTCCTAAGGTCAGATCGAGGAGAAGAGTATACCTCCAATTGTTTTATGAATTTTTGTAGGAAAAATGGAATAAAAAAAGGAGCTTACAACCATTTATACTCCACAAAAAAATGGAGTTGTTGAAAGGAAGAATAGGACCATCATGGAGATGGAAAGGAGCATGATGAAAGCAAAGGGACTCCCAGTTGAATATTGGGGAGAGGTTGTAGCAACAACTATATATTTGATAAATAGAAGTCCAACAAAGGCAGTCTGTGACAAAGTCCCGCATGAGGCATGGACAAAACGTAGATGGACAGTTGAGCACTTGAGAGTGTTCAGATGTGTGGCTTATGCACATGTGCCTAAAGAAAATAGGCAAAAATTGGATGATAAGGGTGAGAAGTGCATCTTCACGGTTTATTGTTTAGATTCCAAAGCCTACAGGTTATATAACCTAGTCACCAAGAAAATTGTAATCAATAGAGATGTGGAGTTTTTAGAAGATCAATCATGGGATGGCACAATCGCTCCTGATTGCTCCTGATTGCTCTTGATGTTGAAGGAAAGGAACATGAAGTGCAACATGATGATTAAGTGGAGTCTACAGTAGCTCTTGATAATTTTGGATGAGCTCTCGAGCGCTTCCAATCGCTCCTGATCAGAATAGACAGAAAGACAAGCAACCACAAACAACCAGAGAATGGGTCACAGAGAGATCCCGACAGCTCCTGATCGCTCCCGACCGCACCAGAGCCAGCCTGTTCATTAGAGCAGCAACAATAATGAATTTTAGACCCCACTCTTGCCTTCCTAATACTAAAGAAGACCAAGAGTCTAAGGGAGATCTACTAAGATGAAAGGTATGATGAAGAGTTTGATGAGAGCATGAATTTTGCATTATTTTCTCATAGTGATCCGATTTATTTTGAAGAAGCTATGAAAGAGGAGAAATGGTGTGAGGCCATGGATGAGGAGATAGATCCAATAGAGATGAACAATGCTTGGGAGTTAACTGATTTTCCTCCCAACAAGTAAGTTATTGGGGTGAAATGGGTCTACAAGACCAAGTGCAATGCCAAAGGAAGCATAGATCGACATAAGGCACATTTGGTGGTCAAGGGGTACAAAAAATAGTTTGGGAGAGATTATGGTGAGACGTATACCCCTGTTGCAAGGATGGAGACCATGCAAACAGTCATAGCAATTGTATCCCAACACAAATGGAAGGTGTTTCAAATGGGCGTGAAGTCCGCCTTCCTCAATGGAGTGTTGAAAGAGGAAGTTTATGTGGAGCATCCATTTGGATATGAAGTTCCAGGTGAAGAACACAAGGTGTATAGGTTGAAGAAAGCTCTTTATGGGCTGAAACAAGCTCCACAAGCATGGTACAACAGGATTGACTCATATTTAATGAGCAATGGCTTTAGCAAAAGTGATGGTGAGACCACTCTTTACATCAAGGCAACAAATGGTAATATTTTGATTATTGTCTTATATGTTGATGATTTCCTCATTGTTGATTTTAAAGAGGCCATGAAAAGAGAGTTTGAAATGACAGATTTAGGTCTCTTGAGATACTTTCTAGGCATAGAAGAAAAAAAATGCATGATGGTATATTTATCTCTCAAGAAAAATACGCAAATGAGATCTTGAAGAGATTTAGGATGTTTGAAAGCAAGCTTGCACCAACACCAACAGTCATAGGTATAAATTTGAGCAAGGAATATTGTAGCAACAATGTGGATTTGACCATGTATAAAATTTTGGTTGGAAGTTTGATGTACTTGACTGCAACTAGGCCGAATATAATGCATGGAGTGAGTATGATTTCCAAATTTATGGAGACTCTAAGAGACACCCATTGGAAAGAGGTTAAAAGAATCGTGAGGTATTTGAATGGCACCAAAGGATATGGTGTGTTGTATAAAACAACAAAAGAGTATGGGTTGGTTGGATGCACTGATAGTGATTGGGAAGGAAGTTTGGATGATAGGAAGAGCACATCAAGATATGTGTTTCATTTGGGTTCAGGTGCTATCTCATGGGATTCTAAGAAGTAACCTATAGTTTCCCTATCAACAGTAGAGACTAAGTATATAGCAGCAAATGCAACAACATGTCAGGCTATTTGGCTGAGAAGAATCTTAGCATACTTGAGGGAAGAACAAGAGGATGGAACAACAATCTTTTGTGACAATGTTTCATCGATAACTTTGATGAAAAATCTCGTGTTTCATGGAAGAAGCAAGCACATTGAAATCAAATATCATTTTATTAGAAAGTTAGTTGAAAATAGTGAAATCAAAATAGAATTTTGTACCTATCTAAGCAACAGCTAGCATACATATTCACCAAGCCATTGAGCAAGGACAATTTTGAGCGTCTAAGGAGCAGTTTTGACATTATTGATTTGGATTAGGTTTGATCTTGTTTTGTTGGCTCGGGACAACTTGGGGGAGTGTTGGAAACATTTATTTTCCTTGAGCCTATCATTGCTTTACCTACCTGTCAGGAGCTATTTTTCAATGGCATTTTTTTGGGATCTTCATCCTTGCAGCTCTTGACTCCTCAGAATTGAATGTAGTAGGAATTTTTGAATTCCCAATTAATGCTAGTAGATAATTTCAAATTTGAGAGGGATTTTTTAAATGAGAAAAATAGAGGGAATTTTTTCCCAGTCATGAAGGTTGAATGTTAGTCAGTTTTTGTAGCGACAAGAAGAAAAGTTACAACAATAATAGGGAATGTTCTCAGAACATTTTGCAGAGTGTTTGTAGTGAGAAAGATTGCTCCTGATCACTTAGTGTTTTCCAGGAACAACAAATAGTTCCTGTCGATTAGGAATAGAGAGCTCTGAGTAGCTCCTAATTATCTATGATCTAGTTAGCAAGTCTTTTGATTGCTCCCAGAAAATTGTAATAGGTAGTTTGTTTTTTCAGAGTTTTATGTATTTCCTTTATGTATCAAAATTTCCAGTCAGTTAATAGAAGAAAAAAATATTGCATGTCTCCTCTTGTTTCCACATTTTGAGTTTTGGGTATTTCTAGTTTTGCTAGAAATCAGAGCTCAGCAACTCTGTGTTTGTGTTTATTTTGTGTATTAGAAATCTTGACACTATTCTCATCCTTTCATTATAATTTTATCACTCAATAGATCTTAATTGATGGTGTTGTGTGGTCTCAAAAGAGTTTAATTAGTACTTATCATCAAGATATCTGTGCAAACTCATGGTTTCTACCATAATTTGTTCTTAATGCTATTTCACTTGTGAACAATCATTCAACTAGTCTCAATTTTCATATATTATGATTTTTCAATCTAATATGGAGGCTTGATAACATGCATTCATGACTTTTCTCATGCCATTTTGGGATGCTAATATAACCATGATTATTGCTAGAGAGAACATAAGAGATGTTTTGGATTGATCAAAGCAAAGGGAGTTGTAACTAATTAAATATCGAAGTCAAGGTGGGTAATGGAAGTCACGATGAGGATTATGGGTGGTGTTCACTTACAGGTTTGCTTGGAGGATTCTTAGCTGATACAGGTCGTGAGGGTCTGTAAAATTGTTTTTTATATTTGAAACACTCGGAGTATTTATAAAATTGACCTCCGATGATGAAATTTAATGATTAAGTGATAAGCCTTTCCCTTGCAAATTATGATTTTGGTATTATGGAAATTAAAAGTGTCTAGTCTTATTGAGTATTTGGATACTCTAAGGTGTCTTAAGGGGGCTTTGAAAATTGGTATTTCGAATGGAAAATGATAATAAACTAATATATTTTAATTGAATTTAAATAATAAAATCTATTAGCAATGTTGTTTTTAACTTATGGTTACAAGAATAATGAAGTGAGATCAGAGCAATTCCAAGGATCATTTTTATGAGTAATTATGTCAATTTGACTAAAATCTATTATCCACTAATAATGCATGGTGATATCTACATATTCAAAGTGAAGGCCAAAATTCACAAAAGAGTTCTCATATGAAAGGGTGCCCAAAATTACAAAAGGTCATTGATTTGTTCAAGATTTGCAAAGGAGGCTATTTTTCCAGAGGTGGTTACATTGAAAATTATGCTGAGACTCTATTTATTTATGATACTAGGTGTTTGCTAGTAGGGAAACTAGAAAGTATTTTTAACTAAAAGTCAACCAAAATTAAATAAGGGTACAAGAGTTTAAATAATAGGTTTTTTCTGATTGTCTGCCATCTATGTGCTAGGTATGAGATAGTTATGTATAGTGATTTGAAGGATCGGGGATGGTTATTTTGATTTTTCCTATGAGGACGATTATCAATATTTTAAATGGTAACATACTTCAACAGAAAATGGATGATGAATATATAATGAACATTTAATACATCCCAAATATTAAATGTTGATGTAATCTTAGCCTTTGGTGTTGAGATAATCTCCATCTTTGATTTTTCTTTGGATATTGCTATCCTTGCCTATAAAAGGTAGTAATTTCTCATTGTAAAAGTTGTTGAACATGAGTGGTTGTATACTATATTTAAAATTAATACAAGCAAGGCATTGAACTATGGTATTTTAATTGTGATTTATTGTGTTCACATGATTCCTTTTCTTCAAATTTAGATAGATTTCAGTTCTTAGATAAAGTTCAGTTATGATGATGATGAAGTGTGAAGATATGTGATAGATCTCTAGTTTATACCGTTTTTAGCTTGTTGATTGTAAGTTGCTTTTCATGGTTAGTCTGAGCCCTATTTAATAGGACACCAAGTTGTAAAGCTCATACAAGTTTCACAAACTTATTGTGAAAACCCAAAATGGAAAGAGGCTTAAAATGCAATGCATTGACCTAGAATGCAATGTGTAAATGCAATTTTCAGATTCTAAACAAGGTAATTTGTTGATTACGCTATGCAACAATTTGAAAAATAAAATCTTGTAAATGCAATTTTGAAACTAGACAATGAACTAAATGTACCAAATTAAGCTAGATATGATGCAATTAATGAAACAAAAACTAATAAAACCGAAACATAAATATGAAAGTGGCTCAACAAACAGAAGCACAAAAATGAAGATTTTAATTTCCAAAAATACAGATTAAGGCCTGATCAGGGACTCATTCTCCCTATGGTGAATGGGTCCTAGATAAGGTTTTTGAAACTAATTTTTATGGATTTTCAAAAAAATTCTAGTGGTTTTCAGATTCATATTGCTACAACAAGTTTCAGTTTGATTTTCTGCAGAATGCAATGTGAAATTTAAGTGCAAAATGTGACAAAATGATGACCTAAAAGACCTAGTTTGATATGCATTTTTTTTCAATTTTCAAATACAAGTCTATATGATGTAAATGATATGCATGCTAACTGATTTTTTCTATATTTTTCAGATTTAAAGAATGCAATTTATATGAAATCCTAAAAACTTTAATGAGATGCAAATTTGAATGCAAACTAGACATGCTAAATGAGATCTAATTCAATGAAAATGAATGCAAGATCTAAATCTAGGATGAAAAGGACTCCAAAATCAAAAAATTGCAACATGCTAAAAAAGGTCGGGTTCACCAAAATGAAACAAAGGAAAAAAGGTTCACCATAATGGATTAAAAAAATAATGAAGCTAATCTCACTATGATTTCATTCAGTATATGAAGATTATGATGTGTAAATAAGAATCATAAATCAAACTTGACTGATATGACAATCAAAAGGTATTTTTTAAAAGGGTCAAATATTGTGTACCTATTGAAAAAGTGTTTTTTTGGACCTCACTGAGAACTCATTTGCCCTATGGTTAATGGGTCCTAACTAGGGCTCTAGAAAAATGGTTTCTAGGTTCTGATCTTCAATGTCTACAGTTCTAGATCCTATTCAGGCACTATCGAAAAACCAAAAACAAATCCTGTAGCTCAGTTTCCATGTTTTGACAACTTTCTTAGCAACTTTGACAACTTTTGCAATTTTTCTCTCCAAATGATCTTCAACCTAAAACATACAATCACACATCAAAGGAGAGAAAATGATGATTGCTAAAGAATAGGGGTTTGCCTTGGTCAAACCCTGTTTTGGTAATTAAACTTTGAAATGAAATAATGAATAAAAAGAATGATGAATGAAAAAAAAGAAATGTCACAACTCATCACACCTTAATTGAAACCTTGGATACCAAATCTACAAACTTGCATGAAGTGGCCTCAATGAATGTAGATCTTGATCATGAACTTGATGTGAAATAATTATTTTAAAATGATTGATTGATCTTCAATGCTACATCAACACATTAGCTCAACAATATGGATGATGCATTATGCCTTTGACATGATGAAATGATTCTTGATTTTTTTAATAATCTTTAATAATTCTGCCCTTGAATGCATTATAAATTTTCTTGAATGCTCTTGCTCATAAATTTTCTATAATTCTTGAAGACTTGAAAATTTCTAGCTAGGTGAAACTAAGTGAAATAACCTTGTATTTATACATATCTTAACATTAAATCTCAAAATTCAAATATCACAAGCTAACATCAAATCTAGCATTTGAAATCATTAAAATACCACCAAAACATATCCCAAGTAGGGGTTCTAGGTCTAAGTGAGGACCCATTCACCATGTGGTGAATGGGTCCTAGCTTACTTAGCTAGGACACACTCTAGACAATGTGAAATGTCATGTGAAAATATAGGGTCCTAAGACCTAGTGAGGACCCATTGGCGAATGGGTCCTAGGTTACTAACCTAGGACACACACCTTTTAAAATTAAGTGTTGTGTAATATCATTTAAGAATTTTGATCTTTATCCCTTAGAATTTGCAATTAATTAGGCTTGGATTTGAATTAAGGGAGCCAATTAAGGAAAATTAACCTCAATTAATTAATAAAGCCTTAGATTAGTGTGAAAGTGTAAAGATACACTTTACAACACCCAAAATAACACACAATAAAGTCTATTTAGTTTAAAAGGGCCCTAAACTTAATGTGTGTAAAACACATGACAACACTAAATCAAGGCAACATTAAATTCATTTTAATATTAATTATTTCCAAATTAAGTAAAAAGGGATACTTTTTTTGTTACTACACTTGTTATTTTTTAGTCAGATAGAATGATCATACTAAAGCATCCATGATAAAAATTTAGTTTGAAATTTGAATTCTCATTTAAACAAATGAGATACTCCCATCTCTATTACCAACATTGTATTGATTTCCTAATATTCAAACCACTTCTTTAGGTTGGAAAATACCCATTAATGCACAAAAAATGCCATTATCATGAAACATATACCTTAAGAATTTGATTTTACAATCAATGTTTGTAATATTATTCATGCCAATGAAATCATCCCTAGATGTTTGTCCCTTAAACATGGTTGACTTCTCATGCGCCATTTCCCTTTATTTTTGATACACTACATCTATAGATATGCCAAGGATAAACAAATAATCTACCCATCCATGCAATTATTTATTAATATGTGGAGCAAAGATTAACCTCTTTACCCAAAAAATAATTATTCTCTTGACCATGATAATTCTTTCCTAACTTGTTCATGTGCTAAACCTTATGGTACCATAACAATGTGTAATCTCACTTATGAACCATGACTTGTGTGTTGAAGTGGCCTATCTATCTTATCTTTCCAATAATTTGGATTTGACAAGTGCCTCCAAAAATATAGATCATTAGGTTGGCTTTAACATATATATATATATATGTGTGTGTGTGTGTGTGTGTGTGTGTGTGTGTGTGTGTAAAGGTTGGCTATAACATATATATCAATCAACATCACACAATTTATTAAGTTTAAGAATTAGAATAAGGGAAGATATTTAAAATTATCCTTGGATATCATATCTATGGTGGTTACTATAATAGTATGCACATATTGCCAAACCATAGTAATTAAAGGTAAAAAAAATCAATAACTAAAGATATTATATAGAGGATTAGAACCCCTTTTTTCAAGACTGCAAAGTTTATCATTCTCTAATGATTTCTTCTTGTCAACATATCAAATCTACACAATGTGCTAGGTTAGACAATTTTTATAGTCACTCAACACTTGATAACCACACTCATTACAATAATTTTCAACACATAGATATAATATCAATAGGTAAACTTTAAGATATTTGTCATGGTATGATTCCTACATAAAACTAAAGCTTTTCATTCATTGTTTTCCTATATGCCCAATTAAAAAATTAGGGAGTATAATGTAATGGAGAAAAAGAAAAAGAATAGAACCTATATGATAATTCAAATAGTCAAAATTTCTTATATACTAAATAAAAAAAACTAATATATTATTGATAATATTAAATTTATATCAATAATATACTATTGAAATTGTTTAATTTTTTTTTTTTAAAGCATCTTTACCACTTTTACAAATAGAGGAGTACAAAATCAGCATTTGGATGTTACATTAAACACAACAGTGCTATCTTTCTTTATTATTATTGTCTTTTCAACAATGTTACAAGAAAAAGGTTTTGGGGAAGGTTGAGCTTCCAATAAAAGCCCCACAATTTTAGTACTATTTACGTTTAAATCAGTAAATGTAGTTTGAGATAAGAAGACAAAGGATAAGTGGCTATTCACAATATATATATATATATGCGAAGCTTAGATCCACTGGATGTTTCGATGGTGTCTAGTTTTGAAGCAATGGATAGAAGTAGCCTGCATAAAGAAAATTCTGGTGGTGGGGAAGGCTACACCCGTTGATTCGGATCACATGAATAACTACAACCGTCCATAGCAGTTTGGTTGATCTGAAGGCCAGTGTCATATAACCGTCGCCCACCTGCTTTCCAGTGTGGTGGAAGCACAGCTTTTTTCGCCCACAACATATAACCCTCATACCCTGAAGTAACTAGAAATCTGAACTGAAGAGCTCCGATTGGGGGGTTGCTAATGTCCCACAATGCTCCATGATTGCGTGTCAAGTACTTCCACTCAAAACCACCCACCTGCAAAATAAGGTTTTGTATTATCAACAAACTCATGAAAACAATCACCTCTAATTCTACAATCGTCTCACCTGCGCAACATCTACATTAACAATGTCTGTCTGCCCTCCTTGGTATAAAAATTCCAAAGCCAGATAGTCGGGATAACGACTGCTCCCGTCCACCTTCACAGACAGATTATGTCCTTTATATTCGCAGAAAATCCTGTCCACCAAAACACCAAATTTTAAGGATGTACAACTGCCCAAATTTAACTTCTCTAGGGCTGAAAGTAAACACCCTGGCATTTGCCATTTAAAATCAGCGTTCCACAGGGTCGGCTGATGTCTCCAGGGATTTAAAAAGGTTGTTTCTTTTTCAGGATTTCAAAGTTGGTGAAGATTCCGATTAACATTGCAAATACAGTAAGTTCTTCTTTAAATTTTCTAAAATTTGTCATCCCTAAAACTATGAGAAACAGTGTGTAAATTTTAAAAAGCCCTAAACAAAAATTTGAAGCTCTTGGAATTAAATTTACAAAATGATCTTGGAAGCTTCAATTAAATTTACAAAACGATTTTGAAATTAAATTTACAAAACGATCTAGTTCTGATATAAAATCCTCTACCATTAATTTAATGATGCGAGCACTAAAAATACCTTTCATATTCGATGTCGACAATCCCTTTTCTTCGAAGAGCAGTGCCCTTGTGTGGGAGTGCCAATGTTGCAAATGTATGCATCGGAACCACAAAATCCGTCTGATTGTTTGTTGTTAGGTCTGTGACCACTATCTTTTGCCATGACTTGCTACACAGTCTGGGATCCAAACACCTTATCTGCATAACTTCTTCTCTTAAATCCATTCCATAACATTATCATTTGGTATATTTTTGGATTCGATTAATGTAATTTTTTCTTCATCAGATCACACATCAAAATGAAAAATAATAACAAACCAAGATAAGGAATAAATGACATACCTGATAACATGCGCTACATCCGACACCACTTCTATATAATTTGGGGCTTGCAGCTGCCACATTTTTTCCATTGAGTCTCGCAGCAAAGGAACCGTATCCACACGCACCAGCTGTGGATGATAAAGCATAATCAGATTGTATAAATTACAGACTGCAAGGTTAAGTTTTAAATTTGTTTCAGCCTACCTTTAATTGCCGTTTTGCTGTGATAATAGGCCACTTTCGAACGATGGATGCAACTATTGTAACTCAAAACTGGACTTACTATAAATGCTACCAGGATTGAAGTGCAAACGAATGCCAAACAGAAGAACCTCAACATCGCCATGGCCTCAATACTGAGAAGCACTGTAACTAAACGAGAGGGGGATCCTTTACTTTATAGTGATAGCTTGGAGGCCCTGATCATGTAATTACATGATTGAAAGCTATCAAACGGCTGGTGGAGAGCGGTTCCTTCGATCATTTGTTTTAAGGCGCGTAACAGCGAAGCTTTAAATCACAGTTAGCTGGAGATTCGTGTGGCAAAAGGCGTTGGTTTGTTGTCCACGGATTTGAAATTTGACGCGGGCAGACGTGGCCACACGCAAAAAATTGAGAGATGTGGATATTTTATCTCAGTGGCCAATTAATCGCTCAGCAGATGTGGCGTGCTAAACAACACACGAGCAAACAAAATATATAAAATATAACAAGTGTTGTGTGGTGATTACTTTGTAATTATAATATTAGAAAGTAGAGTTAATTGTAAGTGTTTCTAATGATTAGTATTTGTCAGACTTTAAAATTTAGGTTATTTTGCATTGTAAATTTAATATAATTTCGAATTTCGTATGTTACTAATTAATCTTTGTTATAGGAATACATTTCAAAATTAGTTTGGAGTGAATGGATCTTTGGTTAGCTAGTGAATTTGAATGGTTCTAAATGAGCCCACTAAAGATCAAGTCTTGGTGAGTGCAAGGCCCCAAAATCTTAAGGGATGAGGTTGAGATCATGCCCTACACAACTTTAGTGGAATAGATACTCCTCGATCCTTGACTGATTAAAAATAATAATGCAAGTTTAGTTTTTATAAGAATTGATTACATATAGTTATGGGTTCAAACTTTTAGTGTGACAATGTTTTGATGTTTTGTTGCACATCCATTGTTATGACTAGATTGTAGTTTGTATGAACAAAAAAATACCATACTAAGATACTATCAAATCCATTATCAATTTGTATGAACAAATGGTTAAGATATTAAAGTACCTTTTATCTTTTTTATTTTATTGAAAAATTTATAAAAGTGACATAATTCTTATAATAGAAAGACTTGGTAAAGTTAAAATGTTTACTTGGTGAATGCTTTCCAAAAACTTACAAAATCTCAACAAATTAAAAAAAATAAAATTTAAAGGAAAATATATCTTTTTTAATTGGAAGAATGAGGGTTAGAAGGTCTCTCACCCATAAAAAAAATAGCATCTCATCCAAATAGAGTGTTAGAAAGTATAGAAGCGTTTCTTTTTTTCCTATTAACTACTTTAACTTTCAATACCAACAACCATTTTGAATCACCTCCACATAATTACATGACCATTGGACTAAGGATGGAAATAAACCAACAAGTTAACAACCACTAAAAACAAAGACACTATGTTTGTTGTAATAGACCATCTCAATTTTTTTAAAAATTTAAATCAAATAACTTATTAATAAAAAAAAATCTATAAGAACTTAGTTTCTATTTCAACTACAAATATAAAATAGTAAGAACTCGACTAGGTCTTTAATAGGAACTTTTAAAATATATATATATATTTATTATATTTTTTAAGTTTGGGTTGATTTAAATTTTTTATATATGTGTTTTATTTATTCTTTTATTTCTTATTTAATCTTTATTTTGATCTAAGTACTGAAGAATTGATAACAACCAATATGAATAAGGTGTTCAATATGAGATAATATGCACACTCCTATGACATATTTGTTTGTACATAACAATAAACATAGTTGGTCAAAATGGAACAACCTCTATCCAATATGAGATAGGAAACAATAATGGCCATATGGGATAGGAAACAACAAATTTCTTTAATAGTCTCAAGTAGACTCATTGATATTGAATCGAACCTGACTCACTTACAAAAAGTTTGATAGTATGCTCAATCTATTGTTTCGATGTTTTCTTCAAATCAAACAATAATTCGCATACCCTTCCTTAGGTTTTGATTACCAACCAGGCATGTGAACAATCCACACCAAAGATTCTTTTGAGTAATAGAGACTATTTTTTAATTTGGATTATTTTTCCTTTTGTTCATAAATACTATCTCATGTTCATGAATAAATTTATATAATTTCACTATATCCTTTGTACTTGAGTATTGGAGACATCCTCCATCTTCCAAACTGCCTACATACCCTATATCCATGGGATCAAGGTACTAAAAGATTCATTAAGTGATATTGTTGAATATGTAGTTATGGTTTTCACTATGTTTTGTGTAACTCCATGAGTGGGTATGCAACCTTTTTAGGGTCTAGTTTTCCCAGATAGTTCTTTGTCAGTTACCACCCACTTAGGTCAAGCAAAGACGAAAACTTAGAGTAGCATCTACTTGAAAACACCTTAAGATATGTATGATGTGAAATTTGGTTTGAAATATTTTTCTAATTTCCCTACAATGCAAGTTTTATTTTTGAAAGGTTTTCTTTCACACTTCAACTTAAATTTGTGTCTTTAGTTACACACTCATTGCTTCCCATTCACCCAAATCCATCTATGGGTGAGGTGAAATCATATAGAAATAAGCGGTCTTATTTTTTTATAATTTTTTTAGAAGCATGATATAAGTTATTTAAGAACTATCTAAGGATTTTATCTCAAGTTTTGATCACCAAGGTCCCTAATGGATGAGGTGAGAGCATATTACTTTTTTCAAATTCAATAGATAGGTTGCATGTGGGGTCTTAAAATATTGCACTAAAATTTAGAATTTTGTAAGAATCAATTTAAAACTTAAGTTTACATGAGGAAACCAATCAAAATATTCCAACTTGCTAAGCCTCACAATTCCATCATCTTGATCTAATTCGAAGTAGTGAAATAGTTAAATACAATACCTAAGTCATAATACCAATATAACATCTAAATATTTCAATTCTAACTCGAAAAATACCCATGTAAGTGATTGCCATAGCCATATGAGACTTAATAAACTAACAAAGTAAATAACACATAAATTGACAAGGCAAATAAAATTATAATTGTTACTAAACTATTTCCAATATATTGTGATGGAAAACTTTATTAATCATTTGACTTAAAACAATTATATGAATTAATTTCAATCAAGTTTCAATAAAAAATACTTACGATATAAGAAATACCTTTGGACCTTGGCCATCTAATAGAATCTAATAGATCAAGTTAGGGGACTAATTTTGATCTAAATAAAAATTTCTTATCCAATGTAAATGTATAAGACATAAAATATTATTCATAGAATATTTTCCAATTACCAAAGTCCCAACTAATAGTAAACTATCCTCTAAATTAATTGAATGTTAGCTTTTCCAAATGTAAGAAGACCTATTGATAAACTAGTAAGGATGTCATCCCACATACATAAATCATAATAAGTTTGGATACTCAATTATTATAAGGAACCAAAGAGAAAAGGGTCTTCTTAACTCATCTTGAGAGAGATAAAAGTATCATATAATATTCACATAAAAGTCCTCACAAATTTTCACATAACTTATCTGAAAGGAAACTAGGTTAAACATCTTGTAGCATCGTAAATTGTCACCCTTGACAATTTCACACTATGTTTTGCTCCCTTTTATGTGCATGGACCTAATTGCATTCCTAATTTCCTAAATTAAGAATTCTATGGCCCATTTTAACATTTATCAAGGAATCAAATATATAAAATTGAAGTAGACATTTAATATTTTTCTCAACACTTTACACCCCACAAAATAGGGTTGGGAGAAGGGCGCTCTAAGCAAATTTGTCTCCTATTGTGGCTCCAATTTTTATATGTTGAAGTTGGAACTTTATTATTTTAATTTCAAATGTCAAATGTTGGCTATTAATTTGTGGGAAATTAGAATTATTGTGCATAAATACCTAGTCATTTCATCATTTAAAAATGAACTGACAATTATTGAAACTATTGGTGATCAAGCAATTATCAAGGAAGTAAAGAGAAATAAAGAGAAAGATCGTTACAATATATCGTTGTCAAAGCGTCATTTCATGTTTTATGTGAGTTTGTTCATGTTTATGCATACATGTTGTTTATGAGGAATAACCCTTGTAGGTCTTCAAATCAATCCAAGCCAATTTACGATCAAGCCTCGAGGATATTTACATGAATTGAGTCCTTTAAGGAATTAGATATGAGTGGTGAGTTTCAATCCATTGTTGATTCATCATTCATTTGTCATTTAGCCTCTTTCCCTCAAAAGGATAAGCTCTCTTTTATCAAAATTTCCATTGTGGAGGTGGAAACACCAACATGATGTTTGACTGAGGCAATCCCCTGTATGACACAACCCTTCCTCTCTCTTTGAATGTGAAATTTATAGATATGAAGAATCTTGGAGGAATATTGAAGAGAATTTTATCATTATTGCATTCAAACCCTACGACTTGGCAAGATATGAAAACTCAATTATCTTGACAACCGACAAAGATTTGATAGTGGGATCTGGAAAGAAGAAGCTATTGACTAGGTACTCAAGGATTGCAAAAGTTTGTTTCTATTCTAGTTACCTATAATAGGGAATCCTTGCACGCTATTCCACCCAAAACCAACTTAGATTCAAACTGTAGGTGCACACATGTTTGCTTTTTTCATTTTTGGTCCTTAAATCTAACTACCAGTTTCTAGCTTTTATATTTTTGAATTAGTATAGTGCATTCTCATAGTTAGGTATTCATACTATTTCATTCCATAAAAAATTCATTTGAAAGCATTCTAATTCAGATCCTAGGGTTGATTGACTCACCTTTCAATTTGCAAGTTAATCTCATATCCTATCCCATCTCAAATTTTAATGGTAAGCATAAGTGGAAAAGCCTTGAAATCCTAAGGTGAACTCTTAGGGTTTCACTTTTCCCATTTATCATTTTGGTTAACTCGATGTATTAACATTATAGACCTTTTGAAATATGAAACATATATTCTTAAATGTAAAATTAACATTGCATTATTTTGCATTGTTCATTTAGGCATTCATTTTTACATCAAAAAAGCATATAAAAATTCAAAAATTTGCATATCATATTGCATCATAGGTTCCATTAGGGTTCATTTCAGTCATCATAGGTTAGATATACATCTTAATTTCATTTATAAATTTGAATTAGGTCATTGTAAATTTGAAAGTGTTCATTGCAAGCATATAAGGCATTTTTTGCATTTAGTCAAAAAGGTGAAAAGTGCATTATTTTGTTGCAAAAAGATTTCAAAATCTTCATTTTCAGAAATTACAAATTAGAATAAGTAAATTGCTGCACTTTAGATCTATAAATTGCATTTAGAATTATATTTTCTTGTTTCAACATTTTAAATTGCTTGCATACTTGCATTTTTACATTGCATGGCCATAAAACAATCAAATTCTGGAAAATTATTTATTGTTGGACCTAAATCTTCACAGAATAAAATACTGAAACCATAGTACATATATTGAAACTTTAAACTCAATAAAAAATATTAGTAGACTAGGGCATCCTTGTGCCCCTGTCTAGCTAAATTTGGCTCAAAATTTTGTCAAACATTTGTTACTATGTTGTCTATGTGTTTTCGTCCTCTGATTTTTTATCTTGTATGTTTTACTATAACTGTGTTGCAAATTAGTGTTCATAGTGGGCACACCTTATTGTTTTGAAACTAATATGAGATTTACAATGTAGACTCCTATTTCTAATACTCCAGTGAAACATATTTGTAGACTTATGGCATCTCGTGAGCTATTATTACATCTGTTTTGGATCATGAGTCCTCTAATTATTTCACACAAGGTATTTTCAATACCCAACCTATTTTGGACTCCATTCCTAATCCTATGTTACCTAGGAAAACTTCACAAACAAACATATTTGTGGATATTGAGACTGTTGTTTCCCACAAGCCTGATGAGAAATTGAAATAATTAGACTAAGACAGAGGGATTACAAGACTATTTAAGCACTGAAACTTTAGCAGGACAAATGGTTCCTATCATGGATAACCTTAGAAAATCGTTCAATGATGCTCAAGGAATAGGGTTTTACATATAGTCTAGGTAACATAGCAGATGCTAACATCCCTACAACAAATAGTTGTGCTCAAGCATTAGGATACACTCAAAACCAAGAGGACAAAAAATTTCCCTCCCCACAACTATACCTTTTATTCCTACATTTGCATTGCCAATCGTAGCTTCAATGATACAACACACTAATGGAATAACTCCAAGATTAGGGATTCCTAGTGTGAATCCTTATAGGTTTTTGACATCACATATAACACCTCAATATTTGTTACCTCTCATAAACATGCAACATAGCATTCCAAGGAAAAAATTTACACAATCCCACCATATTCATCAAATTCCCAAAACATGTCAAACAATGATTCAGTCATAAATCAAATTTTACAAAATGTAATATCACTTCAACAACAAATATCCACATAGAATAAAAATCAAAATGGAAAACCACCACAATATCTTAAAAGGAGCCCATTTTCAACTAAAATTTTGAAAACACCCAACTTGAAAACAAAGAAATACCCTAATTTGAGAAGTATAATGGTAAGGGATAACCTAATAGTCATGTATCAGCTTATAGGACTTTGTGTAGTGATTTAATCTTTGAAGATAAGCTCCTAGCTAATATTTTTCCTAGGTCATTGAAGGATGTAGCCTTGGAATGGTTTTGTTCATTGCCAAAAAATTCAATAAACTTATTCACTAAACTTATTGATGGATTCCTACAACATTTCCAAGAAAACATAGGTCCTAAGATAACATTAACCGATCTAGTACATTGCAAACAAGGGAAAAATGGAAACAAACTTTAAATAGGGCAATATCAGTTACTTTATTCATAAATTAACTACTCTTCTTGATTATAATGTTCAAAGGGTGTTCGTAGGGAATTTGAAACCTAGAATTAGGGATAAGATATTGTTGATGAAATATCCATCCTTTACACACTTGTATATGAATCTCTGTGACTATCATATATCGGTTAGTCAATATGAGGGATCACCTTCATTGAATCCTATTGATCAATTTGAATCCATGCCTCAAAATAATAGTTGAAACCATTCAAGAAGATAAAAAATAACTTTATCAAGATAAACACACCTCAAACTTGACTAATAACCTTGAACCACAAGTTGCAGCCATAAAGTTTCAACTCCAAGTATCAATTTAGGTGAAGAGATCTAGAAAATTTACCAAATTTTTGAATTCTCTTCATTCGATCATGTTACAATTGTTAAGTAAGAATCTAATCCAATTACCTTCAATTAGACTCATGGACACAACCAAACCTTTACCTTCGAACTTTAACTCAAAAGAATTTTGTCAATATTATTGTACACCTAGACATGATAGAGGAGGATGTATGCATCTTAAATATCAAGTGAAATTCCTCATCGATTCTAATCACATCCATTTGGCTGATGTTAATGATAAAGGAAACAAGTTTGTAGCTCTACCCAATCAAAATTTGCAAATTTTCATAAACCCAATGCCAAATCATACATCTAACTTTGTGCAAGATTGTGATGATGTGAATGGTCTAAATGATATGATTAATGCAATAGATGTCCAACTTGGTAAGGGCCAAACCAATTTATTACCTGAAATTTCTTTTACGCATAAATTGATGCATCTATACATGCACTAGATGGTCCTCTCTATATCGCCAAACATATTAATGACAAGCGTACACCAAGGATACTCATTGATCCTAGATGTGTCTAGAGAATGTGATCACTGAGGAATTATTATTTGTGCATGATATTTATCAATATTATTATGAACAATCAAAAGAATGGTTAAAAACTCATGATGGTTTTGCTCGCCCTATGGCAGGTTCGATAACTCTTCCACTCAAAGTTGGGCTGAAACAACTAGATGTATCATTCTCCATCATCTTGACATTAGATCAATTCCATGTGAAGCTAGGATATCCATGGATATGCTCCATGAATGTTGTCCCATTGGTAATCAACAAGTGCATAAAGTTTCCATTTGAGAATCAAATATACAGTTCATCATAGTGGGTTTAAACCTTAGGGTGATCCCACAATACTGGTTTACAATTTTTGGCCAAACTAGACACTGAATTGGTTTTTTTAACTAAATATTCACTTTCGAGCACCTATAGCGGCTAAACCATGAGGAATTTGAAGATGATGCAACCTAGTGATTTGTGAAATTTTGTCTGTAGATCTTCTAAATATATTTTTTTTCAAAATCTTGGAATTAAATTGCACACTTCTTTTTCCATCTCCTTCAAAAACTAGTTTTTATCAGTAAACACCATTTTAAGGAGTGATGCTCACCGTATACAACATAAATTTTTTTCAATGAAGGATAAAATTCTAATTTTTTTGAATTTAGATTTGTGACTATGATATCTAACCCTTTCATTTGGTTTCATAGTGTTTTATTGAATATTTTTTTCTTAATCAAGTTTCGAAGTCAAACCAGTTACAATTCAGGCATAGGTGGACCGTATACAACATAACTTTTTTCGTATGTATCAAAATTCATTTTTTTTACTAGATCAAGGACATCAATACCTAGCCTGCACATATTTTTTAGAATTTTATTTTGATAATCTACTATTTTTCCATATATGTTGAACAAAGAGCTTGATTTTTAGTGAAAAACCTATGTTTAATCAAACTAAAAAGACAAATACATAATAAAAACAAAATATATTAAAATTATATTCGATGGATAGCTTGTTTTGAGGAATACCATCATCCAATTGGGTCTATGAAGTCTCTTCCATTTTCATCCTCAACTCGAGCTTCGAAGGGAAAAATTCTATAAAAAATTGGTGTTAGAGGGGGATAAGGGAGGAAAAGGGGGGTTCGAATGAACCCAAGTTTGAGTGAACCCCCTCTTTTCCATTGTCTTTGTCATAAAAAAATACAAAAAAGTGGGTCACATAATTTAATATGGTTCACTCGAACCAGGGTCCATTCAAACAGCCCAATTCGTGTGAACCCCTGAAAAGCAAAAAAAAAATCATAAGAGCATTTTTTGCAATTTTCCTTCCTCACCGGAATTGTAAACCAGTTTTATGGGTTTACCCCTTTGGCTACCCGTGGAAAATTTTAATTAGATTATTTTTGGCCTCAAACCATGGAACCTAGTAAGCCCCGTGAGGATTTCTTTTTGGGCTGATGCAAGGAATTGGGTCCACAAAAAAGTGGAAGTGTTTTTTTTTTTTTTCAAAATTTGTCACACTTGGACTGAAAATTTGAAGCACTTACACAATGAATTCCTTAAAAAAAGTTAGTAAAAATAAATTTAGTATTTTGAATCTAGTTTCCAAATATATAATTCATTCCAATACTTAGATGATAGAAATTAAATTTTAATAGGCATGTACAAAAACCACTTTTTAAAAGTCACTTTTTTTTACCATACCATGCACATGTATAAACATCACTTTTTGACCTAAATAAAAGTATTTTTCTAATTCCTTTTGGGGAAATATTGTTGCAGAAGTAGTTGTCTTTGCACCAAAAGATTGAACTATTAATGCCTGATAAACTGCTAGATTTATACAAGATCCAAGATCCACAGGAGGTGGTTAAGCCATGTCATGAACCCAAGCACCGTGTTGCACAACACAAGGAGACCAAGGGAGAAAATATTGCAACAATCCCCCCAACACAAGTGATGGGTTTGAACCTGCAACCTCGACTCTGATACTAATTGTTAAATTAACAAGACAACTGAGAGAGGGTGGGGGTGAAACATTTGTACAAAATTAAAACATCAAAACCCTCAATAGTAATTAGATCCACATGCATTCATTAAACCCTTAATCTGTTATAATGTTTAATTATGAAAAGCAGATAACAAAAACTAAAACAACCAACACCATACACAAGAGAACACTAGATTTACGTGGAAAACCCAATGAGGGAAAAAACATGGTGAGGATTAGCTCACAATACAAGTAATTGCAAAAGTGGTACAAGGGCTCACTGCCATAATAGGATGCAGTGTCTAAAAAGGCTCACAGTTAGGGCTCACTTCCATAGAAAGAAAAGAAGATAGAAGAGAAATTTTACACAAAGAACAACTTCTTTATGCAATAGATCCAACACCTTTTCAATATTTCTTGAATGATTGTAGACACCTTCAACTCACTGCATTCAGAAGTCTAATACTTTAAAGTTTGCACTACTCTGCTCAAACTCACACTCTACTCTTTGACAATTGGTATAAATTGCATCACACACATCTATCCTTTCTATCTTATCAACCCTTAACATCTCAACTTATACTTATACGGTCCTCAACATTGAAAACCTTTGATCTAAGGTTGGCTATACATGCTTCACTCTTTACAATTTCAAATTAGGTTCTAGCGCTAAACATTCTCGTAGTGGATAGGAATGAAAGAGGACCAAAAAAAAACTTAGTTGGGACCCAAATTAACTCTCAAATTCCACACTATGCCTTCATTAACACTTGAGCATCATGTATGAATGTAGTGTAAACACCAGGTTAGAATTACTCATGAAAACACATTGAACTTTGAATTACATGCTTCCTTTAAACAATCCAAAAAAATTGAACAATAAACTTCACCTGAACATGATCCAAGAACATCTTGGAAACCAACAAACTCCTTCACAATAAATCTCACCTGAAGATTATAAACATACTATTTATCTAGAAAACACTATCAAACACTACAATACTTTGTAACTCAGAAGACCTTCTTTTGATACACTGAACCACAAATTCTCTTAACAAAGGAAAGAGAGCAACACCACCAACTCACCTTTAGAACTGAAAGTCCTGAAAAATAAAGGAAGAGAAAAGCGGAGCAAATACATTTCTCCTAGAAACCACTATACACAACTCTTCAAAACTAGTTCACATACTAGTGAACACAAGTTCCTTTGACCAACAATCTAGAAGAATTTTTTTTGGATATAGAAAATCTGAACATCTCTAACCAACATATCCAAACCAAAAAAGAAAACCTTCAACCCAGAAGAAATTTTAAGAAAAAACATAACACATCTTCAAACTAGAAAACCTCTGCAACACCTTGTTTCCTTATTTTATCAATTTTCTCAGTATCCTTAACATCTGAACCATAAATAGAATCTTATCAAAGCAACACCATAGTTCAACATCAACAACTTAATTGATGAAAGCATAATGCAACTAATCAAAGAAAAAATCTCTTCTCAAGCACTGCACTGCTATCATTAATGACAACACAGGCTTGTTGACATCAATGAAAATGCCTTCATACTTGCAACAATCTCCTCCTTTGTCATTGATGAGAACACAAGATGTGAAAAACCATCAAATACACAATAGCTCTGAACATACTTATTTCCTCTTCTCTTTCCCCCCCTTGCACAACTATCTCATTACACTCTCTCATATGAATTCATTTACCTTTTTCACATGACTTCTTTCTCTCCCCCTTTGACATAAATGGAAAAGGATAAGGTATTTTGCATTGTTCTCCCCCTTTGACATAGAACTAAGATACTTGCAACTACTATTAATACTACCCCTCAGAAGTACACACCAATCAACTTGGCAACCTCTGCACCATAACAACATAAACTTCATATTGCAACAATGTTACTACCTACTCCCCCTGAGAGGTAGCCACCAACATCAGTCCAGAAAGAATGAATCCATAGATCCACTAGACCAATACACCTCCATATGCATCTAGTTCAAATAAGGAGGGTAAATAACCCCTAACTTCTCCCTAAGATACTCAAAAGTATCCTTAGGAAGAGCCTTAGTGAATATGCCATCAATATGATCCATTGTAGTTACATATTCAAGCTTCACTTCATTCTCCACAACTTTCTCTCTCAAAAAGTGATACCTAATTGATATATATGTTTTTTCCTTGAATACATCATTGGATTCTTTGACATGTTAATTGCACTTATGTTATCACAAAAGATAGAAATATGCTCATCATACACTACTCTGATATCCTTCAATATCTATATCATTCACAATACTTGTGTGCAGAAAGATGTTGTTGCAATATACTCAGCCTCTGCAATAGATAAAGAAATTGAATCTTGTTTCTTGCTTAGCCATGCCAACAATCTACATCCAAGAAGGAAGGCACCGCCACTTGTAATTTTTCTGTCATCAACACATCCATCCCAATCTGCATTTGTGTATGCACTTAATGTGAAATCAATATCCTAGGACATGTTAGTGGATGGTGGAAAGTTGATAGGTTTTTACAAAGGTCATTGATATAAAGTTTGATTAAAATGTGTGAGAATGATCAAGAGTTTTATTTTTACGTTTAAAGGTTTTACTTTTGTAGATTTGCTACACTTGTTTCCATTTGTTTTACCAAAGGTTGAAGATGATGATCAATTTATTATGGATGGAATTTAATTGCGAGTGAAAGTGAAATGGGATGGGTGGTTTTATATTTTTGGGAATATTTCAATGTTTTTGGTGTTTTCAAAATTTTATGAGGCTATTTTTTAAGATTTTAGGTTGTTTTTCAAATGTTTTTATTTTAAAGTTTTCAAATGTTTTTGGATCTTTTGAGATTTATGATTTTTTTGTGTTTTTTTGTCGCTGGGGCTCATCAATGATGGCATTTCCTAAATTTAAGCTTAGATACAACATAGTTCAGCACGGCGACTATGGTTTTTTTGTTTTTTTTAATTTTTGACCTATTTTTGGATTTTGATGTGATTTGGATTTTTTGGGTTTTGAAGATGTTTTGAATGTTTTGGAATTTTTCATGATTTTGATGATTTGGATATGGATATGTGTGATGATACTATTGATCTAATTTGAGATTTAATTGAAAACCAAGCTAGGATTGATTGATCTAATTTATGGATTGATGAGGGTAATATTGTTGAGGATACACAACAATGCAAGGATAGTGTTAAAAGCAACACAAGGATTGGGAGGGATATCTCAAGATGATGATGGGTCGATTAGATTTCATTGATCAATGTTTTTCAAAGCTTGGCTTGGAACAAAATTTTCTTGGATGATTTTGATGTGATGTTGAAATGCAAACTAGATGCATCTAATATTGATTGTTTGGATTGATTTTTGATGAAAGATAAAGTTGGATAAGGAACATATTCTCATCAGAGTATGTCATGGGCTAGTTATTTGTACTTTTTTCTCACAAACGCTAAATGACCAATTTGATTTCACATTTTCCAATGTTCAAATCACTCATAAGTTGGAAGATATATAGATCAAGATTTATTCCTGAAGCAAAAAGTAAATATCTACCCCTAGTGTCTAGAAATGTATGGAATGCCATGGGTAGATGCTTGGATGGATGGATGTATGTATGGATATGGATTATCTTGTGATAAGATAACAAGTTTAGATAGAGGATGCTTATTTGGATAATGTTCCATGGCTTAGATAATGTTGGGTAGGATAGGATCAATGATAATGACCCATGTCAAGATGTTTACCATAAGCAAGTGTAAAGTGTACACCAAAATTTTGTCAAGATCAAGATAATTTAGAATGTAGGGATGTATATGGATGAAAATGGATTTGATAAATGGTTCATGGATGAATGGATTTATTATGGATAAGATGGATGGAATGTTGGATTTATTATGGATGAGATACGATGCTTCCATTTGAATTGACACATGTATATGTTCAATTCTACACATGATGCATGTTTTCTAGGTTTCCATCATGATACTTGCCCAAAGTGTCACTATAGTGGTTTTCATTGGAGGACGATTTTTATCTTTATTATTTTCACGATTATTTTTTATTTTTTTGGTTTTCTTGTGAAATATTTTAAGCTCATGTTGAGCCACTTGGTGGTGGTGTATATTCTTTTTTCATAATGTGCCACCGATATCCTTCTTGAAGAAGCTTCTTTACTAAGATACGTTCAATTGAATACAACTTTTGAGATTCTTGATCTACTTTGTTGATATTGGAGTTAACTCTGTCTTTGTGTGCACATCATGATAGAGTGCCTTTTGAATGCTTATGATGAAGGGTTGTTTCCAGTACATGTTCAATGTGAGAATTGGATATCATGCATGGTAAAATGGACGATGGAGTGTGTTTAGTAATAGAAGATGGATTGGTTGATATTTTGAAACCTTTAACTCTCTAAACTTGGGAGGATGAGAAATGATGGGTGTACATGCAGAAGTGTGCATGGAATTAGGACCAACTGCTTCATATAATTTGTATGTTGCTTAAGAAGCTTGGTTTTACGTTTGTGAACATCTTTGATGGATACATTTCCATTTTTGATCTTGCCCCATAGTTTCTTTGACTGATGGAGTTTGATAAGGATGATTTATCTTTGTATTTTTTGGTATGGACATGTGTATTTGATTTGTCCATTATGCTTCACAACTTATTTTTCTTTGATAATGTTATTTGTGCTTTGATTCAAATATTTCTTTTGATGTTGGTCCCTATTTGTGGATGGGGTGATGGGTGGATGAAGATTCATGGCATAGCTAGTGGTAGTACTGGCATTGGTTTCATCATAAGGATTCTTCATGAGCTCCCTATGTTGACATTTTCTTGAGATGAAGTTGCCCCCACTATTGTTGAAGTAGTACCTTCATGCTTTGATTTTTCCTATTTCGATATGTCCTATTTATCAAGTATTATCTAATAAATGACCGTTGCAGATGATCATGTTATTTCAATTTTTTTCTCTACTAGCTCCAGAATATATTGTTTGGTACGACCTATTTCCTTAAGTGGATAATGTTGGATATCTTCATATATGATGTCCTCAATTTGAATTTGGGATATATCTAATCCCGATGTTGACAACTCATCCTGACTGTAGGAGTCAATAACCTCCTATTCTTGTTTAATAATGTTAAGAGTAAAGGAATCTTGTTTTGAATGAAGATCATCTATGTATCCATCCAAATAAAGAATCTCATGGTTAGATGGAGGAGTATGTGCTATATAGATATTATCATCATTTGCAACATCTTTTATATATTGGAGAATGCCCATTAGATCATTGTAGCATTTTGAAAATACCAATTCTTGATCTTGATTAATTTTGGAATTTCTTTCAACATGCTTTGGATCAAGTTCTTGGCATGGGTCAAAGGATGGATTTAAATTACAAATGGTTTTTGGATATCTTAATTAGGCATGGGAAGTGGCTCAATATCCTCTTGATCTTTGAGTGGATTTGGGTCAAGTGTTGATTTGAGGATTCCTTCAATATTTGCAACCATGAGGTCAAAGGATGTCAACATGTCTTGGAAAGGACCATTGCTAGACTTTGGTGAAAGATGTTGATCACTATTTGGAATAAATTCTTGAGATATATCCTCTAACTCATTGGATGATGTAGAGGAATTGTCAACTTGATCATTGGTGAATGGATCTTGAATTTTATCCTAAAAAATGGTAGTGGAGATATTGTCAATTTTTTCAATCATGGGATCAAATGATGTTAACACTTCTTGAAATGGATCATTGTTGGATATTGTTGATGCGCTTTGATCATGATCAAAAAGTGACTCTTGATGTATGTTGATTTGATCGTTGAATGAGGTAGAAACATCTTCAATCATTGTAGTGGAGAGATTGTCACTGCTATCAATAGTGGTTGAATCTTGATCATTGTCCTCAAAAATTATTTTTCATTGATCAAGAAGGTCTTGGATGAGATTTTTGAATTGAATACAATTTTATGTTTTATGAATATTTTCTCTATGATACTTACAATAATCTCTACCCTTATTCCAAGGGAGGTTTATGATAGAGTTGAAAGAACTCACTTTTGGAAGAGTGATAAGTTTTGCATTAAATAGCTTGTGTAATACGGATTCAATTGGCTCTCCCAAAGGAGTGTATTCACGTTTTTTATCTTGTGAGGTTTGTACTTGTTGAGATTGACCTTGTGGTGATTGATCTTTGAGGTGGTGATTGGGATCATTGTTGATGAACTGTTGATCTTGATATCGAACCTTTTGATATTGGGGATGTTGTTCTTGATGAGGTTGTGGACACAACTCAATGTTTTGATGACATGGTTTAAATAATGGGGGACTGTGTCAATTTTTGTATGGATATGTCTCTTGGTGCAATGAATCAACTATTTTGGTAAGTGACACGATTTGATGTCGCAAAATTTGATCTTGATTTTTATTTTGACACCCTTGATATAGTTGATTTGGTTGTTGGTCAAGCATATTTAGAATATACACTTATGGTTTTTGTATGGGATCATGTACAAATTGATTTTGGACAATATTTTGATTTGGGATGATGTTCAAATTTTTCATTATAGGCTGACATTGAACATTGTTGTGGTTGGGAAACACATTGCTTTGTTTTAGGTAACTTTAATTTTGCATGGTTTTTCCTTCATTTGGATCAATACATTGAGTTGTCAACATATTTTTTGGATTTTGAATATTGGTGTGATTCACAAATGTATCTATCCCATAGTTCACCAAGTTTGGATGTGATATATTCATGTTTGGTAAGTTTTTATTTTGTATATTCACATTTGGTATGTATTGATTTGATGGGATAATTTTGTTTTGTGTAAGGCTCATGTATTGATCGTTTGGTTGATAGATTTGTAGGTTTTGACTTTGATTTCAATCTACCATACCTAAAAATGTGTTCCAAAATTTAGATTGGGCATACTCACATTTTTTTATCATTGGGGTTTGTAGGATATAATGATCCCATGTGTGAATTGTATAAATGTGAGTTTTGATAATCAATTGGTATTGTAAGGTTTTGATAGTTTGGTTGATTTAGATCACTCATGATGTATAAATCAAGTTTATATTCCATTTTTTTCTTGTGTTTTGAGCTTCTTGACAACTAAGGAATTTAGGATCAATGGTGAGATAAAAGATGAAAGGGCGAGTGATATGGGTGTTTGAACTTTTATGAAATTTGGTCAATACTAGACTTAGGGTTTGATTTTAATGTTTTGATTGGATAATGAACTTGTGAATCCTAAGATGGAATTGTGACTTTAGGATAAACTTGTTCAAAGGATTTATAATTTAACTAAATGTATGAGAAAGGATGCATTCCCATACACCTAACT
Organism: Sequoiadendron giganteum; assembly: GCA_007115665.2. Classification (NCBI taxonomy): domain Eukaryota; kingdom Viridiplantae; phylum Streptophyta; class Pinopsida; order Cupressales; family Cupressaceae; genus Sequoiadendron; species Sequoiadendron giganteum. The sequence continues at coordinate 369,829,294 of CM021101.1, read as the reverse complement.
AAACAAGGTGATTTTGATTTGGTTTAATGATTTACCCAAGTCTAGAATATTGATGTTTCCAAAGCTCTAAATTTTTTTGTGGGATAGAAATGATAAATCTTTTGGGATGGATGAAATGATTAATTTTGATCCTAAATGAACCTAATAAGTACTTTGTTTACAAGACAAATATATTGAAGAACATGCTTTACCCTATGAGTATCTCAAACCAGAAGATCAATGTTTTCTTGGAAGACCATAAGACAAAAGATAATAAGCACATATGTGGGGTTCATTTTGATTTAATCTTGAGTAATGACTTGATTTTACCACATCCACTTGTCTTGATTATATTTTCAAACTAAATATATACAACTTTGAACATCTTTCATCCCATGTGGAAATCAAGAGGCTAAAGTTATAGTTCCTTAGGTTTACTTTGGAATTATATGAATTTAGATATAAGTCTAAATATTTAGAAGCCTCTAAAGATAAAATCCTTAGGGACAAGAAACAATATTTGACTTTTCAAATGTATTCACATCAAATCCAAAGGTTTTGAAATATCAAGGATTGTTCAATGCTTGTTTTCTTGTTTTGGAACCAAGCAGTGTGTTAAACTAACTCAACAAGCAACACAATCCTAGCTCAATTGGGTATATTCTTCTTGGTGAGCTGGCCTCATGCCCTTCGTAGTAGAAGAGATGAGTTTACATGCCATTAAGGGAAGAGTGTAAAGGTATGTTAAGAATGAACTCTTAACCTCCACACTTTAACCAAAATCGGACATGGCAAGTAACTTCTTGGAAGTAAATTCCAATGCACCACTTTAAAGAACTCTTTGGAAGGAAAACGTTGGCCACTACAAACAAAGAATTTTAATGAAAACAAACTATGAAACCCATCATTTCACTACCATATGCTGGCCACTTAAGGCTCTTCAACCTTTCCCTTCCAATTAAGGAGAGGGATTAGGTGCAACACGTTGACGCCTTAGAATTGGAGTCACTTTCTCATGATTTTACAACCTTTGATATAGCTCACCGATAAATTTGCTTCAATATCTTGCCTATGATTTTTCTATTGTGGGATGTGTCTCATAGTAAGCCCTCTCTTAAGGGTGACTCAAAGCAATAAAATACACTTTTGAGTGTTTCTCTTCACCCAAGATCGCACGAAGAGCAAGGGGAGAGGATACACACTTAAAGTGTATGGAAACAAGATCACTCACTCAAACAACTTGTTCATTTTATCCTTCAAAGCAAAGTGACTTTATTTTAAGCACCAAATCTGAGTGTGAGTTTACCTTGTTCAATTTTAGCCCAAAATAACAAATGATTAGTAAGTTTGAAGGGTTCAATTTTAAACCAACTTTGAAAATGATATAGCAATGGTTAATTTTAGAACCCAATTGAAATCTAGTGTCCTAAAACATGAAAGGAAAATAACATATGATGGGTTATTTCCCCATGAGTGTCTGAAAACACTATTACAATGAATATCAAGTTCTTTTTTTCTTTTGCTTCAATGATCCATGATCCTCTTCAAACTTGTAATACATACCCAAAAAGTTAGATGAAATCAAGAAAACAAGAAGATATTAGTGTTAGATAAATTATTAAGCATTAAAACCCTAAAAACTAGACATGTTGCAATGCGATTTGACTTTAGGTGAAATTTTGAAAAATTTAACTATACCAAAATTGAGAAAAACTTGTACACCATTTCTTAGATCATGAAATTATACCCCATTTCAAAAAATAAGCTCTGAAAAAGACCAATGTATGACCAAGATATGGCCATTTGAAAATGGAGTGAAAAAGTAGGAAAACGAAAGCAAATCTATTTTCAATAGCGACTCTATTTTGAAATAGTGACACTATATCATTGGAATAGTGGCACTATTTTTCAAAAGCGACGCTTTAGTGAAAAAACAATAGCGTCACTCTACACTAAACCAAGGAGATCAATAGCGACTATGTGATGATGAAAATGACTTTGTTCAAGTAATGGTGATGCTATATTTGCAAAAGCGATGCTCTGGTTATGTCAATACCGACGCCATTTTTTGGAACCTAGAAAAATGTGAGTCTCAAGAAAAAATTTCAAAATGAGATGGTTAAGCCCTTTGTGGCAATGAAAATAGTACTCCCCACCTTTGAATAATAGAGAACAAGGGTAGGATAATTTTTTAATAATATAAAAAAATGGCGCTCTCGACGAGCAGGAACAGGAGCAAAAAACCACAGGAGGTAAAAGGAAAGCATGGGGTGACTTGGTAATGGAGGAAGAGATTGGGAAGAAGGTAGTGGATGAAGCCCTCCACCAAAACACAAGCCACATCCCACAGTGGGTATTTGAAAATGGCAATTGGGTAGACAAATGCAACCCGACGCACTACCAGCTAGGAAAATTATCAGTGGGAATTACAAACATAAAAGAAACCAGTTCGGCAACCCGAATCAGATAACGTATCAAAAGATCAGACAAGAGAAGTCCCCAGATGTGCAGAGGCATGGGTGGTTCTAGGAAATTGGTCGACAGGAAAAACCCTCGGACCAGAATTGGCGCAGTAAAGACAAAATCAACCCGGTGCGAACCAACAAAATTTGGAAAAGCAAGAATCTGGGAAACCCTAATCTATTCAACAATGGAAAACCACACCAACATCTAGGGGAAATTTGAAGAGGGATGAACCAGAGAGACCGGGATCTACTCAATCGGAAAGCCAACAAGAGGAACTTTCAAAACAAACCAAATGAATGCCATGGGCTTCGCCCTCAGGGAAGCAAAATTTTCCAATTTCCATCGAAAACAATTGAATGAAGAGTAGATCGATTGATGGAGAAAGCTATGTTCACCAAATGGATGGGACAAGGGTGGCCAAGTGAGGAGATCAAAGATTGGTAGGAAAAAAAATTCAAAGATCGGGTAAGCATAAGTCAATTACCAAACTCCTTTTAATTCATAGAATTTAGCGATCAAGATTTAAAGTTTGAAATAGTAAATGGAAAAACCCTATTCATGAATGGCCATAGCTTTCACTGCCTGAATTGGAGGGTTAACTTTGATCCCTGGAATTACAAGATAAACCAAATTCCTATCTGGATCAAGCAAATAGACTTGCCCATAGAATTCTAGAACTTAGATGCCTTGCTATGCATTGGGGATGCCCTAGGAGTGTGCCTAGGTGTGAATGAGGAATTCATAAATGGATTATAAGGAGCTATAGCAAGAATTTTGGTGGAAATAGATAAAGGGGTTGGGATCTATAAAAACTTAGAAAGTATGACAAAGTACGGAAGTTGGCAACAGGAAATAGAAATATGGGAAGGAGTTGAGCCTAGGAAATGTCTTTTTAGAGATTCTTCAATGGAGGGACCCTCAAATGGTGGAAATAAATACTTCACAAACAAGGAGAATAGAGGAGCAAGTCTAAACCCTCATGATCCAAGCTTCAAATCAGCAGAACCACTAACTAAGGAAGCCAACTTGAGCTCAGAGCAACAAACACCAGGAGAAGTGAGTCTGAATCCCTATGATCTCGAATCACCAACCAAGGAGGCCCAGGTTGAGGGACCTTGTAACATATAGATAGCTCTCAACATCCTAATGGAAGGGGCCCAAGAAATTCAAAAAGACATAAAAACCCAATTATGGAAACTGACCAAAGAAGTAGGGTTGCTAGAATCGAAACCCCAATCACCTGAAGGGGTAGTGAAAGAGTTGGAACAAGCTTCCCCAATGCCAAATGTCTTTGCTCCACAAGAAGATGAAGATGTAACTACTCAATCAGAAGATGAGGAGAGTTATCTTCACTTGGAGGAAGAATTGGATCCCTAGGAAGAAATCGTGACAGGGGAATTGCTAGAGGTAAGGCAATTAGAACAATCAGAGTCCCAGATAGAAGCACCAAACCTTAAGAAAAAATCCAACAGAGGTAGGAAGACAAACAAAGCCAAGCTGATAATAGCAGGTAATGCCTTAGGACAACAAAAAATCCTAGTTGGGAAGGAGAACATCCTTCCCAGAGCAGAATTAGGATAAAGAAGAACTCCTCTTTCTTTTGTGTCAACACGTATGGACCAATAGCCATAGAAGTAAAGAGACAAGTCTGGGACAAAATAACAAGTGAATTGGAAAACAAAAATAGGGAGATGAGAATAATAGTTGGAGACTTCAATACAACTTTGAACAATGAGGGGAAACGGGGTGGGTTGGAAAGGATAACTGCCATCTAGAAAGATTTTCTAGGAATTCATAGACAACAACCACCTAAAAGATGTGAACACCAAAAATGGAACATTCACATGGTCCAATAGGCAGAAAGGCTTTACCAACATTGCAGAACAACTTGATAGATTCCTACTTTGGGGAGAATGGGGTGATTTGGCAACCACACTTGAAGCCCAAATTCTTCCTCTTACAGGATTAGATCATTTCCCCATTTCACTTACCCTTGGACATGATGTACCACCCCTGGGGAGCCCCTTCAAATTAAAAAAACATGTGGCTAAGAGATGAGCAACTACCAAAACTAATTGAACAATGGTGGAATGAAATCAGATTAGGGGACAACACCAACCTTTTTAAAATTAGCAAAAAACGAGCCCATATCAAAACCAAACTCAAAGAATGGAATACATCACATTTCAAAAATATATACCAAGAGAAGAAAAGAGTGGAGCAAGAAATCAAAATGTTGAATGAACATGTCATATAAAATGGAATGGATGCAGAGGACTTTGAAAATGAAAAATCCCTAAATGAGGAGCTATTAGAATTATTAAAAAAAAAAGAATGCTACTGGCAGAAAAAATCAAGGGAAACATGGCTGAAGGAAGGAGATAGGAATACCAAATTCTTTCACAAATCAACAATTGCCAACAAAAATAGGAACAAAATTTTAAAAATTAAAAAGGCCAATGGCGAAGTTACACAATCCATTGCAAAGGTCAACAAGGAAGTGACCAAATTCTTTGAGGAGATGCTAAACAGGGATTGCCCTAAAAATAGGTTAACAAGAGACAAGTTGCTGAGTGCAATACCAACATTAATCAATGAAGAACATAATCGACACTTATTTCAAAAGATCCCCTTGGAAGAAGTCAGAAAGACAATCTTTCAGATGAACCCGAACAAAGCTCCTAGACCGGATGGTTTCCTTGTTGGCTTCTTTCATAAATTCTAGAACATAGTGGGTGAAGATCTAGGAGCAACAATAGAGGAATCAAGAAAAAATATGACAATGCTGGGAGCAATGAACCACACCTTCGTAGCCTTAATCCCCAAAATAAAGGATCCACAATCAATGAGTGATTTTAAGCCAATTTCCCTATGCAATACAGTATATAAAGTGGTCACTAAAATAATAGTGAACAGACTCAAAGTTGTTTTGGAAAAAATAATTTCAGAAGAACAAAGTGGCTTTGCTCCAGACAGGTCAATAGTGGAAGGAATAATCACAGCCCATGAAACCATCCATAGTGCAAGGAAAACCAAAAAGGATTGTATGATATTAAAACTAGATATTCTCAAAGCATATGACATGGTCGATAGACAATTCCTTCTAGAAGTCCTCAAGAAATTTGGCTTTGGGACAAATTGGATCAACTGGGTCAAAAGCTGCATCTCCACAGCCAAATTCTCAGTACTAGTGAACGACTCAACCCACAGATTTTTCCCATCCTCAAGAGGTCTGAGGAAAGGAGACCCCCTCTCCCCTTTCTTGTTTATAATCATGGCAGAATTTTTGGGAAGAGGAATTCAAACTCTGGTCAGGGAATACAAGTGGAAAGCCATCCAAGTAGCAAATGCATTAGAGCCAATGTCACACCTCCAATTTGCGGACGACACAATCCTAATGGGGGAGGCAAGTAGAAGAGAGGAAAGGATGATCAAAAAATTCTTAAATGAATACTGTAGGGCTTCAGGACAAAGCATCAACTGGGGAAAATCAGAGATCTTCCTCCTAAACACTCAACCAAGCATGCAAAGGATCTTAGCCAGAATCCTGAATTTAAAAGTAGCCTCTTTACTTAGGCGATTCTTGGGAATGCCCCTGTTTGCAGGAATCAATAAAAAATGCTACTGGGAAAACCTAGTTAATAGCTGCAAAGCCAGAATGGGAACTTGGAAAGGAAAATGGCTATCTTCAGCAGGAAGATTATCAATGGTCAAAATAGTCCTGTGAGCCATCCCAGTTTATTCAATGTCCTACTTAAAACTACCTAAAGCAGTGGAAGATGATCTCAACCAGATTTTCAGGAGATTCCTCTTTCCTCTGGTCTGAGATAGGAGATCATAACAAGTTCCCCGTACTGGCCTAGGACAAGGTCTATAGGCCCCAAGATGTTGAGGGAGAAGGTCTCAGACAATTGACAATAATGAACCAGGCCATGGTTGCCAAGCTGGTTTGTGATATCCATACTAAAGGTGATCAGAAATGGGTCAAAATTTTAAGGAGAAAATACCTAGACACAGATGCCCCACCCAGGATTCTCACCATGCCTAACCCCCTAAGAGGCTCAACTATTTGGAACTTCATCCTAGACAACAGAGATATAATTTCTCAACACGTGACCTGGGAAATCAAAAATGGTGAAAGTGCATCCTTCTGGAATGACTCTTGGTGTGGGAAACCCCCCATAGGTAGCACCCCCGGTCTAGAAGCAATAAAGGAGGAAACTATTAGACTATGGGGAGACAAAGTGGCAGATTTTGGACAAAATTTATATAGTCAAGGTGCCAACAAATGGTGTTGGAAGGAAATCCAAACCCTCAGTGATCCCCAAGATCAAAAGGATAGACTATAAAAAATCCTCAAAGATAGATTCTTCATCCCATCTATTGAACCTGACATGATCCACTGGTGCGGATCTCCAACAGGCACCTACAAGGTGAGACTTGGCTACAAGCTGAAGGAGCTAACATTGAAAAATCAAGAATGGCCATGCAAATTGTTCTGGGGTAGGAAGTGCCTCCCCAAGGTAGGGGTCTTTGCTTGGTTGGAAATCCAAGGAAGAATCCTCACAGCAGATAGGCTAGCCACCTTCGATATCCAAGGCTCGGGCAGATGCATTTTATGCAAAGCAAGTGAAGAAACAACAAACCATCTCCTCCTGCACTACCCTCTATCTAATGAATGCTCGAGCACAGTAAGGAATAAACTAAAATTGCAATGCCCCATTCCAACAAACCTATCCTCATGGTTCAAAATGTGGCCACAAAAAAGCTTCAAAACAGTGTTTGGAGGAATATGGCAGACCATCCCTTCCTTGGTAATATGGGAAATTTGGAAGGAAAGAAACAAAAGAATCTTCCAAGACAAGGAACTAAACAAAGAAATATTGTGGGATAAAATTGAAAAGGCTATAGTAGAAGTAGTAAATGAGGATACCCAGACCAACTCATCCAAGTAGAGAATCTTCACAAATTGGGACGATTGTTTAACCAAAAATTTTAGTGGCCTCAAACTGCCACTGATGACCGACAATGGGTCAACCAAGCCAACAAAAAATAATAGGGTGGAGGTAGACTGGTAGGCTCTGAAGCTAGGATGGATCAAAATAAATTTTGATGGGGTGGCTCATGGCAACCCAGGTCCAAGAGGCGCGGGTTGTGTTGCAAGGGACTCCCAAGGCAATCGTATAGCATAAAAATCCTTGCACCTAGGCATCTGCACAAATAATGAAGCCGAGTTCAGGGCTGCATCACAAGGCCTGAAATTGGGAATTGAATTGGGAGTGTAAAAAATTTATTTAGAAGGGGACTCGCTGATAATAATCAATACAATCAGTCGTGGCACCACCCCAAACTGGAAACTAAACCATCTACTGCAGCACATCAAGAACCTAACTGTCAAATTCGAAGCCTTCAAATTCAACCATGTCTATAGAGAAGTTAACAGCATGGCTAATGAGTTGGAAAAATTGGCATTTGAGCTCCCCACGTAGGCTCCACCAGGTGTTGGTGCTGGAAAAAATTTTGGCACCGCAAAACCCAAAAGAAGGCAACCAAAAACACATGACGATGAAAGGATGAACTATGGGTCTTTTTGGAAGTGATAGGCCCATCAGTGGAATGCGAAATGCAGTCTATCTAATCAAGTCCCAAGGAAATGGGTAGATTGAGTGGATCTCAATACTACCTAACATTAAAACACGACCGGTACTCCAGTGAACTGCCAACAAGCTCACATGCATCATCTAACACATCCTTAACTAAAACAATCATGAAGATTTATGGACTACCGTCGTTTAAAAAACTAGTCGAGGTCAGGCATTCACAAAATAACAAGTGTGGTATCTGCAGAAGCTTGAAGAACTCGACTGGTAAGAAATGGAGACGTCACTGGCCCTAGATACTGACAAGCAGCAACAAGCATTCCAAGGGGAAATAACAGACAAAAGGCTCAGTGGGCTACTAGCCTCCTCCCATCTGATCGTGCTTTGGGCAACCAAGAAGGTAGTTGGCCTTGAGTTCCTGAAAGCGTACCATGGGTTTAGGAAAAATGTGAAAATTCCATCCATGTTTTTGGCAGTCATCCTCCACATGAGAGTATCAAAGATATTAGTAAAAAATCTGACCTAGATGGTGTTCGTTTACATGTGGCTAGGATACATTGATGTGGCTCTTGACAATGTGGATGAAAACAATCTCATCCCAATGCCTCAACACTACAACATGCTGAGCATGCGTGATCGTGAGGTAACGAAATTCCCATTGATCAGGTTAGTTGACTCGGAAGGCTTAAAAAAACTATGGGATGAGAGAGACCGGATCATCACCTTTCTTCTCAAAGCGATGAAGCTAACCACCAATCAACCCCATGGATGGGTCCTAAGGTATGTGAAGAATGAAGGGCTCGCAGAAGATCTACTCTCTGGGGATGCCACCGTCTAGGACTTTGGCACCAGCAAAGAATGGATACTAATGGATGAAAAAGACCTTGAGGAAAAAGCACAAGGACCACCTCACTAGTAGTGCAGAGAAGACTACCCGGTGGTTGCAAACTACCTAGCATACAAAAAACAGGTGGTGTCGAAAGATTCTGAGGACGACGCTCCTGAGGAAGAATATGAAGGTTGAAGGTGCACAAGCCTCCGTTAATTTCTAGTTTTCTATTAAGGTTTACTATCTTGAGTCAGTCCTAGGTTCATTATAGTATAGCCTGTGCAAATTCAATCCTTTTTGCATATGTAAAAATAGAATAGTTAGCTAGGAAGTCTTTTAGCAGTTAGTAGTTTATTGGCCATTTTGTCAAACATGGCCATCAACAGCTTATTTTGTACTCTATAAAACTTGTATTTTTTTGGACAATCAATATAGGTTGCTGCCCCTCTGTAGCGGTTTAACTAGCAAAAAAAAAAAATAGAGAACAAGGGTAGGGTTCCTATTTCACACTTTCTACACTCAAGGATGCCTTAGATATCTCAATCTGAATGTGGAAAGGGAGAAAGAGACCTTGCAATAAGGTATCCTATGGTTAGATTAGAGACTAATGAAGGGTTCACCACCAATCTAGGGCTTGGAAAAGATAAGGGAATGCAATATCTAACATTTAAACCTAGTGATACATGAAACTTGAAAGAATGACCTAGAAATGCATATAAATTAGACTAAAAAGCTATAAAACCAAAAGTGTGCACCTAGAAACATGTAGAGGCTTGAATGAAGATTGTAAATGTTGCTAATCCTAAAATTTAGGCCTACTGGGACTCATTCACCAATTTGGGTGAATCGATCCCAAATCAGGGCTTCTGCACAGGAACATGTTTTTGAAAAAAGGGTATCCAAAACTGCGAAAATATCAAAATTGACCTAAACTAGGACTCATTCACCAATCTCAATGAATGATTCTAGTTAGGGTTTTCTAGAATTTCAGAGTCTTAATCTGGTCTTCAATGTCTACTCTTTTTGTTCCACTTTGTTTTCGGATCTGAAACTTTGATTTCAAGGTTGTAGGTGAATTTTTAGTGAAGATTACAACTTTGCAAATGGGGGGACAACTCCAACAACTTTATCCAGGCTTGTAACCTAATCTTCAATGATCCTTCAAGTCTTTAAATCACCTAGATATGCAATTACACAAAGAGAGAGAGAGAGAGAGAGAGAGAGAGAGAGAGAGAGAGAGAGAGAGAGTCTTGATTGTTAGGGAATATGGGTTTGCCTTGGTCAAACCCCTTATAGGTAATTAAACCAAATGATGAGACAATGAAATGAAGGCATGAAACATGAAACAAAGAATATGAATCATGGAAAATGATACCTTGTAAATCTACAACTCAACATGAAATGGCCATGAAGGATTTATATCTTGATCTTGACAATAGGAGTAGAAAAATGCTTGATCTTGGATATTCAAAGCTACATCAGAACACTAGCTCAATAACATGCTTGATACTTGATAATCTTGACATGATGATGGATCTTGAATTACTGTAACAATTGATGAAGAATTCTACCCTTGAATGCCTTAAAAAATAATCTTGGATGCTCTCTAGATGATCATGTGAAGTGTTGGAATTCTTAACTCTTGAATGCTTGACTTGATAAAATGTATAACTTATGAAATAATGGTTTGAAGGCTCATTTATATAGGCAATCCATCTAAGATCTTGTGTATTAGATCCCAAAGGCCGACATACATGAAATTTGAACTTAAAACCCAAATTTTCCCACTCAAAACCTTGAAAATAGACCAAATGGGACTCATTTACCAAGCTGGGTGAATGGGTCCCACCTGGATGGGACTCATTCACCCAAAGTGGTGAATGGATCCCACAGGGCCTATTTTGATTGCTAAAGTGTCAGAGAGTGTGTAAATTAAGTTTATTTGTTGATCTTGTTAGGTTTTTGATTGAAATATGCCTTGGAATGCACAATATAGGGTAATAGGGGCCTATTTATGATGAATGCAAGAGGGTAAAAAATCCCATGTGAATGTGTAAAACACATTACAACACTAGATTAGGTCCACTTAAATTATAAGTCTCCTAAATTTAATGTGAAGGTGTAAATAAATACACTTTACAACACTAAATTATGGAAGATTTTGATTTATTCAGCTTAGAAGGGCCCTAAACCTAATGTGGATGTGTAAAAAAAAATCACAACGTTAGATCAAGGTGATATCAAGTCCACCTTATCATTAATTATTCCCTAATTAAGCAAGGAAGAGGGGGAATCTTTTCCATCATTACACCCTCCTTCTAGTGCCAAAATGTGAATGCCAACCTATACTTTCCTAAACATGAACAAACATACACAGATTAGTCATTCAAACAAGCACAAATAACATTCCCTATGAGATTCTTAAGCATGCTAAGAAGATGAAAAAATGATAAAAAACATGAAATAACAAGTAAATGAACATGAAATTTTATCTAAGCTACTCAAACCATCATCCCATAGGGGAATTGGTGTCACTTTGATGTGGAAAGTGACCCTTTCCCAATCCCTAGTTGATAAGCTCCAAGATGTTGATGTGAAAATGGTGATTTTGATGCAAAATGATGATAACTTAAGCTAAGGTGGTGATGAAAGCATATTGATATGTGATGAATTGAGCATAATAACTTTGCATATGATTTTGGATGTCCATAAAAAAATGAGTAGCGTAACAATGCATAAGATGATGGATCCATATTCAATAGAGGAAGCCTATATTTATAGGAAAAAAGGGTTGAAGAATGGGAAAATTTGAGCAATGTGGAACTAAGATGGGAATCGATAGCCAAGTGACAAGTGTCACAAGACTAATGAAATCCATGGGGATATGTGTGAGCACATTTTGGGAGAAGGGATGTAAGGATGGAGTTAATGCACAGGTGGCTTGTGTAAGAGGGGTGTAAGGGAATTTAAGGAATATGGTTGGGGGTGTAAGAGGGATAAATACCCCTGTAAGAGACAATATGGCATGTAAGAGGCATTAAAGGAATTTGTAAAAGGATTTTAAATCCTTTGGAGGGAAAGTCAATAAGTGGGTTGTTGAGAGAATATTCTCAAAGAATGTGCCTTTGTGAGGGAAAATAGGCTAATTAGTAATTAAAAGAAATGAATTTCATGTACAACTTGGTTAAAAGCTATAGAATTGGATAATGAATATTAGGAGGTAGCTTAAGGATAATTAATTCATAATTAATTAATTTAGGCAAGTTAGGGGATTTATGACATTTATTTAAATAATTAAATATTTTTTAATCAAATGAGAGGACATAGGGGTTTTAATTAAATATTTTTATTTAATTAATTAAATGGAATGGACTTTAGTGAAAAGAAGGTGTATAAATCTGATAAATTTAATTATTTGATTAATAAGGGAAAGTGATGAATTTAATTAAACAATATATAGATTATTTAATTAAATGGTTAGTCTAAAGTGATTTAGGAGGAAATGATGTTAATTAATCAAAATTAGATGTGTAATACCGATCCAAACTATTTAAGTGTCTACACCATAATCCAAAGTTCCTTTTAAATATTTTAATATCCTCTTTACTGTGGTAACATGTGATTCTTTAGGTGTGTGCAAGAAGTTGAGTACACTTTTTGGCCAAAAAGTGGAAGTGTTTTCCATGATTTTCATAATTTGCTACATTTGACCTTAAAATTTGAAGCACTTAGAGATGGAATCTTAAAAAAATTAACTGATCATAAAATGTAGTACTCAGAGCCTAGTTTCCAAATATGTAATTTATTTCAATACCCAGATTATACAAATTGATTTTCAATAGGTGTTTTTAAAAACCACTGTTTAAAAGTCACTTTTTTTACCATACCATGCATGTGTACATCATCCATATTTTTACCTAAATAATAGTATTTTCCTAAATCCTTTTGGGAAAATATTTGCAACTCACTGAAGCATGTTTTTGATTATTTTTGTAATTTTTTATTGAATATTTTTTTTGTTAATTTTTTAATGGCCATATTTTTTGTTTTGAAAAATCGTCATGTATGTCACACATAAGATGACCTAGATTTATCATTTTTTAATTTTTTTTCTCAAATTGAAAAGAATTTTCTAAAGCACATTTCTGTACAATTTTTTTTTCAAAAATTATTTTAATAAAAGTTATTAAAATATTAAAAAACCTTGATATTTCAAGTTTATGGACCAGTTTCATTAGAAATTAATTCAAAAATATATAAAATATTCCAATTGTAAAAAAATTTACATATTTGGAATCTACACTATCTCATCTATAATGGGTTTTAATTTCATCAAAAAATCCTGCAAAAAAGGTCTTCAGACATATATCCAAAGTCACTATTTTCTTGTGAAATTGACATAACCTTCAAGTTGTAGGTCAAACTAGGTCCAAAGCTTAGGTTCGGGTCCCCAAGCCTTTTCTCAAACTGAAAAACAAAGTAAAAACCAACCAAAAATTCAAATTTTAAAAAATGGGATCATGTTTCATAAAAAAAATATTTTTTAATGTTTTTAAGAAACGTGATCCTATTTTTGGCTTAGGGTCCTAAACCTAAATAGGATCTTGTCTATTAAAAAATAGGATCCCATTTTATTAAAGCTGATTTTGGGTTTTTTGCTAAGGCAAAAACTTCCACATTTTGTGGAATCATCTTCTTGCATTTACCCCTTTAGGACTTGTGTCAGTGCAAGATCATTGGGGTCTTTTATTCTTCATTATATTCTTGAGAGTAGCATGGATATTAGTATGACTAGCAGTAGGGCCCAAAGGAATAGTTAAAACTAGGGAATAGACATAAGCATTGAAGTTGCCGGTAACTAGGGTGGTGGTGTCAAGAACTTCAAATTATGGGTCTCTTATTGAATAAAAACAATATTTTTTGGCATAGGGCTTTAGGTTAGCTTGATAAAAAACATATCAGACAATTAGAAGATAATTTTTTAAGTTATCTTCCAAAAAATAGATAGTGTTAGATAAAATTTAATTGGAGTGGAAATAATTTACCTACACATATACATGTACATCCATAAATTATACAAGTATCAAAATATCATGAGGTTTCTATTGATGTTGAATATGAAACAACCTACTTTGAGTCAAATGAAACCCGTGGTTTTAATAAAATTATTTGAGCAACATTTCTATAAGCTAGATCATGAATTTCATGTATAAAAAAATAACTATTGTGGTATTGAGACATATGGACTCTCTCAAATCCTTGAAGTATCACACCAAAAAAGGTAAATTTGTGATATCCCTTTCTAGAATTTTGATATTGTATTCAAACTAACTTTTCTCTTGAGTATTTACCTAGGTGCATTAAATTTAAAATCTATCTTTTTTTCCTAAAAATAGATCATGTAATTCATTTAATAGGCAGTGACATGGAGTCCTAAAATCTATCCTTTAGGGTAGTATGAGATATCATCAAATGTCCCTTTAGATCTTGTGTAGGTAGTTCATCAAAACTAGTTGTAAGTGCATCAAGGTTCCAAAAGTATATGCAAGCCCCATAAGTTGAGTCCAAGAGTTTGTTTGAGCTTGGAGTCAAGTAGATTCAATTTGTGTATCAAGTCCACAATGGATATTAATGAAATAATTTGCATAGGAGAGTACCTTTTGGTTTAACAATTATCTTGGATCTAATTTCTCTTATAACTAGCATACATTTTTGAAGTATATATTTCTTAAGCCCTAGAATTAAAGCCCAAAATTTAGTCAAGAAATATAGTGATGTTTTGCCACATGTCACCTCCTTGCATGTTCTCTTTCTATAAAATTGATTGAATTGGGTGTACATAAGGGTGAAAGGTATACTAAATTTGATAATGGAAATCACAAATGGGTTTCTCCTTACACAATATATTTGAGTTAATTTTGGATCCAAATTATCAATGACAAGACAAACTTGAAGTCTTAATTCAACCAAGTTTATTCATTGGTGAGTTTGACAATGCTAATTATGAAGTATTTTTATGTTTTTCACCTAAGTAGTTAAGTGATATTATTCATGTGTTATTGGGCCTTAGGCACATAAAGTAAATTTCCTCTTTTAGCCCACAAATCATAATATTCTAGGTACCAACTATAGTTAAGATAGGGTTTAAATCCTAAATCTAAATCAAATATCCATCCCAAGTTGGGATATAAAAGATAAACCATATTTTATAAATTGAATTGGATTTATTTTCTCATCAAACAAATATTTTTAGGTGAGATGATTTTTGGGGTTGAATTTACAATAAAATATGGAATAGGAGTTAATCCTTTAATTTATTCTATCAATAGGTTTGAACATCAAGTTCATTAAAATTTTGAAAGCTTGAGTAATTTTTAAGGTTGAAAATGTTGTTTAGCTTGTTGAGGTTGTAGTTTTGGGGAATCTTGAACCCTAACTATATAAGTCACATGGGGATCTCCTTTTGACCTTGTTTATTATTAATAAATTCATTGGGAACACTCATTTTGGTTAGTAAGAAAATTATTATCATCATTATCAAAAGGAATTTTAGGTTGATTTTAAGGGAAAAATCTTCGATGAAAGGACTTTCTCATTTAAGTTTATGTTCATTTTAGATTTTTTTTATAGGTAGCATAAATATTGTTTCAATTTTAATTTTATTATATTGTTTTTTGGTTTCGCATGGGTTTTATAGAAAGAGGGAAGATGAAGATAAAATAACCTACTTATTTAGATGGGAGTGTTCTTCCTATGATCTCACCAATATATTGATATTATACATAAAGCATCATCCCAATATTCTAGAGCATTGACTGTGGAGGGTTGGGATTGTACATATAGACCACTATCCTATCTCTAAGATCATACATAATGAGTAACTTTTTAGGGCTAACTACTTAATAGTGTATAATAGGTTACAAACGGTTGATGGATTCCTAAGCTAAGTTTAAAAAGGATCAACTAGGGGAGTCCTTAAAATACCTTATGGTATGTGAGACCAAAATTTGCGATATAAGGGTGTTTTTGAGGCTTGGG
Source organism: Sequoiadendron giganteum (assembly GCA_007115665.2). NCBI lineage: Eukaryota > Viridiplantae > Streptophyta > Pinopsida > Cupressales > Cupressaceae > Sequoiadendron > Sequoiadendron giganteum. Next base: position 369,813,382 of record CM021101.1, on the reverse strand, counting down.
TATTGAAGGGATGAAACCACCTCACTTCACAATGAACTTAAAACACACAACCACTTAGCCAAGAATAACAACTCCTCCAAGGAATTTATATAACCCACTAAAACATTAGATTTAGCCAATGCTTGGTGATGAAATCCAAGTTGTCAAAGCCTTAAGAATAAGAAAATAAAAAAATCCACACCATTTTTTATTTCAAAGATCACCTCATGAGACGAGAAAAGAGAGCATATGTGGGTGGACTCAAGAAATATAAGTGACTAATTATATTTTATTCTAAATATCACCTTATAATATAGAAGAGATATATACAACTCAATCACACAAATAGACATGGATAAATAACAAAAGATAATTTTAAATTTGATTACAATTTTAGCTTGTTTTATTTTTTTGGTCTTCCTCTATTGTGGCTACATAACAAGCATTATTATTTTTTGAAATCAAAACTATTCATCTTATAATACTCTATTGATATAAAATAATTTCACTTATAAACTTCATTTTAAATAAACAAATTGAAAAAATATCATATTTAAAATAGTAATTTAATTCTACTTAAAAAATATGTGCAATTAAAATTATCTCCATTATAATTTTAAAAAATCACTTCATTGTAAAAATGTTATTGTCATTTTATAAAATGAAAAATAAATAAAAAATAAAATAAAATAAAATTTAAATTAAAACATTAGCAATGAAAACATTCTTGGCTAAAATTTAAGCTTTTGCTAGAAAGTTTTGAGCAATTTTTTTTGAGTAAAACTATTGGTAGCCTAACGGAGTCCTTTATAAAAAAATCAACAAAAATATAAACTTTGCTTCTATGTTTCTCCAATCAAAGGCATTTTCATGAAATTTTGAAAATAAGTTATTTTATAGAGATTAAAATTTAAAATATAGTAATATAGTTTTTTAATATTTTAATTAGTTTTGATATATATTTTTAATTTTTTATTTGAGAATGTCATTATAATCAATATAAGATTGATTAAAAATTAAAAAATATTATTAAAATTAAAACAAAATATAGTGCAATAGAAGAGAATCCTTTTCAAAAGAGTATAGTTTTTTTATATGATACAAATTTAAGCAATAAGTTATGTTCCATTGAAAAAAAATTATTTAAGTAATTTGAATTTTATTTATTTATTTATTAAATATTCATTGATTTTTTTCTCCATGTATTAGATTTCCAAGTTATTTAAGTGAAAAAAAATTAGATATACTATTTTTTGCTACATCCCATTAACCTCACTTATAATTTTTTTAGCTATTATTTAAGATTATTTTAAAATTATTAAAAATTATATCCAACTAATTTTAGTTTTTATTTTTAAATTACAAACATAAATTATACTTAGAATTTCACATTTCATTAGTTTATATCATTTTAAAATTTAAAATATGCATCTCACTTTTAAGAACTCCAAGATAAAAAATTGTATCTGTGTTGCTCACTTTTTTATAAAAGTGGGGCACAATTCTAAACTTCCACCCTACAAGGAAATCGACACAAAGACAATATACAATAAAATATTGAATTACGTGTGATATTTGTTTTGGAAAAAAAACTTAAAACACTTGCAAATTTTAAGCCTTTATAGGAGTATTACTAATAACAGATATGGAGCAATTCTCGAAGCTTAACAACACCTACACAACTCACTATGAAACCTCCATATCAAGCACTCAATAAATAGGAAAAAAAAAAATGAAACCATCAAATGGTAATTAACTATGAGTTAAAATAATTTAAAATGTGATGTCCTAATTCCTAATAAAAATTCCTTGCCCAAATATCAAGATGATTCCACATGTTAAAATATCATATTTCTAACATTTAATAAGCTCCTCATAATCTACTTACCAACTTGAATGTTCTATAATCTTCATTTAAATAATTCCTATGATTTATCATAACATACATCATAAATTGGCTAACAAGTGTATCTCACTCTTATAACTCTCTTATATGTTATAGATGCTCTTAAATTTATGACATGAGACATCCAACTTTTGGAGGCCATAAATTTTGATCTAGAAAGTCAATTGAACCTTTTTTAATTAAAAATATCAAAGATATTTGTGTCATCATAACCAAATTATTATAATTGGGCCAGCTTTGACTCCTTTTTGCCAAAATTAACCTCTAGAACCATAAAAAATGTATTTTATTGATCTATAACCCAATTTTTTTTTTTGTGTTATTAACATTAGGACACAATATTGATACACCTTTCCTAACAATTTTGTAATATAGGGATACTTTTATAAGGCATGCCACTTTGATGATTTGAGATTGCTATATGGAAGAGATGGTCATCAAAAGAACTACCTTTGAGAATGAAACTAAATAATATTGTTATTCTAGAGTTGGCTAATAGCCAAATAACTCATCTAGGATGAAAAATGGAACATTTAAATTTAATTCAAAATATCTCATCTCTTTCTTTAGTGTAAATAGAAGATTTTTTATTTATGCATGTTATATGATATTTTGAAAAAATATAGCTTGAAGAACTTAAAGTGTTTACTATGAGTGGATGTGTGTCCTTAAATAGTCTTCCTACTATATTAATTTATATTGAGTTGAATTACAAAATTTCTACTCACTAAGAATCATGCCTAATATATTGGGAAACTTCCACAAACCCAACCTTTGGTGGTCATTGAACAACATAGATTCATTAGATTATGACCAAGTGGTGGAAGTATAAGGAAGGGTTTACTTTTTTCTATGGAAAATATAATATCCTACAAATTTAACTTTTGTTTCATTCAATAATTTTCATCGAAAATAACATATGCAAAATTCTTATAATTATTTCATACAAGTCTCTAATTTTATATATAGAAAGGCTTAAGCATCCCTACATGCATGGTGTAGACACCTAAAAATGACCAACACATTTCTTCTAATTCACCATCAACTCTCATCACCATTTCTCATCCATCTATCCATTAATATTAATTGAATAATTTTAATTCTTTAATTAATTTAATATCATATTCATTAGTTTTCCTTATCTACTTTAATCAATTAATTTTTAATTATTTAATTATTTCATCATTTTCCATCATTAACATTAATTAAATAATTTTTAACTATTTAATTAATTTATCATTTCCTCTTATCTACACTAATATAATTATTTAATTATTTCTTCAATTTTCCTTATCCACTCTTGATTAATTTTTTGATTTATTCTATCCACATTAATTAAATAATTTTGAATTATTTAATTAATTGTATTCTTCTCATCCGCCATAATTAAATAATTTTAATTATTTAATTAAAAAATATATCCTCGAAAGTTAAATAAATAAATTTAATTTAATTTTCTATCTTTATTTGTTCTAAAAATAAATAAAATGAGTATTTTATTTATTTTCTTATTATATCTTCACCTCATGCACTGGAATTAAATAATTTATTTAAATTCTTTTATCTCCTAATTTAGTTAATTAACTAAAAAACAATATAGTTTAGTCTCACTCACTCTCACTTCACTCACCCATGCATTCAATAATTTGATCCATGCAACCAGTTAACTAATCATCCTAGCCTCTCATCTTAACACATGTCACTTGCACATTCATCACGATATCTCAATCAATTTCATCCATTGATCTTCCAAAGAATCCTACACCATTGATCAACTATCAAGTGAAAGCTATAAGTACATCATCATTTAGCCATTTAAATCTCTCCACAAATTTTGAGAAATCAAGGTTATGCTAAGTTAAGATCAATACGCATACAATTATTACAATATTATCAAGTGACAATGGAGTAGAATATAGGCATGTTTGTGGAGGTAATATATAGTTCAATTTGATTTACTTTGTTTGTGCACACACTCTTGTTGATGTAGTAATTTATTATTGAATTTAGTTTTATTGCAACACTCATTTCCAGTTTCAATAATTTGATAGGCTCACACATTGTATCTTTGAATTTAGTGGTTGTTAGCTTGTTAGTTTTTTTCCATCCTTAATCCAATGGTCATGTAGTTATGTGGAGGTGATTCAAAGTGGTTATTTGTATTGAAAGGTCAAAATGATTGTTTGTATTGAAAGTTAAAGTAATTAATTAATAGGTGGAGAAAAGAACACTTCTATATTTTTTAACACCCTATTTAGATGGGGTGGTATTTCTTTGTGGGTGAAGGACCTACTAACCCTCATTCTTCCAATTAAGAGATATATTTTTCTTAAAATTTTAAAATTTCAATTTGCTAGGATTTTCAAGTATTTGGAAAGCATTCACCAAGTAAACACTTCAAATTTGGTAAGAGTTATGTCACTTTTATATTTTTTTCCAATAAAACAAGGTTAATTGCATCTTAATATGTTCATACAAATTAATAATGAGGTTAACTACTCGCTAATATTTTATTCTTTCATTCATACAAATTACAATCTAGTCATAGTAATAGATGTGTAACAAAACATTTTCACCATATAAACTTGAACCCACAACTATATATCTAGTCAATCTCTATAAAAACTAAATTCACATTATTGTTTTATTAACTAATTTGGAAATAGTAAGATTGATGTAATCTTATAATATTAATGTTCTTAAGTGTGTCAATTTTTGTGTTGATGCAATTTTTTCATTAATGCTTTGATCATTATTTTTAACATTGTAAATTTACAAATTAAATTATTATTTTTTTTTAAGAGAGTTTTATATGAAATTCACATAATTGTTTAGCTACACAATTATAAGCCTTTGGAACCTCTCTCGTTAAGAGTGAAGGATTGAGAGATATTCATTTCATTAAAGTCATCTTGGACACAATCTCAACCTCATCTTTTATGATGTGGAGAGCACTTTAACAAGATTTGGTTCCTACTGGGCTCATTTATTTTCATTCAATTTCTGCAACAAACCAAGGACCCATTGTTGTTGTGACAAATACTACCATTGTTGTTGTGACAAATACTAACTATTAGAAACACTTTTAAAGATATTATAATGACCAAAACAAATCACTAGACACCACCTGTATTTATTTTCTTACACCTTTTGTTTAGCACGCCACATCTGCTGAGCAATTAATTGTAGAGTAAGATAAATATCAACATCTCCCCTTTTTGAGGGTGGCCCGCGTCAAATTTCAAATCTGTGCACAACAAACCTACGCCGTTTGCCGGAGGAATCTCCAGCTTGGGCAATAATTTGCTTTATCTTTCTAAATAAGGATAACTGTAATTTAAAGCTTCGCTGTTACGTGCAACAATCGATGGAACCGCTCTGCACTCTACCCGTTTGATAGCTTTGAATCATGTAATTAGATCAGGGCCTAAAAAGCTTTCACTATAAAGTAAAGGATCCCTTTCTCCTTAAGTTACAGTGGTTCTCACTGTTCAGGCCATGGCAATGTTGAGGTTCTTCTGTTTGGCATCTCTTTGCACTTCAATTCTGGTGGCATTTATTGTATGTCCAGTCTTCAGTTGCGATAGTTGCATACACCGTTCTAAACTGGCCTATTATCAGAGCAACAAGGCTATTAAAGGTAGGCTGAAACAAATTTAAAACTTAACCTTGCATTCTGTCATTTATATGATCTGATTATGTTTTATCATATATCCACAGATGGTGCGTGTGGATACGGTTCCTTTGCTTCTTTACTCAATGGCCAAAATGTGGCAGCTGCAAGCCCCAAATTATATAGAAATGGTGTCGAATGTAGCGCATGCTATCAGGTATGCCATTTTTTCCTTTCATTTATTTAGTTATTTTGGTTTGTTATCTCATTTTGATGATCTGATGAAGAAAAAATTACATTAATCAATTCCAAAAATATACCAAATCGATGTTCTTCATAATACTTTATGTGAATTATGATGTTATGGATTGGATTTAAGGGAAGAAGTTTTGCAGATAAGGTGTTTGGATCCCGGACTCTGTAGCAAGTCATGGCAAAAGATAGTGGTCACAGACCTAACAACAAACAATCAGACGGATTTTGTGGTTCCAATCCATACATTTACAGCATTGGCACTCCCAAATAAAGGCGCTGCTCTTCAGAGAAAGGGGATTGTCGACAGTGAATATGAAAGGTATTTTTAATGCTTACAGATTTTATATCAGAGAGGATTTTATTTCACAAGATCGTTTTGTTATTGAATATGGAAGCATGGATCTTAGACTAAACCTCTTCAAATCGCACCAGTAAATTTAATTCCAGGAGCTTCAAATTTGCTATTTAGGGCATTTTAAATTTTAAACATTGTTTCTCAAAGTTTTAGGGATGACAAATTTTAGAAAATTTAAGAACTTACTGTATTTGCAATTTCAATCGGAATCCTCACCAACTTTGCAATCCTGAAAAAGGAACTTTCCTTTTAAATCTCTTTTAAATGGCAAATGCCAGGGTTTCTACTTTCAGCCCTACAGAAGTTAAATTTGGGCAGTTGTACGTCCTTAAAATTTGGTGTTTTGGTGGACAGGATTTTCTGCGAATATAAAGGACATAATCTGTCTGTGATGGTGGACGGGAGCAGTCGTTATCCCGATTATCTGGCTTTGGAGTTTGTATACCAAGGAGGGCAGACAGATATTGTTAATGTAGATGTTGCGCAGGTAAGACGATTGTAGAATTACAGGTGATTGTTTTCACGAGTGACTAGTTAATACATAACCTTATTTTGCAGGTGGGACCCGGTTCTCAGTGGAAGTACATGACACACAACCATGGAGCAGTGTGGGACATAAGCAACCCCCCAACTGGAGCTCTTCAGTTCAGATTTTTAGTAACTTCAGGGTATGATGGATATATGCTGTGGGCGAAAAAAGCTGTGCTCCCACCACACTGGAAAGCAGGTGGACAACGGTTATATGACACTGGGCTTCAGATCAACCAAACTGCTCTGGACGGTTGTAGTAATTCATGTGATCTGAATCCATTGCTTCAAAACTAGACACCAGCAAAACAGAGGATTTATACAGTGGATCTAAGCTTAGTTGATATCTACCTATTTATATTTATATATATATGAAATTGCAGTAAAATGTTGTCTATACATTATGAATAGTCACTTATGCTTGTCTTCCTATCTCAAACTATATTTACTGATTTAAACGTAAATATTACTAAAATTATGAGGGACTTTTAATGGAATCCCAGCGTTCCTCAAAACCCTTTCCTATTACACTGTTGAAAAGACAATAATGATAAAGGAAAGATAGCGTTGATGTGCTTTACTAGAACACCCAAATGGCAATTTTGCAGGGTAAATGGATGTTTGGTTTTTATAATATTTCATAGTATTATTATATAATTTTATTTTTATTTTTTAATTGTTCTTTCTAGTATATACAAAGTTTTGATTATTTGAGTTAGTATATAGGTTTTCTTTTTCTTTTTCTTTTTTAATTACATTTTTTAGTTTTTTGTTCAGCAAATAGAATGACAAGGAATTGATAGTTAAATTTTACATAATTATCACACAATAATTGATATCTTAAAACTTATCATGGATATTGTATCTATATGTTGACAATTATTACAATAAGTGTGCACATTGGATATTGAGTGATTATGAAAACACCTAACACATTATCTAGAGTTTGGAATGTCGATAAGAAGATATCATTAGAGAATAAAAAACCTTGAATCTTGTAAGAAGGGTTCTAATGTTCTATAAAATATTTTCAATTATTGAATTTCCGTCATCTTAATTAATAAGGTTTGAAAATATGTGCATACTATCATTATAATTGTTATAAACATGATATCCAATACTAATTTTAAATATCTATCCTTATTCTAATTTTTAAACTTAATAAATTGTGTGATTTTGATTAATATTTGAAATCAATAAAACTATCCTCAACTATTTAAATATCTATCCATATTCTAATCTTAAACTCAATAAATTATATGATTTTGGTTAATGTCTAGAATCAATAAAGCTATCCTTCATTATTCAAACAACAAACAAAAGCATTCCATCTAAGTAGTGAGGCAAATCCTTCCCATTCTTCTCATAAACATGTGTAATGAATTCATAGCCACTCCCACTTTGAAAACCATGTGATGTAAATGTCAAAATAAAATATAAAATAAAATTTGTGGGAAGAAAAATAATGCAAGGAAATCATGATAATCGTCTCATGTATGATTCCATCTAGCAATCTATTCAACAAACATCTAGACAAGTTATGTAAAGTGAAATTAAAAAATATGTGATGTAAGTTAATCTCAATGAATGAGATCAACCACCTAGAGATCCACAACTCGACGTGAATAGGGGCAGTTGAAGTTGTGTGTAGTCTCCTTTAACTATTTCAATTTGCATTCAACATGTGTCCTCTTATTGCATTCTCAATGCTTTTTTCTATGAAGTTGATTTTAAATGTCAAGTCTCATTATAATCATTAGCTATGATGATCTTGGAAGAGATCTAGGGCTTAAGTTTAAATGGAATAATGGAAAGATACATAGTGGGTGTATTCATTGTTTCAACCTAGTGAGGACATGTGGTATTATGATGAGACCTACCTCAAATAATATTCAAGGTATTTACAAACCAAATAAAAAATTACCTTGGTTAATATAATACAAGTTTAATTATTTCAATCTTTCTTTCATTTTTTATTTTCCTTTGGTCTCTTGATTGGAAGGGGACCTTTAATTTTCTTTTTGGTTGTCTTCTATTTATCTGAACTTCCTTCAATTTATTTTCCTTTTGTTCTCTCCAAAATTTTCAATTTAATTAATCTATTGGTCCAAGTGGTCCAATGGATAGCTTCTTTGGTTCTTGTTTTGCACCCCTCTCTCCCCTTTAGCTTTTTAGTTAGTTCTTGGTCTGCAACTTATGATTTTTCTCCTTAAGCTCTTAACTATCCGGATGATGGATCACAAAGTGTGCTCTAAAACATTGATGCAAAAAAATTTACAAAATCGAATCCAAAAGTCGTCTAATAAGAATCAATATGGATTGTGGAAATGTGATATCATTAATTGATAAGTATCTTAGTTCCCTATCTCTCTATTCAAAAAAATCTATTCTTTTGTCCTTACGATACAATTATTGGTCCCCCAAGGGTTTATAATAAATAACTTTTCATTTGTAATGAATTAATTGTCATTATGATATATTCCAATCTAATTGGGACCTCTATGTTTCAACTATCTAGTGAGATGAAAGAACATCGTATAAACTTAAAAATATTATGAACATAGTTTCATATCATTAAAATCTTGTTATAATTATGCATGTAAGATAGGAGGTTAATCATGACAACAAATCTAAAATACAAATTCTTATCCATTGTCTAAAGGTCCTCTCAAAAATATGCAATACAAGGAATAATGAAGAGAGAAAATATAATAAAATTATATTCTTATTATGAACAAGAAATACCTGTATAAGAATCTCATCCAATTGAGTTTCTACCTTGTTCTTATTGTATATATTTTAGAGGTAGTAATTGGGTAGAATTATAGATGTTGTAGTCACAAATTCATTCACGAAGCTTTAAGTTGATGGCATAAATATCATCTCTCTTTAATTTGAGTGTCCAAAAGTATTTTTTCATATAAAACACAACTAATACTATATAATAGGCTAGAATTATATATTTCATTATAATTAAGTTCCCCTATTCTAATTCTTAAAATTTAATTTTGAATTTTAAAAGTGTAAACATAAGGTTCTAGCTTCTAGTTAGCCTTTAGAGGTGGTGTCTAGTCAACCCACTCTAGCTTCTTGTTATTTTCATTATAGATGATAACTTGGCATAGATGTTACATATTCTATACATGTTAAATTCATATTGTATAGCCAACTTTATGGTCTAATTTTTGGAGGCATTTATCAAATCAAATCTATTGGGAAGATGAAATAGATAGTAACTAATATAGCTACTTTTAGAATCTTAATGGTTGAATTGATAATAATTGCTCAAATGTGAACAAAGTTTTATATAAAATCTACATAATTTAGTGATTAGATCAACCCCTAACACTTTTTAAGGATGATAATTATAATAAGGAGTATGTTTGAGTTTTAAAATAATTTAAAGTTGTAGAGGACCATGTTACTATTAATTAATAACAATAAAGACAAAAATGTGAATATATCATAATTTTAATTGGTTATTAAAACCATAACCAAATTGTGTCAAGAAATTACCTATTAGTTATTTATAGTAACAATCATATCAAATGTGGCCTGGGGTCTTGTTTGCTGTCTGGGGTCTCGTTTGCTGTCTGGGTCTCCTTTCTGGAGCTTCTCTGGATGGTCGTTGAAGTTGTTTGCTGCTTCTGTCGGCTTTTCCCTTGATCGCTTGGTGACCTTTATTGTCTCCCTTCTTTGTAGCGATGGGGTTCTTTGTTGTGGAATTTTATGGTGGAGTTTCAGAGTAGACGGAGCAGGGATCTCTATTGTTGTTTGCCTTGGTCTCCTTGTTTTCTAGCATGAGCCTCTCTCTTTGGCTGCGGTTACCTTGTGGGACTTGTGGATTGTTGTTTGGGGGGTGATGCCTTTTTCTCTATGTAGGGGGATGGAGCGGCTTAATGTGTCTATGATGAGATATGCTGTTATGTTGTCGTTTTGGCTTCTTTTGGTGCCCGTTGAGGGGTTGTTGGTTTGTCTATTACAGTGTTGCCCTTGCTCTCTCTGGTTTTCTCTATTTTTGGGGGTTGTTGGTCTGGTTGAGGCTGCCTTACATCAGGCCTGGGTTTATTCTGGGCTCTAGTTTCCCCTTTTGGTCCTCCTTGTCAATGATTATGTGGGGTTTCTTATCTCTGTGGAAGATCTCTTCTGTTGTGCCCCTTGCTGATTGGGGTGTTTTATACCTTTTGGACTAGGTTTGGTCTCTCTTCCGGTCTGCTTTTTGGGTCCCCTTCTGGTTTGGGAAGATGACTTTGTTTGAGGGGCTTGTTCATTCTATGGTGGCAACCAATGTTTCTTCTTTGAAGGGTGGTTCGATAGTTTTGGGCCTTTTTAGTTTAGGAGGTTGCTCCCTTTATATTCCTTGGAGACCCTAGGTCTTGGATGGTTGGGCATGGATTGTGTCCGTGTTTATGTTTTTATGCAATCGGCTGGGGTGGACTTAGTGTTTTATCTTCTCACCCTGGTGTTTGTTTAGCTTATGGGGGTGAAACTTGCCCTCTTTTGTGACCTTTCCTCCTTTTTGATGCAGAGCAAGGGTGGAATAGCTTGACTAGATGCAACTCAACATAATTCAACCACTACTTAAGACCCAAGACCCCTGCAATGGTGATTTTCACTAACATGCTAGATTTCCCAACTAGTTCTCTGAAATGATGTTTTCAGGAATATATTCTAGAGAATGTTGTCTCACCTTGAAACCAAGACCTTTTCAGATACCCATTAGGCTTGAATTCATTATATCTCAAAGTTGGCATGGATTGTTTTGGAACAAAATACACTAATTTGGTCTGCTATGCCTAAAACAAGGCTAATTAGGCCACTTTTACAAAGCATCTACTAGGAAACCACTTCCCAAACACCTAAAAACTTCACCAATGTCACAAACCAGTCACATAGGGTAATAATCACAAGAATTTTGTAACAGATCACTCTTCCAAATTGTTGTCCCACTCTTTCACTACCCTACTTAGCCTAACCCATGAGGATGTTAGGCTAGGGCTTTGACAAAAACTCCTCCAAGCTCCATCCCCTACTCCAAAAATAAGTAAAACACTAAGAATGTACCTAAAAATATCATTCCACTAAGGTTTGCTAAACTACAACGGTGGAATGGTCTGAAACCTACATTTTTGTTCTCAAACCCTTGAAAATGGAGGGTTTCTAAGTGGTCTGAGAAGAAATGATTCAAACAAGCTTTATTTTTAATGAAATACACCACACTGAGCTCAAATGAAAGATAAAACATGATATCCACATTTCACATAAGTCTCAACTCATGAAAGTACAATACGAGGTCATACAGAGCTAGCAAACATAGAAAATTGCACAAAAGTTCAGAAAATAGAGCCTTTCTTCACTTCTTTTTGTCACCAAATGCTACAATACCCATGCCTCAAATTTTTTGAGGCCAAAATACTATCATGCATCATTTTTCATCAGTTAAAAAATAAGAAAACACTCAAGTGACCATTCATATTCCTTCTACATACAATTTTGCCAAGTTGCAAAGCAACTTTTCCATTCTTTCACCAACTTTTTCTCAATGCATAAAAATGACCCTACATGACACTAAACATGAAAAAATGGTCTTGAGTTGATGTTATTACATCAACTAGGTGATAAAACACCCAATTGCTAACTTAGACACCTAAATGCATCACTAAACCAAATTGACCATGGTGCCCCTACACCACTTTTCTTGTTTGGTTTTCATGGTAGGGGTATCTTCTCTAGAGGTGGAGATATGTTTTGTTGGAGAGGAGGAAATATTTTGGTGTTGTTACATGCTAGATGGGGTTTTTTAGCCTCTTCCTTCTGGTACCACATTCTCGTGATGCTAAGGGATGGAGTGATTTCCCTTTCTATTGAAGTTTCTTTCTGTTGGTTTCCTCAGTTGGTGTCTTCTATGGAGGTGGAGATTGTTGCTTTAGAGGTGGAGCCCTCTCCTATTGAGGTGGAGATGGAGGCTGTCGAGCTAATGGTAAAAATTTCCCTCTTATGTTGGTTCTTATTGAGGTGAGGTTTGCGTGATCAAGAGAGAGGTGACTTCAGTGGTAAGGGTTCTTATATCATCTTCTCTGATAGAGGGGAGCCCTCTCCTTTTGAGGTGGAGGTTGGGTTGGCTATTTGGACAGGATGGTGTTTTAGGATTGTTGGAGCTTCATAGTGTGCTATTATTTTGTTGCAGTTTGGCTATGATAGGCTGATTGTTTTTTGGCGCATGCAAGCAGTTATTATTACTTTTTAGGGTTTTCGATCCTTGTTAAAACTTGTTTGTGTTAGGTTTTAGGTTCCCTACAAAACCTATTTTCTTGCAGCCTGAGTTGTCTTGCTTATCTCTAAGGGTTGTTGTTGTATCATTGTTGTTGATTCACTAATATCTCTCTATTTGCAACTTGCTCTCTTTGGATTGGGTTTTGGATCCCATCAAAATAGTATGTACCGAGTTTCAGGGCCCCATCAAAGCCTATTTTTCCCATAATAAAAAAACAATCATATCAATTGTAGACATTTATAATTATATGCTAATAGTATAAATTATCATAATAGTCCACAACAACATAATAATCATGTTTTGTGATAAACCTTCCTATTTCAATAATCATATCATGCATGTCAAATGATGACAATATAAGTATTATATGAGTTAACTACTATAGACACCCAAAATTCACCTTTAACCCCCAATTATTCATTTTCATGTTACTTTATTAAGTAAATTAGTATTTAGTTAAGTATTTATGTAATTCACCACCATCTCATATCCTCATAATTAATTAAATAATTGATTATTTAATTAATTACCCTTCCTGTAATTAATTTCCATCTTTTGTCTAAGGTTAATAAAATTAATAACCTTAATTATTTAATTCCTCTAACTTGATTAGTTAATTAATCACTTAGTAAAATTAAGCCCCTATTAAATTTTCTTCTAATTTTTAATTTCATCTCACCTTAATCCTCCAACTTTGAATCTTGGTCATTCTAAATAATGGTGGAAAATATGATGCTTTATCCAACCTAGAGGTCATAGAACACCACTCTTTTCCAATTGTCATTCAAGAATTTCCTAGGATCCAAAATTGGATTGACTATCAACCCATTTAGGTGAGTCAATTGTCAACAAGGAAGACCTAGGAGGGGTTCTTTTAGGCTTTAAATGGTTCACCACCAAGCAAAATCTTGGAAAGACAACTGAACATTCAACTCACAAAACCTATTAATGCAAGCCAAATAATGAGTATCAATGACAAAATTAAGCAATAGCAAGTTAGGATGTGTGTACCTAAGAAGTCTGGAAATGTGATGAGGATTCTAGAAATGCAAAAATGTTGTCAACATATGCTACAGAGGACTAAGATGCCCTTACTATTGTCTTAGTCCCGCTGCTATATATTTGGGGGAAATGTAGAATCTTTGGATGTCAAAACAAAATTTGAAAGAATCTCTTCAAAATACCCTTGGGAGGACTAAGATTCCCTTACTATTGTCTTAGTCCCAATCTAAATTTCTAAAATCTCTGAATGTGATCTTGAGGCTCAAGGTTTGCACTTCCTTCTTCTTGGATCTCAGGTCTTGAAACTTCCAGATCTGGACTGTAGGTGAATTTCTGTGAAGATGACAACTTTGCAATGCAACTTTATAACTTTACAACTTTTCACTTCAAATTATCTTTAAATCTTCAACCTAAACCTACAAAAACAAACACAAACACAAAAGAGGGGAAAAACTTGTTGATTGTTAGTAAATGGGGGGTTTCCTTGATCAAACCCCTTGTTGGTAATTAAACCTTGGAATGAAATGAAATAATGAAGGGAAATGATGAATGAAAAAAGTTATATGTTGCAATTCACCAAACCCTTGTTATGAGATCTACAAAGTTGTATGAGATGGCTAGCTTGAATGTAGATCTTGAATCAAAGGAATGCTTGATAGATATTGACTTGAATTGCTTGGTTGAATCAAAACCCTACATCACAAATGTTAGCTCAAAAAAAACATGATCTGCAAGAATATCTTTGACATGATGCTTGAATCTTTATTATGGATCCAAATGCTTGATGAATTGCTCTTGATCTCATAAACTTTCCCTACGAATGCTCTCATCAACTTGCTAGGTGATAAATGAGTGAAAGAACCTTGTATTTATACTTATCCATGCTTAATATCCCAAAATTACACCACAACAAGTCGACATATGAATTCATTAATTAAAGGAGGCTAAATCCCACCAAGATTTGAAATTAAAATTTGAAAATAACTTAAGGGGGACTAAGATGCCCTAAGTGTTGTCTTAGTCCCGAGCCCTCAAACCCGGGGCAAAAACTCCAAAAAGGGGTCCATTTAAGATGCCTTTGAAATCAGGGTCCCAAGACCTTTGGGGGACAAAGACGCCCTAGGTGACATATTAGTCATGACCCAAAAATCAGGGGCACACAACTAGAATTATTAAATTATCATTTATCCTTTGATGTTTTTCAGGATTAGCCATAAAAAGATATGATTTATTAGGATTGTGGATGCAAAATAGGACCAATTAAGACATAAATAAAGATAAATAAATCAAGGCGGGCCCAAACAAGTGTGAAAATGCAAGGGTATGCATTTTACTACATTACATTTAGCCCCCACTTTAGTGAGAGGATGAACTTGCTTCAAACTCACACTAAAGTAGCCAACCACACAATCAAGAGGGGTTTAAATGTACAAATGCAAGTAATATAGGATGACAATAGCCAAGAGGGTGGATAAGCCCACAAGATCAAGATCCTATGACAAACCAACATAGGCACAAAGGAACACACTTGCGTATGATAAATGAAGCCATAACCAAATTGCAAACACACACCATCAAAGATAGAAAAAAGGAAAAAGAAAACAATAAAAGGAAAAGGAAAAGGAAAAATGATACAGATCAAGCTTTGACTGACCGTCCAACATGTTGTGGACTGGGCCTAAGCTGTTTCTCCAAAAAGAGTTTACAAGTGGAACACATTGTCCATTATGGAAACAAAACACATGCTCACAAGGGCTAGTGAAGCTAGTTGTCCACTAGGTGAGCCCTAGGAAATCCATACCAAAGTCATGCCCCCATGACTATGATAAGTGTTGATCCTCAAAGCTTACAGCTCTCCAACAGCCTTATGGGAAATTCAACGAGTGGGGGACCAATTTGCACCTCATTGAATACCTCCAAGATTTTTATAGAAAGTCAACTCTTCTTTGAGTTTGGAGAAAAGGTAGAAGGAAATGTAAATATAAAACATAAAAATGGCAATGCACCAAAGCTTTTACAAAATTTCAAACCTTCATTCAATTTTATGAATGATCTATTAGACACAGAATGCCACAACCCTTCATTTTTGGAAAGAGAATGAATAACAAAGGCTAAGTAAAAGCACAACGCATTCTTTCAAATCTTATCGTAGTAAGCACTCATTAAGGTTCGATCAAGCATAAAAAGGTTCCAAAAGTTAACAAAAATATTCAAAAATTGCAGAAACTCTTCCTCTTGATATAGCATAATATGAGAAAACAACAACTAGAGAAAATGGATAAGTTTAATCGACATAATCCAATTTATGAAAGCTATCATTAACTCATAAAATCCTACAACATGAAAAATAGCTACTCAAACTATCAAAATAAGCTTGACACAATGTTTTTATCATGAATGAAAATGTAAAGAAGGAACTTGACAAAGGCCATAGTATGCATAGATTCAAAGATTTTGTTTGAACAAATCATATTCAAACATCAAATGAACTGAAAAAAAAGGTGGGATGCCAATCCGATGATAGTTTGAGTGAAAACAATATAACATGCAAGAGAATAACAGTGTTTTGTAAAGCTTTCTATTGTAAAATATTTCTTCAATTGAAGGAAAAAGCTTCTAACTTCTAAAAAATTTAACAACTAAAACTAAAAACTTCCAAAACTTGATAACATATGTTGTCAACATCTATTTATAGTTGGAAGAGAGGAAACCACCACCAATCATCCAGAAGAAAATATTGCTAGATGTCTATACTTGATAACTCATGATCTGATCATAGATCTTGATTAGATTGTGGCAATACTTTCTTATTAATTCTTAACTACCTCATTAATGTCCCTTAGATATTTAGTGAATATTGTACTTGAAAGATAATCAGATCCTAGAAAATAGCCTAGAAAAACCTAATTAATTGGTCATATAGATTGATGATGCTGACTCGAAGGTTCCACCCAGCATGCTCCAACAAACCCCATCCAAAGAGATCACTCCTTAAATCGTAACTTTCCCAAAGCGAAGAGATGACGTTTCGAGTTGGTGGGAAATATCAAATTTGTGAAAATAGCCTTAGATATGGGTGTTACCACAATAGTGTGTCTCACTTTTGGGACATGCTGATTTTTTCCTGAAATCACTTTTTTAGAAAAAATAATGATTTTAGCCTTGAGAGGTTCCATCTAAAGGGTTTTAATTTAAGAAGGATGGATAAGACCCCCTTAGATCAAACCCCCTTGGATAGAACCCCTCTAGTATTGAATCATACCCACAATGAAGTCTCCTTCGCACCTATCATTTGAATGGTGGCAAAACAAATGTTTACTTTACCTTTTGAGGGATTAAATAACCTTATTTAGAAATGATCTTTTGCAAGATTGTAGCCCTTAAAACGAACTTTCCAACAAGTATAGTTTTGATATACATTTTCATTTTATCTTGCATTTAATTTTTATATTTTACTAAACATAGGTTTTTTCTTAACACCAAGCTCTTCGTTCTATAGAAGTTGAAAAATAGTAAAAAATAGTAAATTGTTTTCAAAAAATATCCTTTCCCTAGGTATTGATGTCCTTGTTTCACTAAAAAAGAAAAATTGGATTTTGATATATGCACAAAAAGTTAGGTTGTACGACACACACGCATGTCCAAACTATAGTTACAGTGACTTCAAAAATTAATTAAAAAAAAATGTAACAAAAAATTATGAAAAAATATTCATTCCTTAGATATTGATGTTGAGAATCTATATTCCAAAAATTAGAATTTTATCCTTTATAGAAAAAAGTTATGTTGTACGACACAAACATTACTTTTTGAATTTTTTTTTGATCATATAAGAAATATTTGCAGGGCATTGTACCCTTTACATGATGAGCGTCAAGGGACAAAAAGGATCAAGACCGAAGACAATGAAAAATAAATAAAAAAGAACCAGACACAATAGACTAACAGCTAACCAAAACACCCAACTGATGGAGCAATAGCAGACTAGCTAGCATTCTCCCAATTTTGAGAGAGGAGGTTGGCAATATCCTCCCTAGCCTAGCAGGGACCTTCCTCTGCATCCTTCTTATCCACCTCAACCTTAAGCATAGTATAGAGGGTACCAGCCACATAGTGGATCAACTTGATAGTGAGCCTAGACTGACCACTGATTTTCTTCTCAAGCTTTTCCACACATTCTAGAAGCCTATGTTGATCCCCCGTTTCACCACAGTCTTCTCAATGTCAACATTCTCCACCCTCTAAGGATCAGAGGACTAGGAATTTTTCTATTTAAAACTAGTTATTAAAGGAGATGTTGAAAGATTCATGATTTATTTCAAAAAAAAATTAAAAAATATATTTAGAATCTACACAAAAATTGTCACAAATTAGTAACTCACATCATCTTCAAACTCTTAATGGTTTAGCTGCTATAGGTCTCAAAAGATGAAGATTTAGTTAAAAATATTGATGTAAATGTCCATCTTGGGAAAAAAGTGAGATGCAGTATTGTGATTTCACATAGACAATTCCTGCTGAGCTCACACATGCTCCAACTTGCTCTCGAAAGGAAGATGATAAAAAAAAGCCATGTAGCCACCATGTGGCATATTGCACACTTTTGGAGCAACTTTTAATTTAAGCACGGATCATCCCAAAGCTGAAAAAAAAAGCCGAAAACCAAAAAAAGATTAAGGGAAAAATTACTTTACAGTTCTGGCGAGTCATAGGGGGCCATTTCTTATGGAGGCATGAACCTAGAGCTCTGGGAATTCCTGGAGTTTGAGGAAGGAAAAATATTGCTCCTCCCATTCCAAATCAGTGGGCCAGATAAGAGTGTGAAGAATCTCATATTCTCAATCCAACTCAAATATTTCCTTAAAATAAACACTTGCCCACCTTGATGAGACAACTCTAATGAGGTAATAGAGCCAAACAAGGGGAAGGATCTCATTCTTGATTTCATCAACTATGGGAATCAAGCTTAAACCTGGGAGTACTATAGAGGCCTGGGATTTATGTTTGATTGCATCTGTGATCTGCTCAATTGACAACACTCCTTCGTCTGATGAGAAGAGGGCGGGTAACTCAGAATCAAGCAACACATTGAACCCCCTTTTAATCGCATTCACCTTCTTGTTCAACACCGCTTGGTGCTCCTTGCTTTTTATGTGACCTTATGGAAGTTGATGAATTCACCTTCCCTTCTTGAGGCAACCCTTTGATCAAGAATCCCTACATCTCTCAAAACCTCTTCAGTGGCCCTACATAATCTAGAAATCAGATTTTTAGATTCCAAAGCTCGAGGAACATATATTTGTAGTATTTGGTCAGCCATTAGCCCAACCTTTTTGTTTAACTCTCGAGTATCCCTCAAAAATTGCAAGATTGTTCTTAGAGAAGAAATTGTGACCACGATCCTTTCCCAATGTGAGGCTATCAATCTTTTCAATGTTGGGAGGATCCTAGATCCTTGCATTGCGGTGAATTCTCAATGGAATCAAAATTTCATTTATTTCACATTCTCCTCCGTCTGGCCTTTCTCCCAGAGGGCATTTACTAATTCAAAGTTCAATCTTCTAACCTCTTGGTTGTGAGATTGTAGAGCTTTCTCGTATCTTGTTTCTCTTTTTTTTTCATTTCTGCTTCTACCTAGGCCTTTAGTAGACTTTCGAAAGCCCGAGATTGGGTGCTATCCAACTCCTTCTATGTATTTTCCTAGATATGTTAGCACTTTGCATTATTCTGGCACTCAATGGCAAGCTCAATTCTTAACCTTTCAATTTTAGCATATAGTTGAATTTGTTCATTCTAGGCTTCTTCAAGCAACTTAGTTGCTCCCCCTTGTTGATCCTGTATTTTCCTTATGTGAGCCATTTTGACATCTCTGGCCCTAATTTATGACTACATCCTATTCATTGTATCCCTTATATTTATCAACTCCACCTCGTGCTTCTTCTTGATTTCTTGTCTAGCCTCTCATAATCAATATATACTACTTTCTGAATGGCCTTAGTTAGAACTACCTTGTCACGCGGGCGAGTTTCATTTAAGTCTAGACCCACAACTTTGATGTCATAATCCTCCATCTGCATCTCTCCCTCGGGCCTGGATACGAGTGACTTCATGGTAGTGATCATCGAATAATTTTGTTCCTCATTGAAGCAAGCTTCAATCTTCTTAGTAGTTGGCTACTTGGCGGATTTTATCTACAATTTATGTTTCCTAGCCTGTCGGGTCTACTTTGTTGCATCAAAATGACCTTGGAGACTCTATGAGGTGTCAATGCTTTGTGCAAAAATGGAAACACCTAGAGGGAGACCAAATCGGGTGATGGAAGGAGAACCCTTGACGGTGTGGTATTTTAGAGAGGCAAAGGGAAGTGTTATCATAGAAAATGATTGGATACCATATGTAGATTGAGCAGGGGGAAAATCCATCAGAGTAAAAAGGGAAGCAGGTGGAATGAGAGATGTTTTCCTGGAAGACGATGGACTTGGAGTAATGGGCAACATGGACATTTCAACTCTTTCAATGGGGGCTCTTGATAGGGCAATAAAAGAATCAATCACGATTGATGCAGATGATGCTTGTTCGACACACAGGGTTACTTCACAAGGTTCATTGTTGAAAATGGCTGAGGGTTTATTCAAAATAAAAAGATCAGAATCTATGGATGGATGACCTTTGTTTGCAGATGAGGATGAAGGAGTAACTAGAGACGTAGAGGAAAAATGAAGAGAGGAAGTGAGACTTACCTGGGCCGTTGCGGCTGAATTTTTTTGTAGAGAAAACTCCACTTCTTCTTCTCCTCTAGCTAATGCACTGGATCTACCTAGATCTTGGACTCATCTCCTCCTCTTTGCATGATCGAAACTAGTAGATTTTGATCCCTTGGCAATCGATCCTACCAAAACCTAGACTTTTTTAACCACACCGGACCTCTTTGGGGACCGTTGAGCTCTTTTTCCTTTACCTCAAGCACTGACAGAGGACGTGACTTGTGAATCCCTTTGTTTCAATCCTTTTCCTCTACCTAGTTCTTGCGACTAGGAATCATGGCACATAAGCTCTTCCTCTTTGATCTCATGGCTGGTCATAGGGTTACTATTCTCGATATCATCCTCATCATAAATTTTGTCAAACCTTTCATCATGTGGCCAAAGATTTTCTAACATTGCATTGGGGCATCTCATTTCTTATTAGAACCTCCAAAAATATGCTTTCTTTCTCTCTGACCACCCTAGATATTTTAATTGTGTGCTGAGGGATTTTCCCATTAGGAGGTTTCCCTAATATTCCATAGTCTGGACATAGAATTTTATCCATGGTGGTCGGTTGAATGGTATGTGGTCCAAATCAAGATATATTTTTTGCCTCCTAGGTTGGATCCCTCCTCAACTCAAAATACTCCTAACTCTCATGTTTCAAAGTCGAGAGGTACCTTGTCAGGTTATAGTCCCATTTTTTGTAGATAAGGACCAAGACTAAGTGATCTAGTTTTTTAGTGATTACCTCTTATGCCTTCTATGTTACCAGTGTTACCTAACTATTGTAAATATTGAGGAGAGTTAGAAAAATCACTATTTTGTGTCTTCCAAAGCCATAAATTTTTTCGGAAATAGTTTCCTATCAGCATGCCTCCAAAGCGAAAACCCAATCCTTTACAAACTTAGGCAGCCTAAAAGGCTCCAGAACAAAACCATGGAATCTGATAAAAGTGAAATCCTCACCTAGGAAATAATCCATTGTTATTGGTGAGCCTTTCATCCATTGCATGACCTCAAGGGAAAAATGGCCCAAAGGGCATGGGAACAAATCTAGAAGCACTGGCCTCATGAAACAATTCACAAACCAATAGTAATCCCATGTCTTTGAAAGCACATGGGTCCAAACCAAAATTGTCTGTTATAAACCCTTTACATAAAACCTAAATAATGACACATTTTTTTTCCAAAAATTCAAAATTTTGGTGCAAGATTAAGTGAACCAAGAAAGAAGAATACATGAATTTACATTCAATATTGTAAGCCCTCAATTGTTCGAGCATGCCTTCAGTTATTGCATTAGAAAATTCATAGTGCTTTTGGGTCTTCTCTTTCTTAAGCATGAAAGCCAAGCCCATCTGGAAAGGATGGAACTCTTCATTGTCATCAAAACTGTAAACCCAAGCCAACATCGAGAAAACAAATTGTGTATCTTGTCTGAATTTTCTACATGCCAGAGGGAAAGGAAACTGATTTCCCTCCGGCGTTTCCCTTGTTTCATCCTCATAAAATTGTGTGTGCTTGGTTCTGGTTTCCCATAATCCTTCCATCTCTTCCTCGTCAAAATGCTTGAAGCCCCAGGTTGTAGGAATACATAACATATCCTAGATGGCCGCTACATATATTGTAACCTTTATCCTATTGCCAACAATAAACCCTGCCTCCTTGTCGAATCTTTTAGCACATGCATCTACTAGCTCCGGGAATGGGTGTATAGCGAGCAACATGAAATGTGGCAAACCAAAATTCCAAAGTTGTGATGTGAAACCCTCAACCGAACCATGTTTAATCATTCTTTGTAATTCCCCTTCCCTAAGGATTTTAGGGTTAGCCATCAATTTTGGGTCGAAAATATTGTCTGTGAAATCTTGCACCGTCTCTCTTTTGACATGTTCACCTAGTTGCACTAATTTGGTATAATCAAAATTCCATTCTTCTGGCACTGAGGCATCGGAAAAAAAATACCTCCAAAAAATATTAATGTAACCTGGCTTTTTGGATGAGGTTCCAACCTTTCTACTAGATTTTGATGCTTCCACCATTGTTGTACCAAGAAATTGCAGAGAGTTTCTTCAATGAAATAGCCACTTGTTGTTTTGCTACTTAGCAAAATCTTCTTTTGGGTGCAGTAAATTATTTTGTACATACATGTAGTTAAGGCTTTGTCATTACCGTTGGTCCACTAAATGTTGCCACTTAGGTGATATGTGTGGATTTGGGATCTGTATCCCTCAAGAATGCAAAATTCACCGCGAGAATGGAAATAGTACATTCTTTCTACCACCTCTCTCACAAATAAGCCAAACATATTATAAATCATGTTTTTAGCTATGTGAAGTGTACTTTGAAAATATGTGCCTATTTAATTTGTTAGAAATTAACGCGCTAATCAACATCCTTTCATATAAACAAGAAAACTAGTGTTGATGATGGAAAATGACACATGGCATCGATCAACCAATGTGAGCATTTACTCCCAATGTTCGAATTTATTTCTCAAGGCCTCTTGCCATATTTCTTGTATGATTCGCCTACTACCTTCTAGCTACTTTGATATTTTCTTTGTTGTCATCCAGAAAAAATGGATTTTTAATTAGTTGGGTTTGTCGATGCATCTTTTCTATAAATAGATATGCCACCTTATTACAATATTCATTCAAAAATAGCCTTTTATTTTAGCAAGCTTTTCCTGCTATTTCCCATTCCACTAGCCTTAGCTTTTACTATCGTCATGTCATCTGGTCTAGGCACTCCATTCGGCTCCTTCCATGAAGGCTGCAATACTCCTTTGTGGGAAAAATTACTAGCAACCAAATCAAGCTCTTGGTGAAGAAGAACGACTGCCTCGTTGTTGTAGTGTTCAAGTGGGTTCTCAACAAGGACTATGTGAAGGGCGAGAACCAGCCGCGCCATAACTCCAATGTTGTTTCCTGCTTTGTGGCCTCCCTTCTTAACTTGGATATATCCAAGCCTTGGATAATTGCATTGTGTCATGCCATGTTTGACTCTCTGTACTTGGACGGCCTCAGTGAAATTGTTCAAGTGGCTATCCTTTGTGGTGGTATTCCAAGCACTATGGACCTTTGCGGGCATGCCAACTATGGAGAGGACATGGTTTGGCTGCCTCTGCTTACTAAATTTCAAACCATGGACCTTGAGAGGCATCATTCATCATCTCATCCTACGGTCAACTTCCTCCTAAGGGATTTTGGCATGGAGCGCATTGGTGGGATTGACTAGAAAAGCACTTTGAATTCCTGGTGTACAACTGCGAGAATGAAGACTGAGGTCCTTGGTGTGTTGGGCATGCATGTGTTGTTTTGATCCCCATTTCACCCTATCAAATAAGAAGAAGAAGAAATTGACGAAGAGTCGTGCTTAGCGATGGCTAGAGGCTTGTGAATTTTAGTATTTTTTTCTCATTGCCTCTTTTATTGCCTTTTTTGCAGTATAGCTCTTTTTAGGTGTTCAAAAGAAGCTTCAACTTCTCTCAGAGCCTTGGTCTTGTACTATAATGTAAAATTTTCAATGAATATAATATAGTATCTTTTATGTTTCTTCCAACATTATTGTCATTGCTTATTCTCAAAATTAAGTCGTATTTTACAAAAAAATTACATATGGTACATAACTATGAATTTTTTTAAAGAACTTGCACATTTTAATGGAAAATTTTTAGATAAATATCATTTATTGGTATATCTAGAACATTACCTTCCATATATTCTAGCTCATACACATTATTTTCCTTGCACATGTTGATACGGAAGGTCCCTTCCATAGCACTTCAAATTTTTTATGTTGTCCCAATTTCACAACATGCTCATCATACTTAGTACCAGGCTTCCTTCCCTAAAATATGGGTTAGACGTATTTTTTTCAAACCATTTTTTTACTATCTGTTGGCAACCAATCATAACTTCAAATTTTTTCCCCTCTCTTCCTCAACATTTAGGAGTTTCTCCAACCTTACTTCCATTCTGTTGTTTTCTTCTACTTCCAAGGATTTTAATAGTTGCAAGGCAGGGATCTATATGAAAATAGGTAAAACTACCTCTTTCCCATATACTAATTCATAAGGGGAGTCCTTCAAGATTTTCTTGGGTGTAATCTATTCAGCCCATAGAGTGGCTCACAAGTATTTGTTCCAGTCCCTTTGTCGTTTTGACCCAATGTGCTTGATTAACCTAATCAACTTTTTGTTGGTTGACTTTGCTAACCCATTTCCTTGTGGGTAGTAATTTGACAAATTTTTAAGGTAAACCCCATGTTTGAGAGAAAAATATGACATCCCCAAACCCACAAAAGCTCATACATTATCAGATATGATGGTTTTTGGTGAACCAAATCTTGCTACTAGCTCTTCAAGGAAATTGATGATCTCACCTTCTGTAGAATTTTTTAGGGTGACATCCTTTGGCCACCTCATGAAGTAGTCAGTTTTCATAAGGATCCACTTATGGATAGCAATGGAAATAGTATTTATCTTGAAAAAATCCAAACCCCATTGAGCAAAGGGTTCCTTAGTTACAATTGGGTTCAAGGGCAAGGCAAAATTATTTCTTCTGCCAACAAAATATTGGCACTAACTACACTTTTGCACCAAAAGGTGCACTTTGGAAAACATGGAAGGACAATAATATCCTTCTCGCATTATCTTCAAATTAGTAGTCTTGGCAGAGAAATGCCCACCCTATGGACTGCTATGAAATTCATTAAGAACTCTTTCCGCCTATGGCTTATTCTGTTGGAAAGTATGCCTCAACTTTCTGGCTTGAAATCTCTTGAAGACTTGGCATTTTCTCTTCAGTTCTAGCCTTTAACACTTTACCATGGGGAACATTTAATAGAGGCATGGTGCGCGGTTTACCGCTTTACCATGGGCCTCTGTTGTTTGGTCCACGGTTGGGCAGTGTTACCGCCATACCGCAACAAACTCCTCACTATTCGGCGGTTGCGTGGTGAAGGTTCAACGGTCGACACAAGTGGTACCTCCTTACTGCGGAGGCCTTTGGGTCATGGCACAGCTATGTGGTGTGCTTGGTGGTCGGCTTGGGTGTTTACCACTAGAGGATTTGCGCTACCTCGTGGTTGCGTAGTGGCACCGCCATACCGCGAGGGCCTTTTGGCCCTAATACGGTGGCGTAGTGTGAGTACCGCGATACCGCGAGGGTCTCGTGGTTGCTAGGTGGTTACACGGGGGACATGGTAGACAATAATAGATGCTTACCGCTATACCGCAGAGGCTTGTTCTTTAAGTTGCGGTGGCACGGTTGATGGCAACGATTTGGCGAGCGGGTTGTCACCGTTGTACCGTGGGTGTATTCCTGCTAGGGCATGATAGTGCGATGTATACTACCTTACTACGGGAATCTGATGGATGGCGAGTAGTAGCGCAATAGAAGGAGCTCGAGTTTTGTTAAATATTTGGGCGATAGTCAAAGCGATGGATGAATGGAATGTCGACACGTGGCATGATGTCATTCGTTGATTTTACATCATTTTTGTAAATCAACGATTATTGGCCAAAAGCTTTATTTTTTGGAAGTGATATATTTTCATTAAATGAATGATCTAATTCGAGAGGTTGACAAAGTGGAGATATGACTCTGTATCCTGATTTAATGTTGGGTGAATCAATGTGTGCTAGATAGTGGTGCACGTTATCAGAGAATGATGGAAGCTTGTCGATGGGGTAATTAAATACACCCTAATGGTTATTGGTTGAACATGATAAAGAGGTCGATCAGTGATGTAGATCAGATCATGTAGTGTGGGTGTTCGAACAGTATGCTTATTGCATTGTAACCATGAACACTAAGACACACAAAACTAAGAAGATATGAACCTGAGTGGCTGTGAGGCTATGCTGGCCGAAAGGTTGGCTGAACGAGTGGGCTGGTGAGATGAAATGAATCTGCACTATATGTCATGTGAGGACATTGTAATAGTGTGAGGATTTTGTATAATGGTGTTGCCTGTATTCTCTAGATGGACAATCTGTAAACTTCTAAAGAGCATAGCTCTGAGATTGTATAGTAACTATTTTTTTGCTGATTAATACAATTGAGTTGAGTGTTTTGGAGGGTGGGGTTTTTTACCCGAAAGGGTTTTCCCCACATAAATCTATGTGTTCATTATTCTTTCTTTCATGTTGTTTGATTTTGTAAGTTGAATCTATGTATGGTGTTGAATCTGGCTTTACCTGCATGTACTTTTCCCAGAAGAATTAATGGGGGAAACAATTGTGTATGTTTCCACTTTATGTCATAGTAGTTTGTGTCTTTGAGGTGATTTGAAGAAATTAAAGTCACTAAGGCACTATTGTTCTTAGATTTTTCATTCTAAGTTGACCCATTCTTCCCCAACATATTCAAGCATCGGAGAAAGACATCGTCATAATTTATTTTAAACAAGGTACCTTCAATTAGTACATACCCAGTGTCTTGCAATCAATAGTATCAAATTTTGTGAGGCAGAAGGTTGTTCAGGTACTGCCCCTTCTGCATATACTGCATTTGATCTATCACCAAGGACTCATTAGACTCAAATTGGTTTTTATAGACATGATCAGTCTCCTTCTTAGCTAAGGAATTTGCTTCCGATGCAAGATATTCACACATACCTCTTACCCAAACCAACTTGGTTGGTTTAATATCCACATTGTATTCTAGGATCTTAGTGATCTAGTTGGCTTTCTTTTTAGTTATTTCACCCTAAGTGATATACTCCTACACATTGGGATGTGCAACCAAAATGGTGATTCTATTGGCTGATACCAGGTGTCAGAACTTCTTTAGGCTTTTAACAATAGAAAAAGCGTTCTTTTCAACAAAGTTATACCTGGCTTCATATCCTTTAAGAGTCATAGAGTGAAATGCAATGTGATTCTCTCCATTATTTCCTTCATCCTTTTAAGTGAGCATCAAAGCTATGCTATGTTGGCTATTGTACACATAGAATAAAAAATCTTTGGAAAAGTTTGGGTTGGCCAACATTAGGGTGGTAGAGATGGCTACCTTTATCCACTCAAAATTTGTTTTTCCTTCGAGGGTCCATTTGAATATTAGGTTCTTTTTGAGCGTTAGCGTGATAAGTCTCACGATGCCTGTGAAGTCTGAAATAAACTAGTTGGAAAAATTGATCTTCCCTAGAAAAGACTGCAACCCTTTCTGATTTACTGGTAGAGGAAACTCCATTATAGATTTCACCCTTTTAGGTTCTATTGCTATTCCCTCTTTCGATACCACAAAATTGAGTAGCTTGCCTTGGGTACTCTAAAAACACATTTTTGGGATTCAAGGAAATCCCAAACCATTGAAATTTTTGGAAAACCTTTTCTAGATTATCAAAATGATTATCCTTTGATTTTGAAAAGACCATCAAGTCATGCAGATATATTAAAATAATTTGATTAATCAATCCTTTGAAAGTGATATCCATTGCTTGCTAAAAAGTCACACTAATATTTGAAAGTTTGAAGGGAATCTTTGAGTATGTGAATGTTCCCCACTTAGTAGTGAACATTGTTTTATGTTGGTCACCTTCTTTTACATATACCTGGGTTATAACCTAAGAAACCATCCAGAAATGAAAACTTTTCCAACCTAGCCATAGTTTGTAGGATTTTCTAAATTGATGGAAAAGGATAGTGATTTTTCAGTGAGGCTTTATTTAAATCTCTGAAATCCACACAGAGCCTAATGTCGCCATTCTTTTTTTGAACCGGTACCAAATTAGATACTCAGGTGGAATGCTTAATCAGTTATATGATCCTTGATTCAATTAATTTGGTGAGCTCTTGTGCCATCAATGTTTTGACCTTTAGGTTGACTGGCCTTTGTTTTTGTTAGATGGGCTTTGAACCTTAGACCAAGTCAATAGTATGTTGAATTATGCCCAAATCAAACCCTCTAAGATCGCCATAGGTCCAGGCTACAACCCTATCATATCTAGAACATAGACCCTTTAGTCTTTCCTTATCCTTCTGTGAAATGTCCCTTCGAACCTTTAACTTTCTACCGCTTCCAACATCGAGCTCTTCATAATCCCTCTTGTTCGTAGTGAACCTTTATTTTCTATTTATTGCATCTTCATAGTCAAAAATATTTTCAAGAGAGATTAAACCTCAAGGAAGCTTATTTCATTTTAACTAGATCACCTTCCCTTCAGAAAGCTCTACTTTAGAGCATGAATAGTAGAATTTTCTCTTGTTTTATGTAAAAAGGTGCCAATTTGTATATCATCCTCAAATACTTTCTAGTTCTGATCATTGTTGGGGATCACTAGTCATATGATGATCTAACTACGTTTTGCTTCATTGTTGAATTGGAAATTGGTTTAGACTATGAACCAATAGAATCCATTCGATCAACAACCTCGTTCTAGGAGCATGGGATAACTTAAATGTTAAGAGCCTCAAATCTCTTAATTAGATCTCATATCTAATTTTAGTATGACTTCATTCTTATATTCTTTGTAGTCGCTTGCCTACAGACCTAGCTCACGACCAATTCAGAATCTCCAAAAAATTTCATTCTCTTTACACCCATCCATTCTACAAGGATCAAACCATGAACCAAGGCTTCATATTCTGCATTATTATTCAAGCATGGGAACTAAAAAATGAAAATCCTTGAGGGTCTTTGGCCATGTCGGGAACACTAGTCAGACACCTGCTCTAGAACTAGCTTTGCGTTTGGTACCATTGAAATATAATGTCCATAGACGGTTTTCACCCAAAACATTATGTTCCTCCCAATCCTTTATCATTTTTGGAGAGGCTTGATCATCATTGAAGATTACATAGGTGCCTAGTCTCGTCGCATGAAAGTTTCTGAATGGTTCTGATTCAATGAATTGGTTGATAAGGACCTCCTCTTCAGGGGTCCGATCACTAGTTTCTTCCTCTTCCTCCAACATCTCTACACAATACTTTTGTCTTTGTGAGAAGGAGGCAAACGCTGCTTCAAAACATAGGATTGAATTGTCTGCTATTTGTTCCAGATTCAAAGATTTGGGAATGATTTTCATCTTCCCCCCATGCTTGGTCCTTAGTATCAGGTGAGACCAATCAATCTCTAAATATCTACCAAGCTTTTTTATAAAGTCTCTTGAAAGGAACATTCCAAATACTAGGGGGATGTCTATCACAACTACTTCTTGTGTGACTGTTTGGCTTGGACATGAGAAGAGGGTTAAGGATAGGTCTTTGATGTAGCTAACGGTTGGAACCTTCTTCCAATCCAATTGCATGATTCACTTCTCAAGGGGCTCATTTTTAAGTTTCATTGCATTGACCACTTGTTTAGGCATGATTGTTGTACTAGCTCTTGAATCAATCATGTTATTATGTAAAAGCTTATCTCCCACAATAAGTGTTAAAAAGAAAGGCGTGGGCTTTGGATTGCTTACCTCTTTCTCTTTCACATTGGTCGTGTCATTCAAATAAGCTATGGCTCATGAAGGTTGAGGTTCTGGCATGAGCTCTTTGTCTCTATTTTGATCGCATAGTGGAGTCACATCCGTTTGCGATATTTTTTCTTCCTTCTTTAATGCTTCTTGGAGAAATTTATTTTGTTGAGGAATGGATATGATGTCCCGCAAAGAAATTTTAGCAGGCACCTTCTTCAATTATTCCACCACATTAAGCATTCCGATAAGTGGGGCTTTGGGTTTGAATGGTGGTATCTCTCTTGTCTTTAGGGGAACTTGATCCATCATGAATGGGCTTGGTACGTTGTCCATATCCTTCTCTTACAACGGTGAAGTTCACGACTATGGAGTAGGTCGGATATGACTTGTGGAGCTTTCTTTTCTTGTGGTTGTTTTTGACGTAGCTATGGATGCAATAGAGCTTGTTGTATGTATTCTCTCGCGAGCCTTCTTTTAGACCTCATATTGTAATCTGATTGTACTTGTGAGGCACTAGTCATCGAAGCATATTTTGTGAACACTGTGTCTTCTTCCTCCATCCATAAAAATAGTGTTTGATCCAACACAATATCCAGCTCTTGTTCTAAAGACATTCCTTGCATTTACACTCTAAAGCAGACATTTTCCATTTTAGGAGACTAATATTCCTCCGTATTTGGGACTATGCCCTTATTTCTTTGTTCCGCTATCTTTTGCTGTAGATTTCCCTTCAAAAAATTTTGAGGCATGTGACTATAATTGCATGAGAAGCACCATGTGTTTTCTTCTTCTGCTAAGTTGTTCTGGCCTGGTACTAGATCTCTACTTGGACTACTCTTGATAGCCTGAAGCGACATAGTAATTGAAACTATCTAGTTGGTGAATGTCATTTTATGATGTCCTCCTTTTGAGGCTCCTTGGTACATGTTTTATCGATAGGATGGTCTCCCCCTTGATAGGTCTGAGTGGCCTACTTTGGAGGTTCTTCTTATTTTCATTTTATGAGGACTAAATTGTTAGCAAAAGATTGCATGACTCTTCATATCATTGATGTCTTCTGCTAGTGAGGAGGAGCCCAACGTGCTTGGTTGCACACTGAGGTACATGCACATAGATTGTTTTAAGATCAACATGGTTGCTTATGGAGTGGAGGTGCTCGAAGTAGTTTCTTCCCTAGGGGCACTAGATATTTTTGTTAATACAGGAATCAATGGTCGGGGTGGTAGTTTCCCAACATCGATCAACTATTTTCTTCTCTCACAGCCAAGTCATACATGTTAGGTAGGATATCTCCTCCCATAGAGGTTATCGTGACCATGATAGCTGAGTTGAAATCTTTTAGATAAAACATGAACGCCATCGTGGCCAAAGGCCTAGTAGTCACAATAATTATTTTACATATTTTATGGAACCTAGTGTTGAAATCGCTCATGGCCTCTTATGAGCCCCTCTTGATGGTGATTAATTTATGTAGCAATGAGGAACGGTCTCCCTTTTCTAAGAAATATTCAAATAGTCTCTCTCTGAGATGATCACAAGAGTAGATAGAACTAGAAGTTAGAGATCAATACCAATCTTGAGCTCTTCCTTTGAAAGATGCAACCAACAATCTAAGAGCAATATTTTCCTCCACTATGTTATGTACTTTTCATAATTTTGTTATATACTAGAGGTGTTCGAAAGGGGTTTTGAAATCTTCTCCAAAAAAAATTAGAATAGCCTTAATGACGTTAGTGCATATATAAATCCATACATCTGGGGGTGTAGGTGGTTTTAGCAGACTACCACTATCCCAGGTCATAAAATTTCTAGGAGCAGGTGTAGCTATATGAGCCATGGAGAATAGATTTCTATGAATTAGGTATACTGGTATTCTGATTTGAAAAGTTTTCCCCCTAGTGGAGTAGATAAGGCTCTAGATTTTGGGATTTTACTTCTTGCGCTACTACTTCTTACAGGTGAAAAAAAGCCTATAAATCTTCATCTCCTTGATACCAAGGTAGGTAACTAGGAGTACTAAAAATGACCACTTGAGGATTCTCTTGTTTGGACTTGGGGCTTGAAATTTCCAGCCCACTTTCCTATTACGATTCAAGAAATATTTTTGACTTCCAATCAAATGTTCAAAAAACTTTGGGTCCCACGAGGCGTTCCAGAAAAAGAACTGTTGATCATCAAAGCTTGCCCCTCTTCGACAACCTTATGAAAAATTCAACGAGTGGGGGACCAATTTGCGTCTCACTAAATACCTCCAGGATTTTTATAGAAACCTAGCTCTTCTTTGAGTTGGGAGAAAAGGTAGAAGGAAATGTAAATATAAAACATAAAAAATGGTGATGCGCCAAATATTTTACAACATTTCAAACCTTAATTCAATTTTATGAATGATATATTAGACATAGAATGCCACAACCCTTCATTGTTGGAAAGAGAATGAACAAAAAAAGGCTAAGTAAAAGAACAGTGCAATCTTTCAAATCTTCCCATGAGAAGCACTCATAAAGGTTCAATCAAGCATAAAAAGGCTCCAAAAGTTAACAAAAATATTTAGAAATTGTAGAAACTCTTCCTCTTGATACAACATAATATGAGAAAACAACAACTAGAGAAAATGGAGAAGTTTAATCAACATAATCCAATTTCCAAAAGCTATCATTAACTTATAAAAGCCTGCAAAATGAAAATCAACTACTCAAACTATCAAAATAAGCTTGACACGATGTTTTTATCATGAATGAAAACGTAAAGAAGGAACTTGACAAAGGCCATAATATGAACAATTTCAAATATTTCTTCTAAATAGATTGTATTCAAATATCAAATGAACTAAAAACAAAGGTCAGATTCAAATCCAATGATAGTCTGAGTCAAAAAAATATAACATGCCAGAGAATAGTAGTGTTCTATAAATATTTCTATTGTAAAATATTTTTTCGACTGAAGGAAAAAGCTTCTAACTTCTAAAAAATTTAACAAATAAAACTAAAAACCTCCAAAATTGGATAACATATGTTGCTGACATCTATTCATAGCTAGAAGAGAGGAAACCTCCACCAATCATCCAAAAGAAAATATTGCCAGATGCCTATACCTGATAGCTCACGATCTGATCGTAGACCCCAACTAGATTGCGGCAATCCTTTCTTATTAATCGTCAACTACCTCATTAATGTCCCTTAGATATTTAGCAAATATTGCAATTGAAAAATAATTGGATCCTAGAAAACAACTTGGAAAAGTTTGATTGATTGGCCATATAGATTAATGAAATTGACTTGAAGGTTCTACCCTAAAAGCAAGAAAGACCCAACATGCTCCAACAAACCCCATCCAAAGATATCACTCCTTAAAAGTGTAAATTTCCCGAAGCGAAGAGATGACGTGTCGAGCAGGAGGGGAATCTTAGATTTGTGAAAATAGCCTTAGAGATAATTCTCGCTAAGCTAACATGTGCTCTGGCTTGCTCCCGAAAGGACAATGATAAACAAAAGTTGTTTAGCCACCACGTGGTGTATTGCGTGCTTTTGGATCAACTTTTACTTTAAGAGCGGATCATCCCAAAGCTGAAAAAGAAAATCAAAAATGAAAAATTATTAAGGGAAAAATTGCTTTACAATAAGTACAAAGAAAAATGCATGCTCACAAGGGATAGTGAAGCTATTTGTTCACTAGGTGAGCCCCAAGGAACTATATCAAAGCCATACCTCCATGAATTTAATAAGGTACAAAAAATGATACAAGAAAGAGGGATGTTCGAAGGGATTTTTCTTAATTCATGAAAGGTCTCATCTTAGGGAACATTGTGCCCAATGTCTCTAAGAGAGGACAAGTCAAAGAAATATCATGCTCTTGGAGGAAATCAAGCTCAATGAAACCGCCAAGAAAAGGACACATCGCAAGAAGAAATAAAATCTCACAATGAAACATGAGTGTCAATGTATGCCCCCACTTTAAAGTAGTTACTAACACCATTGTTGTGAGAAATTTCTTTGAAGTAGAAGAATACGTGAGAGCTTACTCGGAAAGCCCTATGCCAAGTCATATGTTTCTAATAAGATATGTTGTGAGAAGGGAAGGGGTTGCCCCCAGAATGTATAGCTTAGTATGTCACATATGATCCAACTTAAGGCATGTCGTCCACATCCCAAGCTTTCTCGTACATATATATGGAAGGCGGTCAACTAGCTAAAAGAGACAATGACAAGTCACATACGAGGACAAGGCTAACTTAATCCTTGCCCCCACTTAGTGCAGGACAAGGATGAGCTGAAATGATTGATGAGAAACATGCTAGAGTGAAAATCAATATTGATTAGAGGAATTAGGTGTCTCAACACAAGGAAGAGCACTAAACTCCTTAAGATGTTGAATTTTATTACTTAAAGCCTTACATTCATTAGTAGCATGACCATGAACTCTATGATATGCACAAAATGAATTTTTGTAGTAAAATTTCTTTCGTGTTCTTGGAGGGAGAGATATCAAACGATGTTGGAGGAGTCTCAACAAGATACTTTTTTGATCAAAAGTAGAGTATGTTTCATTATTTTGTGGCAAAGATATACCTTGCTTAGTACTAGTTGTCATACCTACACAAGACTCTTTAGATTGTGAGATTTTGTTCTCTTCTTTAAAGGAAGATGCAAAATCTATAGAATTTGAATCATAAGTGTTTTGCGTGATGAGATTGATATTAAGTGAGGATTTCTTTATTTCTTGAAAATGATAACAATCAATACCACTAGTGTCTATCAATTTATATTGTTAAAGTCGGTTTAGAGGAATCTTTTATAAGAGTGTTGATATTGAGTGAAGGTTTGTTTGATGGTTTGGTTTCTATCATAGGATAATGACCAAGACCATGAGTTCTTTCTTGCATGTTAGGTTCTATAGGGACACAAATACCTTATTATCTAGCACCACATCCTTTTCCACTATATCCAAGTTGTTTTATAAGCTCATAACCTTTCCCAAAAATATTTTTCATTTCTTTTGGAGTTGGTGGTTGTTGATAGTCTATCTTGTCAAAGTTTGTTATGTAATTTTATTTTTCTTCTAAAGTGGTTGAGGTGAATGATTTTGAATGGTCTTCCAATTTTTTCTTTGACATTACTACATTTTATTTGCCCTTTTCAGAGTCTTTTTTTGTGATCTTGTATTCTCCTAAAAATGAATGTTGGTTCGAAACTCAATGATCCTAAACTGTCTAGCGATATAATTTTAAAGGATTTATGGCATCTATCATTTTGTTGTTCTTGCATGGCTTCCACTTGTGTAGTTGGTGTTAATGTTTTAAATGTATTATCTTTATCTTTGTTAATGTTCAAACAATTGTATGGTTCAATACCAACTTCAATTGTATATACTTTGTTGGTGTAGACATACTTCATGATATGATGAAGGGTAGAGGGCACATCATGCATCTCATGAATCCATGGTTTGCCTAAAATAATATTCTATGAAAGATCATCAGGAATAACATGGATTGGAGTTTTTAATGTAGCTTTGTCAACTTTAATAGGCAATGTGATCACCCCAAGGGGTCATTTTCCCATGTTATCAAATCCACTAATAGATAAAGAGGTGGGCTGGATTTTTGATTTATCGACACCAAGCTTATCCAAAAGGTTTACACTACACACATTTAAGGCTGAGCCATTTTTAACAAGGGTTGCTTTATCCCTATCATTTTTTATTGAGCTATTACCATGAAAGCATCACAATACTTTTTCCTTTCCAAAGGAGGGAGCTCACTTTGGTGGAAAAAAATGTCAGCATTTAGTCCTTGAATCATGGCTGCTATGTCATTTGATTGCACATTAAAGGGATGGGAACTTGTTGTAAGGAATTTTGAACCATGTTATGATAGTGAGGGGAGGCTTGAATAAGGTCCCACAATGATATCTCAGTAGGAATATTCTTAAGTTGTTCGACAAGATTATACTCCTTTCCACTTTGTGAAGGCAAATGGGGTGGACCTAGTAAGACAGGGTTAGGCAAAGGTAATATTGTTAGAGTTTTTTGTTTTGGTTGTGTATTGTTTTGAGTGTTGTATGTATGAGGAACGATATTATGACTCGGCTATTATGACACATTATTCTTAGGTGGGTAGAGGATAATTTTGGGTTTGTTTTGAGTTTGAGGTTTGTGTGAAGGTGGATAAATGATAAGTTTAGGTTCAAGAGAGTACTTCAAGGGATATCTAATGTGCATAACCTCGGAAGACTTTCCCTCATTATCGTGATCCCTTAGTGAAGGGGAGTCTAATTTCACTTCATCATCTTCATCTAAGGAATTACTATTTTCAATGTTCTCATTGTCTTCCACCATGATACCTTTCCTAGTAGGAGATTTGTTAGGAGAACTACAAAAAAAATGTTCTTGACATTCAAGGATTGGTTCCTTAAAAATGAATTTATCACAAGTAAGGGAATGATCAATGGTTGAATTATCTTGCTTATCAATGATGTCATTATCTTTTTCAAGAATTTTTTCCTCGTGATTTTCATTGGTTGTATTTTCTAACACCAAGGAATCTTCCTCACAACTATGAGAGCTACTAGGAGAAGAACAAATGTAATCATCATGATTATCCATAATTTCACTCCTTTTTCCTATAATATCTTCCAAAATAGGATAGGGAGCATAAAAGATTATTGTCATAGATCTGAAAGTTTTGATCATCCAACACCAACATATCTTCACTTACACTTTCATCCTCTAGAACATTATTGCAAGAGGTGAAGATGTTGGGAGATGAATATAGACTAGCTGAAGTTTCAATGGGCTCTTGTTGTGTTATGTGGTTTTCATGATTACCTATGGTTGTTTCTTCTTGTTCATCAATGTATTACCTAATAAGAGAGGTAGAAGGAGAGAAACAACTAGGATTCTCAAAACTCTCATTGATTGATTCTTCTAGCACCAAAATATCTTCTTCACCAATAGGAGAGATATTAGGAAAATAATGAATATGATCATTAGGGTTGTCCAAGGTCTCTTTCACTAAAAAATTCTCATAAGGAGGGTATATGAAATTTTTATTGGCATTCCTAGAAAGCTAAGGCACTAACATTGTTTGACCAAAAATGAAAAGAACTTTTACCCATCTTATGCAATGCTTTAATAATGTAAACAATGTGTATCCAAAAATGCAAAACAATTTTATCAAATGTATGCAAAACTTTAAGAATGAAAACAATGTAAATCCAAAAATGAAAAGAACTTTTATCAAACTCATGCAATTTTTTATGAATGTAAACATTGTGCATGCAAAAGTGTAAAGCGAATTTATCCATATTATACAAAGTTCCAAAAAAATAAACATTTTCAGATTTTTAGACCTAAAACAAGGTAATTTGTTGATTACACTATGCAATAGATTGAAAATGAGATTTTGTAAATGTCATTTTGAATGTTGAAAATGTAGTGAATGAAGACAAATTAAGCTAAATTCACTAATTCTAATGAAACGGGAATGTATCTACAACAAACAAAAGCACAAAAAAATAGATTTAAACCCTAAAAACTGTAACTTCCAACTCCATGGGGACTAAGATGTCAGCAAGGGAATCTTGGTCCTGCTGATGAATTTTGAAGGTTCCAAAAATTGTAACAAAATTTAATAAACTCATATAGGATTTTGAGGTAAAAACCCATAGAGGGACTACGATAAATAGTAAGGGTGTTTTAGTCCCAGTAAGGGTTTTTCATAAAGACAACAAAATATGGATTGATAACAGTGTTCCTAGGTTGCCTACTCGAGGACTTGATGTTTAGAAACAAAAAACTATGCCAATGAATGCAAGAAAAAGTGACTAGTGACAAGCAATTGAATGCAATTTTTTCAATTTTGAATGCAATAACAATGTTCCTAAATGTAATTAGGATGATTGACAATGCACTTTTTCAATTTTTCAATGAGATAAAATGATGCAAGAAAGTAAAAATGCAACCTATATTCACTTTCACTAATGAAAATATGAGAAACCCTAGATGCACTTTCACTAATGCAAAATTGAATGCAAAAATGAATGCAACCTAGATCTAGGACCTTAATGAACTCCAAATCAGAAAAATGAATGTCCAAAATGTTAGGTTCACCAAAATGAATAGTGGTGAAAATGGGATGATTTTTGGCCTAGGTCATAGAACACCACTCTTTTCTAATTGTCATTCAAGAATGTCTTAGGATCCCAAATTGGATTGACTATCAACCCAAAGGTGAGTCAATTGTCAACAAGGAAGGCCTAGGAGGGGTTCTTTTAGGCTTTGAAGGGTACACCACCAAGCAAAATCTTGGAAAAGACAACTTAACATTCAACTCACAAAACCTAGTAATGCAAGCCAAATAATGAGTGCCAACGAAAAAATTAAGCAACAACAAGTTAGGATGTGTGTACCTAGGAAGTCTAGAAATGTGATGAGGATTCTAGAAATGAAAAAAGGTTGTCAAAATATGCTAGGGAGTACAAAGATTCCCTTACTATTATCTTAGTCTCGCTGCTATTTTTTGAGGGAAATGCGAAATATATGGATGTTGAAACAAAATCTAGAAGAATCTCTATAAAATACACTTGGGAGGACTAATATGCCCTTACTATTGTCTTATTCCCAATCTAAGTTTCTAAAATATTTGAATGTGATCCTAAGGCTCAAGGTCTACACTTCGTTCTTCTCAAATCTCAAGTCCTGAAACTTCTACATCTGGCATGTAGGTGACTTTCCATGAAGATGACAACTTTGCAATGCAACTTTGCAACTTTACAACTTTTCACTTCAAATGATCTTCAAGTCTTCAACTTAAACCTACAAACACAAACACACAAGAGGGGAAAAATTGTTGATTGTTAGTAAATGGGGGTTTGCCTTGGTCAAACCCCTTGTTGGTAATTAAACCTTGGAATGAAATGAAATAATGAAGGGAAATGGTAAATGAAAAAAGTTTTATGTTTCAACTCACCAAACCCTTGTTATGGGGTTTTTAAACTTGTGTGAGATGGCTATCTTGAATGGAGATCTTGAATCAAAGGAATGCTTGATAGATCTTGACTTGAATTGCTTGCTTGAATCTAAACCCTACATCACAAATGTTAGCTCAAAAACACACATGATGCAATAATATATTTGACATGATGCTTGAATATTGATGATGACTCCAAATTCTTGATGAATTTCTCTTGAATATTCTTGATCTCATAAAATTTCCTTAGGAATTCTCTCATCAACTTTCTAGGTGAGAAATGAGTGAAAGAACCTTGTATTTATACTTATCCATGCTTAATATCCCAAAATTACACCACAAAAAGCCGACATATGAATTCATTAACTAAAGGAGGCTAAATCTCACCAAGATTTAAAATTAAATCTCAAAAATAACTTAAGGGGGATTAAGACACCCTAGGTGGCATCTTAGTCCCAAGGCTTGAAACTTCGGGCATAGACTCTAGAAAGGGGCCTGTTTAAGGTGCCTTTGAAATAAAGGTCCCAATACCTTTGGGGGATAAAGACACCCTAGGTGGCATCTTAGTCCTAAACCAAAAATCAGGGACACATAACTAGAATTATTAAATTATTATTTATCCTTTGATGTTTATCGAGATTTTCCATAAAAAGATATGATTTATTAGGCTTGTGAATACAAAATAGGACCAATTAAGACAATTAAGGATAAATAAAGCAAGGCAGGCCCAAAAAAGTGTGAAAATGCAAGGGTATGCATTTTCCTACACTAAACATTCAATACCCCAAATGGATCAAAATCTAAACTTTTCATCATCTAACAAATGCCCTTAACTCCCTCATACTCGGGCACATGTGTAAGAATTATTACTAATCCCACCCCTTTCTCATGCATGTGTGATAATTATTACTAATCCCACTCCTTTCTCACACATGTGTGAGCATAAAAACTTACAAGCCTAAAAACCTCTCAAGCCTCCACCTCATTTTTGACCTATTAGTCCTAATCCCACCATATTTCTTACATGTTTGTGAGAATTCTCTATACAAATGCATAGACCCCATACCTCTTACATATGTATTTCTCACACATGTATGAGCATCCCTTCCTTACACCTCATCAATCTCTTTCTTCCCTCTTGTGACACTTGTGACAAGGCTAAGCCTTCCACCCATCTCTAAATATCAACTATCAAATTTTGCATCTTGGCCCTTTGTTTTTCCTATTAAAAATCTATAAATTAAGGCATCTCTTCATCATTTATCATCACTTCATAGCTATACCAAAATTATTCTATCATTTTAAGATCCATTCTTAAGATATTATTACATTAGTATATCAAGAGCAATCTACATTTATACAATCACATTTGTCATAGAATCTAAGAACATCAAGTGGATTTTTTGGGTTCAATTCACTTTTAGCTCAATAGAAGGAAAAATATAAAATAATTTTTATAATTTAGTCTTTTGTGATTATTCATCTTGTTTATTTTTTTCCTTGTTTTCATTCTAGCATTCTTGATAGGAGCCTTGTCCCTCCTACAAACTTCTCTTTGAGTTTTGTTTGATTTTGTTATGTGTAAGTTTCTAGTTTAGCACCTACACTCTTTGTTTTAGTATCTACACTCCTAGATTAATGCATCCACATCTCACAACACCTATACATTTTTGTCTTTATAAAAAAATTATGTCTATATTTTGGAATTTTAATCTTTCTTAACTTGTTTTTTATGTATGTTTTATCTTTTATCTTATTGTTATTTTGTCAATTTTTAACCTTTTGTGTCTAAAATTTACATTTCCTTGTAGGTGTTCATTACTCAACTTATATTATCACCTATGTCCTATCCATTAGTGCTTATGCTAATCAATTATTTTATGAATCAACTCTTATGTATTTTAGCGCCTTCAAAAATAATTTAACACCTCATGCTTAGCCTCTATTTCTCTAATTTCAATATTTTTAAATGTTTGGTGTTTATGGTTTCTTGGTTTTTATATATATTCTACCATATTTCAAGTTCTTTTCATCATTTCAAGATTTTTATTTTGAAAATCCTCACTTTTTTTGTAAAAATAAAATAAAAATTAACACTTATTTTCCATCTTGTAAAGGCCAATCAATTCTTACATGGATTGATGTATATGTGAATTAAGTATAATTTACTATTCTATTTTTACTAGATATTTTAGTACTTTCATTTTTTGGTTCATTTTTTGTGTGTTAGTATCTGTAATGATGGATTTCTACAAGATAGAGTTGTTAGTCTTATAATGCATGCAATATTAATTATATCCAAACAAACAATCAAATGCATGGGAGATAAATGAGAAAAGAAATTAAAACTGGAACAAGCTCACCCATTCCTCTATCCTCCATGGCTGATTTCCATTGCACCTCCTTGGTTTGTTGTATTGAAGAATGTGCCCTCAGATTTGTGTTGAGAAAACTCTATATTAGACTAGACTTAAGCACAACTTTGAAGGATTTGTATAAACTAAATGCAAAATGGATATTAAATATAGAATGCAAGTAGTTAAGAAGCCAAAAGATGATAATAACAATAAAATATTGCAATATTAGAAGATAGTAATTAGAGATGATATTAAAATTTGAGATATTAAAAGATATTAAGAGATTAAGCCACCTTGAAATGAAGACAAAATTGATATTTTATAGAAAATGCAATTTTGTACAGACGAATGAGATTAAAGATTGATAAGTGCCTTAGAATCTATGGTCAAGATTCAAAATAACAACCTCTTAATTAGGGTTAGGGAAACTCTAGGATGAAATTCAAATTGAGTGGACAAGATTTAATTTAAGAAATTAAATCAAGGAATGAGATTAGTTGTGACAGTGAGATAAAAATTAGTAAGTGGAAAAAGGATGAGTTAGAAAATCAAGTTATTTTAGAAATAACTTAATTTGTGGAGAGAAATGCTATTTTGAAATTAATATTTTAAATTAATTCCAAAATGGTAAATTCGTGTGACAGTAAATAATAATAATTTAAAATTATTTACTTGGAAGAAGGGAAGTAGTCAATTTAAATAAAATGCTTTTATTTAAATTTAGAAAGAAAATCAATAAGACAATTTAATAATTAAAATTATTCAATTGTGGAGGAAAATTAGAAAGTGGGTAATTTTAAATATGATTCTATTTAAAATTAGAAAGAAAGTTGACTTTTGATTTAATTCAAAATAGGAAGAAGATGACAAATTAATAAGAAATTAAATAAATAAAATTTATTTAATTGTGGAAGAAGAGGATAAATGAATAATTAAATAATTAAAATAACTATTTAATTATAGTGGCAAAATCATAAATAATTAAATAAATATAATGTATTTAATTATAGAAGACAAGGATATTAGTGATGTATTAAATAAATAAAGTTTATTTAATTAATCAAAGAGGAAATAAGAGATAACAATGAATTAATTAAATAATTAAAATTATTTAATTAATAGAAGACTTATGACATTAGAAAATGGTATTAGTTGGTCTAGGACATTTTTATGTGTCTACATTTGCCCCTCTTCGTCATAATGCAGTTTATTGCGTTGTGGCAAACAAAACAAGTCCAAAATATGCCCCAATACAAAATAGGATGAGGAAGAATGACGAGGAGGGTAGCGGTATGCCCCCTCGAGAGGACAGACGGGTTCCAAGAACATGGGTGTGCTCTCAAAATTGATGAGAAGAATAGAA
Organism: Sequoiadendron giganteum; assembly: GCA_007115665.2. Lineage (NCBI taxonomy): Eukaryota > Viridiplantae > Streptophyta > Pinopsida > Cupressales > Cupressaceae > Sequoiadendron > Sequoiadendron giganteum. Next base: position 369,770,625 of record CM021101.1, on the reverse strand, counting down.
TATGAAGAGACAAAGAAATGTTAGTGTAAGAGATATGGATGATGATGTGGATGCAATGCCTATATGAGATGAGCAAGAGAAGGTGATAAGACAGAAGGAGATGCATGTTAGTTCCTAGACCAAATCCTTCAACACATTACCATAGGACTTTAATATTTATTGCTTTCTAATCATCATTGAGAAGATTGTTGTGATGGCCAACAAACACCATGATATGACATAAATCAAGGTGTGCAAGTTCGTACCAGTACATAAGACAAGCAATCATAGACAAGGATGATCATGACTCATACTAAGAGAACAATTGCCCTAGTCTTTTTGTCATAACCAACCGCAAGCAGAAAAAGACAAGAAGGACAAATCATGAAACATTGTTGCTTCTCTAAATCCTATTTCTAGGACATCCTCGAGAAACTAGCAACATGATTGCCAAAAGCTCAAAAATAAAACCATCATCATGAGATGTCACTGTTTTTCTAAATCCTGTTGTCAGGATCTCGCTGAAAAACTAGTAACATGATGAAAAAGCCAAAGAACAATAGACATGAAATAAGGACAAGCCATGAAATGTCGTTGCTTCTCTAAATCCTGTTTGTAGGACATCATCAAGAAACTAGCAACATGTTTTCCAAAAGAACAAAAATAAAGCCAAATTCATGATACATCATTTTTCTAAATCCTGTTTGTCGGGATCTCACTTAAAAACTAGTAACATGAATGTCAAAAGACAAGACAAACATCATGAGACGTCATTTTTTTTTTCTAAATCTTGTTGTCGAGATCTCATTGAAAAAATAGTAACATGATAAAAGGGCCAAAGACAAGGGCCAAGTGTTTGTCAAGTGTGTCTGAATGTCAAATAACTAGTAATGCGAGAGGCATTATCATTCCAGTCTGCAGAGGTTAGGCTCTGCGGGTTTCAACGCACCATTAGGGTACTGGGGAGTCAATTGCTGGTCCGTAGGAGCTTCTGTAATACTAAGCTTTCCTTAACATTAAAATTTGTATACCAATTGGGCGTCGCTTGGCTTTAGCGCATTCTCGATTTGAGTCACTTTGGGGTGAGTAATTTTTCCCACCAAAGCAGGCCCAAGATCTAAAGGTAATAAAAGAGAACCAAAATATTCATAGTTCAATCGATCTTTGTTTAAAAACAAAGAGAGAGCACATGAATATTTCAGATCACACTCGTATGGTGTTCTTTTTAAACCAGAAATAAAGTGTTGACAAACATAAAAAGCATGGAGTTCATTTTATCTATTTGTAGTGTTTGTCAGACAAGGGGGTTCATTTTAACCGTTTGTAGTATTTTCTATCTAAGCGTTAATTTTAAATCCAATGAAAAACAAAGTTTGTTGTTCTTTTTAATAAATGCGTGTAAAATACAATTTGTTTGAAAGAAATAACAAAGAAAATTAATTAAATCCAACTAGACATATGCTGCAACAAACATATTAGTAGCACAAGAAAAATTTCTAATCTAGAAAGAAAGAAAAGAAAAACAAAAAATAAAAAACCGGAAAGAAATGCAAAAAACACCTTACCAATCGCCTGCGTCGCAGTAGAGTGAATGCGTCACAACATAGCAATTGTAGCACGGTATGTCAAATGCGGGTTTCGGGTTATCTAATGCGGCTGAGTTTGTCATATGCGTCATTGTGGTTGTAGAATGCGTCGCAGGATAGCAGTTGCATCAATGGGGTTGGTGAATGTAGCGCAATAGAGCAGTTGCATCTCAAGAAAAGATGAATGCATTGTTACGTACCTATTCCTACAAAAGATTTTAAAAATGTATGAAAACCTACAAAAAAAACTTGTCAAACATCAGGTTCACCAATGTAATGATGGATTTTTGCAAGATAGAGTTGTTAGTCATATAATGCATGCAATATTAATTATATCCAAACAAACAATCGAATGCATGAGAGATAAGTGAGAAAAGAAATTAAAACTGGAACAAGCTCACCCATTCCTCTCTCCTCCATGGCTGATTTCCATTGCACCTCCTTGGTTTGCTGTATTGAAGAATGTGCCCTCAGATTTGTTTTGAGAAAACTCTATATTAGACTAGACATAAGCACAACTTTGAAGGATTTGTATAAACTAAATGCAAAATGGATATTTTTAGACATGGAAAATGTACATTTTCGGTTCGACACACTTGATCCTAATTACTAACATCATTTCCTCCAGAATCCTACTCTCAGCATTTCATCATATTCTGTCTCTTAATGTAATGAATCATTATTCATTTAATTGAGTCTTCCTCCTTCAGTGATTAAATTAATCAATTAATTTAATTAACCTTACATTTCCGTTTGATTAAATAAATCATTTTATTTGATTAAAATATCTAAAGTCCTCTTATTAAATAAAATAAATTAAACCTTATTTGATTTAATCTAAACATATTCCTCCTTCAGTTATTTAATTAATCATTTCCTCTCAATTCTAATTTAAATTAATTCATCTATTTGAGTCAAAATTGTCAAATCATCAAATCTCCTATTAAATTAATCAAAAACTTGATTAAGTTAATCCCTCTCACTAAAATCTTCTAGAGAATGCAATTTGCACAATAAATCAATTACTTTGATTTATTTAAATCTCTATTTTCCCTCACATGGAATCAAAAGAGAATATTCCTTCAATTTGAATTCAAAAAGTCCAAGTGGACTTGGTCCTTCCAACAAGGCATTTAAGGCCTCTTACATGTTCTTGGCCTTGATCCAAGTGACATTAACTTCATTTCCCTTCCCTCTTCAACAAGTCATTTCACAAATTCAAATTCAAACTAATTTCATTTATTGGCACTTTGGCCAAAATGTGCACAACCATCAACCATTCACATGGTGACAAGTGGCATTCAACCATTGGATTGAAGCTTAGTCCCACATTGCTCAAAGCTTTCTCATTCTTCCAAAATCAAATCTATAAATGGGAGGCTTCTCTCCTCATTTCTCATCCATAATTTCATGCAAAGTTACTCTCTTCACATTGAGAGTTAATTTTGCCCATTTCCTCTCAACCATTCATCATTTTCACAATTTATAGCTGGGTTATGCTCAAATATCCTTGGGAGATTTGACCATTTCACAAATCATTCACATTGCAACTTAGGAGTTGGGAAAGGGCCAATTTCAACGTTCAATTGGCTCTAATTCCCCATGGGATCTTAAGTTTATTGGCTTAATTAGGATTTACATGCTTTTGTATTAAGTTCTTCATTTTCCTAGTTTGAGTTTAATAAATGGATTTCATGGGGAATCTCTCATGCTTGTTTGCATTTGATCTAAAAAATTGACTTGTTTGTTGTTCTTGTGCATTGCAGGTTTAGGGGTTCACATTTTGGAGCTAGAAGGAGGGAAAATCTTGAGTTCTAATCACATTTTTTTTGAAAAATTCCGTGCCTTTTTTCCTTTTTTGTAGGTCACAAGAAAACTGTGCTGCACACAATCCCGCGACACTATATTGCGCCGCTTCTAGAGGCATGACTCTATACTGTACCACTTTCAGAGGCACGGTGCTATATTGAACCACCCCAAAATTTCTTAATTGTGCCGCACCTCCTTTCCCGCCTGTAAATTTTTGAAATCCCTAAATGCACTGCACACAGGTCCGCGGCGCTATATTGCACCGCTTTTTGAAGAGCGACTCCATATTGCGCCGCTCTACTCCCAAATTACGCCGCACCTATTTCCCACCTCAAAAATTTTGAAATCTCAAACCTAGCCGCCTCACAAATTGCATCGCTTTACCATATTGCATCGCAACTATAGTCTTTGTTCCTGTAGAGCACCGCTCCCAGTCAAACATGCGATGCTATATAATGTCGCTTTTGTTCCAAACTGCGCTGCTCCTCCAAATTTTTCCATGAAAAACAATTAGGTTTAAAATTTGACATGTGCTTTTTGATTTTTTGATTTTCTAATTTTTGACCTTGTTTGTTGTCTTTGCGCTCTTCGGTTTTCTGTCATTTTGTAGGTTGGAGCAAGGAAAAAGAAAAGAAAGAGGTTCATCATGACATCAAGTTCTTCATACACAAAGTATTTTTAAACACTAAAGTGTTAATCAACACTTCTTGAAGGATTTTAAATTCTATTTTTTAAGAGAAATTTGTTACTTTCATGCTTTAGAAATACTAATTTTCCTTTTGGGTTTAAAAAGAACAAAAAAAAATTCTCTTTCAAAGTTTGCAAAAGGCTAAAAAGAACCTTGGGAACAACATACTAGATTTTGTTTAAAGGTTTAAAAAATTGAACAAGGCAATCTCACATTTCCTTTGGTGCTTAAAAATAACTCATTATTGTTTTGAGGGATTTAAAATGAACATGTGTTTTTTGTGCCTTGTAATCTTTTTTGCAAATTAGTGTCATTTAAAAAGGCATATGCACTTCTCTCATGCTTCACGACAATCTTGAGAATCAAAAGTCTTTTTGGTGACACTAAATTGTATAAAATATTGCCTCCATTTTTTGGAATAAAAATTGAACCAAACATGCGAGTGTTCTCCCTTTGTTTTTCAACGAAGGTTGATTGAACTACGGGATATGCTAGCTTTCTATTATTTATCTTAGTGGGCCTGCCTTGTGGGAAAAGTATTCACCCAAGGGAACGACCCAACCGGGAACACGCTAAAGCCAAGCGACTTCCAACTGGTATATAAGTGTGGATTCTTGAGGAAAGTTCAAGAATCACGAGGATTATTCCGATGAGAAGGGCAGAAATGGTCTCTCGCCACATGGATAGTCCCCCATGAATGAAATGCCTGAATTAAAACCCTTTGTTTAGAAAAGGCAAATCCTTATCTATTTTGTAGGTGCAAAGGGTCATGTCCTTTGAAGCCGCCCCACGTTATACATGCGGTTTTGTTGTAGAGATGAAAATTATGCCATGGGAGATTCATGGGTACTAATGCTTGGATGACTCGAGAAGTGTGTGTCATGGAGGGGAGCTAGTGTGGTCAAGCATCTAGTCATCCACACAAAATATGTGCAGTTGGATTCGTCCAAGTAGGAACCTAACAAAATATTGTCTCATCATCTAAGGGTTGTAAAATGTGCTTGGAAATGAAAAATATATTGCTTGGTCCCCAAAACAATTGAAAGGAACAAACATTCACAAAGAGCTCCAAATTTCAAACCCCTTGGAGGACAAAAATACCTTTTGATGAATTTAAGTACTCTTGCTTTCCCTAGGGATCATATCCTTAGAGTTTTCTAAGTGCTTGGATTTTATCATTATTTTTTTTCACTAAGGTTAAACCTAGGAAAATTTTGCCCTAATTTCCTTGATTTCCACATAATGGACCTTGTGGGATGAAAAAGAAACTAGGACATTAGACATATAGTTTGAAACATAATCAAGCAAGTGTATTTGGTAAAAATAATTCACTAAGCCAAGATAAAGGACAAATTGAACCTCATATGTGTTTCTTCAAATGATTTCCCGAAAGGTCAAAATCCCAAAACCAAGGTTCAAAAGGATAAGTCTAAAATCCCACGAAAAATGCTTTGAAATGCTCCTTGAAGTCAGAGAAATACTAGTGTACAAATTTTATAAAAAAGCTTGAAAAATAATCCAACTTTGTATGCATTCTACTATCAACAAAATCCTGAGGTTTTTGAAAGGTTTTCTTTCCTCACATAGGAAATCTAGCATGTTCTTCAACACTAAGGTTTTGTAAAGAGAGTTGTGTCTAGGTTCAAGTCTAGGATCAAAGTCATCATTCCCATCCATCTTTCCATCAATCAAATCTCATCCCATCAACAAACTTTTGAGAACTTTAGAAAAATCACTCATGCTAAACTTAAAAGGGAAAAATCAACATCACCCTATCTTGGCTTAACACAACTAGCCAAATAGTCAAAATCTCTTGAGCAAGTCTTCCTCTAGGATAATGCAAATTCCTAAGGTTTTACTAGTTCATGATCACCTTGGTTGGTTTAACACACTTAGCCAATCCATTTTCCTTGTGCAAGTTTTTCCTAGGATAACACAACTTCCTAGGGTCTACAAACTTCACCACAATATTGTTTGACTTAATACACCTAGTCAAACCATCACCCTCAATCTAAGTCCTACAAGTTTAGCATCACCCTTCAAAAGTTCTTCAAAAATTTCACTCATCCACTTCATCCATTTATTCTATCATCACTACCACCCTCTTTGATCTTTTGACTTCCCTAGTTCTTCTCTTTTGGGCTTGAAAGATTAAGATCAAGTGATCCCTATTTTTTATGGTCCAAACAAGATCACAATACAAGAAGAACATGAAAACATCAATGACATATAAACTTTCGATGACTTAGGTCCGATAATCACCAAAGCAAGCCTTGTGGAATCCAACAATCCCCCAAGTAGCTCTTCTCTACCATCACAAAATTCTCAAGGGGAAGGCTATGAAGAGGATATCATCAATAAAGACTTGGGAATGAAACAAAGGGAAATAATTGAAATGATTTAAAATCCAGAGAATCATAGAATTGTCAATGCCATGCTTAAACTTAACCCTTCTCTATACTTACGCACGTTAACGGAAGGAGGGGTCCAGTTCCCTTCCGACCTTGACATAGGTACTAGTATAGAAAGGCCTCATACGAGCATACCCCCAGTGTCAATTCCTAACATCATCCAAGAAACTCCCATAATCACATCAACTATCACACCAACCTCACCAATTGCGAGCAAAGGAAGTGCTATGTTTTGTGAGTTACAGTAGCATCACCTTATAAACAACAAAGAGGTGGGTATCAACACCATATCAAAAAATTCTATTCTGGTGAATCCATCACACCCATACGTCCCACTCAATTTCCACAATCCTACTGATTCATCTTCATTCCATGCTACACCCACCTATCTACTAAACATACAAACTTCTCTACCGTAAGGAGAAGGTGTTTTGTTTGGAACCGCGGGATTCAATGACCCGTTATCCTTTCAAGGTAACTTACCACCCTTTCCCCCATTACCGCTCGTATCCACATCACCTATGGGGGTGGGTCTTCCCCCCTTACCCATATCTAGTTTCTTAAATCCAGACAATCCGAGCATCACACCAAATTCTCTCTTTTTGCCTGCAACATCACAACAACAAGAGGAAACCATTCAAGCCACTACAGTAAACACATCAATCGATCCTCAAATCTCCCAAGGCATACCTTTCCAAGGACCAAGCATCTTGACCACACCACCAACAACCCAAATCCCAACCACCAACACCACTAGCTTGCCTGACATCATTCCCAATCCACCGCCAATCCCACCAAGAGCTAATGGGATGAATTCATTCATCACCATGATCCAAGCCATCCAAAAAGCTAATCATCAGAGGGTACTCAAGAAAAACCAACAAGCTGCACAAGTTGCACAAGCCACACAAGCTGCACAAGCCGCCCAAGTAGCCCAACAAGCTCAAGCACAAGCACAAGCCCAAGCCCAACCTCAGCAACAAACACAAGCACAACTACAAGCAATCCATTGACAAGCATACCAACAAGCCCTGCAATACTTTCAGACACAGCAACAAGCCAAACAACAAGCTTTGTTGGCACAACAATAGCTCGACTTACAACAAGCTTTGTTGGTGCAACAACAACTAGACCAACAACAAGTTCTGTTAGTGCAACAACAACTGGACCAACAACAGGCTTTATGGGAAGAACAACAAATAGACCAACAACAAGCGTTGTTGGAACAACAACAACAAGATCAACAACAAGCGTTGCTGACACAAATGCAGGCATACCAATAGGCCTTGAACACACAATAGAGCTTGCAGAAAACTCCCACTAGTACTCCTCCCACCAATCAAATACCTCAAATGCCTCAAAACACATTCATTCCACCTCTCGATCCAAGCAACGATGTCACAACACAAATCAAACTGCTCTCACAACAAATGTTGCACCTACAAGTAGGAAAAACAACAAGAACATCGGGAAACTTGTGCCCTTATCATTTCAACAGGAGTCTCACCATGGTACCATTCCCGAAGGGATTTGAGATCCCCAAATTTGACAAGTATAATGGAACGGGTAACCCTGAAAACCACATCAGGGAATTTCAAGTGCATTGCATGGAGGTTGCATACGATGACACATATCTAATGAGACTCTTCCCTTGAAGTCTGACTGGTCTAGCCATAGAATGGTTTTCTCGCCTACCCATGAGCATTAAAACATTCGAGGATATTGTGGAAGCATTCCTGAAAAATTATGCTTTCAACATGGGTGTAGATGTTAGTTTGGAAGAACTATGAACACTCAAACAAAGAAAAGGAGGGCTATTCGCATCCTTCTTGCAAAGATGGTGATCCAAGGACAATTAGAGCAAGTGGACCATGCTAGAAGAACAACAAGTTTGCACCATCATATCCAATATAGATGAAAAATTGGCATTCTATTTGAAAATGCAATGCATCACATCATATGATCAACTGATCCCAAAGGCGCTCAACATCTAAAGGGCCCTTACCACGCGAGGAGGCACCTCAACATTCACTCCAGCACAGGATAACCACCCATCTAACAATTATAATGATAAACCTCGAACATGATCAAGGAACAAAAATATCACAAATGATGGCGTGGTTGATGCTAAAGTGGTCATAAACACTCCCAAGCCAAATATCCAAACTCATCATCAACCAAAAAATCATAATCACAATAATGTGCAGACTAATACAGTAGTAGCACAACAACAACCACTTCCCGCCAACCAAATCAATAACTTGGGTAATCAAGGAGGACCACCTACTTGAGGAAAATATCCTCCCAAGTGGAAGTTTACGGCCCTTGGGGAATCCATCGAGCCCATAATGAAAAAATTGGTCAAAGAGAATCTAATCAAAGTCTCCAACTTCAAGCAATATGCGGAACCCATGACCAAACCGCCATGGTATAATGAAAATCTCCTTTGTGACTTTCACAAGATCAAAGGGCATACAACCGCTAATTGCATGATACTAAAGAACATCATCCAAGATCTCATCGAGGGCAAGATTATCAATGTCAAATAGCCAGCCAGAAATCAAGATCTAAAGATATACATAAATCCGATGCCGAACCATAATCAAGGAAACAATCAAGGGAACAACAAAAGAAAGCAAAAATATGCTAGTGCTAATCTAGTATATGAAGAGATAGTTGCATGTGTCGATGAAATGGTCACGGTCATTAATGTCAAGGGTGCCAACACTGACTGTGGAGTCACCATGTCTGGCGAAAAGGTCACCATTGTAGGGGCACCATCTAAGACCCCCACTTTAAATACAAAAGTTGTTCCTTATGACTACAATGTCATCAACTAGCTGAGGAGAACCCCCACACAGATCTCTATCATGGAGCTGTTAAAAATTTTCGTAACCCATAGGAAAATTCTTGATGAAGCGTTAGCAACATCCACCATCTCTACCACCCTTGACACAGAGCAGTTTTAAGCTATGGTTGGTAACATCGTTACCCCAAATCTCCTTACATTCTCTGATCAAGACTTCCCCCTGCAACCATTTCATGATCGTGCACTTAACGTACAAGTGTTGGTCCATAAAAAGAAAGTTAAGAGGGTCTTGGTGGATGGAGGTGTTGGCCTTAATATTTTCTCTCTCAAACTTATAAAGAACTTGGGATTTGCTGAGGATTCCATCAACAAAAATAAGAGCATCACAATAAGGGCATATGATGATCAAGAAAGAGTGTCTTAGGGCACTATTAAAATCCTCATCCAAGTGGGACCAACAACCATGGAGACTACTTGTTAGGTCCTTGACCTATGCTTACCATATAACATCTTCCTTGGACATCCATGGATCCACAAAATGAGAGAAGTGGCCTCAACATATCACCAATGTATCAAATTCTTGCACCAAAATGAGTAGGTCACTATACACGGGGATCCCGAACCATTTTCTTACTGCAAAAATTGGAAGCCAAGTTTTATAAAATCCCCCAAGTACCAAAAAATAATGAAGGCCCATCCACTTCATACATCGAGCCAACCAACCTCGCCTCCACTTCTACGACAGAGACACCCGTCATCCCTGACATATCCGACATCAAAAACATGATCCAGGACAATGGATGCGGTGACTACAAAATGAAAAGGAATGCATTTGTTGTGGGAGAGTTACCACAATCTCCTAGGTCTCATGGGAAACCTCGACCAACCAAAACACCCATCCACACCCTTAGGACCAACCCCTCTGGATTCCGCCATTGGGGAGACCTAAGTCGGGAAAGTGTTGGTGAGGAGGATATTTGAAGCATAATATACCATGATGCATAACTTGCACCCATATTACCCATGGATGAGGCCAAGAGAGGGCTACAATAGAAACAAAATCCTTGGAAGGAATAGTGATGGATGCTTGGATCCCATCATTATACAAAGAAGAATGTGAAACCTTGGCCTCAGATGTACTCCTCTGAGTATAACCATAAGTGGAAGAGATACTCCCAGTAGGGTAGTCAAGTACTCTCCTCAAGTATCAACAACTACCCTTAGACCACCTGTTTGCCTAGTTATCACTGGACAACTTCACCTTTGACATCACTGATGTTTGCGCCAGTAGTGACGATGATGACATCATAGTAGGACTTCCCAGGCTCTTTGATGATTCCACCCTACTAATGATTAGTGCCTCACCAACTAGGTCAAACCAACAAACCCACCAAATCACCTTAGTACACCCTCAACTCATTGATCATGACCAATGTGGACCGCCAATTCTAGACTCATTCAAAAACAATGAGGTGCTCTTAGAATTCATGAGACTGAGGGATACTGTTCTATGTGGGGATCACAAGGTGGGTTTAGACATCACATTAGATGCCCAGGCATATTATGGGGAGGCGATTGAGTCCTTCAGTCACAAAAGAAAAATATCGAGAAGAAGCTCAAAGTTATTGAGTGAAAACCACACTGTGGCACTCTCTAACCACAAAACAATAAAAATAAAGGATGCATCCAATGGTGAAAACCTCTTTGAGGCATCGGAGGATGAAGGATTCAATCTCCCCCCTAATGCTCTACATCAAGATAAATCAACAGTCCTGGCAGAGCAGTGTAACCTTGTCAAATTGGGAACAGAGATAGAACCACAAATCACATTCTATGCTCAATCACTTCAGACAAAAGAACAAGAATTGTTGGCCACATTCTTAAAAGAAAGGAAGGTAAAATTTGCATGGATCTATGCTAACATGCTAGGTCTGGATCCTAGAGTAGTGGTTCATCATTTGGCCGTTCACCCTGGAGTGAAGCCAGTTAGACAGAAGTTAAGAAAGATGCACCCACAAATAGCTTTGCTCGTAAAGATAGAATTGCAGAAAATCTTAGATGTTGGCTTCATACGCCCAATTGACTATCCAGAATGGGTATCCAACCTTGTACCAGTCTCAAAACCAAATGGGGGCATCCGCATCTGCACAGACTTCAGAGACCTAAGCAAAGCATGTCCTAAGCATGATTTTCCACTATCCAACATTGATATGATAGTGGAGATGACAGTTGGACATGAGATGCTATCCCTAATGGATGGCTTCTCGGGGTACAATCAAATAATGATCGCAAAAGAAGACCAACATATGATGACCTTTACATGTCCTTGGGGCACCTACTATTGGAATGTGATTCTAAATGGGTTAAAGAATGTAGGGGCTACATACCAAAGAGCCATGACATTGATCTTCCATGACATGATCCACAAAATAGTCGAAGATTATGTGGATGGCATATTGGCTAAATCAAAGAAAAGGCAAGACCACATAGCAACTTTAAGTGCAATTTTTGACCGACTGAAAAAATACAAGGTCAGACTCAATCCAAAGAAATGTGTCTTTGGGGTACAATCTAGAAATGTTTTGGGCTACATAGTATCAATGAGAGGGATAGAAGTGGATCCTGCAAAATTAAAAGCAATCCTTGATATGGAAGCACCTAGAACACTAAAACAACTCAGAGGACTGCAAGGAAGACTCTAGTTGATCCATAGGTTCATAACATAGCTAGCAGATAAACAGATTGCCTATTCACATCTGCTCCACAAGGGAGTAGTGTATAGGTGGGACGAAAAATGTGAGCAAGCATTCAAAAATATCAAGGAATACCTACTTATGTCACGAGTGCTAATGCCACCGATCGTAGGGAAACCATTGATTCTATACATCTCAGCAACGACAGCTGCCCTTGGTTCCCTTTTAGCCCAACATGATGAAAAGGGAACTGAGTGGGCCATTTACTATATCAGCAGGACAATGGTAGGGCATGAGCTCAATTACACATTAATAGAAAAATCTTTCCTGGTGGTGGTGTTTGTAGCCCATAAATTTAGACATTACATGCTAGCTCATCAAATTAAGTTAATTGCCAAGATAGACCCCCTCAAGTATCTATTGTCAAAAGCAATGCTTACAGGAAGAATGGCTAAATGGGTTATTATACTATCTGAGCATGATATTGAGTATGTAGAGTGAAAATCGATCAAGGGACAAGTCATTGTGGATCAGCTAGTAGAGGCTCCAATATATGCAGACAACCTGCTCATATCAGAATTTCCAGACGAACCCCTTTTCAATCTTGGTGCAGCCAATCATCAGAAACTATACTTTGATGGTTCCCACACAGAACATGGATCAGGAGCCGATGTGTTCTTCATCACCCCCCAGGGGGACTGTATACCGAGATCCTACAAGTTAGCATTCCCCTGTACCAACAATATTGCAGAGTACGAGGCTTTAACCATAGGTCTCAAAATTGTAGCATAGTGGCGAATCATGGCATTAAAGGTTTATGGAGACTCACAACTTATCATCAACCAAGTCAACGTTGAACACCAAACTAAGGATGATAAGCTTACACCATACAAGAAGGTGGTAGAATGCCTCAAGGAATCATTTATCTATATCACCTTTGAGCAGATACCGAGGGAAAACAACAGAGCAACTGATGCAATGGTAACGATTGGATCCTTGCTAGATATCCCTCACAATGTCTCGAAACATGAATTCCTGGTAGATCAGCTTCTTGTACCCACTTTCGAGGTACCAGAGTCAGAATACGCATGTGAACTCATTGGTCCCGGTGATTGTTGGTATCATGACATCTACACCTATCTAAGATTAGGAATCCTCCTAGCCGACATTACCCCGAACCTCAAGCGAACCTTTGTCAAAAGGTCCTTACGATTTTCCATCCTAGGAGAAACCCTTTTCCGTAAAAGCATTGATGGAACCTTGTTATGTTGTTTAAAACCGGAGGAAGCCATGACTACTTTGACTGAGGTACACAATGGCACTTGTGGTTCACACTCGAGTGGTATGACCTTGGCTAAGAAGTTGCTAAGAACTGGATACTAGTGGCTGACAATGGAGAGAGAGGCACATGACCTTGTCAGAAGGTGTCTACAGTGCTAGCAGCATGGGGATCTCATTCATGCACCAACTCAGGAATTACATCCCATTGTTACACCTTGGCCCTTTTCCCAATGGGGGCTCGATCTCATAGGTAAAATCTCACCCACCTCCTCTAATGGCCACAAGTTCATTATCACTGCCACTGAATATTTCACAAAGTGGGTCAAAGCAATTTCCATGACCTACATCACTGGAAAGCAGATATCCAAGTTCATCGTGAACTACCTCATTTGCCGATACGGTGTTCCCCAATCAATTATCTCTGATAACGAGACACCTTTCAAGAATTAAGATGTCCGTGACTTGTGTGAAAAATTCAAAATCCAGCATCGTTTTTCCACCCCATACTACCCACAAGGCAATGGCCAAGCAGAAGCCACCAACAAAACCATTCTGAAGATCCTTAAGAAAATAGTTAATGACTCCGATCATGACTAGCATTGGCAGTTAAATCCTGCCTTATGGGCCTACTACACTAGTATTCGCATGCCAACAGGTGCCACCCCATTATCCTTAGTCTACGGATCAAAAGCCATCCTCCCTATCAAGATCGAGCTCCTGTCACTAAGGATATCATTGCAAAACCTCATCACAGATGAGGAATATAGGGTTACAAGACTAAATGAGTTGGAGTTACTAGATGAACAGTGCATGGACATCCTAAGTCACTTACAGGTCTACCGAAATCACTTGAAAAGAAGCTACAACAAGAGGATCAGGAAACACACCTTCCAAGTCGGCGAACTTGTGATGAAAGAGAACCAAAAGAATGTGCCAAATCTAGAGAGAAAAGGAAAATTTGAGCCCAACTGGCTGGGACCTTTCGTCATCATAGCTAGCTATAAATCAAGAGCATATCAATTAGCAACACTAGAAGGCGAGCCTCTGAACAACTCTCACCTCAAAAAGTTTTATGCCTAAGAACTTGCAAGGTATAGAACTGAAAAAAATACAAAAAAATCAAAAAAAGTCCTGAAAAAATGGTTACCTTGATAAAAACCTAGCAAACAGGCATCTTGGTGACAACAAAAAATACAAAAATACAAAAATCCTAAAAAATCAGAAAAAAGATTGAAAACAGTAGAGAAAAAAATAAAAATAAAAATCATCCTCTAGTGAAAACCACTTCGGTGGTGCTTTGGACAATTACCTTGGTGAAAACCTGGCAAACAAGTACCAAGTGTAAATAAAACACTCCCCATCTGCAAGGATCTGCATGACTCACTCATCAATTCCATCACATTTCATTAATCATCCATCCAGCCATCCGCTCACATCCATACCATAGTCTGAGTTGATGCCCATATCATATTCCACCATAGTACTACTTGGCATATTCCTAAGGTCAGTTTGTCCTGCCTTCATCGAAGTAGTCTATCACACCAAGCTGGGGGCATGTTCCTATACTTGCATTGGATCAGATTTGTGTATATTCTCGTGATCATCCTAAATCCATCAAAAAATCCAAAAACATTTAGAAAAATCATAAAAAAAACTCAAAAGCATGTCGAAAAATCAGAAAATCTTCAAAAAATTCATCATCGAGTCTTGTCAGTCTTTCACCTTGTTCAAACTACATTGTCTCTAAGCTTGAACGTAAGCAAGGTTGATCTTTGATCATCCCTTAAGACATTTAGGTCAATCCTTTAGGCATCTATCACATCGGCAATCCGTTTGCCCGTCTTTTCCACATTTAGGTCAGTCCTTAGGCGTCCGTCACAATAAAATGGCAATCTGTTTTTCCCATCTATCTCATCATTGATTCAAGTTTTTCATCAGTCAAACTATGTGCTCTTTGTGTGTATAACGTAGGCAAGGATAATCTATAGATCAGCTCCTGAGAGCCCTAGGATAGGTCTTTAGGCTAGTCTCTTTGTCATAAATCTCAAAAATACCAAAAAACATTGTAAAATCTCAAAAAACCCAAAAACAATCTGAAAATATCTAAAAAATCCAAAATGGTGCATCCATCTCATCTCGCTTTCACCCGCAATAGTCATCAGTCCTAATAAATCAATCGTAGCCTTCATCCTTTGGTGAATCAGTCAAAAGCAAGTCTAACAGGTTGAAAAGTGAACACCTAATTGTCAAAGTCTCGAAAGTCTAAGTCAGTAAGCAAGCAAGTTGGTCAACTCAGAGTATCAATAGCTCATCACCCAATCACTCATCAAAACCCTGATCACTACATGTCCTAGGATGAATCCTTCCCACGATGGACATAAGCATCAAGTACCCCACAATAGTTAGTCTTGGCTAGCGGTATGAAGAACATTAGCTTGTTTGTTTACTTTGACTTGGTCTTGTTTGGAGTTATCTTATGTTGCACTCATTCCAAGGACCTCTTGATGATGCCTAAACAAATTAGGTTTAGAGAGAAAGGAATGGGGCAATGATCATTATCTTTTTATCTGTTGTTCTTATTGGATACTCTTGTAAAATAACTTAATCATGCGTGATTTGTTTGATTTGTAGGGAGCGTGTTTTAGGTATCTTGTTGGCCACATAGGAAGGCTTGATTTTCTATGTTTTGGTCCGAGATGTTTAGAATATTTGAACTACATCGTGAATAAGGTTATGTATGGTAAGTGTGAACAGGGATACTCCTATCTAATTTCTGAGTCAAAGTCCATCACACTAGGTACAATGTCATCCTGGTCCTTTATACCTTGATGCATTGTACCTATGTGTGTTATCAAACATAATGAAATCGATCCCTTTGAAAATCCCAACTCCTGCAAAAGAAAAATCATCATCATCCTAACTAACTCATTGATTCTAAATTCTTCTATCTTCCTTCCACACTAACATAGTATCATGATAGTAAATCAAAACATCACCAATGCATACACTCTGCATCCACATGATCATTAGCATAAAAATCACATTGCATCATATCATTATCTTAAGTTATGAGGAATAGTATAAATTTGTTATTCTAAGCATCTTAAGAAAGCATTACATCATGATTAGCATCCATTACCATTTGCACCCATTCACACCATCATTACCACACATTACATTCATAGGATCATCATCAAAATGCATGAAAAAGATATAAAAAGAAACACATTCATTAGAAGCATACACCATAAGAAATAGAAACATCTCATAGCATCATAATAAAAATTAAACTGCATATCATACATTTGCAAAGCATCTCATAAAAAGGGGAATCATCTCAAATATGTCATCAAGTAAATACACTATCATGATACAAAATCAGATCAAGTGTACATCAGAACACATGGTACAATAGGGGCAACAATATAGCCCATAAATCAAAAATGAAAAATTGTTTGTAATCAAAAGGGCTAGCCCTGCACGTTGCTGCTCTCCCCCACTTGCCTGTCACCATGATCCTTTGGCGGCCACATCCCTGTCTGCTGCGAGAAGGCTGGCACTCAGCCCGTTGCTGGCACTGCCTGTAGGTAATGTTGCCGATTGTACTTGGCCTCCCTGACAGCCTCTCTGTATGCCCGAAGATCAACTGATTGGCCCTGGGATGTGGAGGTTGTGATCTCTAGCTATCTTCATCGACCAATCTCCTGATCCCTCTCGGATTGTGCCTAATCTCTCTGAGTGGTAACTATAATAACCTGTTGATGTTCCTGATCTCTCTTTGTGGTCAAGACCTGTACCTGGCTCTGCAGCTATTGAATCAATATATCTCAAGGATTTGGCTGTCCCGTTGGCTGTGTTGCTGGCTGATGTTGTGGTACCACCTAGGGTTTCCCATCCTATCCTACTGGCTCATGTGCTTGGTCTCTCAGAGGTTTCTGCTGAGGGGGTGGTACACCTCCTCCTCCCTGACCTCTACCTGTTGCCCTGCCCCTAGCCTTCCGACGAGGGATCGCTGCCCCGAGAGCTGTCAATCTCAATGGAGGTTGAAACCATGCCATGTATGTTGGAGTGACCCCTGCATCTGCTGGCCCCTGATCATATGGCCATGGCCGGGCCACTAACTGTCTAAATGAGGACATTGCCTCATCTATGGGAATGGGCTGCCCCCATGTTGTCTCCTTTAGGGTAGGGCAAAGATGGCCATGTACTGATCATCGGGTTTTTCCTACATCTTACCGAACTATCTGGCCACCCTGTTAAGAAGATACCTCTCTACCATAGTGTGCTCTCGGCCCTGCATAAACCTATCCTGATGTGCAAAGAAAATTTGTTGTTCATCATCATACCATGGGCCTATGCCCATCCATGACCTCCAGATGAACTCTATCATCTCATCCAAAACCCGTCACCAGTAAGCGAAACCAACTGTGCCCATATGGGTAAAGTGAATCTTTGCCCCGCCATACTGCCACACGACGGGATCATCAATATCTGTAACAACTGGTGTCACATCTGGGAAAAGCATTGGGATCTTTTCCCATTTTCCAAATGTGTAGAAGGGTAACTCCGGCCTCGAGAGCTCAACTATCCAGGTAAGAGAACTTGTGCAAATCTCTGTACAAAGAGGCCAACAATACTGGTCTCCAAGCAAACCACTCTTGATGAATGCACATCCGCTGCCACGCCAATCCCCAACCTGGACTAAACTATCAGTCGCTCCGATCAGGAGCTATAAGACCCAAAATAATGGCAGCCACAATCAATCTATAAGTAGGAGCCCTACCCCGGTATCTCTCTAAGTCTATCTGACTATCACAAAGGATAAGCTCGTCAATGCCCATAACATCAAAACAAGCCTCCCTACCCTCCTCCAAATCATAGATCACTTGAGCTCCACGGATGGGTAATCGGAGGATGCACCAGACATCCTCAAGAGTAATGGTGGCCTCACTAGTGGGAAGATGGAAGGATGACATCTCATTGTGCCACCACTCGGCTAGGGTAGTCATCATACCCAAATGTGCCCGAGCAAGAGGGACATATGCAACATACCATAACCCGAGAATCCCAAGCTGCTCCTGGAGATATACGTGCATACCCTGTAGTCTCCTAAGTACCAACCACTGACGCTCCCTCAAATGAAGTACCTCAAGGTTCTCCTGTACAAGGGAAGGTACCACGTCAGTTTCCCTAAAGAAAATATGCTACCCATGTCGTATTTCACATTTGGAACAATAAAAGCGACGCAGTTTGTAATGTTCCAAACTACGTC
Source organism: Sequoiadendron giganteum (assembly GCA_007115665.2). Classification (NCBI taxonomy): domain Eukaryota; kingdom Viridiplantae; phylum Streptophyta; class Pinopsida; order Cupressales; family Cupressaceae; genus Sequoiadendron; species Sequoiadendron giganteum. The sequence continues at coordinate 369,752,097 of CM021101.1, read as the reverse complement.
GTGCGATAGACTTTGGCACACCCCTTTTGACAAAATGCGCCATGCGGCACTTCTTGTGCATGTGGCTAGGTTTGGAGTTGAAACACTAGTTTCCTAAACAGTGTTGCACAGTGCTTTGTGCATATGCGGTTCTATATAGGACTGTGCGACCCTAACTTATCATTTTCTGCAGTGCTATATAGCGTCACGCTGCCTAAACCAAACCTAAACCCTATTTAATGCACGAATAGTGACAAAATTGAAAGTTGTATAGGGGTACATACCATGGGTCCCGCGGTGAATGGTTGCTGATGCACTCGTACCTGCTCCAACACATGCCTGGGAAGTTGTCGTTGTGCCATCTTGACCAAGACTCAGAGCTCAAGGTGTCAATTTTTCAAAGAATTAAGATTGCAAATACATTGAAAGTGACCCCTCAAGGTCTATTTAAGCTTGAAAATTAGGGTTTTTTGACCTAATTTGACCTTCTAACTAGGGTTTTTGTCCCCCGATCCCGTTTTCATCCAACTGAGGGCCATTTTACACCGTTTGTGGCATTTTAAAGTGCATTTTGGATAATCTAGGGCATTCTAAGACTGTTTGACACCTTATCCACCTTTTTTCTTGAGATCATCCAAAAATTAAAAAATTTCATCCGATCTCTCGAGGGGGCAATATCCAACAATATCCTTCCACTGAGGTAGTAGTGGGGCATCTGAAAAATCAAGAAAATTTTGGAACTTTTGATTATAGCAGTTTATTCTTTGAATCAATGCAACAAGTACATTACTTCAAAAAGGGGCAAAATGTACATTTTCGGTTTGACACACTTGATCCTCATTACTAACATCATTTCCTCCGGAATCATACTCTCAACATTTCATCATATTATGTCTCTTAATGTAATGAATCATTATTCATTTAATTAAGTCTTCCTTGTTCATTGATTAAATTAATTAATTAATTTAATTAACCTTACATTTCCATTTAATTAAATAAATCATTTTATTTGATTAAAATCTCTAAAGTCCTCTTATTAAATTAAATAAATTAAACCTTATTTTATTTAATCTAACATATTCCTCCTTAGTTAAATAAATCAAATCATTTATTTAATTAATTATTTCCTCTCAATTCTGATTTAAATTAATTCGACTATTTGAGTCAAAATTGTCAAATCATCAAATCTCCTATTAAATTAATCAAAACCTTGATTAAGTTAATCCCTCTCACTAAAATCTTCTAGAGAATGCAACTTGCACAATAAATCAATTACTTTGATTTATTTAATTCTCTATTTTCTCTCACATGGAATCAAAAGAGAATATTCCCTCAATTTGAACTCAAAAAGTCCAAGTGCACTTGGTCCTTCCAACAAGACATTTAAGGCCTCTTACATGTCCTTTTCCTTGATCCAAGTGACATTAACTTCATTTCCTTTCCCTTTTCAACAAGTCATTTCACAAATTCAAATTCAAACTAATTGCATTTATTGGCACTTTGGCCAAAATGTGCACAACCATCAACTATTCACATGGTGACAAGTGGCATTCAACCATTGGATTGAAGCTTAGTCCCACATTTCTTAAAGATTTCTAATTCTTCAAAATTCAAATTTATAAATGGGAGGCTTCTCTCTTCATTTCTCATCCAAAATTTCATGCAAAGTTGCTCTCTTCATATTGAGAGCTAATTTTTCCCATTTCCACTCAACTATTCATCATTTTCACAATTTATAGCTAGGTTATGCTCAAATATCTTTGGGAGATTTGACCATTTCACAAATCATACACATTGCAACTTAGGAGTTGGGAAAGGGCCAATTTCAACATTCAATTGGCACCAATTCCCCCATGGGATCTTAAGTTTATTGGCTTAATTAGTATTTACATTCTTTTGTATTAAGTTCTTCATTTTCCTAGTTTGAGTTTAATAAATGAATTTCATGGGGAATCTCTCATAATTGTTTGCATTTGATCTAACAAATTGACTTGTTTGTTGTTCTTGTGCATTGCAGGTTTAGGGGTTCACAATATTAAATCTAGAATGCAAGTAGTTAAGAAGCCTAAAGATGATAATAACAATAAAATATTGCAATATTAGAAGATAATAATCAGAGATGATATTAAAATTTGAGATATTAAGTCGCCCTGAAATGAAGACAAAATTGACATTTTATAGAAAATGCAATTTTGTACAGACGAATGAGATTAAAGATTAATAAGTGCCCTATAATCTATGGTCAAGATTCAAAATAACAACCCTTTAATTAGGGTTGGGGAAACTCTAGGATGAAATTCAAATTGAGTGGACAAGATTTAATTTAAGAAATTAAATCAAGGAATGAGATTAGTTGTGAAAGTGAGATAAAAATTAGTAAGTGGAAAAAGGATGAGTTAGAAAATCAAGTTATTTTAGAAATAACTTAATTTGTGGAGAGAAATGCTATTTTGAAATTAATATTTTAAATTAATTCCAAAATGGTAAATTCATGTGACAGTAAATAATAATAATTTAAAATTATTTACTTGGAAAGAGGGAAGTTGTCAATTTAAATAAAATGCTTTTATTTAAATTTAGAAAGAAAATCAATAAGACAATTTAATAATTAAAATTATTCAATTGTGGAGGAAAATTAGAAAGTGGGTAATTTTAAATATGATTCTATTTAAAATTAGAAAGAAAGTTGACTTTTGATTTAATTCAAAATAGGAAGAAGATGAAAAATTAATAAGAAATTAAATAAATAAAATTTATTTAATTGTGGAAGAAGAGGATAAATGAATAATTTAATAATTAAAATAACTATTTAATTATAGTGGGAAGATCATAAATAATTAAATAAATATAATGTATTTAATTATAGAAGACAAGGATATTAGTGACGTATTAAATAAATAAAGTTTATTTAATTAATCAAAGAGGAAATAAGAGATAACAATAAATTAATTAATTAATTAAAATTATTTAATCAATAGAAGACTTATGACATTAGAAAATGGTATTAGTTGGTCTAGGACATTTTTATGTGTCTACATTTGCCCCTCTTTGTCATAATGCAGTTTATCGTGTTGTGGCAAAGAAAAAACAAGTTTGCAATATGCCCTAGTGCAAAATAGGATGAGGAAGAATGATGAGCGTAGCGGTATGCCCCCTTGAGAGGACAGACGGGTTCCAAGAACATGGGTGTGCTCTCGAAATTGATGAGAAAAAGAAATGTTAGTGTAAGAGATATGGATGATGATGTGGATGCAATGCCTATATGAGGTGAGCAAGAGAAGGTGACAAGACAAAAGGAGATGCATGTTAGTTCCTAGACCAAATCCTTCAACACATTACCATAGGACTTTAATATTTATTGCTTTCTAATCATCATTGGGAAGATTGTTGTGATGGCCAACAAACACCATGATATGACATAAATCAAGGTGTGCAAGTTTGTACCAGCACATAAGACAAGAAATCGTAGACAAGGATGATCATGACTCACACTAAGAGAATAATTGCCCCAGTCTTTTTGTCATAACCAACCGCAAGAAGAAAAAGACAAGAAGGAAAAATCATGAAACGTCATTGCTTCTCTAAATCCTATTTCCAAGACATCCTCGAGAAACTAGCAACATGATTGCCAAAAGCTCAAAAATAAAACCATCATCATGAGACGTCGCTATTTTTCTAAATCTTGTTGTCAGGATCTCGTTGAAAAACTAGTAACATGATGAAAAATCCAAAGAACAATAGACATGAAATAAGGACAAGCCATGAAATTTTGTTGCTTCTCTAAATACTGTTTCCAAAACATCCTCAAGAAACTAGAAACATGTTTGCCAAAAGAACAAAAATAAAGCCAAAGTCATGATACGTCGTTGTTTTTCTAAATCCTATATGTCGAGATCTTGCTGAAAAACTAGTAACATGAATGTCAAAAGGCAAGACACATCATGAGACGTCGTTGGTTTTCTAAATCTTGTTGTCGGGATCTCGCTGAAAAACTAGTAACATGATAAAAAGGCCAAAGATAAGGACCAAGTGTTTGTCAAGTGTGTCTGAATGTCAAATAACTAGTAACACGAGAGGCATTATCATCCCAGTCTACAAAGGTTAGGCTCTGCAGGTTTCAATGCACCATAAGGGTACTAGGGAGTCAATTGCTGGTCTGCAGGAGCTTCTGTAATACTAGGCTTTCCTTAACATTAAAATTTGTATACCGGTTGGGCATCGGTTGGCTTTAGCACATTCCCATTTGTAGTATTTGTCAGACAAGGGGATTCATTTTAACCATTTGTAGTATTTTCTATCTAAGAGTTAATTTTAAACCCAATGAAAAACAAAGTTTGTTCTTTTTAACCAATGCGTGTAAAATGCAATTTGTTTGAAAGAAATAACAAAGAAAAATAATTAAATCTAGGCAGACATATGCTTCAACAAACAGATTAGTAGCACAAGAAAAATTTCTAATCTAGAAAGAAAGAAAAGAAAAACAAAAAATTAAAAAACTGGGAAGAAATGCAGAAAATGCCTTACCAGTCGCCTAAATCGCAGTAGAGCGAATGCGTCGCAACAGAGCAGTTGCAGTGCAGTATGTCAAATGCGGCTTTCGGGTTATCTAATGCGATTGAGTTTGTCATATACGTCATTGTGGTTGGAGAATGCGTTGCATGATAGCAGTTGCGTCAGTGGGGTTGGCAAATGCGGCACAGCAGAGCAGTTGCGTCTTAGGCAAAGATGAATGCGTTGTTACATACCTATTCCTACAAAAGATTAGAAAAATGTACAAAAACCTACAAATAAAATGTGTCAAACATCGTGTTCACCAATGTAATGATGGATTTCTGCAAGATAGAGTTGTTAGTCATATAATGCATGCAATATTAATTATATCCAAACAAACAATCGAATGCATGGGAGATAAATGAGAAAATAAATTAAAACTGGAACAGGCTCACCCATTCCTCTCTCCTCCATGGCTGATTTCCATTGCACCTCCTTGGTTTGTTGTATTGAAGAATGTGCCCTCAGATTTGTGTTGAGAAAACTCAATATTAGACTAGACCTAAGCACAACTTTGAAGGATTTGTATAAACTAAGTGCAAAATGGATATTAAATCTAGAATGCAAGTAGTTAAGAAGTCTAAAGATGATAATAACAATAAAAGATTGCACTATTAGAAGATAATAATCAGAGATGATATTAAAATAAGAGATATTAAGAGATATTAAGAGATTAAGTTGTCTTGAAATGAAGACAAAATTGACATTTTATAGAAAATGAAATTTTGTATGGACGAATGAGATTAAAGATCGATAAGTGCCGTAGAATCTATGGTCAAGATTCAAAATAACAACCCTTTAATTAGGGTTAGGAAAACTCTAGGATGAAATTCAAATTGAGTGGACAATATTTGATTTAAGAAATTAAATCAAGGAATGAGATTAGTTGTGAAAGTGAGATAAAAATTAGTAAGTGGAAAAAGGATGAGTTAGAAAATCAAGTTATTTTAGAAATAACTTAATTTGTGGAGAGAAATGCTATTTTGAAATTAATATTTTAAATTAATTCCAAAATGGTAAATTCGTGTGACAGTAAATAATAATAATTTAAAATTATTTACTTGGAAAAAGGGAAGTTGCCAATTTAAATAAAATGCTTTTATTTAAATTTAGAAAGAAAATCAATAAGACAATTTAATAATTAAAATTATTCAATTGTGGAGGAAAATTAGAAAGTGGGTAATTTTAAATATGATTCTATTTAAAATTAGAAAGAAAGTTGACTTTTGATTTAATTCAAAATAGGAAGAAGATGACAAATTAATAAGAAATTAAATAAATAAAATTTATTTAATTGTGGAAGAAGAGGATAAATGAATAATTAAATAATTAAAATAACTATTTAATTATAGTGGGAAGATCATAAATAATTAAATAAATATAATGTATTTAATTATAGAAGACAAGGATATTAATGATGTATTAAATAAATAAAGTTTATTTAATTAATCAAAGAGGAAATAAGAGATAACAATGAATTAATTAAATAATTAAAATTATTTAATCAATAGAAGACTTATGACATTAGAAAATGGTATTAGTTGGTCTAGGACATTTTTATGTGTCTACATTTGCCCCTCTTTGTCATAATGTAGTTTATCGCGTTGTGGCAAAGAAAACAAGTCCAGAATATGCCCCAGTGCAAAATAGGATGAGGAAGAATGACTAGGGTAGTGGTATGCCCCCTCGAGAGGACAGATGGGTTCCAAGAACATGGGTGTGCTCTCGAAATTGACGAGAAGACTAGAATATGAAGAGACAAAGAAATTTTAGTGTAAGAGATATGGATGATGATGTGGATGCAATGCCTATATGAGATGAGCGAGAGAAGGTGACAAGACAGAAGGAGATGCATGTTAGTTCCTAGACCAAATCCTTCAACACATTACCATAGGACTTTAATATTTATTGCTTTCTAATCATCATTGGGTAGATTGTTGTGATGGCCAACAAACACCATGATATGACATAAATCAAGGTGTGCAAGTTCATACCAGCACATAAGACAAGCAGTCGTAGACAAGGATGATCATGACTCATACTAAGAGAACAAGCCCTAGTGTTTTTGTCATAACCAACCGCAAGCAGAAAAATACAAGAAGGACAAATCATGAAACATTGTTGCTTCTCTAGATCTATGACATAATGATGAATGGTTTAGATTTATTATATGTAATTTGAATTTTGGGGGATCTACCCATAAACCTCCATTGAGGAGATGGGCCCCTTGAACCTCGTAAGAGGTAACCCCCCTTTACTCCTATGCCATAAATACTAACAAATAATATCATACTCCATAACAAACAATATTCCACTTGGAGACTATCACAAAAACTCCAAGAAGATAATCAAGTTCCACCAATAATCTCCCACTTGGAGACTAGTTACAACAACTCCACCATTGTTTCACCTGCTATACTAGGCTTCAAATTTGGGCTTGGAAAATTTCTCATCTTCACCATCATCCTTGAAGGCCAACTAAAACTAAGAAGGAAATCAATTTCTATTGAGTTATTGCCTTTGCCAACATGTTTGCAATATTTTGGCTAGTGTCTATCTTTTCCAACTTCAATTGTCCATCTTCTAAAACTAATTGTTTGAAATGGTACTTGAGTTGTATATGTTTATTCTTAAAATTAAGTTTTGAGTTATTTACAGGATGAATGAAAATTTTATTGTCACTATACAACCTACTATCCTCCTACATTTTTCCCAATTCCTCCATAAACCTTTATAACCAAATCATCTATTTACTAGACATTGTAGTAGCAACATACTCTACTTCTATTGTTGCAAGTGATTTTTTTTTTAAAAATCTATAAATCTAACTAATTTTTATTTCCACCTATAATAATAACATACCTTGTGGTTCTCCTTGTGTTATCTATATCACCTGCTAGATCTTAATCAACTTATCCATATAGAGAAGAGTTAGAACTTCTAGAATTTAAGTCATGGGTAGTAGTACATCTCAAATACTTGAGAATACCTTTTTACTACATTCTAGTGTTCTTTTCCTATATTGATCATATACCTTCTCACAAATCCCACTACATGTGTAATGTATATCCTTTTATACACCATGGAATACATCCAACTACCAACTTCTGATGAATATAAAACCTTGGACATGTATTTTATCTCCTCGTGTCTTAGGACACATCTCCTTGTTAAATTTTAAATGGTTGGATAAAGGTATAATAATAGATTTGGCATCTTGCATTTCAAATATTTTCAACATCTTCTCCATGTACTCCCTCTAAGACAATGTTAATGTATAATTTTTCTTGTCTTGTTATTCTCATACCAAGAATTTTATTTGTAACACCCAAATCCTTCCTCAAAAATTAATTATCTAATTTTATTTTGAGTACATTAAAATATTTCATGTAAGACCCTACAACAAGCAAGTCATCCGCATATAATAACAAGATAATATAGCTTTAATTATCTACTCTCTTTAAATAAACACAGTGTTTAAAATAACATAGATACTATAACCTTGTTATATAATAAACTTATCAAATTTCAAATACCATTTCTTTGGATCTTGATTTAGGCCATACAAGTTCTTCTTCAATATACACACTAAGTTCTCCTTCCCTTTGAACTCATACCCCTTTGGTTGTTGCATATAAATCTCTTCCTCTAAATTGACATGGAGAAAAGTTGTCTCTATATCTAATTGTTCAATATATAAATCTTCTACTACCACTATATTTAAAATAATTTTAATTGAAGTCATTTTAATAGGAAAAAATATTTCATCAAAATCTATACCTTTTTTCTATGTAAAACCTTTTACAAAAAGTTGATCCGTGTACCTCATTTTTCCATCTTCCTTGATCTTGCAAACCCATCTTTTCTACAATGTTCTTTTACCTATAGGAAATTCAACTGTCCCAATTCTAGTTTTGTACTAAATATTCCATTTCCTCTTTCATGTCTTTCTCACACTTCTTTTTGGTTTTGGCCTACATTGATTCTTCATAACTTTTCACTGGTACAAAAACAACAATATATGATTAAAAAACCTACTAAAATCTACATATAAATGACCAAACATGATCATGCGACCATTAGTAGTTTATTACCAGTCATTTATAACATGACCAAATTGATGAGTAAACATTTTTTAATCATTTATTGGTTGTTTTGATTGATCAATTTGGTAGTATATTTAGTTGTTGATTTAGTCACTGATTGTTGCAATCTAGTCACTTATTTAGTCATTTTTTATTCACAGATATATTTAGTCATTAATTTAGTCATTGATTGTTGTTAGCTGGTCACTTATTTAGTCATTTTTATTCACTAATTTTTGTACATTGGTAGTGTATTTAGTCATTAATTTTAATCATCATTTTGATCAATTTGGTAGTATATTTAGTCATTTTTATTCGCTAATTTCATTGGTCATATATTTAGTTATATGTATTCATTGTTCAGTAATTTCTATCAATTGGTAGTATATTTAGTCATTTTTATTCACCAATTTCGTTGGTCATGTATTTAGTCATATTTATTCACTGTTCACAGATTTTTGTCAATTTTAGTATATTTAGTCAATTTAATTATTAATTGACATCAATTAGTAGTATATTTAGTCATTTTAATTGACTAAAATATGAGGATTTAAACATAAAACAAAGAAATAGACATCAATAATCAATTACACACAATAAGAAAACTATTGAGAAGGAAAAATTATTGAGCTTTATTAAAAGAAAGGTTTTCTTACAACTTGCACAAGTCTGAAATATCTATATTTCTTGAAAAATGCTTAGAAATAGAGTATTACAATTTTTATTTTTAGTCACAAGATTGAAATTTGAGTTACAATGCACATAAATGACAAGAAAGAAACTTCTCCAAAAAAAATTTACAATGATGGAAATGCATGCTTGGAGCCCTTCAATGCAAGCACATTCCCCTTTCATCTCTTAAAACTTCTACAATGTGAGCAATCTTCCTGGAGCAAGCTATAATGTGTAGAATCCAAGGAGAGTGTTGATCGTGTCCCATATATGATGCTCTCTCCTTCAATGCAGTCAACAATAACACTATAATATTTCCTCCTTAATATGCAACGTGTCATCTGATATAAGGAATAGGGTGGTTCCATTTTCACCATTAATGAAGTTGTGCCTCAATACAACCAACAAAATTACTATTAGTCTCAATTCAGAACGAATAAAAGTGCATTGCATATTGCAAGTTTACAAAAGTAAGTCCAAACACAATAGAAAGATAAATCAATTAAAAAATAGTAGGAGACATATCACATCCACAAACATGGGAGAGCTATGCAAAATTGGAGAAATTGCCTTGGCAAATGAAGGTAGCAGGGTATTTCCAGATTCAAGACTTTTACTTAATGCTATGGAATAGAAGAAAAAAGAGTCATTTATCTACCACCATAGGGAAAGGTTAGCAATTGCATTTGGTTTGTTAAACATGGCCATTGGTACAACTATTAGAGTTGTTAAGAACCTTTGAGTATTTTCAGATTTTCACACTACATCTAAATTCATCTCCAAGATTGTTGCAAGAGAATTTTTTTTGAGAGATGTGAACCATTTCCATCATTTTAAATAGGGACAATGTTCTTGTGGAGAATATTGGTGATGCTAAATGAAATAATATGAAAAATAGGCTTGCACTATAATAATCTGCACTACATTAGATATCCAATAATAACGAAGGGACATCCATCAAAGCTTAATAATAGGGATTTTTTTGTCATATGTTGTAGTTACAAGTGCCTTGCTAGACATACATGAAAATGTGGAAGCATAGACAAGGCAAGCAAACTGTTTCAAAAATTCCTCAAATAAATGTGATATCATGGAATGGCGTGATTAAAGGATATGTTCAAAATGGTTTTTCTCGAAAAGTCCTTAGAAAATTTTAAGAAATGCAACTAGTGGGTGTAAAACCCAAATCCTCAACCTTTGAAAGTGTCCTTATTGCCTATGTGTGAATTGGAGCTTTGGATGAGGGTATGGACATCCATCAAAAGCATTTTTTGAGGTAGATTTTTATTAGATATTGTAGTTGTAAGTTCCACTTCAAAACACAAAATCCTTCACAAAACCTTCTGCACAACCACCACAACATTGAACAATTTTTGTTGGGCCTTCGTGGTGATGCGAGGAAAGCATGGGCTACATCACCATGAAGGCCCAACAACAACTATCTAGTGTTGTGATGGTCCTTCTACACAACCACCACAACATCACACAATTGTTGTTGGGCCTTTACAATGATGCAAGGTGCTTTCCTTGCATCACCGCAAAGTCCCAACAAAAATCATGCGTTGTTGTGGTGGTTGTGCAAAAGATTTTGTGAAGGATTTGGTGATTCAAAGTGGAACTTGCAAGTACAATATTTGATAAAAATATACTTCAAAATATTCTTATGCCTTAATGAGAAATAATCATTCATATAACCAGTTAGTTGGAAGCAAACTAGGAGATATCATGAGTTCTTAGTTAGAAATAACAATTTTGAAAGCACCTTCCTTGAATGCGAGTGCAATTCAGGAACTTGGTTCAAAAATAGACTTATCTCAACAAACAATACTTAAGTTTCCTCATAAATTTGGTTAGTGTGCAATATTTTTCTCCAAGAGAGTATCAAGGCCGACAGGATATCATGGAGCCATGTATTGTCCATTTGTTTTCTCCTTGTTGGCTACCACAACAGTTTGTGTCTATGTATTTTTTCTATTCAAGGGACCCCAAAAATTAGTTCAATTCCACCATTCATGTGGGAAAACATTGGTTATGGTGCATGCTAAAGCTAAGTTTCTTTGGTTGGGATGTTGGTTCCGCATTTTGTGTTGCAAGAAGTTGGATTTTATGGATATCAAGTCTCAAATTTTTCTCTCAAAATGTTCCTTGTGACATTGAATGTGCTACATCACATTACACATTCAAGTAGAGCATATGGAAACTTATTCCATTAGAAAATGAGGGGATCCTTCTCATCAGTGGATAAGCTATTGTAAAGAGCCCACAAATACTGATATGGGCTCTTGAGGAGTGACCTATGAAGAATGAGAGAAAGGTTTCTGGCCTTTCAAGGTTCTTGTTATGTGAATATTATCATAAATGTGTATTTTGAAACTATGGAAAAAAATATGCTATGTATATAATCATAAATATGCCAATGGAAAATCCAAGTATCCCTTAATAGATTTCTCTTGTGCTGGATCATAACATTTTGAAGCAGCTTATGGTATTTTTCACAAGTGCAAACATTCTTTTTAAGGCTTAGTTTTGGGTGGGCACAAACATTTCATGACATACCTTCTTCCTAATTATGGAAAACCATTAGAAAGACACATTTAGGCTGTAAAATATAGGGCGCATATACTCTCAGTCATTGCTTCTCTAAGTGGTATGTAATTAGGTGGATATCGTGGAATATAGTACATTATACACTATCTTATGTATCATGGAAACTTGTGCCAAGATTTGAGTAGATAAATTATTTTTTTATTGTCAAAACATTATACCTTCCATTATCATTACATCTACTATCATACCTCTCACTAACATGGTTATTTTATTGACACCATTATCCTACTACCTCTGCAAAAGAGCTCCATTTGAAGCATCTTGACTACATATTATACACAACAAAAATCTACAATTGAAACAAGACATTTGCAAGACAAAATATGAATTCACTGAAACATTACTGTCTAAGCAACATAATATCTTAAAATGAAGGAGCACTATAAATGTGACAAAAAACACTATGTAGGAATTGTTAGCACTGAGAAATGAAGAAGATAACACATTGAATTAGGTGACTGAGATCACTGAAAGGAATATCATTGTTAGAGAGTTGAAAATTGTGAATTGTCCTCTGTCCTATAGGACTAAGAAAGGAAGAACACTTTCAAACAATGATTGAATCATAACAAATAGTCCAAAAACAATGAAAGTTACTATCAAATGGTGACAAAGATCTATCCTTTAAGTCATTTGTACATGGTGATTGAGAACTCAGTGAGTAAGAATTAAAAGAGAACTAGATGATAGCACTACAAAATGGTCATGAGTTATGAAATGAACACTATTCTTTTGATCACAAAGGAGATCAAGATAATAACCAACATATTGATGTGCACAGAGAATGTTCATGGAGGAGTGAAAAATTCCTTACAAAGCAATTACCACAGCAGAGTTTGAGGTGAATTGCACTTGCTATTTTATACTAATATGGATATGTTCTAACCTGTAGTTAATTTTTGCAACATAAAAGATATGCTAAATAGTTGTTCATATACCATTATTTCTAATTCAAAATTTCCATACCTTATTCTAGAGGAAAATCACAGTGGGAGTCTATACATAAGACACCATTGTTTCAAATTCAAAATTTTTGGCTCTTTCACAATTGTTTGCTTCATTTATTTGATCTATGACAACCTACTGTATAGAAGATGCTATCAAAATCATAATAAATCCTTTATTCCAGGAAGACTGTTTAAAATATTCCCATCATGAAAATGAACAAAAGCATCAGTCATTAACCTAAACTTTGCAAGAGTTTCATAAAATTCTACTTTTCCACTCTCTTTTCCATTTTGAATTTTATTCCCAATTTCATCCATGTGGAACTTACCCAGCCTATAGAGCCTACTATTAGCCATAACTTTACTAGGTGTCGAGGATAGCTTCAAGTTTTTACCCAAGCTGCAATTGACAAGACTTAGCCTTATCAGATACAATGTGTTGAAAAGCTCTTTGAAGTTATTCTGGAGAAGAGTTCCTAAGAGTATAATGCACAATTTTGAATTAACCTTTTTGCATGAATTCCATATCTTTGATCAGCTATTTCGAGCTTGATGGCCTTCATCAAGAATGAGAAGACCTATGCTCTCTAAAAAAATGTTTCCAATATGCTTAGCCTCTTCAGGAAGGCTCACATTTGTCTCACAAGTTAGGTATACAAAAATATTGTAGCCAATAACGAGAACACTTTATCTTCTATGCCACTCACGAAGCATCACCAAACACCTCAAATTTTTCAATTTTTCCCCATGATTTGGTTTCTCTTGGCTGGTTTTATAATCTCTTCATATTCACAGTTTGAATAAATTTCATTCCAAAAGATCCTTGATCTATTTAGCATGTAAACTGGAATGTTAATGCTCCACTTCTTGAACTCTCTTTTAGAAGTGGAGTATTGGCATTACAGTTTAAATGCTAAATAGATCAAGGAACGTTTGGAATGAAATTCATTCAAACTATGAATATGAAGATATTTTAAAACTAGCTAATAACAACCAGATCATGGGAATTTTTTTTGAAAAATTTGAGGTATTTGGTGATGCTTCATGAGGTAGAAGAAAAGTAGGCTTGTTATTAGCTACAATCTTTTTGTATACCTAACTTGTGAGAAAAATGTGAGCCTTCCTGAAGAGGCTAAGTATATTGGAAAACTACTTTCAGAGAGCCCAGGTCTGCTCATTCTCAATGGTCATCAAGCTTGAAATAGCCGATCAAAGATATGGGACTCATGCAAAAAGGTTAATTCAAAACTGGCCATTATACTCTCAGAAACACTTTTCCATAATAACTTCAAAGAGATTTTCAACACATTGTATTTGGTAAGGCCGAATTTTTTCAAATGTTGATTGGGTAAAAACTCAAAGCTATCATTTAAACCTTGTAAATTTATGGCTAATAGTAGGATCTAAAGGTTGAGGAAGTTCTACATGGATGAAATTAGGAATAAAATTTAGAATGGAAAAGTAGAATTTGATGAAACTCTTGCAAAGTTTAGGTTAATGACTGATGCTTTTTTTCTTTGTTATGATGGGAAGATTCTGAATAGTCTTCCTGAAATAAAGAATTTAACTATGATTTTGAGAGAATCTTCTATATAGAAATTTGTCTTAGATCAAATAAATGAAGCAAACAATTATGAAAGATCCAACAATTTTGAATTTGAAACAATAGTGTCTTATGTACAGACTCCCCCTGTGATTTTCTCCTAGAATAAGGTATAGAAATTTTGAATTAGAAACAATTGTATATGAATGTAACTATTTAGCCTATTTTTTATGCTACAACAATTAACTATAGGTTAGAACATATCCATATCAACATAAAATAGCAAGTGCAATTCACCTCAAACATTTAAAGTTCTTAACCAAAGCTCCAAAAATGAGTATCTTGTCATTGCATGACTCCTACATTTTCTCTAAGTATGATAGTACTTGAGCTTCTAGTGTTTCTAGATGAAACTTGTAGTGGAAAAGTGGTCTCCATCTGAAGGAACCATATTTGAAGCTCTTCCCTGAAATGAGGGTTGAAAAAATTAGAAGAAAAGAAATACCATAATTCTAAAGTAACAATTTGTATCAAGCCAAATGTCAGAAAGTGTAATTAATAAAATAAAAATCCTTACAATTTGGTTCTCCGACAACCAAAAAATTTGAACTTAACTAAAATGAAACATCTCTCGGTCTTTTATAAAAACAACTCTTGGGAAATTTAACAGACACATGAGAAGAAATCAAAGGAAAAATCAATATAAGGCACATGGTGAATGACAACTAGTAGAAAGACTTCTAAATAAGTCAATAAACTCAACCTTCTTCAATAGTTTTAACTTTCGGGACTTTCAAAATAATATCAGGACCTCAAATTGGACCAATCATTTTTATGATTTTATCTTTAGAATGTAGGAACTTTCTCTATTAGATATTTAGAGCAATCAACAAAGAATCTGGAGCAATCACTTGACTCCTAAGATGTAATCAATTGGAAACTAATGTTTTGGTCCACCGACGTTTGTATTCCTATAGTCATATCTTGCTTCCCTACCAAAACACCTGAAAGTGTTTCATACCATACCAAGGTACTCTCCTTCGTCACATGTGTAATACTTGGTTTCCTGGTACTTCTTTATCTCAAGCTCTTCCTTTGCATGAACTCCCAGAGCATACCGCCCAACCTAGTTATGTCACTGATAGCAATCCAAGATTTCCTGACCATCCATACCCAAATGTTGGACCATAATCTATTCTTCCTACACATAAAAATGCCACATATAATCCCTTCTAAATAAAAAATTTAATCATCATAAAGCCATAATTAATAAATTATTTCAATTTCAAAAAGAACCCGATGTCATTTAATATAAAATAAAACTTGTATAAATCACAGAAAAATCCATGAAGCCTCCTAAAAGTAGCTTAAAGCAAGTTAATAGGATGGGTTTTACCATAAGAATATTTCTACTACAGGTCTCAATGAATGTATTATAAGCAAAAATAAAAATTCTTCACACTCGAAGTATGCAATCAAAGATTTATTCCAAAAGTATGTTAGCAAGTTTTAACTAAAAATATAATGATTTTTTACTTGGTTTCTTTTATCAATATGCCACATGGAAATGGAATAATCACTAAGAAACCCTAACAATAAAAAACCAAGTAAAGGTTCAAGAAAGGAAATTCCAATTTACTATTATGTAATGGTAATGAAGGAACTTATATGAGCATGAATTGCATAAAAATCCCTACCATTGAATTGCCATCCATCCAAGAGAAAATAAGAAATGTAAGGATTTGAGCAATATAAGTCCAAAGGGTTATGTTGTAACGGTAATGGAATCATGATAAGAGCACAACCAAGGAACAAATTATTGTGACTGTAATTATGTGATTGATAACACTATTGGTCATGTGGAAAAATTGTGCTATAACAAATATAGGATGCATTCATGTGTGACCCAAGTTTAATGTGGCTATGTTGTGATAGAAATGGAGGCACTTGATCACAATTCATGTATAAATCACTATCATCACAATTAGGTGTGAAATTACTCTAGTGAACATTTGGTGCACCTATGGTATAAAAATTATGGGGTGCATTCAGGTTGAATCAAGTTTAATAGGCTACGATGTAATGATAGCATGATCCAAGAGCGATTACCTCTTGCTGTAATAAAGAGCCTATAACTCTAGTCGATATGTAGAGTGGTTGTGTTATATCAATTATGTGGTGCATTCAAGCACAACCCATGTTTAATGGGATATTCTAGAGAGGGATCCAGATTTTCTAAACCTTATGAATGTTACTTAAAAGTGTACAACTTAAACTATAGACAAAGTTTGTTACATACTTGAATGCAATCTTGTGTTACAATAAACTATAATAATGTGATCTGCTAATAACCATTATGGTAAGTATTAAAGCAATACCCATGCTATATAGGATACATTTCCCTGATTATGTTTACATACCTTAATGATCAAACACAAGCTTCCCACACACTCTAGGATACAACCCAAGGTCATACCACACCCTATCAAGACAACTAATTTTTTGACCCAAGATTTATGGTTGTTTTTTAATACCAATAAAAGCATTGGTAAGAGCATGACTAGGATAAAAATCCTAGGCCTCTGTAGAAACATAAACCATAAATCTAGCGGATTAGTGAGGTTGCAATACCATAAATATTGAGACATCATCCATTTTTCACAATAATTTTAACTCAACAACAAAAAAATATGCAGTATCAGTTTTTTTAAATACCCATATAAAGAAAATGCCCAACATCCTTTTTTTTTAAACCAAGATAGTCAATAACAAAGGGTTCATCAAACATCAATTTTTTTAATGCCTAGGAAAAATGATAAGAAAATCAAAATTTATAAACTATGTGTAGTACCAGAAAAGGTTGAGACCCAAAAAAACATTATCTCAATAGCGAAAAATATCTAGTACCATTTTTTTAAATACCCATTTCAAGTAAAAACCCAACATGAAAATACCCAAACAACCAATAAACAAAAATATTGAGCATCAGGTTTAAACATACCTAGATATCTAGTAACAAAATAGCCAGCATCATAAAATTCAAATAGCCAAATAGTACTTCACGAAAACACTGAACATTGATTTTTTCAAATATCCAAATAGGCATAACATATACATCCAACTTTAAAAAGAAATTAAGAATGATTTTCTTACCTTTGAGATGATCCACAACAAATGCTCAAAATCCTCAAGACATACTTCTAGGTGTGGAGTTGTCTGATAGAAGGATAGATTTGGCCACATTCTAGACTTGTACTTTGAAGCACTAATGGAAGATTCCTCCACAAGAAAAATTCTGAGTATTTCTCAATGTCTCCATCTTCAAAACACTTCAACCTCTGTTTATTTTCCCAAACTATTTCTTCTAATTAAGTGGTAGTTGAAAACCACATGAAAATGGTGGTCTTTATATCATTTGATTTTTGTTACTCATTTATAAAAAAAAAAAGTTTGATGCAAAAAATTAGTCATTTATAGCTATGTTGCAAAAACTGAGTAGAGTTTAGTCATTTTTAGTTGTCATGACTAAAATATTTAGTCACATAGTCATTTATTTGCCAAATTCTACTAGTGTTTTGGTTCACTAGAATAAACAAACAATACATAATGCAATGAAGGAGAGTATCATTCAGGGGGTCTACTTAACCTAGTAGATCTTCTTGAATGAGTTTGAGGTACATATATTTGTTATTTTTATTAAACATTTTGATTTTCTAGCACCTTTGGAATTACCATTTTTTTGATCTCATCAAGCACCATATACTCTTTATTTGCATGTTCCTATTTCTTTCCCCACTGGGTAAGTGCAAAAGATGAGGGGCCAAAAGGGGGTCTTATGTGGCCACTTTCTTCTTCTTCTAAAATCGGGACATATTGACCTTGGATAAGAAATTGAATATAGTTACACTCAAAAAAATTAGATGCAACAAAAATAGGGGTCGTAGTGCTCTGAGTCTACTTTCTAAACTACTTTTTTTTTAAAATGGTAGAGATTAAGGGGTTCAAGAAAGGGAGCCACAAAAATTGGTGATGTTTCTGTCAAAAAAACATAACATAGTGTCTGTTGTGGCTCCCTCAAAAGGTTATCTTTTTTTTTTTGGTATTTTTAAAATCGCTTTAGTGATAAATTAGCTAATAACATGTAGTTTATGCCTCATTTTTCTAATAATTTTTTAATGAATATAAAATATTTTACTAATTTTTAAAGTGGACACATCCTGAAAATTAGAAATTTGGTCATGGAACCCCTATAATTTTTGAAAACTAATCAAAAATCATTTTTTTTTAATATATGTAGAATGGAGTCTAGTTTATAAAAATGTAATTTATTTAAAATTTCAATGAATGGTTAAAAAATAAAGTAAAAAATACCAAACATTGGTTTTTTGACAAAAACACAAACACACAAAGAAAATAAATTAAATATGAAAGCCTTAACATAGTCAAAATATGAAAAAAATTACATCTTTAAATAGCTAAGAGAGACCCTAACATAAAATAGGTGTTCGATTTACTCAACCTTGAAAAATTTGCGAACCTAACAGTTCCCACAAACGAGATTATGTGAAATTTCGTAGAATATGTAAAGACACATCTTTGGACATTGGGATGGCACTCCAAGCCTTTGGGTTGGAAATCCAAAGAAAATCCAAGCCAAATTATTGATGATCCCCAAAGAAATACATAACATGAGCATCTTATAACATGCTTGCATTACAACGCGTTTAGGTTCTACCATATTTTTGACATAACGCAAAGGCATTATAATGCACCCACATTATGTCTTTCCTTAAATTTTTATTGTTTTTTCTTTGTCTTGGCTTATGTTTCCCAAATAAAGACATAACATGAGCGTGTTATAATGTGCTAGTGTTATGTCTTGCTTGAAATTATTTTTGTCTAATTTGTTGGGGATACGAGATCGGTTCGTCATCATAGAAAATGCCTAAGACAATAGTGCCTTAGTGATTTTCATTCAAATCACAACAAAGACACGAACAACTATGCCATAAAGCGGAAGCAGGCATAGTTTATCCCCCATTGATCCTCTAAGAAAAGTAAATTCTTAACATGAAAATAAATTCAATAGAAGCATAGATTCAAGAAAGTGAATCAGACAACAATAAAAGACAAAACTATGAACACATAAATTTACATGGGGAAAACCCTTTCGGGTAAAAAACTCCACCCTCCAAAACACTCAGGTCACATGTATTATTCAGTAACTAAAATGGTTACAATACAAAACTAGATCTATGCTCTTTAGGAGATTACATCTTGTTCATCTGGAGAATACAGGCAACAAAAAAACAAAATCTTCACATGATTACAATGTCCTCAATGACATATCATGTAGATTCCCTTTAGATCCTCACAAAGCACTCTCAGCCAACCTTGCAACCATCCCAACCTCAAGGCAGCACATGTTCACATCAATCAGAAATGAGAAACTAAGTGTTCACAGTCAAGACTAGTCAAACACTCTTAGCCTCTCTCTAATCGCTCATCCTTCTGATTGCACTACACATGAGATTACATATAATCTCTTACCGTGTGCCAACCTATTCAACCCATCCCTGCTAGCAATGGTCATTAGGATAATAAATTATCCTACCTGCAAGCTTCGACCATTCCCTGATAACATGCACTACATAATCAACAAGCATCGAGCCGTGCAACATTAAATTGATCTTAGACATGTCTGTCAACCTCCATTTAATAATGGAGCACAATCGCACATCAGAAAATAACCATTCGGCCAATGAGATCTTAAAGAACTTGCCACGTGTTTCCAAAAAATTCATTCGCTACTTCTAACAGTCGGTCAAGCCTATCCAACTCGATCAAATGAGTTTCAAGCTCATCTAAGCTCTTATCATGCAATCGCCAAGCTCCTTTGACCCAGCCATGGTACAGTGGTGAGCTCACCCAAGCTCACCCTCATCTTCTTCGTGCTACCACTGCCCCATCCGACTCGCCTCGCGGTATGGCGGTAAGGCCATCCAAGCTCACACCTTGACTCTACCACACTACCGTGCCCCTATCCAAGTCACCTCGTGGTATGGTGGTGAGCTTGCCCGAGGCCACCCTCAGCCATCCTGCGCTACCACCGAGCCAACCATGCCTTACCATGGTGCAATGGTAATTGCCACGCAAACCATTAGTGGTCACACCGCGCTACCACGGGGGCCGCCAAGCCACCCCGTGGTAGGGCGGTAATTGCCAGGCCGACCACTGGCGGTCTCACCGTGGACACTACAATGAGAGGAACCACCACCTACAGTATGGTGGTAACCACCAAGCCAGGTCGTTGGCAGCCTTACTGTGCCACCATGGTGAGAGAACTCACCACATGCGGTAAGGCGATAACAGCTAGCACAGGCATCAAGCGGCCTTACGATGCCACCATGGTGAGTGAACTCATCGTGTGCGATAAGGCGGTAACCACCAGATAGACACCTTGGTACTGCCAAGACCAAGCTAGACTGCCACAATAAAGTAGTAAAGGGAAGAATCAAGAAGAAAACACCTAAGTCTAAGAAGAAACAAGCCAACAAGTTGAGTCATAATTTCCCAACAATCTCCCACTTGCCAAAGACTTTCAGGCTTCCTCCAAACACCTGAACAAGGACCAACACAAAGCTTCCATGCTCCAACCAAGATCCTTGCAATGACATCAAAAATTTCCACCATCTCAGGCAACAAATTGAAACCCAGGAACACGCTAAGGAGAAAAAGCACCAGTCTCAGCAATGCAAGCATTTGATCCTTCAGGTGGAAAAGGTACAATAGTAGAAACAAAGCACAATGCAAAAACAAAATGAGAAACCATTCTCCAGAATAAGAAACCATCAACTAGAACAAAAACCACAAAACTGACTACCCTCATCCAACTGATCAAACCCACGCGGCTAGAAAACAACACCCACAGCTCATGCTGAATCATCCAACCACCCATACCTCAAAGATATGTATAGCAGTAAACTCATGCCATCACATAACCACCCATCAACAACCAAGAACAAGCACCATGTGTCAACCAGTCAAAAAAGACCAAACACGTCCAGGTACTCCCACTGCAAGGGTATTGTCCAGATGAATGCAACCAAAGCACCATCTCAAGTGATCTAGACATACCAAGTCCACCAATCACCCACACAAAGAAATGAGGAACCATGTAGTTCCAAGGAACAACCACACTGATCTACACCACCTGCAACCACCTGCTGCAAGAAAAATTTCTCTCAACTTTCTTCCACAGATCTTCAAAAATCCTCCATATCTGACTGAAGAAAGAGGCATAGGAACCTTCATGTCATCACCCAAGTGACAACACATGACCAAAAACTATGAAAAACTCAGCTCCACAAAGGAATCTCATATCTAAAGTCGAGAACATTCAGGAAGAGAAAACCAGATTAGAGAGAAACTGCAAATCAAAACATGTAGCATCCTCCTACAATCAATTCTAAATGCTAGTTGTGCCAAGAATGATCTTCTTCACATCCCAAAGGGAAAAGTCATAACAACACCCAACAGTTCCATGGATGTAAGCACCTTAAAGAAGATCAGACTAACCCATATAACCATCTCCTATCAATCCTCAAAAGCACAAGCAGATACACAATGTTGTCCACCTTTCATTACAAATCCTTCAAAATCTCAAAAAAACTCAAGATTCATATCATGAAAGCAAGCATAACACACATCTGAAAGATATAATGGGTGAATACCTTTCAAATAAACTTTACTTCTGAGCAAACCAAGAAGAAAAGAAAACATGCTCCTCCAAGATATACAAGTCACTGTGACTCACCCAAGAGCAATTACCTTCATGGTCTTTGTTGAACTCGTGTTCAACTAAGGTGCAGGCTACGCGAAATTTCAGTTGTAATAGCAACATTCTCAAAATAATTCTAGCCTCACCTTATTCTCCATGCATCCATGAGCACCAACAACTTGTCATCTCATGCTAACTCCAAACTACATCACTACAATAAACATGAAGTCCTCCAGCATATGACCAATGTACTCAAAACAAAGAGAAACCCCAGACCACTGTCAAAGCTCCAAAACCTAGGATAGGAACTTATCATGACATCATGATCTACACATCTCCATTAGGAGATACCATGCTTCAAGTGAACAAGCCATGGTCTCAAGAGCAAAGTAACATGCCAAAAATCTAATGCACAAGCAAGATTATACCATGACATAAAGCAAACAAACTCTAAATCAACATCACCTATCAAGCACTACCAACATCTCAGCCAAAAATAACCAATGTCCTCCGTGGCTCCAAGATGCTGCACATCTTCAAATAGTGACCATGAAGATGCAAAATAAATATTCTGCAGCAACAGGATCTAAGAGTCCCCACCAGAAGCATCTGCAACACCAAAGAAGATCATTCATCACCAAGTGATGAATCCATAGTCACTACTAAAGGTCCCACTGAAACATGACACCGAGCTCTCCAAGCATCATGACCGACCACACCATCATTGTTAACAACTTACACTCATCAATGTAACAAGCTCTCCATGACATTGTGATTCACATGCTACAGGTCCATAACCAACTATTCAGGTACTCAAACGTTGTCCATCCTCTTATCTCAAAACAGCCATGCCAATGCACAAGTGACCACAGACAAGGTCAGCTAATAGATCTACACCAACACAAAAGAAATCTCATGGATAATGACAGTCCACTTCCGAGCTGACTCATGGCAAACATGTAGGTAAAGATAGCCCACAAAGATGCACAAATTATAGATCCACTTTAATGAAAAAACTTGCAAATCTATCATCACACTAGAAACTGCAAAATTGAGATAAACAAAGAGAACAACCCACGTAGACAACATGACTCAAACACCAGATTAGCAACAAATCCAATTTTCCAATCACGTCGACAACTCAAGAACCATAGTCTAGGAAACTAACAAGCACACCACAAGAATGTTGAATGAAAAACACATACCGGAATTCCCATGTAGAGAAGACATCACACCTCCTCAAACCATGTTGAACTACAACTATCTCATCCAATCACACCCCAGAAGATGGGGTCTAGAAAATAGCTGAACAACAGCTCGACACACCACAAGTTTTTCTTGACCGTGTAAAAACTGCAAAACCATAGTGTTTATAAAACACCCATGCATCTCCATATTCATTGCTCATCTGGACAACTCAAGAGTCTGCACACAACCATCATGGTTAACCAAAACAATGAAAATAAACATGAATATGCATGATAGACTTTTTAGGAAAATCTACAGAAAACCTCCAGAGCCAAAGACATGAATCTGAACCATGCAAGTGTAAGACACAGGTAAGAATAGAACAACAGGTCCATTTCAGACCTGTTCCAAAAACCACAGTCATGCACAAACATATGGGAGAGCCAAGCTATTCAAAAGTTGCAAACCACCAGGATCAATTTCATAGCCTCCATGCAATTAGAGCAACAAAGAAACTGCATTCAATGCTAATTCATAACACCTAGCACAAGCACAATACTCCATGGCTGAAGAACAACACAAGAAAATCCATACCACCAGGGAGCCTCTCACATAGACACCCAGTATGAAACCATGCTTCGCTGCAACACAACCAAAAGCATACCTCACGCCCCTTGCATCAGGAACATTTTCTGCGAGCCAGGATTCTCAGACCATATTGCAACAATATGATCAACTCCAGTCATATCCAATGTCTTTCAAACCTACATGTTGAATCAAAGAAGCAACTTCCACTCATCGAAGGATCAATCATCGACCGATTTCTCTAGATTTCCTCAAGCTTGACAGGCTAAGGAATCATCACAAGAGAAATACCTAGAACTTCAGTAACCAAGAGAAGGCTTTGACACCACTTGTTGGTATCATCAATCTTCGACCTCCTTCAACCAGCTCTGATACCACTTGTTGGGGATACGAGATTGGTTCATCATCATAGAACACGTCTAAGACAACAATGCCTTAGTGATTTTTATTCAAATCACAAAAAATACACAAAAAACTATGCCATAAAGTGGAAGCAGGCACAGTTGATCCCACATTGATCCTCTGAGAAAAGTAAATGCTTAACATGAAAATAGATTCAACACAAGCATAGATTCAAGAAACTGAATCAGACAACAATGAAAGACAAAACTATGAACACATAGATTTACGTGGGGAAAACACTTTTGGGTGAAAAACCCCACCATCCAAAACACTCAACTCACATGTATTATTCAATAACTAAAAAGGTTACAATACAAAACCATAGCTATGCTCTTCAGGAGATTATATCTTGTTCATCTAGAGAATACAGGCAACAACAAAACAAAATCTTCACATGATTACAATGTCCTCAATGACATATCATGTAGATTATCTTCAGCTCCTCACAAAGCACTCTCATCCAACCTTGCAACCATCCTAGCCTCAAGGAAGCATAGGTTTACATCGCTCAGAAATGGAAAACTAAGTGTTCACTATCAAGACTAGTCGAACACTCTCAGCCTCTCTCTAATCACTCATCCTTCTGATCGCACTGCACACGAGATTACATATAATCTCTTACCATGTGCCAACCTGTTTAGCCCATCCCTGCCAACAATGGTCATCAGGTTAATAAATTATCCTACTTGCAAGCTTTGACCATTCCCTGATAATTTGCATCGCATAATCAGCAAGCATCGAGCCATGCAACATTAAATCGGTCTCAGACATGTCTATCAACCTCCATTTAATAATGCAGCCCAACTGCACATCAGAAAATAACCATTTGGCCAATGAGATCTCAAATAACTTGCCACATGTCGCCAAAAAATTCGTTCACTGCTTCTGACAGTCGGTCAAACCTTTCCAACTTGGTCAAACAAGTTCCAAGCTCATCTAAGCTCTTACCATGCAACTGCTGAGATCCTTTGACCCAGTCATGGTACAACAGTGAGCTCACCCGAGCTCACCCTCATCTTGCCCGTGCTACTACTGCTCCATCTGACTTGCCTCGTGGTATGGTAGTAAGGCCATCCAGGCTTGCACCTTTACTCCATCGCACTATCATGCCCTTGTCCGAGTTGCCTCGCGGTATGGTGGTGAGCTTTCCCGAGCTCACCCTTAGCCATCCCACACTATCGCCGAGCCAACCGTGCCTTACCGCGGTGCAGTGGTAAGCGTCGAGCAAACCGCTAGCGGTCACACTTAGCTACTGCTAGGGCCTCCAAGCCACCCTGTGGTAGCGCGGTAACTACCAAGCTGACCACTGGCAGTCTCACTGTGGACACCACGGTGAGAGGAACCACCACCTGCGGTATGGCGATAGCCGTTGGCAACCTTATCGCGCCACCGTGGTGAGAGAACTCACTATGCGCAGTAAGGCGGTAACCGCCAGCACAAGCAATAGGGGGCCTTACCATGCCACCATGGTGAGTAAACTCACCATGCATAGTAAGGCAGTAACCACCAGACAGATACCATGGTACCCTCAAGACCAAGCCAAACCACCGCAGTAAAGCAGTAAAAGGCAGAATCAGGAAGAGAATGCCTAAGTCCAAGAAGAAAAAAGCCAGAAAGTTGAGGCATAATTTCCCAACATAATTTTCTTAACTATATGTTTGTATGTATGCTTGTATGTATGTATGTATGTATTTATGTATGTATGTGTGTATGTGTGTGTATGTATGTGTGTATGTATGTATGTATGCATGTATGTATGTATGTATGTATGTATGTATGTATGTGTGTATGTATGTGTGTACGTACGTATGTATATATGTATGTATGTATGTATATATGTATGTATGTATGTATGCTTGTATCCATGTGTGTAAGGGTTTTTTTAGAGGGTATATAAGGGTGAGGGTATAGGGTATAGGAATGAGGGTTGAGGTTGTAGGGTTTAAGATTTAAGGTATAGGGTTGAGGGTTGTGGGATTAGGGCTTAAGTAATAGGTTGAGGGTATATGGTAGAGGGTTGAGGGGTTACAATTGAGGGATAATATTCAACTTGTTGAGTGTATAATAGTGAGTGTGTAGGGTATTGGGATTAAGGTTTAGGATATCGGGTTTAAGTTTTATGGTATGGGTTGAGGGTATAAGGCACAAGGTGAAGGGTTGAGAGTGTATGGTTTAGGGTTTAAGTATAGGTTTGCGAGACAATATTCATGGTTTAGGGTATAAGGGTTAGGTTATAGGGTATCGGGATGAGGGTTGAGGTTCTAGGGTTATGAGTTTAAAGTATAGGGTTGAGGATTGAGGGATTAGGGCTTAAGTATAGGGTTAAGGGTATAGGGTTGAGGGTTGACGGTTTACAACTGAGGTATAATGTTCAAGATTGGTTGTCTAAGGTATAGGGTTCAAGGTTTAAGGTTGAGGGTATAAGGCATAGGGATGAGGGTTGAGGATTTAGGGCATAATTATAGGGTTGAAGGTCTAGGGTATAGGGTAGAGGTTTGAGGGTTGAGGGATAATGTTCAAGGTTGATTGTTCAAGGATAACTATATAGGTTATAGGTCCATTTGGGTTTAGGATATTGGTTTGATGGATTAGGGCTTAAGTATAGGGTTGAGGGTCAATGTTGTTAGGTGTAGGGTTTATGGTTTGAGGGTTGAGGGTTTAGGGTTTAAGTGTTGAGGGTTGAGGGTTGAGGGTTGAGGGTTGAGGGTTTAAGGGATAAGGGTTTAAGGGTTGAGGGTTTAAGGGATAAGGGTTTAAGGTTTGAGTGTTTAAGACTTGATGGTTGAGGGTTGAGGGTTGAGGGTTGAGGGTTGAGGGATTAGGTTTGAGGGTTGAGGAGGTTTAAGGGTTGAGGGATTAGGGTTAAGGGTTAAGGGTTGAGGTTAAGGGTTTAGGGTTTAAGGGTTTAAGGGATTAGGGTTGAGGGTTGAGAGGGTTGATTAGGGTTTAAGGGTTGAGGTATTAGGGTTTATGGGTTGAGGGTTGAGGGATTAGGGTTTATGTGTTGAGGGTTGAGGGATTATGGTTTAAGGTATAGTGTTGAGGGTTTAGGGTTGAGGGTTAATGGATTAGGGTTTAAGGGTTGAGAGTTTAAAAGTTTAGATTTTAAGGGTTAAGGGTTTAAAGTTTAAGGGTTGAGGGTTTAAGGGGTTAGAGTTTAAGGGTTGAGGGTTTAAGTGTTGAGGGTTAAGAGATTAGGGTTTAAGGTATGGGGTTGAGGGTTTAATGTATATGGTAGAGGGGTGAAGTTTGAGGTTTGAGGTTTGAGGTTTTAAGGTTGAGGTTTGAGGGTTGAGGTTTGAGGGTTGAGGGTTGAGGGTTGAGTGATTAAGGGTTTAAGGTATAGGGTCAAGGGATTAGGGTTGAGGGTTTAATGTATAGGGTAGATGGTTTAGGGTTGAAGGGTTGAAGGTATAGAGTTGAGGGATTAGGGTTGGGGGTTTAATGTATAGGGTAGAAGGGTAGAGGGTAGAGGGTAGAGGGTAGAGGGTAGAGGGTATAGGGTTGAGGGATTAGGGTTGAGGGTATATGAATTATGGAATAGGGTTGAGGGTTTAATGTATAGGGTAGAGGGTTGAGGGTTGAGGGTTGAGGTTTTAATGTATAGGTTAGAGGTTTAATAGTTGAGGGACTAATGGTTTAAGGGTTGAGAGTTTAAGGTTTGAGGTTTTAAGGGATTAAGGGTTTAAGGTATAGGGGCAAGGGATTAGGGTTGATGGTTTATGGTTGATGGTTTAAGGGTTTAAGGGTTTAAGGGCTAAGGAATTATGGTTGAGGGTTTAATGTATAGGGTAGAGGGTTGAGGGTTGAGGGTTAAGGGTTAAGGGTTGAGGGTTTAAGGTTTTTGGGTTGAGGGATTAGGGTTTAGGGTCTACTGTATAAGTTAGAGGGTTTACATAGGAGGGTTGAAGGTTGATGGATTGAGGGTTTAAGGTATGGGGGCCGAGGGATTAGGGTTGATGGTTTAATGTATAGGGTATAGGGTATAGGGTTGAGGATTGAGGGTTGAGGTTATAATGTATAAGGTAGAGGGTTTATATTTGAGGGTTCAAGGTTTATGGATGAAGAGTTTAAGGGTTGAGGGATTGAGGGTATAAGGCATACAGTTGAGGGTTGATGGTTAATGTATAGTCTTGAGCATATAGGGAATTATGGTGAAACTTCATATCACACACAAAATGAGACATACATAACACTTAATTTATGTCATAATTTCTCTAAGAAAGGTCTCATAGATGTACCTCAACCCAACCCCCTATTGACACATGATGAAAATTGGAAATCTTTACAAAATTAATATTTTTTAAATGTGAGCGCACTTTTAGAAAGTTGAAATTTGGTCATTTATAAAGCAATCCAAAATACGCTCACGTTATAATGCAAGAACGCTATAATTTGAGGGAATTTTAGCTTAAAATAAAAATGGTAAAAAAGGAAGGGGACCCATGATCCAGGCCCACATGCTCTATTTATTCTCCTTCTTTTGCATGTTATCCAACAAAAAAGTGTGTTTTCATGTTGTTGGGGCAAGCACATGCAGTTTTTACACATTCCACCACCTTTGCACCACCTTTTTCTAGTTTTCCAACTTGGGGAGGAAATAATAGAGATTTTACATCAAAATGTGATTATATGAACTCATATTTCATGTTTTTAGTGTTGCAATGTTAATTATGATTTTATTGACATCATAGATTGATTAATTATATATTTTTTAGTAATTATATTAGAGTTATATAGAATTTAATTTTGAAAAGGAAGAAACTCTAAGAAAATCTCAAAATCTTCAGTTTGATGCAATAAGAACAAACTACACATAATTGGGTAGTTTCTCAAATCGAATCTTCGATTTTAAGGTATGTCAAGTCTTTATACATTTGTTTTACATTTTCCTTCATTATCTTATGTTTCTTTATCACTTATTATCATACATGCTTAATATAATGCTTTGATTTTGTTATCATGTTGATTTTGGGATTAGATTTTGCTAAGTATTCAAAATTATGAGTGTTCAACATACATAGCATTAATAAAATGCATTAGATTTTTCTAAGGGATTATATTAGATTTTTTTAATATAATAAAATGAATCATATTAATCATCCTTAATTGTATAGTACTCAACATATACCCTTCATTACAAGATAAATTTTCATCCTTTCTTATTGAGAAAATATATTGCTGGTTAGTGTGCCAAAATCACCACATAAAATTTCTTCTCTTGTCAAATTGACTATGTGATGCCATCCCACATTCAATTTTCAAGGAGAATATAGTCCTTATTAGGATATCAAATATAATTACATATATTTTACATGTTTTCATGCTTGCATGTGTCATGGGGTCACATTGGTTCCAACTCAAGTTCCATGTTTCATGATTCTATCTACATCAACTTTGCATAGTTTCATGCTTGCACATGTCATGTCACACTAGCTCCAATTCCATTATGTATCGACTATCACATCGTATTACAAGTTTCATTGTCAGTGTCATAACCTTGTTAAGATAGATTTAACTTCATTAGGTCTTTTAAAACATGAAGCAATCCTAATGAACCAAGCTAAAGGGACACTATCTATCACAACTCAAGTTGGAAGTACATCATCACTCACATGTGAAGGAGGTACACCATCTTTCCCAACTCAACTTCAAGGTACATCATATATTCCATCTCTGATCAAAGATATGGCATATATTCCTTCTCATTTCAATATTAATGAAATTTATAATGTTGAGGAAAATATTGAGTTTTCTAACCATTTTGATGTTTATCTATGTATATGTTTAGATTTTCATACTAATAATGTTTTATAGGATTATGGCATAAATTCCCAGCTACATATTTAAGAGATTTCATATCAATAATTTTATGTGAAAGAGAGGACGGTCAATTATTCTATAGGAAATCATGCTTGGATGGCACATGTCAGCATTGTGGTGGCTTGCAATGTATGCCAATATGTGAGCATATGGAAAGTAAACATGCGGTTGGAAATGAACTAGTACGATTCGACAAGTATAAGACTGTGGTGTACAATACAAAAGATGATAAAGAAGCAAAAAGGTATGATTTGGTTATTCAAAAGATTCCAGCGTATCAATTTATGTCTATGTTTTTTGATATTATAGTGCATAAGTATGCAAGGCATACCCATAGAGCTTGATGGTTGGACTTGCAATTCAAATTATTTAAGGACACATTTCTACTATGTAGCATTGTTTCATTCATCTACTTTGTAGAGAACTATTGTCTATAGCCACAACATGAGGTGCAATAATAGTATTGCAACTCCACACAACTATATTTGTGCACATAGCATTCATTCATGCTAATGAAAATATAGAGGATGACAAAAAGATCATAAGGGAGTATCATTTTTATATGAGTGATGATCACACACATTCTACAGAGTTTGTTAAAGGTTTCTTTCAAGTGTTCTACCATGATTTTGCTAGAAGGGGAATATCATTCTATCAAATTTTTATATGGTCGGATAGTTGTGCATCACAATTCAAGAACTTGCAGATTTTCTATTGGTTGAGCAAGATGCATAATATTATAGGTGTTCAACATATGTGGAACTTTTGTGAGATCGGGCATGGAAAGGGGGAGCATGATGGTGCAGGAGCATGTATGGGTAAGTGAAAAAAGATGGGGGGACCAAAAAGGGGTCTTAAGTGACCACTTTATTTTTAAATTAGGAAATACTAACCTTGGATGAGAAATTGAGGATAGTTACACTCAAAAATTTAAGATGTGACAAAAACAATGTTCGTAGTGCTCTAGTCTACTTTCTAGACTACTATTTTTTTTTTTAAATGGTAGAGATTAAGGGGTTGAAAAAAGGAAGCCAAAGAAATTAGTGTTATTTTTGTAAAAAAATAATAACACATCTTTTGTGGCTCCCTCAAAAGGTTCTTTTTTTGGTATTTTAAAAATCACTTCAGTGAGAAATTAGCTAACAACATGTTGTTTATGCCCAATTTTTCTGATAAGTTTTTAATGAATATTTGATTTCTTACTAATTTTCAAAGTGGACACATCCTAAAAAACAATTTTTTGGCCATGCTACCCCTATAATTTTTGAAAAGTAATTTAAAATCATTTTTTTATAATGTGTAGAATGTAGTCTAGTTTATACAAAAGTAATTTATTTAAAATTTCAATGAACGGTTAAAACATACTAAACACTGGTTTTTGACAAAAAATAAACACACAAACAAAATAAATTAAAGATGAAATCCTTAACATTGTCAAAATGTGAAAAAAATGCATCGTGAAATAGCTAAGAGAGAGCATAACATTACCCAGGTGTAAAATTTACTCGCCCTTGAAACACATGCAAAACTGATGGTTAGCATGAATGAGATTATGTGAAATCTTGTAGAATATACAAAAACACGTCTTTGGACATTGAGAAGGTACTCCAAGCCTTTGGGTTGGAAATCCAAAGAAAATCCAAAGCCTAAGGATTGGGGTTTCCCAAGGAAAGATATAATGTGAGAGTATTATAACATGCTCACGTTATATCTCGCTTGGAATTATTTATGTGCAAGTTTGTTAAGTATGTTTGGTGTATGTATGCCTTTTTGTATGTATGTATGCTTGTACGTATGTATGTATGCATGAATGCTTGTATGTATGTACGTATGCTTGTATGTATGTATGTATGCATGTATTATGTATGTATGTATGTATATATGTATGTATGTATGTATGTATGTATGCTTATATGTATGCATATATGTATGTATTTATGTATGCTTGTATGCATGTATGTATGCGTGTATGTATGTATGTAAGGGTTTTGGGTTTAGGGTATATAAGGGTGAGGGTATAGGTTATAGGGATGAGGGTTGAGGTTGTAGTGTTTAAGGTTTAAGGTATAGGGTTGAGGGTTGAGGTATTAGGGCTTAATTAATAGGTAGAGGGTAGAGGGTAGAGGGTAGAGGTTTGAGGGTTTACAGTTGAGGGATATTATTTAGCTTGTTTAGTGTATAATATTAAGCATGTAAGGTATAGGGATTAGGGTTTAGGGTTTATGATATGGATTGAGGGTATAAGGCATAGGGTGAAGGGTTGAGAGTGTATGGTTTAGGTTTTAAGTATAGGGTTGAGGGACAATATTTATGGTTAGGGTATAAGGGTGACGTTATAGGGTATAGGGATGAGGGTTTGTGGGTGTAGTGTTCAGGGTTTAAGGTGCAGGGTTGAGGATTGAAGGATTAGGGCTTAAGCATATGGTTAAGGGTATAGGGTTGAGGGTTGAGGGTTTACAGTTGAGGAATAATGTTCAAGGTTGAGTGTCTAAGGTATAGGGTTTATATTTTAAGGCATATGGATGAGGGTTGAGGTTTAGGGCATAAGTATAGGGTAGAGGTTTGAGGGTTGAGGGATAATATTTAGGGTTGAGTGTCCAAGATTAAGTGTATAGAGTATAGGTCCATTAGGTTTTAGGATATTGTGTTGATGGATTAGGGCTTAAGTATAGGTTTGGGGGTTGAGGTTGTAGGTTGTAGGGTTTAGGGTTTATGGGTTGAGGGTTCAGGGATTAGGGTTGAGTGTTGAGGGTTAAGGGTTGAGGGTTTAGGGTTGAGTGTTCAGGCTTTACAAGTTGAGGGATTATGGGTTAAGGGTTAAGGGTTTAGGCTTTAAGGGTTTAAGGGTTGAGGGATTAGGGTTTAAAGGTTGAGGGATTATGGTTTAAGATATATTTTCAAGGGTTGAGGGTTTAGAGATATGGTTTATGGTTTAAGTTTTAAGGGTCGAGGATTGAGGCTTTAGGGATAGGGTTTATGGTTGAGGGTTAAGGGACTAGGGTTTAAGATTTGAGGGTTTAAGGGTCAAGGGTTTAGGGTTTTAGGGTTAAGGGTTTAATGGATTATGGTTTAAGGGTTGAGGATTAAGAGATTAGGGTTTAAGGTATAGGGTTGATGTATTAGGGTTGAGGGTTTAATGTATAGGGTAGAGGGGTTCAAGGTTTAAGGCTTGAGGGTTTAAGGCTTGAGGGTTCAAGGATTAGGGTTGATGGTTAAGGGTTGATGATTTAATATGTAGGTTTGATGGATTAGGGTTGATTATTTAAGGTATAGGGTTGAGGTATTAGGGTTTAGTGTCTAATGTATAGGGTAGAGGGTTTAAGGGTTAAGTATTTAGGGTTTAAGGATTATGGTTGAGTGTATAATGTATAGGTTAAATGGTTTAAAATTGAGGTATGAGGGTTGAGAGTTGAGGGATTAAGGGTTGAAGGTATAGGGTTGAGGGTTTAGGGTTGTGGGTTTAATGTATAGGGTAGAGGGTAGAGGGTTGATGGTTTAAGGCATTAAGGGTTTAAGATTTATGATCAAGGCATTAGGGTTGATGGTTTAATGTATAGGGTAGATGGTAGAGGTTTTAAGGGATTAAGGGTTTACGGTATAGGTTCAAGGGATTAGGGTTGAGGGTTTAATGTATAGGGTAGAGGGTAAAGGTTAGAGGATTGAGGGATTAGGGTATAGGGTTGAGGGTATAGGGTTGAGGGATTAGGGTTGAGGGTCCAATGTATAGGGTAGATGTTTGAGAATTAAGGATTGAGGATTAAATACATAGGGTAGAGGGTTGAGGGATTAGGGGTTTAAGGGTTGAGGGATTAAGGGTTTAATGGTTGAGGGTTTAAGGGTTGATGGATTAGGGTTGAGGCTTGAGGGATTAGGGAATATGGTTGATGGATTAAGGTTTTAATGGTTGAGGGTTTAAGGGTTGAGAGATTTAGGGTTTAAGGGTTGATGGAATAGGGTTGAGGGTTGAGGGTATAGGGTTGAGGGTTGAGGATATAGGTATGATGGTATAGGGTTGTGGGTATAAGGTATAGGGTTGATGGATCAGGGTTGAGGGATTAGGTTTTAGGGTCCAATGTATAGATTAGAGGGTTGACAATTGAGGGTTGAGGGATTAAGGGGTTGAGGGTTTAAGGGTTGATGGAATAGGGTTGATGGATTTTTTTGAATATGGCTTCTAGTGTTGTCATTTATGGCAACCTAAATTCATTCATCTAGTCCACAGTCTAGTGTTGGTTCATACTGAAAAAATAGAATGAAGAATAGGGCATCCAGTTAAACCTGATTCTATCAATGAATCTGCATTATTTGCTTATCAGTTTTTGTTGCACATCTCAGGGAATATTTTTGGGTATCTATAATACCTTATTCTAGTGTTTTGTGGCTACACATTCATTGGTGTATGATCTAGGAGATCCTCTGCATTAATTTTTTGACTATCTATGCTAGAAGGCTGACTTGGAAAAATTAGTCATTGTGGATGTTTAAGAAGTAATTTTTTTAATGTTTCTATGTTTTAATATGTTTATTTGGGTCCTCACTATGATTTAACTAACTATGGGTGGTGCACATAAAGAATTAGTTGTGTATTTAGCCGACAGTTGAAAATTATTTTATGTTTTATGTAAGCTGACATATGAATGATCAAATCTTTGATAGAGGATATATATGAGATCAGTTGTATCATTTTTTAGGAGAGAATGTGTATTAAGTGAAGTATATTAGTGTGTGGTGTGAAATTCAGAAGGATAGTGGTGTGAATTCATCTATGCATGGATTTGTGATGTGAATTGCAGAGCATAGCGAAGTAGAGTAGAGCGTAGAGCATAATTACATAAAAGGTCCAGAATCTAATCTATGAGCCTAACCAAAATTGTAACCTAGAATAAATAGATTCTACTTCTTCAATTCAATCCTTCATATGGTCTTAATCTAAAAATCTTGTAAGGCATTTTGCCTTTATATTTTATGCAGTGAACTCTAGGCAATGAGTCTGAATGCAAATGCATTCCATTTTGTAAAACTTATATTTGAGTACTCAAATTGTGGATTTTCTCCTAATAGGGTTTCCACACAAAAATACTTTTGTTATGGTGTTGTGGATGATTACTTTGTGTATTTGCATCTTTCTTTGGTTTAATGTTGAAATGGTTTAAATATCAGATTAATAAAGTTTATATTTGTAGAACATTGATTCACCCCCCCTCTCAGTATTCCCTTGAGTCCAACAATTGGTATCAAAGCATCTGGTTCCTCTAAATAATTTTAGCAGCTTGAGGTGGATCTTGGAATGTAATGGACTCTAGTAGTCTTCAACAATAGCTTTTGGTGGCACTTGATGACCTTGATCAGTCTAAAGCAGAAGTTTGGGAATTGAAAGGAAATCTTAGGGATGCTGAGAAATTCATCCAGAGACTGAAGGATCATATTGTTAAATCAAGGGAAAAGAGGAAATATCTTTGTGATCAGATTAAGTAGAAAGAAAGAAAAAACATGGATGATGCTCACCTGAATCAAACCTTGAAGGAAATAACTGAAGAATGTGAAAAGCTTTGCAGGGACAATGCTACCCTAAAGCATGAAATGGAATCCATGGTGATGAAGCTAACTAAATAAATTGAAGAAAGAAAAAGGAATGAGGAGAGATTTGCTCAGTCCTTAAAAGAAAGATCAGATGAATGCAGAAGAGAAAATGGACAATTCATTTAGTTGGAGAGTGAATTACAACAATCTAGAAATAATGAAGAAGAATTTGAAAAATAGCTTATTATTCTCAGAGATGAACTTACTACTACAAATTAATACAAAGAGAAGTTTAAGATTAGTTATGTTAATCTTGATGAGCTGACTCAAGGAAAAAATAATTCTAAATACAAGTCAGGCCTTGGATATGAGAAAGGAGAAACTTCTAGATCTAGACAAAGAAATTTCGGGCAAGGAAATTAGATGAACAAAGATGGAAGGTATCCGGTAAGACAACCTAATGCTCAAAAGTTTAATGGATATTATTTTTCTTCCAATAAATTTGGTCATATGGCTGCTCAATGTAGAATTAAAATGAAATCAAGTAATCCATCATTCTCTGGTCAGTGTTTCAATTGCAAAAAGTTTGGTCATAAATCAATTGAATGCAGAAATGTGTCAAACTACTTAGTCAATAGAAGTAATGTTGAATGTTATACCTGTGGAAGAATTGGGAATATTTCTAATCAATGTAGATCAAGAAGAAATCAATGGAATTATTTATTTGGACAAGGAACTACTATGTGTTAAAATTGCAATAGATACGGTCACATTGCAAGATTTTGCAGAAACAAAAATGTGGGTAAAAGAGGTCTGGTATACAAAGACAGAAATACACAAAAAAATGGTAAATAAAAAGGAAAAATGACTGTGGATGAAATAAGAGATTAGATGAAGATGACATGGGTAAGGAAGAATGAATCTTATGTTGGAAATAATTCTACACTGGAACCTACTTCCGATAATTCCTCTAAAAATTAATCTCAGGCCATTGGCCCAAGGGGAGTTTTTCAAGAAAATATTTTTTCCCCTATCTGTAAGATGGCACCGAATCATGAAAATATTGTAAAAAGGTGTATTAATGATCTATAGAGGCTTTGGAAAACACTCACAAGGAAACTTAAAGAAAGCATAGGTCCACAGAAGAATTTTTCTCTCGCTATCTGAGAAAACAAGGTATCTGAAAAACTTAGGGAAAAGGAATTTATTACAAGTGTGCATGTTGAAAATTTCATTTTTCACTTTGCATCGAAGAAGAGAAGAAGGAGAGAACTTGGTAGCATAATCTTGAAGGGGTAAAGTTAATTCGGTGGTGAAACTAGAAACTCATCAGGTATTTCAACTATTTTTGGTATTTCCATATAATTTGGTGTGCAGTTGTACGAAAGGAAAAATGGAACAAATTAAAGGTTCAATCAATTTAGATTAATGTACAATAGTGAGAAGATTAGAGTAATAAGATTTTTTTTGTTTCCCGATGAATTGAAATGGGTGAAAGAAGCCAAACACAAGAATTTGGACATTTAGAATGAGTTTCCCTATTTTAAGAACGTGAAATTCGTTAAATTCATTTTGAGTAAATTGAATGATGAAATTTTGATTCTGGACAAACCCTACATCATTTCAAAAGAAGTAATTGAAAATCTATCTGGATTATGCAAAGTTGGGGACATACTGGGAAAGAAATCCATCCAGAATAAAGAATTTGAAACCCTAACTAGAGTTATTGGAGATCAAAGGGCACTGATAATCTTGACAATCAAATAATTTGTGACAAGGTACATTGCACATGTCATATCATATAAAATATTTTTCAAAAATAGAGAAGGAGAAACTTCGTCTGGTGTAGTCCACATCTCAGAAAAAATGATATAGAAGGTCAGAACTTTGACATGTACGGTCTGTTAAAGGATCAACTGATGGAAAATGTGCAATTAACAAAGGAGATAGTTTACCCTTTTAGGTTTGGTACTCTAGTCATATGTCTAGTAATGTACTTTCTAAAAATTTTACCAATGAAAAAAAATGTGGTGTGGAAAGTAAATGAACTTGTGTGCAAACAAATATACACACACTCTAAGAATTTGGCTAACTATGATCAAGAATTTAAAAAATTATTTAAGAGTTTGCTAGGAAAGTTTGACTCAGTTGGTATTTCTCTTCCGGTAAAAGCACTTGAAGTTGGTTCCTCTTCCGATGGGATGGAGAGAAAGAAGAAAAGAGAAAAATAAACTTTTGTTTGTACTCCTCTAGAATGCAAGATTCTAAAAATTGAAGGAAAAGGAAAGGAACAAGAAATTGTGGATATACCAGATGAGGAATCCAATTAGGAAACTGAGGACTTATAGGGAAAAGAGTAGGATTCAACCGGATCTGAACAAGAAAAGGAAATAACATAAGAAAGTGAAGAAGAAGATGACTTGACAAAAGAGAAGCCGCAAAAACTTATTCACAAGGAAGGTGGAATGCAAAAAATTGCTCAATTATGGTCTATCAGACCCTCATATGGTCAAGATATGATTCTATGTGTACTAAGTGCTCATTTTATGCACATACAGATAAAACTCGAGAATTTGTAGAACATTTTACCTGAAGAAATGATTGAATGCATTAAGGAAACTATGGACTCTGATTTTCCAAACAAAGAAGAAGAAGTAATATCTCATTTAAAGGAACAGTTTAGGATATCACTTACCAAGTTGAAAAAGAGGATGAATGAGCCGAGGCAATGCATAAGTGAAAAAAATAACATTTGCAACTATTGCATCCATTGGCCTCATGCAGCTGGGAAATTCAAAGACAAGTTGGAGCAAATTGAAACAAAATTGAATGGGATTGGAAATTTTTTTGATATGTTTCAAGATAAGGATGGTACAATCAAGAAAAGGATTCAAGAGCTACAGTCTGAGCACACAAAATTTTAGTTCATTAAAAACACACTTGTGGACACTTTTTGGAAAGTGAAGGACCTAACTGAATGCAGACTGGAATAGATGGCTGAGACACTGAGGAAAGGTGAAAAATTAGAGGATGTGATCACAATTCGGGAATCCCTCACTGATATTTTCAAAAAGACATCTAAGAATAACAACATGATCATAATCATTGGGATTGCAATAGAAGCCTAGAATAAATTCTTCCCGAAGATGAAAGAGAATCACAAGATAATTTTCTAAGTAGTAGTTGTTCGTTTTCAAAACTATTTTTCAAATTTTTGAAGTTTTAGTTATATGTGAAAAGGGGAGATTGAAACACGTGTTATGACAATTGTTCTATCAAATTTTTTTTCAGAATAAGGCTTCCATTTTTGTCATTGATGTCAAATGGGGAGAGAAAGCAATGAAAAATGCCTCATCAATCTAAGGGGGAGCTAGGTTTTGAAATTTTAAAAGTTTGGCCTCTTATTGGTTTTGACACTTAGTCATTTTTCACTAAGTGTTGTCATCAATGACAGGGGGAGATTTTTGGCATATGTCTTCTATTTTTTTCATTTATGGCAACCTAAAGTCATTCATCTAGTCCATATTCTAGTATTGGTTCATACCAGCAAAACATAATGAAGAACATGGCATCTGATTAAACCTGAGTCTATCGATCAATGTGCATTATCTCCTTATTAGTTCATGTTGTGCATCTTAGGGAAGATTTTTGGGTATCTATAATACCTTATTCTAGAGTTTTGTGGCTACACATTCACTGGTGTACGATCTAGGAGATCCTGTACATTAATTTTTTGACTGTGTGTGCTAGAAGGCCGAATTTGCGAAATTAGTCGCTGCGGATGTTTAAGAAGTAATTTGTTAAATTTTTCTATGTCCGAATATGTTTAATTGGTCCTCACTATGCTTTGGCAGGCTATGGTTGGTGCACATAAAGAATTAGTTGTGGATTTAGCCGTTAGTTGAAAATTATATTTATGTTTTATGTAAGCCAACATATGAATGATCAAATCTTTGATAGCAGATATATATATGATATCAGTTGTATCATTTTTAAGGATTGAATCTGTAGTAAGTGAAGTATATTAGTGTGTGGTACAAAATTTAGAAGGATAGTGGTGCGAATTCATTTGTGCATGTATTTTTTATGCAAATTGTAGAGTAGAGAAAAGTAGAGCAGAGCGAAGAGCAAAATCAGATAAAAGGTCTAGAATCTGATCTATGAGCCTAACTAAAACTGTAACCTAGCATAAGTAGATGCTACTGCTTCAATTCAATCCTTCAAATGGTCTTAATCTAAACATCTTGTAAGGAAGTGAACCTTTATATTTTGAGCAGTGAGC
The DNA here is from genome assembly GCA_007115665.2 of Sequoiadendron giganteum. NCBI lineage: Eukaryota > Viridiplantae > Streptophyta > Pinopsida > Cupressales > Cupressaceae > Sequoiadendron > Sequoiadendron giganteum. The sequence goes on along the minus strand of CM021101.1, from coordinate 369,712,133 downwards.
TCTAGGCATCGAGCCTGAATGCAAGTGTGTTCCCTTTTGTAAAACTTATATTTGAGTACTCAAATTGTGGATTAACTTCCACCGTGGTTTTTCCCCTAACAGGGTTTCCACGAAAAAATATTTGTGTTATGGTGTTGTGGATGATTACTTTGTGTGTTTACTTATTTCTTTTGTTTAATGTTGAAATGGATTAAATATTAGATTAATAGAGTTTAGATTCGTAGAACACTGATTCACCCCCCCTCTCAGTGTTCCCTTGAGTCCAATAGGATTAGGGTTGAGGGTTGAGGGTTGAGGGTTGAGGCTATAGGGTTGAGGGTATAGGGTAGAGTGATTAGGGTTGAGGTTTAAGGGATTAAGGGTTGAGGGTCCAATGTATATGGTAGAGGTTTAAGAATTAAGGGTTGAGGGTTTAATGTATATGGTATAGGGTTGAGGGAGTAAGGGTTTAAAGGTTAAGGGATTAGTGTTGAGGGTTGATGGATTAGGGTTGAGGGTTGAGGGATTAAATGTTTAAGGTTTGAGGGTTTAAGGGTTGAGGGATTAAGGGTTTAAGGGTTGAGGGTTGAGGGATTAAATGTTTAAGGTTTTAGGGTTTAAGGGTTGAGGGATTAAGGGTTTAAGGGTTGAGGGTTTAAGGTTTGAGAGATTAAGGGTTGAGGGTTGAGGGTATAGGGTTAAGATATTAGGGTTGAGGACCCAATGTATAGGTTAGAGGATTGATAATTGAGGGTTGAGGTTTTAATGTATAGGGCAGAGGGTTGAGGGATTAAGGGTTTAAGGGTTGAGGGTTGAGGGTATAAGGTTTAAGGACAAATTTTAAAGTTTGAGGTTTGAGGGATTAGGGTTGAGGATCCAATTTATAGGGTAGAGGGTGGAGAATTTAGGGCTGAGGTATTAATGTATAGGGTAGAGGGTTGAGGGATTAAGGATTTAAGGGTTGATGGTTTAAGGGTTTAAGGGTTTAAGATTTGATGGTTTAGGGTTGAAGGATTAGGATTGAGGTATTAGGGTTGAGTTATTATGGTTTAGGGTCCAATGTATAGGTTAGAGGGTTGAGAATTTATGATTGAGGGTTTAATGTATAGGGTAGAGGGTTGAGGAATTAAGGAGGTGAGGGTTGAGGGTTTAAGGGTTGATGGATTAGGGTTGAGGGTATAGGGTTTAGGGTATAGGGTTGAGGGATTAGGGTTGAGGATCCAATTTATAGGGTAGAGGGTTTAGGTTTGAGAATTGAGGAATGTCAGATTAATGCATAGGGTAGGGGATTGAGATATTAAGGGTTTAAGGGTTGGGGGATTAGGGGTGAGGATGTAGGGTATAGGGTTGAGGGTATGGTTGAGGGTATATGGTTAAGGGATTAAGGTATAGGGTTGAGGGTATAGGTTTGAGGGACTAGGGTTTGGAGTCCAATATATAGGGTAGAGGGTTGATAATTGAGGGTTTAGGGTTTAATGTATAGGGTAGAGAGTTGAGAGGTTAATGGGTTAAGGGTTTAAGTTTTTAAGGGTTTAAGGGTTGAGGGTGTATGGTAGAGGTATTAGGGTTGAGGGTTGAGGGATTAGGGTTTAGGGTTTAGGGTTTAAAGGTTGAGGATATAGGGTTGAGGGATTAGGGTTGAGTGTTGAGTGTTGAGGATATAGGGTTGATGTATTATGGTTGAGGGATTAGGGTTTAGGGTCCAATGTATAGGGTAGAGGATTAAGAATCAAGGGTTTCTTGGTTTAAGGGTTGAGGGTTGAGGGTATAGGTTAGGGTATAGGGTTGAGGGATTAGGGTTGAGTTTTGAGGCTATAGGGTTGAGGGATTATGGTTGAGGGATTAGGGTTTAGGGTCCAATGTATAGGGTAGAGAATTGAGAATTGAGGGTTTAAGGGTTGAGGGTATATGGTTGAGGGATTAGGTTCGAGGGTTGAGGGTATAGGTTAGGGTATAGGGTTGAGGATCTAATGTATAGGGTAGAGGGTTGAGAATTGAGGGTTGATGGTTTAATGTATAGGGGAGAGGGTTGAGGGATTAATGGTTTAAGGGTTTAGAATTCAACGGTTGATGGATTAAGGGTTGAGGGATGAGGGTATAGGGTTGAGGGTATAATTTTGATGGATTATGGTTTCAATTCCAATGTATAGGGTAAAGGGTTGAGAATTGAGGTTTGAGGGTTTAATGTATAGGGTAGAGAGTTGATGGATTAAGGGGTTGATGGTTTAAGGGTTATACCATTGGAAAAATGTTGTAGGAAAAGGGGACTCACAATACAAGAAAGGGGTCCCTAATCCTAGATTTTTTCCTATAGGGGGATGGTTCATTTAGGGAAATATAAGATCCCAAATTGGATTGACTATCAACACAAAGGTGAGTCAATTATCAACATGGGAGACCTAGGAAAATTCCTTAGGCTTTGAAGGGTTCACCACCAAGAAAAAGCTTGGAAAAGACAACTTAACATTCAACTCATAAAACCTAGTAATGTAAGCCAGATAATGAGTGAAAATGAAAAAATTGAGTAACAAGTTAGGATGTATGTACCTAGGAAGTCTGGAAATGTGATAAGGATTTTAGAAATGCAAAAATGCTATCAAAATATGCTGAGGAGGACTAAGACAGCCTTAATATTGTCTTAGTCCCACTACTAATTTTTGGGGAAAATGCAAAACCTTCGGATGTTGGAACCGGATCTGAAGGAATCTCTAAAGAATACCTCCAGGAGGACTAAGATGCCCTTATTGTTGTCTTAGTCCTGATCTAAATTTTGGATATTTTGAAAGATAATCTAAAGGTTCAATGTCTATAAATCCTTACATATTAAGTCCTAAAACTTCCAGATCTAGCTTGTAAATAACCTACAAAACAAAGGAAGTTTGGTTGATTCTTTATGGGGGTTTTCCTTAGTCAAACCCTTTATTTGGTAATTAAACCTTGATGAAAATGCATAAATTTGAAAATGGAAATGTGTGTGAGCCCTAATCTTAAGTGTGTCTAAGATTATTCAAGCTAGAACATGGAGAAACCCTATCCAAATATGTTAGAATACAATCCATAATATGAAAATTAAAATGACATTCAAAGGAGATCTCAAATCACCCTAGTAAGCCACAAGCATGAAATGTACCTTCCTTAGGTAGAGAGTAGAACAACAATCAAAGATGTAATCACTCAAGAAACAATTCCTTAGGCTTGGAAGTATGGCTAGTTGCATCTCCCATCCTAGAATCTCTCATGTTCCTCCATAGGCATACATCATTAGTCTTTCGTAATGCTAGATCTTGACTTGAAAATGGACTTGAAAAACATGCAAAAAACACTAGAAGGCTACTCCAAGGCTTCAATTCCTTTCTTCTTTAAAATCTCCTTGCTCTTATGAAAACTTCTTAACATTCTTAGCTTTCTATGGATCTTCTCTTAAAAATTAGGTGAAAATGGGTGTGAATCTTACTTTTATATGACTTCCTATCTAACAACCTAATTATTAGATCCCAAAGGCCGACAAAATGCCAAATTAAATAAAACATTTTCATTTCCCACTCTTAATTCCTGAAAAATAAAGCCCTCAGAACTAAGACACCCTAAGTGGCGTCTTGGTCCCACTAAGGGGGACCAGGATGCCACCAAGGGTGTCTTGGTCATAGAAGGCTTATTTTTAAATTTTAAAAGGTGGGTTGCCAAGATTAAAGGTTATTTTGTGGATTTTGGTCAAGTTTACAGTTGAAATATACCTTAGGATGCACAAAAAAAAAGGGTCTTAGGGGCCCATAATAAGTGACCTAAAGGGAATTTAATGAAAGTGATGCTAAAATCGGTCCAAATTAAGTGTGAAAATGCAAAGGTATGCATTTTTATACTTTATATTTAGCCCCTAGTTGAGTTCCCATATGACACTATGTGCATATGCAAGCTAAAGTACTTCAAAAAGTAACTTTATAAAAGGATAATCATATGGATTCGTTAGGGAGAATGCAGCCCCCACTATAGTTACCTAAAAAACCATGATGTTAGGAACCGCGTCCTGCATCACAGATTCATTAGTAGATCAAAGATAATCCTCTTATCTAATTTTCCTAGCAAATTGAATTTGAGGGTGGATGTATGTCCCCCTTGATTTCGCTTGCTTTATGGAGGTGGAATCAAGGTAGCAATCAAACCACATCAAACTACACAAGTCCATCATAGGGAATTTACAAGTACCATGCCACCTAATGAGAATGGGAGTAGAACCATGATTCCAACACAAGAGATGACATAGAAAATGGAGTTTTATATCTCCTAATATGTTAGTTTAAATAAAAAGCATTTCTTTTCTTTTTAACAAAAAGTGACCTAAAAATGCATGTATATAATGATAAAGGGAAGGTAATTCATATTCATCTTACCTTTTACCCTTTTGTAGAGTGAGCTTGGAGTAGAGTGAGCCATCATACTGAGTACACAACCATCCACACATCCATGGATCGAGCTATTACAAGAGGCAGTTGTGCGGGATGAGCTGTAGCCTACACTGAGTGGATTTTTCCTTCTCTATAGTTTGATTTAGCCAATTTTTTATGTTTTTATGAAATTTTAAAATGAATTTAGAGTCTAGGGAGGGATTGTATTTCATTTTTCTAGGTTTTTGCCTAGTGTCCCACTTTTTCACAAAGTGTTCTACTTTATCGTAAAGTGTCCTAGTTAAGGAATAAAGTGTTTAGAACCCTTAGTGAAGGCATCCTAGAGAAAATTTAGCACACTATTTGACCATTAAAGCACAAATTTTGGGTTTTTAAGATGTTATAAATGGAATTTTGCTTCTTTTCTATGCTAGTTCATGCCTCGATCACACCAACACCTGGGCATCTGAGTCTTTAGTTGTTTACAAGATCTAGTTGTTCAACTATCTGAGGGGGGCATGTAGATCCTCTAGGAGATAGGCCTCTACTGGGCCTATCTCTCACCAACAATGTGATATCACGCTACCATGTTGATGGCACTGGCAAAGAGATGGGATGTAGATACTTTCACATTTCACTTGCCAACATGAGAGATGACCATTACACTTGAGGATTTGCACCAGATACTACGGGTTCCCATACGAGGTGAGAGGGTTTTTCTATTATAGGGAAAGAGCTATAAGGACATGGGAGTCGATTTCGAGTACAACCTAGGAGGAGTTTTTTTTCACAGACTCATAGCACAACACATCGAGCTTGCATGGATTCTACATGCATGATCACCACCCACCAGATGCATCATGATCAACATAGTAGCACTGGTACTAGTTCTCGATGATCGCCTGGAACATTTAGAGGGAGGACTAGTGCACATGATCTAAGACATGGAGCACTAACACATCATATTTGCATGGGGTTGGAGCATATTGGTAGACCTATATTATGAATCTAGTCAATTTACCTATGGAGAGGTGAATAGCATGCTTCACTGCACTTTACTACAAACCTGGTGCCTAGAGAACATTACCTATACTAGATCGAGAGGATTTCCGATTGTCACCATGGTTGGATATCCATAGACCTTCAATTATATTTAGATAGGCATGGCAGCATGGTGATATACTATTTTGGAGGGTCAGATTTGATAGGCTGAGGGAGGAGGATATTGTATTGAGACCTTATCTAATGGAGCTCTTTTGAACATACACCATAGGATAGTTGAGTTGGATGTAGAGGGACAAAATTTTGTTGGGATGATGTGATCATGTAGTGAGACCCATCTAATATGATCATGACATGAGATAGTTTGGATAGGTACAAATATGACAACAACTAACTATGGACTTCATATAGATGGTCAATACAGAGCGCCTATAGACCTAGGGACCTTAAATGTCTAACATCAAATGATGTTGTGTAGAGTGATGGAGAGGAGGATGATACAAACATGCCCCAAGTCTTTGATGTTTACTACATTAGTATGACAAAGGAGTACAATGAGTGGTGATATGTGGCTCGACTGAGACCTATCTTTCTTATAGGCTATCCTATGGGGTTTGTAGGACCTTTACCAAATCAGGGGGAGGGGGATAGATCCAATAGACCTATTTGCGGATACAAAGGAGGAGTCAAAGGAGGATAGTGACTATGAGGGAGAGAAGGATGGCGAGGAGACAACAAATGAGAAAATTCAGCCTACGAGCAAGGAAAACGGTAGAGGTGAGAGTAGTCCTCCTAAACCCAAGTGGAGAGATACAGTTCCCACATAAGTTATGAGATCACAGTCAACATGTGTCAGTGTCTGAGAGCATGGGGAGAGAATCAGGGCTTATGAGATTCCTATGGATCATACTACAAACCTAGGTGATGATATTCATTGTTATGTTTCTATGTTTTTATGTATATTATGATGATGTATACTAATTATTCTTATGATTTCTATCTCACAGGGCCCGTGGTAGATCCTGAGGACCTCTTCCAATGGATAACTATCGAGATAGTTCCACCCTTCCTATAGATGAAGCTACTACCGCAAAGTACATGCCCATATGGTTTGTGGTGTAGTGCATGGACCTATTCGGGCCTTATGTGAGGCTTAGGTGAGTATTAAATAACACATCTAGGTGCACTAATCAAGTTGAGGGTCGAGTATTAGAACTGGAGGTGGATTTTGAGGAGTCTCAAGTAGTTCAGAGATCTAAGAGAGAGGATATCTTATAGTCAAAGGTCAAGTGGCTATAGAGAGAGAATGTTTGACTCCAGGCAGATAGAGACCACATAGAGTGAGAGCGTGTGGATGCATTGGTACATGAGAGTGAAGCATGTGGGGCACTACACGATATACAGGAGATGGATACCATGAGTAGATCCTGATCACACACCACCGTCTCTCAACGAGTGCACACATCAAATCCCAAGGGATCTAGTAGTCATAGGCCATAGTGACATTGTACTATTGATGAGATGTATTTGAATTTTTTGATATATATATGAGCATCTTTGGATTTAATATTTATATGTTAGATGACAATGTGATTTATTAAATAATCTATGTTAGACTAATCAATAAATATCTCCATGATCTAACATGTCTTTTCTTAAGCTTTCTTAGATTTATGATGTAGTATGTTATGCTAAATTAAATGCACTTATGATCTAATTATAGAATATCAAATGCAAATAAGTATTTAATCTAACATAACATAAATCATAAGGTCTGAATTGCTTGATACCTAAAGTAAGAACCCAAAACAAAATTGGACCCACTACTCTATTATTCAAGATACAAAAACTAGGTGTTAGGAATGAAGCAAGTGTGAGAGACAATGGCAAACTACCCATTAAATCTAACAAAACTGCTTTAAAACTCATCCTATTGAGAAAGGTTAGGTATAATACTAACACAAATGCATGACATTCATAGGTTCTCGAAGAGGTGTACCATCCATTTCGAGTATCAAGTATGCTCCAGACCCATAGCTTTCTTTAACTACATAAAGTTCTAACCAATTAGGTCTAAACTTTATTTTCTCTGTCAAGTTAGCATTGACATTTCACCAATTCTTGTATAGCACCAAATCACCCTTATTGAATGAATGAGGGATGACATGATCATTATAAATTTGTTGCATTTTCTTATGGTAATCTTGAAGATGTTTGAGGGTGTTGATGTGCCTTTCATCAATAATTTAAAGTTGTTGTAATCATTTTTCCCTATAATTATTGTCATCAATTAGCCCTTGAAGAGTGATTCTTAAGGAGGGAATCTCTAACTCTGGAGGAATAATTGCCTCAACACCATACACAAGGTTGTAAGGTGTGTTTCTTGTTGAAGTTATGATACTAGTATGATAAGCCCATAATGCATATGTTAATTGTGTATGTCAGTCTTTATTATGTTTGTTCACTATTTTTCTTAGAATTTATTCAAGAGTTTTGTTAGTTGATGCAGCTTGTCCCTTAGATTGTGGGTAATAAGGTGTTGAGAATTGATGTTGTATATTAAATGTTTCCAAGAATTTATTCACAACATTATTCTTAAATGGTGTCCCATTGCTTGAAACTAATGCAAAAGGAAGTCCAAAGTGAGCAATAATTTGTTTTAATATGAAATGACATATTACATCAACGGTTTTTGAATGCAAGGGAATGGCTTTGATCCATTTCATGAAATAATCTATTGTTCTGATTATAAATGTATGGCCAGTGGATGAAGGTGGAGAATTTTTTTCAATAATATCCAAACCCCATATCGAGAGTGGCCAAATAGGAGCTTGTGCATGAAGCTCGAGGTAGGAGCATTAATTAAGTTTTGATGCTCTTGAAATATATGACATTTCTTAATGTATTCAGAGCAATCTTGTTCCATATTTTTCTAATAATATCATATACGGATTAGCTCTTGAACTAATGATCTTCCTCCAAAATTTCCCCCACAAGCACCTACATGAGCTTCTTCAAGTGTTATAGGGATTTTAGATTGTTTAAGACACCTAAGAAAAAGGCCATGAAAAGACCTCTTATATAAGATGTCTGCCAAGATGATATATCTAGATGCAAATTTTTAGATACAAGAGCAAGTGTTTTTATTTGTTGGCTCAAGAAAGGTATCGTCTTTCAAATAATTTAATATTGGTGCATACCATTTGCTAGATTCTTGCATAGCAGTTAACAAAACTTATTTAACCTTTTCATCTATTGATGGTTCTTTAATTGTATGGATAATGAATGTGAAATCAGTTGAGGTGTCATCAAGAGATATAAGGGAAGTTGTACTTGCCATTGCATCTGCATGTAGATTATCTCTTTGTGGGATGCTATCAATGGTATAAGACTCAAAATTATTTAAAAGAGTCATGAGATCCTTATATTTTGATATATTGGAATACTTTTCTTGATATGTTTCATTTATTTTCTTAATTATTAATTGTGAGTCACCAAATATCTTAATATTTTGGGTTCCTAATGTGAGAGTTGCACATATGCCAAAAATTAAAGCTTCATACTTAGCTGTGTTATTTGTGCATAGGATGTTTAATTGGTATGACAAAGGAATAGACTTTCCAAAAGGAAAGATTAATATAACCCCTACGTCAAAGCCTGTTCTACATTTTGAACCATCAAAGTATAATTCCCATGTCTCAATTCAATTGTTAACACATTCTCATCAAGGAAGGAGTATTTATTTTGCATTTCTACTGGTGAAGGAGCATTGGCTAAATGGTCAATTAAGGATTTTCCTTTTATTTCTTTTTGTGTGAAAAATTTAAGATCAAACTTAGTTAACATGATAACCCATTTTGTGAGGCATCCTAATAAACCAGTTTTATTGAAGAGATGTTTTAAAGGATAAAACTTGGTTACCACATGCACTTCGGTATTAAGAAAGTAATGTCTCAACTTACTAGTGGAAAACACAAGAGCTAAGCATTATTTCTCTAAAGGAGTGTATCGGGTTTCATAATCAATTAATGTTCGACTAATGTAGTAAACAAAATGCTCTTTATCATCAACAACTTTCTAAGCCAACATTGTTGTGAGAGCAAGGGACGATGCTGATATATAAAGAATAAAAGGTTTACCTTGAATTGTTGGTTGTAATATCAAAGGATTAGAGAGGTACTCAATTAATTCTTGAAACATTTTTTGACATTCTTCATTCCATTTAAAGTCCACTTCCTTTTTAAGAATTTGAGTGAATGGTAAGGTCCAATCCGCCAATGATGTAACAAAGCAACGAATACGTTGAATCTTTCCTTGCAAGCTATGTAATTGTGATATATTTCTAGGAGGTGGCATGTTTATGATAGCATCAATTTTCTTTGATTCAACTTCAATTCCTCTATGTGAAATGATAAATCCTAGGAGTTTTCCACTCTCAACTCCAAAGACACATTTTTTTTGGATTTAATCTCATATTGTACTTGTGAATGCACTCAAATATTTGTTTCAGGATTTTAACATTGTCTTCATGAGTCATAGATTTCACTAAGATTTCATCAACATAGTCTTCCAATATTTTGTGAATCTAATCATAAAATATCAAAGTCATAGCTCATTGATATGTTGTGCCGACATTCTTTAATCCAAAAGGCATGAATGTCCCCCAAGGTGTTGTAAAGGTTGTCTTATATTGATCTTGAGGATTAATGAAAATTTGATTATAGCTTGAAAAAACATCCATGAATGACAAGAGAGCATGGCCCACGGTGGATTCAACTATCATATCGATATTAGGAAGGGGAAATTCATCTTTTAAAGATTCTTTGTTCAAGTCTCTAAAGTCCATACACATCCTAATATGATTATCAAGTTTAGCCACCACTACAATGGTTGAGATCCATTGTGAAAAATCAATACGTCATATAAAGCTAGCTTGAAGGAATTTCTCAATCTCCACTTTAACCAACAAAGCTATCTTAGGGTTCATCTTTCTTATTTTTTGTCTTACCACTTTAGCACTTTCTTCAAGAAATATGTTGTGTGTAAGAATTTTAGGATCTATGCTAGGCATATCCTAATAATTCCAAGCAAAGATTTCATGAAAAATCTTGTAACAAAATTGCATGATTCTCTTATTCTTCCCAATCAAGGTATTTCCCTATTTGAATTACTTTATCCTCTTTATATGTGTCCATTGGTACGTTGATTGTGTCTCCAACAAGAAATTCAATTTGGTCATTTGATGGTTCTTCTTCTTCTTTTTCTCCATTATTACTTATCTCCTTATCAATAATGTCACAACCTTGTTGTGCACTATTATCATCGAAGGCTCCTAGAAATTTCTCTATACTTTTATCGCTTAGAAAAATGTTTAAGATTTAACTCATTTCTTGTATCTATCAATTCAGGATATTTCAATGTAATATTTGTTTTAGGAATATGCTTTTAGACATGATTTATGCTAAGTGAAGGATTTTTGATGCTTTTGAAGGACAATATCCAAGACCTCTTGTGTAGTCTTGTTGGTAGGGTTCTATAGGAACATGAATGCCTTCTTAATTTGTGCCACATCCTTTTTCTCTATAGCCTAGTTGTTTCATAAGCTCATAACCTTTTCCATAGAGCTTCTTCATCTCTTTCGGACTTAGTGGTGGCTCATAATTGTTTGTGTCAAAATCAGTTGTGTAATTGTTACATGTTGAAGATCCACCTTGTGTAACCTCTTATTGTGTTGACATTATTGTTTTCCCTTTTTTTTTTGGTCTATTGTTGTTTATTTTGTATTCTCCCAAGAATGAAGGTGTGAAATCTAATGAACCCCAACCATCTTCCAACAATTTTGATGTTGTTTCAATCTCTTGTTGTGTAAATATTAGAGGCTCTATATTTGAGGTTGGAATTAATGTTTTCAAAGGACTTGGTGTTCCTTTTTTCTACTTGTAATCAAATTTCAAGATTGGGATCAATTTCCACTTTGTACACCTTATTATTGTAAACATACTTCATTATGTGATGAAGAGTTGAAGACACAATATGCATCTCATGAATCCATGGTCTTCCTAAAAGAAGGTTATACGAAAGCTAATGAGACATAACATGAATAGGATTTTGTAAGGTAGACTTTCCAACTGTAATAGGTAAAGTGATTACTCCAAGTGGTTGCTTCCTTATGTTGTCAAATCCTTGAATTGATGAGGAATCGGGTTGAATTTGTGACTTGTTTATGTGAAGTTTATCAAAAATAGTTACACTACACACATTTAGAGTCGATCCATTATCAAGAAGGGTATGCTTAATCCCTACCATCTTGTGGATAGTTATTATCATGAATTCTTCATTTTTATTTCTCACTTCCAAGGGAGGTAACTCATTTTGGTGAAAGGTAATATTGATGTTAACCACATTCATTCCCTAAATTAGAGCCTCTAGATTAGTTGGATTTGTACTAGGGGGAACCACAACTTGCTGCAAAGCTATTTTAAGCATGGTGTGATAATTGGGTGAAGTTTGAATGAGATCCCATAAGGAAATCTTAGCGAGAGTATTCTTAAGTTGTTCAAGAAGATCATACTCCTTGCCACTATGCGATGGTAAATGAGGAGCACTAAGCAATATAGGATTAAGAAATGGTAACGAAACAAGATTAAGTTGAGGTTTATTATTCCTTGTGTTATATTTATGAGCAACAATATTATAACTCAATTGTTGCGACACATTTTTCTTAGGTGATTCAAGGATAAGGACAGGTTTGTTTATAGGTTGAGGTTTGTTTGAAGGTGGATAAAGGATAATTTGAGGTTGGATGGCATTTATTTCTCTTTTTTTAGGTTCGTTTGAACAAACATTAGTGGACTATCCTTGTGAGATGAAGTTATCAAGAGCTTCATCTAACATATCAAATTCATCGCTAATAAAAGCCTTGAGGGTTACGCTAACTTGGAAAAAGGGTTTTGACATAATAACCATAAATGTATGCTTGTTTAGATTTAATGTTTTTGGTTTTTGTGTTTTAATTTTCTAATGAATGTAAAATGAATTCTGTGTCTAACAAAATGAAAGTGCAATAATCTATCTTTATCAATCAATTGTAAACATGAACTATGAAAATTCATGAAATAGTAAATCGAGAGACTAAAACAACAAAGTAACTATAGGAAACAGAAGAAAAAAATCCACTGTTTAACCTTGAAAACTGGAACCTCAAACCCCACATGGACTAAGATGCCAACAAGGGCCTCTTGATCGTGTTGGTGTAATTTGGAGGTTCCATAAACTGAAATAGGAAGAAAACAGTTTAGATAGGGTTCTGAGCCAAAAATCCACAAAGGGACTAAGATGCCAGTAAGAGTTTTTTAGTCCCAGTAAAGGTTTTTTTAAGAAAAACAACAAAATTTGGATTGGTGACATGTTTTCAAGTTTCCTACCTAGGGACCTAATGTTTAGAAATAGAAAAGTGTGCAAATGAATGCAAGAAAAAGTGACTAATGACAAAAAATTGAGTGCAAGGTTGGATGCAATTTTTTTTCAATTTTTAAATGCAATAAAAATGTTCCTAAATGCAATTAGGATAATTAAAAAAAATAAAATTATCTTTTCAATGAAATAAGATGATGCAAGAAATAAAAAATGCAACCTATATGCACTTTCACTAATGCAAATATGATAAAACCCTAGATGCACTTTTACTAATGCAAGGTACAATGCAAGAATGAATGCAACCTAGATCTAGGGCCTTAGAAAAATCCAAATCAGAAAATGAATGCCCAAAATGTTAGGTTCACAATGCAAGAAAGGGGTCCCTAATCCTGTATTTTTCCCTATAGGGGGATGGTTCATTCAAGGAAACCTAGGATCCCAAATTGGATTGACTATCAACACCAAGGTGAGTCAATTATCAACAAGGGAGACCTAGGAAGATTCCTCAGACTTCGGAGGGTTCACCACCAAGAAAAATCTTAGAAAAGAAAACTTAACATTCAACTCAAAAAACCTAGTAATGCAAGCCAAAAAATGAGTGCAAATGACAAAATTAAGTAACAACAAGTTAGGATGTATGTACATTGGAATTCTAAAAATTAAAAAATGTTTTCAAAATATGTTGAGAAAGACTAAGATGCCCTTACTATTGTCTTAGTCCCACTGCTATTTGTTGTTTGGTGTTTCTACACAACAACAACTCAGATAGAATAAAAGTTATCCTATCTCTCTTGAAAGGTTGGTCTCTATGATCAAAGAGATAACCCCAAGGTCTCATAGGTGTCAGATTATGATAATAAAATAGAAAAAACTTAGTGATAAAATGTTAATATACTGGTAATCACAAGGGGTCTTACGTACAAATGCTAGAGGCTCTAAACTCATCAAATTTTAAGATCTAGTGATGCTCAAATTTCAATTTCTAACTATTTAATAAAAGAAACAAAAAAAGATGAGGGTTTCAGAAGTTCTAATGTTAATACTACTTCTAAGATTAACCATGAAAATGATGAGATACCTAAAACATACCAATCCCTTAAACTAATTTATGTTCGACCCAGGTATACCTACAATCTTGCAGAAAATAGTACAATCTTCTAAGGTGTTAAAGATTTTTCAGACTATTGGAATTCATTCAATAGGACTAAATGAATATCTACAGTCAAACTAAGCACATGAATATGAGGTACAGGTTGACCTTGCACAACATTCCCACAATCAAGAAGCTGCCCAAAGTATGAAACAGGGATTGCTACAACACTCCAACCATTAAATCACAAACATTACTAATTAAACCTAAGATATATCCAAACATTTCCAAGAAATTTGAAAGATAGAACAAGAAACATGCAAGATTATTCAATGCAAAGGAGGCACTAGTCATAACAAAATGACTGCACTCTGTATCAAATCATCATATTAGCAACAATTATGGTTTGTTACAACGCTTGCTTGAAAATATGAAAACTAACTTCTAATCTTGTAACATGATACTCTACTACTAACTCTAATGATTACAAGTTCTCTGACTTAGTTTTCTAATCTAAATCCTAACCTAGACAATTCCAACCTTTACAAATGAGGCAGAATGCCATACTTATAGAAAAACCAAGCCCGCGTGAAATAGAGCTAGGGTTACAAGAAAGCTCAACCACCAATCAAATCGGCCCTGACAACCAACCATAACCCATTGTCAAGCATTGAATGCATCAAGGACCCCCCTTCAAATCGAGTTGGGATAGCACAAATCCAGTGGAATGGATCCTCAAGCCACACCCACCAAAATACTTCACCCACACGAACAACCACAAGGGCGAAAACACCAGCAGGAACACGAGCCACTGATTGGACCCAAGCTGGGAAAACGAATGACTCAGATGAAACAAAACCAGGTTGAGCCCCTTTGGATCACGTCTGCCAACCATTAATGGCCACCAACCAAATCATCCTTGCATGTGAGAGTGGGTTTCATGAAAACAACCACAAAGTGTACTTGAATGCACTCGCAAATCACGCCAAATCTTCAAAGTAAATCCAACAAACCCAGGTCGATCCAACCTACAATCAAACAAGCCACCATTAATGTCCAAAACATAATCAAAATCCAAGCAAATCCATTAGAGTTCCTAAGGCAAGAGAATCAAGCATAAAGCTAGGTGGAGGCAGAACCAAAGACAGGCGGTGGTGGAGCCATGAGCAGAACAGGAATAGAGACACAAGACAGGTGGAGACAGAGACAAAGCCAACCCTGATGGAAGCGGAGGCGGAACAGGAACCAAAATGGGAACCAAAGGAAACCAGGCGGAGGCGGGAACAAAACCAACCCCGGCGGAAGCAAAGCGAGAACGGAAATAGGAAAGGAATTGTGAACTTTGCCAAAGTTCAAAGCCAATTTCCATCCCAATCCCGACCCTGACAAAATGACAAAGAAGCCAACCGAAGAAAAACCAATGGTGGAAACCAAAACCATGACCAAAGACAAACAAAATAGTAGGAAAAACAAGAATGTGGGAGGCAGAGCTGGAACAGGAACGAAAAATGAACCGAGAACTTTACCAAAGTTTAAAGTTAAGTTCCATCCTGGTTCCACCTCCAACAAATAAAGGAAAAAAAGAACTGGAGAAAACCTAAGGGAGGAAAACCAACCCGAAGGATGAAAACAGACAAAATGAGGAAGAAAGCAAGGGAGCAGGAAGTGGAGCTGGAACGGGAATGGGAACAAAACTGAGAACTTAGCCAAAGTTTAGAGTTCAGTCTCATCCGGGTTCCACCTCTAGAAGAAAAAAAGAAATAAGGAAAACAAGGAAAAATTAAAGGGGAAAACCAACCCTTAGGACCCAAACAAAAAAACCAAGGGAGAAAATAGGAGGAAAAATAAGACCACCCTAGAGAGGACATCCGCAAGACTCCAAAACCACCAGGAACTCAACACAAAAGGCACCCACAACCAAGGCAAGCACCAAAGACCAAAACCCCAAGATTTTCAAAGATAAGCACAAAAGAGGGGCAAGCCACAGAAACAGGCCAAAAGGCATGCCAAGAGAGGTTCCCTATTTTCAGTGGGGCGTGTGTGCAAAACTGCACAACAAATGGTGACTCCACCGGGGAAATGCTCTAGAGCATTTCAATGACAAATTGGCATCATGAACTCAAAATCTCTAGTTTCATTCCAAGCATCAGGTTACAAATAAACAAGGTTTCATAAATCACTAACAAGCCAACCTTTCCTATACCAAGGTCAAAGTGTGCATATGCATTCATTTTCTTTTCCTAAGTTGCAGGAAGGACCAAATTTAGTTTGACAGGGCTACCTAAGGATTTTAACTCCAAAATAAACATAGATAGAGCCTCACTGTCAGTCAGACATCCATAGCCCTGGTGAGGTTATCACTATGACCCTCCCTAGTATAGCGCTACTACCAGCCAAGCGTCAATAACCTCGGTAGAGATACTAGGATACCCTTGAAAAGGTGAATTTTTTTTTTTTCAATATTTTCTTTTCTTTTGATAATCTCTTTTGAGATTTGCTTTTAAAGCTTTACTTTTCACCTTGCAGGCAATGAATCCCACACTCAAGGATGAGAACCATAGTGGAGTTGGAGCAGAATTTAAGATTTTTTCACGCAGTCAGACCTCCTAAAGACCATACTAAACCTCAAAATTCTTTAAGATTAGTGTGAAGATATAAGACCCAAATGTAGTCAAAGATTCAACTTAGTCAAGTGACACTTACTCCCAGCCCATGCAATATCGGATGAAGGAAATCCACCAGTTTGAATGACTTCAAAAAGATGATAATATTTTGTAAAAGAAATCCCAGAGTAGACCCAGACAAGCAGCCAGTTGTACATATACAACAAGCCCTGAAGAAAGTAGGACGACCCCAAAGAAACCAGTAGCACAATAGACAAATCGAGCAAAAACTGAAAGAAACTCAAACCAAAAGCAACAAGAAAAATAATAAAAAGGAAACCTAATCTACTTTTGTACAAGGACAAAGCTAAGAATAGCTCAAGACTGAAAATAATGCTTCAAATACTGCCCATTGACAGGCAGTGGGATATCTCCTCCAATGAGGGTTTTCAAATGGAAGACATTATCTCCCAGGATCTCTGCAAGCTGATAAGGACCAAGCCAAATTTTTTCAAATTTTTCATGCTCCCCCTTCTTGTCATGGGCTTTATCCCAGTAGAGAGCCAAGTCAGAGATTCTAATGGCTTTCACCTTGGCTCTCCTTTCAAACCATCTTTTCACTATATCTCGATGTTTGGAAAAATTTTCTAGGGCTTCATCTCTTCTCTCTTAAAGGTGTAACAATTCAATTAAGCAAGATTCATGCTTATCCTCTCCATCATAATATTCATTGATGAATCACAGGGTAGGGATCTTTAGCTGGATGGGAAAGATAGGTTCTAAGCCATACACTAAGTGATAAGGAGAGGTTCCTAAGGATGCCTTATGTCTAGTGTGGTCTACCCAAAGAGAAAATCTGAGTTGGGTATGTCAATCCTTGGGATTATTTTCTAGTAGTTTCCGAACGACTATCAAAAGTTTCTTATTGGAAGACTCAGCCAAACCATTCCCATGTGGATAGTAATTGGATGCAACTTTTATGGAAATTCCATGGTCATAAGACCAGTTAGAAAACTTTAAAGATGTGAATGCAGACCCATTGTCACAAACTACAGCCAATGGACAACCAAAGCGATTGATGATACTCGATTCCATGAAATTGATCACTACTTCAGAAGTGCATTGTTTGCAAGCTAGAGCTTTAGTCCACCTAGTAAAATAATTAGTTATGGTAAGAATATACCTATGGCCTATGGATGAAGATGGGTTGATTGGATTAATGAAGTCCATTCCCCATTGTGCAAATGGTTTTACCTCTATGAAAGGCTGAAGAGGAAGAGTTGCACACCTCTCCCTGCTTGTTGCAGTTTGACACACATGGCAAGTTCTCACATGGTGATGTGTGTCCTTGAACAAGGTAGGCCAATAATAGCCTACCCTCAAAATCTGATTTGTAAAGGTGTTGAACCATGACCTATGCCATATTTATCACGAAATTCAGTCATCATTCTTCCTACCTCTTCCTTCCCTCTACATCTTAAGTAGACACCTTCATGATTTCTCCTATATAGGGAAACTCCCTTCATCATAAAACTACCACTCTTCAAATGTAGATCTCTCCTTTGCACTGAATTAAGGTGTTTGTGACATTGTTGATTCAAAATATAGTAGATAATGTCATCATACCAGTCCCTCGAAGAAACATCTTCAAGATTATAATGTTGGGCAACAAGGTCAGGACCTATTTATGCTATTGTATTGGTTAGTCCCTGCCCCCTTACCAACTTCATGGATTGAATTTCAATATCATATTCTTGTAACATAGTCACTCACTTTTCTCTACATTCACCCACCTCATTTTTCATCAACAACAACTTGACTGTAGGATCAAAGACTATAGCAAAGACCTTGTTTCTCAGTATATAGTGCCTAAACTTCTTCACAGTTCGGATCAAGGCATAAGCCTACTTTTCAACACTAGGATACCTCATTTCAGCATCTTTTAGAGGTGCACTCATGAATTCTATTGGATGTTCATTCCCTTGATCAAAATTTTGTGTCAGCAAGCCCACACAGGAGTGATCAGAAGAAAATGAATAGATGTAGACTGGATTAGCATAATCAAGATTCACAAAAATAGGGTCCTCAACAATAGCTCTCTTCATCTCTTCAAATGATTCCTTAGAATTTGTATTCCATTCAACCTTTGCTTCTTGCTTCAACATGACATTTAATGGCTTGATTATTTCTGCAAATCGAGTGATAAATTTCCTGACAAAGTTAATCTTGCCAAAGAATGACTTCATTTCTTTCTTGCTTGCAAGGGGTTGAATTTTTAGTATTGCCTCCACTCATTCAAAATCAATTGCAATACCTTGTTCTGAAATAAAATGTCCTAACAGCTTTCCCTCAGTGACTCCAAAGATGCACGTCTTTGGATTAAGTGAAATACCAAATTCCTTGCACTTTTGGAAGACTTTGCATAAATCTACAACATGATCACTCCTCTTCTTGGAAAAAACTATCAAATCATCCATGTAGATGATTATGCACTTGAAAATGATTTCCTTGAAGGCAATATCCATTTCTCTTTGGAACGTAGCTCCAACATTGATTAATCCAAAGGGAATTCTCCGGTAAGCAAAGGTTCCCCATTTTGTAGTGAAGGCAGTCTTGTGCCTATCCTCATATTGGACCATGACCTAATTGTATCTAGAGTACCCATCCATAAAGGACATCATCTGAGATCCATTGACTACTTGAAGCACCTCATCCAGTGAAGGTACTAGATAATTATCCTATTCTGATGCTCTGTTCAGGTTCCTGAAATCAACGCACAGTCTGATTTCTCCATTTTTCTTCCTAACCAGGACCAAGTTTGTGACCCACGTTGAGTGTCTTATTGGAAAAATGATTAGTGTTGAGAGCATCTTCTGCACTTCCTTTTGAATAATGGGCTCCAACAAAGCATTGATTGGTCTTTTTCTTTGCTTGAATGGCTTAACATTTGACTTGAGGGGGATAGTATGTGTAATGATTGAAGTGTCATATGTCCTCAAGTCATCATAACTCTAGGATATCACATCCTGATACTTGTGCAAGGAATCAATAATTCCTTTCCTCTCCTCTAGAGTGCACACCTTACCAATAAAGACATTCTTGACATTACCTCGGGTCCCTATGTTGTATGTTTCACACTGACAGTTGAGGGATTCTCTTTTCATTTTATGCTCCCGATCTCTTATCCTATCCAAATCAAAGATCCTTTCCAATTGCACCATGCCTCTTGGGATGGTATTAATATTCAAATTGAGGAATCCTTCTAGTTTAATTTCACCCTCTTGAGGCTCCACCTCATAAATTACTTGGGAATAAAATACAACATAGCTAGTGATAAAATCAAGAATATGCTTATCATCTTCAAATACCTAAAAATTGGTGACATTATCAGGCACCGAGGGTACTAGAACAAGTTCCACAGTGAACTTCTTTAAGCCTGAAAGTACTTGTTGTTTGTGCCAGAGAATCAGTAGTCTGATTCTTACTCTGAGGTATCAGTTGAATGTTGAAGGCGTCAAATCCTTCAATAAGATCCCAAATTTTGAGTTTGTAATTGGCCATCAGTCTGTCATGACATGAGTATTGATTTCTCACTTGCCTGACCACCAGCTCAGAATCTCCAAACACTTACATAATTTTAAATTTCTTTCTCAATGCCATTAGTAACCCATGAACTAGAGCTTCATACTCAGCTACATTGTTAGTGCATTGGAATTGGAGTCTATGAGCAACAAAGTAGGTTTTACCTTTAGGAATGATCAGCTCAAGTCCTGCTCCAACACCTTGATTGGATTTGGATCCATCAAACCTTAATGTCCTGTAGTCATTGGCTCCTACTTTTCTTGGGATACCTTTGTCCTTACTGTCACCCGAAGGTTCTTCAGGAGGTTTTGGATTCTTCCCCTTTTGACTATTTTGAATGCTCTGTATGTTTGACTCAACGGTTGGGGTTGTGTTAATGTGCCTTTGTATCTATTCCAGTGTAGTTTGACACAAGCAACATTCCAGTTCAAAATGAGGAGCATTGTGGACTCAACACCAATTAGGGAGAAGAAATTCTTCAAATTTTATATTTCTACCTAGTTACATCTGATCTTCTACACCTTTCCGGATAAAATCCTGGAAGTTATCCAACAAACTAAGTTGTCTATCTGCTTGATCACTAGGTTCTTTCATTTGTTCAACTTGCACTTTGGAGCTACTAGCTTCTTATGTGGGTTCACTAGAAGAGCTTTGCAACATCAATATTTCTTCTATGTCCGAAGCAAAGGAGGCTAGGACATACTTCTCCATACTGACTTCTGATACCAGTATCTCATTTGAAGTATTCTGATATTCAGTGATGACATATTTCATTATTTGTTCTCTCTCAATTCTAATCTGATTTGGGACTCCTTTCTAGGGAAGCCACATGTGGGAGTGATTTGTGGATGTGTATCCATTTAGTGCCTTGGTGCAATCTCTACCCAAGATCAGACCATATGTTTCAGGAATGTCAGCTACTTGAATATTAAGCAATTGTTGCACTCTAAGATTTGAGGCAACTTGCATGGAAATCATATTTAGCTCTCCTACTATGTTCACCTCAGTTTTGTCTAATTGGGTGACTTTATTTTGAGAGGTTGCAAGGGTAATACCAAGAGCCCTACAGACAAAAAATGGCATAACTTTTGTGGATGCCCCTAAATCCAATAGGCAATTGTGCAGATTTTTACCAAATATACCAATGGAAATCAGAAAAGGAGGGGTTTCCATTTTGCCTTGGAATAAACTCAATTGTGATTAAGCTTGTTCAACTTGAATCTTATCTTTTTCTTTACCCATATCCTTGGGTTCTGATGGACTAGCACCTTTGGGTGTTTTGAACTAGGAGGCCTTGCAATTTCCTCATTGGTAGCTATTACTATCATTGCTATACTTGAATTAAAGGACCCAAGGACTACATTTCTGATTTTAGGAACTCTTAATAACTCAAAAGCAGAAAGACTCACCTTTACTTTTCTGAGTTCCTCGGTCACATATTCTCCCAGTTGTTCCAAATTCATGTCAGTGTGGAGCTCCTTAGAATGACTAATCCTTTTATCCTTTGTTGCATCAGCATTGCTTCCTTTGGAAACATTTGGTTGTCCTTCTTTCATGAGGTATCGTGTTTGAACTTGAGGGTAGGATGGATTGTTATTGGCATGTGGATCTGGTGGAGTGGTAAAATTGTGTGGAGGGGTAGATGTAGTGAACGGTCCTCCATTTTGTGGATTCATTTGGGGCTTGCTCCTTAGATCATACTTTCTCATAGGTTGCTGAAACATTTTCATTTCTTCAACATTTGCCTCTTCTTCATCCAATGGGCCATTTCCATTCTCAGTTTCTTCATCAAACAGTTGAGAGATTTCATCTTCATTGATCACTTTTTCAGCCTCTCCATTCTGGCTACTTGATTCCTCTTCTGTTTCATTCTCCTCATATCTCAGGAAAGGAGCATGATTCAACACTAAAACTGGGGAATCATAGGGATTTGAAGGCACCAATTCTTGGTCGGTAGACTTTTTTTCAACTTCATATTGAAAAATGGAAGCAACAGTTTGAAATTATGGGCAGTCAAGCTCAGAGTGCTGACTTGTCTTGTGAAGCCTACACCATCCAGAAAAAGTGACTTCTACTAAGTACACACCACCTAGAGGTTTCTCAGGATTGGAAGGTTGATCCAGTGGACTGGGAACTCCTCCATTGTTAGGCCCTGTGTTCCATGACCTATTCTATCTAGGTGTTTGTCTTCTTTCAAATACTTGTCCACCTTGTTGATTTCTATCAAATTTCTAAGCAGAACCTTGTCCTCTTTCAAAGTTCTAATTTTTGTCATAGTATTACCCTATGTTATAACTTGATTGCATGCTCTTTTGATTAGCTTGGAGTTGATTGTTCTGGTTCCTCAAGTAGGTTACCTCCATGTTCAACTTCTTCACTTGCTCAGTTAGCTCATCTAACCTTTCCTTATTAGAATTTTTATAAGGGAATCGATTCATAGTGGTTGGGGAATACCCTGACACTCCTCTAGAACCAGTAGACTGATTCAAAACTTTTGAGTTCTGAAAATATGTAGGGAAATTGGCTTGTGGTTGTGAATGGAGGGGTTGGTTAGAAACTTTCTAGGGATAATAGAGTATTGGGTGAACCTGATTTATTGGATGACCTGGGTGAGGGACCAGAGGCAACTATGGAATAAGATTCATGATAGGCATGTGATTGGTCAAAGCATGGTTGAGAGATTGGATTTGACTTGGATGAGCAACTGGTCCTAGAGATGACAAAGGTCCTGACAAGTGTTGCCTCAGGTCTGTACTGACCTTAACAACCTTTGTATATGCAGTGAACAAGGTAGTTGGAGGGTTAGCTCTCCACTTAAGGAAGGTGGAGGTAAGATTATCAAGGGCTTCAAAGTAGACCTCTAGGGCAGTGTCCTCATTTCCAACATAAGGTGCTTGAATTCTAGTGTATGCTCGGTGGAACCTATTGTTGCATGATCTTATAGGCTCTTTAATCTCTCTTTTTACTTCAGTAAACTACATATATAGCTCATTAGAACTAATGGGAATCTTAACAACCTTCATATATGCAGTGAGCAAGGTAGTTGGTGGATTAGTTCTCCACTTAAGGAAGGTGGAGGTAAGGTTGTCAAGGGCTTCAAAGTAGACCTCTAAGGCAGTGTCCTCATTTCCAACATAAGGTGTTTGAATTCTAGTGTATGCTTGGTGGAACCTATTATTGTATGCTTAGTGTATGCTTGGTGTAGGCTCAATAACCTCTCTTTTTACTCCAGTAAATTGCATATACAACTCATTAGCACTAATGGGAATCTTAAATTTCAACAAAAATGCAGCCTCAAGCTCAGCCCAGTTAGAGATAGATGCAGTAGGTAAGTGGTTATACCAATATAAGGCCTTCTTTTCTCCTAGAGAATAGGGGAAAATCTTTCATGCAACATCCTCATGAGCAATCCCTCTATCTCTCAGATAAGTTTGAAAGATCCTAATGTGCTCTTTTGTTGTCCTATTTGGGTCATTTGTGTGAAAATTAGAGCAAAAATGTTGAGGGTTCTTGGGCATAACATTGTAGTTACTGAATGTCAGAGGTGATGGGTTCTTTTCCAAGAAATCCATTGGTGGGGGTGGTAATGGTCGATGGATGACTGGTTGGGGTTGTGGAATAGAACCAGTATCAGATGAAGATGAAGATGAAGTGGATGAGGAGGGGATGGTGGAACTGATGGATTGGATGATGATTCCTCCCTTCTTCTGGTCCTTCTTGACCTAATTGGAGGTGGCAATTCTTGAAACTCTTCTTCTTCTCCTGGTATAGATCTGGTTCTCCTTCTGAGCCTCTTAGGAGAAATGGCATTGAGAAAACGCTCCATCTCACTTGTTCAACCCTCCTTCTAGCGCCAATCCTATTGTTTGGTGTTTCTACACATCAACAACTCAGATAGAATAAAATTTATGCTATCTCTCTTGAAAGGTTGGTATCTATGATCAAAGAGATAACCCCAAGGTCTCACAGGTGTCAGATTAAGATAATGGAGTAGAACAAACTCAGTGATAAAATGTGAATATGGTGGTAATCACAAGGGGTCTTATGTACAAATGCTGGAGGCTCTAAACTCATCAAATTTTAAGATATAATGATGCTAAAATTTCTAGTTCTAACCATTTAATAGAAGAAACAACAAAAGATGAGGGTTTCAGAAGCTCTAATGTTAATACTACTTCTAATATTAACCATGCAAATGATGAGATACCTGGAACGGACCAATCCCTTAAACTAATTTTTGTTCGACCTAGGCTATACCTGCATTCTTGTAGAAAATAGTACAATATTCTAAGGTGTTAAATATTTTCATGTTGTGGGAATTCATTCAATACGACTGAATGAATATCTATAGTCTAACTAAGCACGTGAATATGAGGTATAGGTTGACCTTGCACAACATTCCCAAAATCAAGAAGTTACCCAAAGTATGAACCAGGGATTGCTACAACACTCCAAGAATTAAATCACAAACATTACTAATTAAACCTAAGATATATCCAAACATTTCCAAGCAATTTGAAAGATAGAACAAGAAACATGCAAGATTATTCAATGCAAAGGAGACACTATTCATAACACAATGTCTGCACTCTGTATTAAATCATGATATTAGCAACAATTCTGGTTTGTTACAACACTTGCTTGAAAATGTGAAAACTAACCTCTAATCTTGTAAGATGCTACTCTATTGCTAACTTTAATGATTACAAGTCCTCTATTTTAGTATGCTAATCTAAATCCTAACCTAGCCAATTCCAACCTTTACAATTCAGGCAGAGTTCCATACTTATAGACAAAATAGGCCTACATGAAACAAAGCTAGGGTTACAAGAAACCTCATCCACCGATCAAATTGGTCCTAACATCCAGCCATAACCCATCATCAAGAATTGAATGCAACAAGGACCCCCATCAGATCGAGCTGGGATCAAACAAAGATAGGGGAATGGATCCTCGAGCCACACCCACCAAAAGACTTCACCCATGTGAACAACCACAGAGACAAAAACTAGGTTGCCTCCCTTCAGATCATGTCTGCTAGCCATTAATGGCCATCAACCAAATTGGCCTTGCGTGCGAGAGTGGGTTTCATGACAGTAGCCATAAAGTGTACTTGACTGCATCTACAAATCATCCCAAATATTCAATATACATCCAGTAAACCTAGCTCAATCCAACTTGTAATCAAACGAGCCACCATTAATGTTCAGAACATCATCAAAATCCAAGAAAATCAAGTAGATTTCCTAACGCAAGAGAATCAATAATCATAAACCTAGGCAGAGGCAGAACCAAAGATAGGCAAAGACAGAGCCATGAGAAAAATAGGAACAAAGACAAAAGATAGGTAGAGGCAGAGACAAAGCCAACCCCGATGGAAGAAGAGGTGGAACGAGAACCAAAACGGGAACCAAAGGAAACCAAGCAGAGGCGGGAACAAAACGAACCCCGATGAAAGTGGAGTGAGAACGGGAACAGGAAAGGAACTGTGAACTTTGCTAAAGATCAAAGCCAATTTCTATCCTGGTCCTGACCCTAACAAAATGACAAAGAAGCCAACCGAAGAAAACCCAAGGGCGGAAACCAAAACCAAGAGCAAAGACAAACAAGAAAGCATGAAAAACAAGAATGCGAGAGGCGAAGCTGGAACAAGAATGAAAACCGAACTGAGAACTTTACCAAAGTTCAAAGTTAAGTTCCATCCCAGTTTTGCCTCCCACAAACGAAGGAAAAAATGAAGTAGATAAAACCTAAGGGAGGAAAACCAACCTGAAGGATGAAAATGGGCAAAATGAGGAAGAAAGCAATGGAGCCAGAAGCAAAGCTAGAATGGGAATGGGAACAGAACTAAGAATTTAGCCAAAGTTCAAAGTTCAGTCTCATCCCGGTTCCACCTCTGGTAGAACAAAAGAAACAAGGAAAACAAGGAAAACCAACCCTTAGGACCCAAACAAAAACACCAAGGGAGAAAACAAGAGGCAAAAGAAGACCACCCTATAGAGGACATCCACAAGACTCCAAAACCACCAGGAACTCAACACAAAAGGCACCCACAACCAAGGCAAGCACCAAAGACAAAAACCCCAATATTTTCAAAGATAAGAACAAAAGAGGGGAAAGCCACAAAATAGGCCAAGAGAGGGTCCCTACTTTCAGTGGGGCATATGTGCAAAATTGTACAACACTATTTTTCAGGGCAAATATAGAATCTTCGAATGTCAGAATTGGATCTGAAGGAATCTCTAAAAAATACCTATAGGAGGATTAAGAGACCCTTATTGTTGTCTTAGTCTTGATCTGAATTTCAGTAATTTCGTAAGATGATCCTGAGGTTCAATGTCTACAACTCCTTGTGAGATATCAAGTCCTGAAACTTCAAAATCTGGCCTATAGGTGACTTTCCATGAAGGTGACAACTTTGCAATGCAACTTTTCAACCTTACAACTTTTCACTTCAAATGATCTTCAAGTCTTCAACCTAAATCTGAAAACACAAACACATAAGAGGGGAAAAACTTGTTGATAAAATGAACCGCTGGAAAAATGTTTTAGGAAAACGGGACTCACAATGCAAGAAAGGGGTCCCTAATCCTGGATTTTTTTCTTATAGGGGGATGGTTCACTCAAGGAAACCTAGGATCTCAAATTGGATTGAATATCAACAAAAAGGTGAGTTAATTCTTAGCAAGGGAGACCTAGGAATATTCCTTAGGCTTTGAAGGGTTCACCACCAAGCAAAATCTTGGAAAAGATAACTTAACATTAAACTCACAAAACCTAGTAATGCAAGCCAAATAATGAGTGCAAATGATAAAATTGAGTAACAACAAGTTAGGATGTATGTACCTCAGAAGTCTGGAAATGTGATAAGGATTCTAGAAATGTAAAAATGTTGTCAAAGTATGTTGAGGAGGACTAAGACACCCTTACTATTGTCTTAGTCCCGCTGCTATTTTTTGAGGCAAATGTAGAACCTTTGGATGTCAGAATAGATTTGAAGGAATCTCTAAAAAATTCCCTTACTTTTGTCTTAGTCTTGATCTAAATTTTGGAAATTTCGGAAGATGATCCTGAGGTTCAATGTCTACAACTCCTTCTTAGATCTTAGGTCTTGAAACTTCTAGATCTGGCCTGTAAATAACCTACAAAATAAAGGAATTTTGGTTTATTTTTTATGGGGGTTTGTCTTGGTCAAACCCCTTGTTTGGTAATTAAACCTTGATGAAAATGCATAAATCTAAAATTGGAAATGTGTGTGAGCCCTAATCTTAAGTGTGTCTAAGATTATGAAATCTAGAACATGGAGAAACCCTATCCAAATATGTTAGAATACAATCCATGATATGTAAATGAAAATGACATACAAAGGATATCTAAAATCACCCTAGTAAGCCACAAGCATGAAATGTACCTTCCTTAGGTAGAGATTAGAACAACAATGGAAGATGGAATCACTCAAGAAACAATTCCTTAGGCTTGGAAGTATGGCTAGTTGCATCTATCATCCTAGAATCTCTCTCATGATCCTCCATAGGAATCCAACATTATTCTTTGGAAATGCTAGATCTTGACTTGAAAATGGAATTGAAAAACCTATAAAAACCACTAGAAGGTTGCTCCAAGGCTTCAATTCCTTGCTTCTTGAAACTCTTCTTCTTGCTCTTATGAAAAATTCTTAACCTTCTTATCTTTCTATGGATCTTCTCTTAAAACCTAGGTGAAAATAGGCGTGGATATTACTTTTATATGAATTACTATCTAATAACCTCATTATTAGATCCCAAAGGTCAACAAAATGCCAAATTAAATCAAATATTTTCATTTCCCACTCTTAATTCCTAAAAATAAAACCCTCGAGACTAAGATGCCCTAGGTGGCATCTTGCTTCCACTAAGGGGACTAAGATGCCACCAAGGGCATCTTGGTTCCACAAGGCTTATTTTGTAATTTTAAAAGGTGGGTTGTTAAGATTAGAGGTTGTTTTATGTATTTTTTTTCAGGTTTATAGTTGAAATATACCTCAGGATGCACAAAACAAGGGGTCTTAGAGGCCCATAATAAGTGACCTAAAGGGAATTTAATACAAAGGATGCTAAAATAGGTTCAAATTAAGTGTGAAAATGCAAAGGTATGCATTTTTCTATAGTACAAGGGTTTAAGGGTTGAGGGTATAGGATTGAAGGATTAGGGTTGAGGGTTGAGGGTAGAGGGTAGAGGGATTAAGGTTGAGGATCCAATTTATAGGGTAAAGGGTTGAGGTATAATGGTTTAATGGTTGAGGGTTGAGGGATTAGGGTTGAGGGTTTAATGGTTTAAGGGTTGATGGTATAGGGTTGAGGAATTATAGTTTAGGGTCCAATGTATAGTGTATAGGGTTGATAATTGAGGTTTTAAGGTTTTAAGGGTTTAGGGATTAAGGGGTTGAGGGTTTAAGGATTTAAGGGTTAAGGGTATATGGCTGAGGGATTAGGGTTGAGGGTTGAGGGTATAAGGTTGAGTGTATAAGGTTGAGGGTATAGGTTTGAGGGATTAGGGTTGAGGATCCAATATATAGGGTAGAGGGTTGAGGGATTAGGGTTTAAGGTATAGTGTCAAGTGTTGAGGTTTTAGGGATATGGTTTAGGGTTTAAGGTTTAAGGGTTGAAGGTTGAGGATTTAGGGATAGGGTTGAGGGTTTAGGGTTTAGGGTTCAAGGGTTGAGGGTTTAAGGGTCAAGGATTTTTGGTTTAAGGGATTCGGGTTTAAGGGTTTAAGATATAGGGTTGAGGGTTAATGTACAAGCTTCAGTTTATAGGGAATTGTGGTGAAACTTTATATCGTACAAAAAATGAAACATACATAACACTTAGAAGATGTCATAATTGGTCAAAGAAAGGTCTCATTGATGTACCTCAAACCAAAACCATATTGACACATGAATCAAATTTTTCATAACATGAGCACATTTTGGAGAAGTTGAAATATGACCATTTTAGAGAAAGCTAAAATATGCTCATGTTATAATGCGAGTGCATTTTCTCTTGCTCTAAAAATTGTAAAATATTTAGGACACCCATGATCCATTCCCACATGCTCTGTTATTCTCTTCATTCTACATGTGATTTGACAAAAAAATGATTTTTGATGTTGTTGGGAAGATAACGTGCAATTTTTACATATTCCACCACCTTTTTCTAGTTTGCCAGCTTAGGAAGGAATAAATAACATTTTTTTTACATAAAATTTGATTATATCAACTCAAGTTTCAATGTTTGTAGTGTTACAATGTTAATTATGATTGAATTTTTATAATTTAACATTATACATTGGTTAATTGTATAGATTTTAGTAATTCTATTAGATTTATATACAATTTAATGTTGAAATGAAAACAAGTTTGTGAAAAGCTCAAATTATTGAGGATTTTGATGCAAGGAGAAAAAAAGTTACACATAATTGGGTAGTTTCTCCAATCAAATCTTCATTTTTAAGGTATGTCAAGTCTTTATACATGTTAGATTTACATTTTCCTTCATTCTCTTATGTTTCTTTATCACTTCTTATCATACATTCTTAATACAATGCTTTGATTTTTTTATCATGTTGATTTTGGGATTAAATTTTGCTAAGTATTCAAAATTATGAGTGCTCAACATACATAGCCTTAATCAAATACATTAAATTTTTCTAAGGGGTTAGATTAGATTTTTTTTAAATGCATATTCCATGTTCATCATTGTTTGTTTTTACTTTTTGACATCTATGAGCATTCAAGGGGGGTTACTTTCAAAATTATCATTATAACCTAGCCCCTCTTGGCACATTTAACCTAGAAAATTTTTCACTCTTTGTAGTTGTTTGGATACTCTTATAATATCATGTAGCTATTGGGCAACCAAAAAAATCATGGTTTGCATTACTACAATATCCACATAGTTTCTTCCTTTCTTCCCTACAATCATTTGTCTAATGTCCTAGTTTACCACATTTCTAACAAGGAACATCCTCCCTTCTGTAACCTTAATCTCTTCCTCTAAAATGCCCAATAAACTCATTGCAGAAGGATATATTGTAATTGTATTCTTCTCTATAAGTAGTAGAAGGTATGTCTTTAGGGAGTTTCAGTACTACATTTTGAACTAAGTATATGTCGTTGATATCTCCATTTGGGCTATTAATTCCCACAATTTTTTTTTTAAAGAGATACTTTTCCAGTAATTTAACCCTTTCCATAACCTTGTGGAAAGGTTTACTATTTTTGCATTTGCAGTTCCCCTAGAGTTTATACTCCTCTTCATCTCTTGACTAAAATAACAGTGAAGAGCAATCATCCATCTCAAGATCATCCCACTTTCCACAAAGACCACAAAAAAAACTTTTTAACCTCCTTGAAGGATCCCTTTATTGCAACATTTACCTCATATTCCTCACTCTTTCTAAAGTAATCACTGAAAACTTATTGTCAAACCCTCTATGGCTAGGAAAAAACTTCAACTTCACCCCAAACTAACAAAATTCACTTATAGATGACAAATGATTCAAATGAAAATGTTGGTTAAGGTATAATATAAAATGTGTAGACAACTTAAGACCCCTTGAAATGGTCTCATATGAAATGTGCAACAACTTAAATTGACTAATATGCACATTTTTCAGACCTATAATATTCAAGTTTTGTTTGGAAACAACAAATGTATAGATTCCATATGTTGTAGGAATCTCATATGGTGAATATCTTACAATTTTGGTGTCTAGAGATGAAAGGAAATATGCTACGAAGGCTACACAATTTTAATCATGTTCTTATGCATTATGATTGATGATATTAATTATGTGCAATTGATTATAAGGATTTTATGTCAATCATCCAATACCATGCATTCTATTTAGTCTTATGGTGCTTCTTAGTACACTTATGTCTAGTGTGTAATGGATCTAATTGAATATGTCATATATGATGTGCATTAAGGTTGAATGACATGGTATCTTTTGATTTTCATGCCTTTTGAGTGAATCTTCCATCATGAATTATTTGCATCAAACACAATTGAGATTGTATGGGTTTTGTTTGAAGGTTGCATCAAACTCCTACCATGTGTTCTTAGTGCACTTTTTTATTCATTGTGGTTGAGTTACATTTACTCTTCTACATGATGATTGTATGGATTTTGTATGAAGGGTTGAATGACATATATTTCATTTATTTGTATGGATTCATTTTTTAGGAACTAATATTCATCTTTTTTATGATACAAATAAAATTCTTCATCATACCAAGGAAATGATCAAGGATTAAACAAACACAAGAAGAGAAAGAAGCTATGGATGCAAAGAAATTAGAACATATGAAGTAACTTCGTGAGAAGAGGAAATTGGACACGATATAAGAAGGCATGCCAATTGAAGAGGAACATGAAACATCAACGAGAGATATGGTATTGGTAGCACAAAGGGGATGAATGCAAAATATTTGGGCAATGATAGATTTGAATCTCGTATTTGGAGATATGTCCTCTATCACAAGTCAAGATGGAGGGACACCATCTACTGCATCTCAAGTTGAAATTACATCATCACTCACATGTGAAGAAGGAAGTACACCATATTTTCTATCTCAACTACAAGGTACACCATCTATTCCATCTCCGATCGAAGGTATGCCATCCATCCCATCTCATCTAAATATTGATGAAATTACTCATGTTGAGAAAAATTTACCTTTGAGAACACCTCCTAGAATTTTGCATAGAAATTCCAAGTATTTGATTGATATTGATGAGAATATTTTGCAGTCAATGGCAGATAAGATTCTAAAATGCACTTGTAGAATATATGCTCATAATATTTGGAGAGAGTTCCTTGAAAAATTAAATGAGATCGAAAGATGTCAACTATTTGTTGAAATGATGTAAAGTATAAAGTATAGGTCAATCATGAAGATTCTTGGGTTGAGAACATTAGAGGCTTCAAGTGGAAAATCTATTGTGAAGAATCTAATGAGTGCATATGAGAGTATGGATAACACCTCATACATAAAAGATAGTAATTTCACATGACATATTATTACATCGAAAATAGTAAGTAATAAAATGAAGAAATATCATATCATTAGAAAGACAAGAAAAGCATTGAGAATTAATAGAAAAAATTTATCAAGAGCCATTGGAAGGTGCCAAAGAATTGTGAACATCGATGATAGTGAATTATGGCCATTCTCAAGGAGACTACCATGAAAAGGTAAACCAATTTTTGAAGCATTGATATCACTAATTGAATACATTTGGAAGTATTACACAAGGGTATCTCCAAATCAAAGGAATATGGTAAGAAGAATAATTGGTAGTCAAAACTGTGAGCCACATCCAAAGCATTTTTTGGATATGACAAACACAATTTTTTGGTGAATTTCTAAAGATGTATCCTCAAGTTAAAAAAATTCAAATAGATTTTGAAATGCTAAAGCCTTTCTATGTCTAAATAAATCACACATTCACTACAAGTTTTTGTAGAGTACATATTGAATTTTCTAACCATTTTATTTTTTTATCAATCTATATGTTTATACTTTCATACTAACAATGTTTTGTAGGACTATGGAATACATGCCCCACCTACATCTTCAAGAGACTTCATATCAAAAAAAATTATGTGAAAGAGAGGAAGGTAAATTATTCTACAAGAAATTATGCTTGGATGGCACATGTCAACATTGTGGTGACTTGCAACATATGCCAATATGTGAACATATGGAAATTACAAATGAACTAGTAGAGTTCAAAAAGTATAAAACTATTGAGAATGTGTGTCTCAAACTCACTATTAAAACCATAGCTCAGTTGCCATAAAACTTAGACTTCCCAAAGTTTTACATTCGGTCTTTACCATAGTACCATAGGGTACAACTAAGAGGGGTGCAGGGTAGCGATGTTACCTGCCATCTTCTGGTGGTCTTCATCTTCTTTTATAGGTGTGCAAAGCCATACCACCAGCCTAAAATGGTCCATGAATTGGCTAGTGGTAGAATGGGTGTTACCCCATCACCCCGTGATGGCCTAATAGGTAGCCTACAGTATAATAGTGAACCCGCTATCTTGTGAAGGTCATTATAAGTGGTTGTGGTGTTGCGGCAATCAGACAGAATGGTAGAAGCAAGCTACAATCCCGTGGATAGTCAACAAAGGCTTTGTGGTATTGTGGTTAAGACTAGGAAAGATGGGTAACAATGATGAATGATGTGAATTTAGTTTTTGAGGAGACAATATGGTATCAGTGGGACCTTGATGCTTGTCCCTTCAAAATATTGATAGGACTTTGATAAAGGTAGAAGGTAGTGACGATTAAGTTTTTTAGTGACTATTTGTCTAGTATGGAAGTTGGAACATTGGATTTCTAGTAACGCTTGAGAATATTGTATGTAATGTAGTAGTGCATTGAGGAGCAGTATGATCAAAGAAATTGTAATGGAATGTTGTCACAATTATTCTATGAATAAACACCTGAAATAGTGTAGCTCTATAACTTTTATGCAATTTAAGTTTTACTATAATACAAGAGATCTCTATTTTGGTCTGTGGGTTTTTTCTCATAAGGGTTTCCCATGAAATTCTTGTGTGCATTATTTATTTTCTATTCAGGTTTCTCATATGTGCATCTTAAATGAACTGTAATTGCAAATTTTTAAATTCTTTATTTACTTCTCTCTCCTAAATATTAGTATTAGGAAGGTGTTTTCCACACTTTTCTTTCCTTTCACTTGGTATTAGAGCTTGGCCAACCTTTTTTTCCTTGAAGATAAGATGGGTTTTTTTTGTTGATCTTGTTCAATGGGAGTTTTGCACAGAAATATAGTTTATAACTTATTCTAGATTTAAGATGGTGATCACATCTAGAAGAATAGAGATTGAGAAGTTCAATGATGGCTATTTTGAGTTGTGGAAACTCAAAATGGAAGATTTTCTCATGGATCGAGAGTTATGAGTTGTAGTGTCCTCTAACAAATCATTAGTAACCTCACAAGATGATTGTGATGTAATGGACCCAAAAGACAAGGGTTTGATTAGACTATGCTTAGTCGATTTAGTTCTTTTAAAAATCCATGAAGAGAAGACAGTGAAAATTTTGTGGAAAAAGCTTGGTGACATTTAATAGGGGAAATCTTTGGTAAATAAGTTATTTTTGAGGAAGAAGTCATATTCTTTGAAGACAGAGGAAGGAGTGTTTTTTGCAGATCATTTGAATGTGCCTAACATGATCATTGCTTAGTTGGGGTCTATTGGTGTGATGATAGATTATGAGAATCATTGCATGATCCTATTGTGTTCATTTCTTGACACATGGGATCACCTGGTAATGCTTATTGGGAGTACAACAACCACTTTCAAGATGGAAGATGTGGTTGCTTCACTACTATCAGAATAAATGTGGAGGAAATATTCAGAGATAGCCAAGGAATCTCTTGTTGTTCAAGGAAGATCAAGGGAGAAAGGCAAGAAGAAAGACAAGAAGTCTAAGTCCAATTCAGAGGGGAGATCAAAGTATCCTAGTAAAAATTCCAAGGTGAAATGATGGAATTGTGGGAAATATGGACATATCTAGAAATATTGTAAAGAGGAGAAGAAGAAGTAAAAGAAAAATAGTTCTTCTGAAAATGATTCTCCTCAGAGTGATGCAGATGCCTTAATAGTAGCCTTGGTGATTCAAGCATCAAAAGATGTTTGGTTGATTGACTCAAGTGTGTCCTTTCACATGACCTCTCATAGAGTTTGGTTCTCAAAGCACAAAAAGTATGTTGGTATAAGGGTGTATCTGGGTGATGATTCTCACCTAGAGATTGTTGGTCGTGGAAGAGTCAAAATTTAGTTTCTTGATGGAAGAGTGAAGGGAATCGATGATGTGATGCATTTAATAGTTCTGGCTCAAAATTTACTTTATGTAAGTAAAATTAATGATGTTGGTGTGCAAGTCTCTTTCTCAAATGGTTCTTGTAGAATAACTAGAGGCTCTATGGTGCTAGCTAAGGGTGCATGAATTGGAATTTTATATATAAGATGGATGCATGTGTAGTAAAGTGTAATAGTGCTTCTGAAAAAAGAATATGATCATGTAGAGAAAGGAGGTGTTGTTTCTAAGGGTGAAAAATATTTGGAGATGAATCTCCTAGTAGAGAAAATAATTTTATGGCATAAAGGCTCGACCATATTGGTGAAAAAGGCTTAAAAGCCTTGAAAAATAAAATCCTGGTTGAAGGGCTCGATGATTGTAATCTCGAGTTTTATTTTTGTGAACACTGCATATATGGAAATCAACACCATGTTTCATTTTATTCTAGTCCACATAAATCTTCTAGTATTCTGGATTATATTCATACTAATGTTTTTGGTCCAATTGATGTTCATTTTTTATTGAAATCTATTTATTTTGTCTTGTTCATAGATGATTATTCGAGGACATTTGTGTAGTGTAGGAAAATGCACACCCTTTCATTTACACACTTTTGGGGCTGCCTTGCTTTATTTATCCTTATTTATGTCTTAATTGGTCCTATTTTGCATCCACAAGCCTAATAAATTATATCTTTTTATAGCTAATCTCAACAAACATCAAAAGATAAATGATAATTTAATGATTCTAGTTGTGTGTCCCTAATTTTTGGGTTGGGACTAAGAAGCCGCCGAGGGAATTTTTTTCCCCCAAAGGTTTTGGGACCCTCTTTTGTGTTGGGAATAGGTGCCTCAACTTTTGGCTTGAACCTCTAAAAAGACTTGGTGAAATTATCATCCATTCTCAACCTTTACCACTCTACCACTGAGATTATTTCATAGAGGCACAGTTTGGTGGTTTACCACTTTATTATGGGCCTCTATTGGTATGTTTGTGGTTGGGCAATGTCACTGCCATACTGTAGGGTCTCCTTCCTAGGCTGGTAGTAGCGCAGTTGATGGGCGAGAGTTAAGCAAAGGTTCACCGCCATACCATAGGTATGGTTCGGTGATGGCGTGGTGGCACAGTGAAGGGTGGCGGTCAGGATGACGGTTACCGCCTTATCATGGGTGTCACTCATTGTAGCCGTGGTGGCCACAGTTGATGGTTGGCGATCTGCAAAGAATGCTTACCACCCTACCACAATGACCTTTTGGCCATGTCGCAGTGGTGCAGTAAGTTGTGGTGATCAAATCTAATGGTTACCTCCTTGTCACAGAGATCTTGCGGTCAGGGCTTGGTAGCATGGTGGAGCTCGACATTCGGCATAGGCAGTTACCTCCAGACCATGGGAGGCTTTTCTTAACCTCACAAGTGAGCAGTGGCACCGCCATACCATGGAAGATCGTGTTGAGCTCAGTGGTGAAGCAGTGCTAAGCGGCGAGCTGGTAGACAAGCCACTACCTCGGTACCGCGACTGTGTTGGAAGGGACTTACGGCTGGTCAGTGGAACCGCCATACTGTGGGAGGTCTCATATGGCTCGATGATGGTGCGATAAGAGAAGCTCAGAGCTTGGGTGGGAGTTTTGACTCATGGTCAAAGTGATGATCGAATGAGAAGGTGACACATGGAAAGAAATCAATACTTGATTGGTCGATGTCTAGAACAATGAAGGCAGTAAATGCTAGACATGTTTTGACTGGTGACAGGATCTAATTAAGGTAAGGGAAATTAATGCTTGGGTGGCCCGATGCAGAGGAGATCATTCAAAAGATCGGATTACTTGATTGGGTGGATGATTCATCATTAATACTTGCGATTAGTTAGAATGTTTAATGCAATGTAAGACTTGTATAGTCGATTACATTGATATAGTAAATGCTAGACATGTTTTGACTAGTGACAAGATCTAATTAAGGCAAGGGAAATTAATGCTTGGGTGGCCCGATGCAGAGGAGATCAGTCAAAAGATCAGATTACTTGATTGGGTGGACGATTCATCATTAATACTTGCGATTAGTTAGAATGCTTAATACGATGTAAGACTTGTATAGTCGATTACATTGATATAAGTCAATCAAAGGGTGACGGTGAAGCAAGTGAGATAGAGATTGATAAGTTAGAGTAATTCATTGTATACTTGTAGAAGTATTGTAATAGTAATTGTATGAATACTCAATTCTGTTGCTATGAGCTAACTATCAGAGAGTGAGG
The DNA here is from genome assembly GCA_007115665.2 of Sequoiadendron giganteum. Taxonomy (NCBI): domain Eukaryota; kingdom Viridiplantae; phylum Streptophyta; class Pinopsida; order Cupressales; family Cupressaceae; genus Sequoiadendron; species Sequoiadendron giganteum. The sequence continues at coordinate 369,674,966 of CM021101.1, read as the reverse complement.
ACTATGATCTTTGTATGTAATTTATTTTACTATAATACATAGTGTCTTCTCTTGCTATGGTGGGGTTTTTCCCAAAAGGGTTTTCCTATGTAAATCCAGTGTTATCTATGATTTCTTATTTTTGTTATCCCTTTTACTCTGTATGTGTTTATCTCAATTGTTTTAAGAAGATTTAAAACTGGTCTTTTGCACTTCTCCTCTGTTGTATTAGCGTTAGGAAAGCGATTTTGCATCTCTAATTTCCTTTCATTTTCAAAGGCACCTTAAATGGACCCCTTTCTGGAGTCTATTCCACAAGTTGTAAGACTTGGGAATAAGATTCCACCAAGGGCGTCTTAGTCCCCCTTAACTTATTTTCAAGATTTAATTTCAAATCTTGGCGAGATTTAGCCTCCTTTAGTTAACAATTTCATTTTTCAGCATGTTGTGGTGTAATTTTAGGATATTAAGCATAGATACGTATAAATACAAAGCTTGTTCACTCATTTTTCACCCCAAGCATTCAAGTATTCATTCCTAAGGCAAGTTTATGAGATCAAGAGAAATTCATCAAGAATTTGGAGCCATCATCAAGATTCAAGCATCATATCAAGGATATTCTTGTATCATGTGTGTTTTTGAGCTAACATTTGTGATGTAGGGTTTTAATTCAAGAAAAAAATTCAATTCAAGATTTATCAACCACTCATTGGATTCAAGATCTACATTCAAGCTAACCATCTCATACAAGTTTTCATATTTCACAATAAGGGTTTGTTGAGTTTCAACATAGCACTTTTTTCATTCATCATTTCCCTCCATTATTTTATTTCACTTCAAAGTTTATTTACCAACAAGGGGTTTGACCAAGGAAAGCCCCCATTTACTAACAATCGACAATTTTTTCCTCTCTTGTGTGCTTGTGTTTCTAGATTTAGGTTGAAGACTTGAATATAATTTGAAGTGCAAATTTGTAATGTTTCCAAGTTGCATTGAAAAGTTGTCATCTTCATAGAAAATCACCTAGAACCTTGATCTATCTTAGCATATTACATTCCTCTTAGTGGTGATGCAACACACTACATTCCCTAAGTTGTGAATATATTATCCTTTGATTGGTCCTCTCTTTGAGACATTAGAAATGATGTCCCCTAAGATTAAGACCTTGCACGAACTAAGAAAAATATCTTTGAACATCTCTCTCTTATTGTGTGCATTTTTCTCTTTGTACCTTATTAAAGTCATGGAGGTATGGCTTTGATATGGTTTCTTGGGGCTCACCTAGTGAACAACTATCTTCACTAGCCCTTGTGAGCATGAATTTTTATTTTGTACCTTATTAAAGTCATGGATGTATGGCTTTGATATGGTTTCTTGGGGCTCACCTAGTGAACAACTAGCTTCACTAGCCCTTGTGAGCATGCATTTTTCTTTTTTTCCTTATCATAGTCATGGGGTATGACGTTGATATGGAACCCATGGGGATCACCTAGTGAACAACTAGCTTCACTAGCCCTTGTGAGCATGAATTTCATTTTCATATTGGATGGTGTGTTCTACTTGTAAACCTTTTTGGAAAAATATTGTAGACCTAGTCCACAATGCGTTGGATGGCCAATCGAAGCTTGATCTGTTGCATTTTTTTATTTTTTTCCTTTTTCTATCTTTGATGGTGTATGTTTGTGATTTGGTTATAGCTTCATATATCATCTTCATGTGTGTTCCTTTGTGCCTATGTTGGTTTGTAATAGGATCTTGATCTTTGGGGCTTGGCCACCCTCTTGGTTATTTTCATCCTATCTTACTAACATTCATACATTTGAACCCCTCTTGTTTGCATGGTTAGCTACTTTAGTGCGATTTTGAAGCAAGTTCATCCTCTCACTAAAGTGGTGACCAAATGTGTTGAATAGTCTGGATAACTAAGAGGGGGTGAATCAGTTATTATCAAACAATTTTCTTTACTTCAATTAATCCAAAGAAAACTTAAATCAATCAAATATTAATGAACATGTAAGCACACAACACCATGCACAAGGAACACTAGAATTTACATGGAAACCCAAGAAGGGAAAAACCACAAATAATGATAATTCTCAATTATAAAACATCAGTTAAGATGGCACTGGTTAAGGTGATTTTTACAAGGGTTCATTGCCAAGTTGTTAATTGTAGGGTGGCTCACTACCCGACTATTATAGCCAAAGATACAAAAAATCTCACTACCAAAAGAGAAAGGCTCATTGCTTGTAGAAAATGACTCACTACCTAAAGAATGATGAAAGGGAATCCACCATTTAAAAGAACTATCACAAACAATGACACCAGATAGAATCTCACTATCTATTGCCTCTGGTCATACACTTTTGCACACTTCACAATGTCTGGATATTCAAATTCGGATTCATCACGCTTTCCTTCATCGAGAAAAAACATCTTATACGTATATCAATCCATGCTTCGATAATCTCCCATGTTGGCCAAACACAATTTCATAATTTCTAAGTCAGACAAGGACAAATTGAAATAGGTGACCACAAAAAAATTCCCACTGTGGAGAGGAATGAAACATGGACCACACATAACCTCCTCACTCAAATCAACACACTACATGATATCCAGAACTATAGAATAATATATACATGTTGCAATGCAAACCACGTGTCAGAGCACATTAACTAGCTACTAGATTGGTCTAGACCCAAAAGAATGTATCTAATTATGCTACAAGAGGAATGGGGAAAAAATAGATACAACCCAAGATAGATCATTACAACAAGACATTCAAAACTAGGCAAATCCAGATCACCAAAGCACCAAAACAGAACATTGATCACATAACCAAGATATGTTGACATCAATGACAGCCATTAATGACAACAAGCAATCAACATCATCTCAACGCATTCCAAAAATCCCCCCCTTTGAAATTGATGGAAACATTAATCAATAACAAACCAAACAACTCAATGTTAGCATCAAGGACCATCTTATCTTCTTTTCTTCTTCTCCACCTTTGACATCAAACACAAAGGGAAAAACTCCCCTGAAAAACTTACTCTGATCCCCCTATGAGGAAGCTACCAAACATTGATCCAGATAAAAATGAGCATATAATACCCTAGACCAATGTACACCCTGGTGCATTTTATTATAGACTAGGAGGGGGAAGAACCCCTAGCTTCTACCAGAGATACTCAAATGTATCTTTACTCAATGGTTTTGTGAAAATATATGAAATCTACTCCTTTATAGGTACATATTCAAGTTTTACTTCATTGTCCAACACTTTCTCTCTCAAGAAGTGTTATCTTATGGATATATGCTTCATTCTGGAGTGTTGTACCAGATTCTTGGAAATATTTATTGCACTAGTATTGTCACACATGATTGAGATTGGTTCATCAAATGATATGTGAAAATATTTCAGTGTTTGTTTCATCCATAGTATCTGAGTGCAATATGAGGATGTTGCAATGTATTCATCTTTAGTAGTAGATAAATATATAGAATCTTATGTCTTACTTGACCAAGCAACCAACCAAGAGATAAGGAAATAAGCTCCACCACTTGTACTTCACCTATTGTCAACACATCCGGTCTAATCAACATCAATATAAGTCGTCAAAGTGAAATTTGAGTCCTTTGGATACCATAACCCCAAATATTATGTACCCTTCAAATATCTAAAGATCCTTTTTACTGCAACAACATGTGATTCATTTGGTTCTTGCTAAAATCTTGCTGCTAAAAAAATTGCATTCATAATGTCTAGTCTAGTGGTAGTCAAATATAGAAATCCTCCAATCATTGATATGTACATGTTTGCATCAGCTTTAGGTGATTCATCTTCTTTTTTCAACTTGCATCGGGTAACAATAGGTGTACAAACCAGTTTAGAATTCTCCAACCCAAGCTTCTTCAATAGTTCTTTTACATACTTGGACCGAGAAATGAAATTCCTTTATTGTTCTAGTTTACTTGCATTCCAAGGAAGAAATTTAGCTCACTTATCATAGACATTTTGAATTCCTTCTTCATTTCATCTGCAAATTTTTTGTACATATCATCATTTCCTCCAAAAATTATGCCATCAACATAAACCAAAACAATCAACATCTAATATGACTGAGTTTTGTAGTATAAATTATTGTCAGCAGATCGCTTTTGAAATCCTTATCCAATCAAGTACTTGTCTAATTTGCCATACCAGGCTCTAGGTTCCTGCTTCAATCCATATAAATCTTTCTTCAACATGCAAATGACATGTAGGTCACTTCTGGATTTGAATCCCTCTAGTTTCCCAATGCAGACTTATTCCTTCAGTTCTCCATTCAATAATGTAGATTTCACATCCATTTGATAAACTTTGAAATCCTTGAAAGTTGCAAAAGCTAAGAAAATCTGAATTGCTTCCATTCAGGCAACAAGGGCATATGTTTCTTCAAAATCAATACCTTCAATATGAGTGTAACCTTGCAAACCAATCTTGTCTTGTTTCTCATTACCTTTCCATTTTCATCCAGCCTGTTCTAGAACACCCACTTTGTTCCAATTACATTTTTATCTGTCGGTCTGGGCACAAGTTCCCAAGTCTGATTTTTCTCTATTTGATCAAGCTCTTCTTTCATTGCCTTCACCCAATTTTTATCATTGCATGCTTCTTCCATAGTCTTTGGATCATTTTCTAAGAGTAGGCACAATAATACTTGCTCTTGAGTTGCCTTGCTTCTTATAGTAATTCCCTTATTCTTATCTCCAATAATCTAGTTTTTAGAGTGATTTTTTGTACATACCTTGGAGTTTTAGTTATAGTTGTCAGAGCCTCTTTTGTCTCTTCTTCTTCTTATTATTTCTTATTCTTCTTCTCCTTTTTCATTTGAGTTATGTGATTCATATTCAATAATTTTTTCAAGAATTATTTGACCATCTTCATCTACTTTCACATTCACACTTTCAACCATCTTGGTTAGTCTCTTGTTGTAACATCGGTACGCTTTATTTTTTGTAGAGTAAACCAAGAATATGCCTTCATCATCTCTGATATCAAACTTTCCAAGATTTTCGTCATCTTTTTGGATGTAGCACTTGCTTCCAAAAAAATTTAAGTACTTTACTTTGGGAGCTCTTCAATACCATAACTCATATGATGTATTTCCATACTTCCTCTGAAATAGTACTCTATATGAGTGTATAATGTTCTGTGTATTGCTTCTCTCCAATAGACTTGTGGTAAACCTGCTTCCATGATCATTGTTCTAGCTACTTCTTGAACTATCTGGTTCATTCTGCTCAGGTGTTCTAGGGGCAAATAGTTGTCTCTTAATGCCATGATTTTCAAAAGATTTGTTGAACTCATTAGAAGTAAAATCTCCTCCTCTATCAGATCTTAAACACTTGATTCTCCTATCAATTTCATTCTCAACTCTTGCTCTAAAAATATTGAACTTTTCCAATGCCTCTGATTTTCCTCTCAAAATATTGAACTCAAAATTTTGTTCTGGTTGGACCACAAAGTTCAGTGGGTACAAGGTCCAATAATCTGGTAGATGAATCTTCTTTTCTCTAGAACGTTTCTTTGGTATGCTTTCCTTCTTGACATCCTTTGTAGATAGTACTGTCTGGTTTGGTCAGCCTTGGAAAATCTCTAATTGCTCTTGATGAACTTATCCTTACCAAATCATCAAAGTTAATGTGACACATCCTTTGGTGCCAAAGCCAACTGTCATTCGACTGAGATACCAAGCATCCTTTTGTACCTCCTTCCAGCTGATACATATTTCCACTTGTTCTTTTTCCAACTGCAATAACATTTTTGGATTTCTTTTGGATCTCACAACCATCATCCTCAAATACCACATTGTAACCATTTTCACACATCTATCCAACACTTGGAAGGTTATGATATAATCCCTTCACATAGTAAATTTTTTCAATGTTATGTTTTCCATCAAAGGTAATAGAACCAATTCCAACCATCTATGTTGTTTTATCATCTCCAAATCTAACAGAACCTCCATCACATTTTTCAAGCTTCACAAGGTTACTTTTTTCATCGGTCATATGATTCAAGCATCCATTATCAATCATCCATTCATCTCTATTTATTTTAAAAAATAATGCAATCTCAGTTTTATCATCAGATTTCAAACAAATATTAGAGATATCAAATCTAGGTTCATCCTTTTCAACCAAAAAAAAAATCCTCATGATCCGATTCATCATCTAAAATGCCAACATTCTCATTGACATAATAGGCCTTCTTATTGATCTTTTTGAACTTTTTTCTTATTCCTTTCTCCTGACACTTATTTTCTAAATGACCAATATTTCCACATCTAAAACATTTAAGAGGCAACATACCTTTGTACTTGTTGGTACCTTTCTTTAGTTTCCTTGTTAAATTTACTTCCAACTCTTCAGAACTATCACTATTTAGAGCATCTTATGTTTTTATGGCTTTGGAGGAAGTTTCATTTTTCTCCTTTTCTTTTCCAAATTTTCTCATCTCAAATGTGGTCAAGGTACCAAATAGCTACTCTCTAGTGAATTTCTTTGGATCATAAACTTCCTCTATAGTTGAGATCTTGTCAATGTAGCTCTCTAGTAGGGTCATTAAAATATTCTACATTATATCTTCATCTGTCAAAGTACCTCCTTGATTTTTTACTTCATTTACTACATTGTCAACCCTTTGAAAGTAGCTTGTTATATCCTCACCTTCTCCCATCCTCAAGTTCTCATATCTGTGTTTAGCTGTCAAATTCTTTGATAATTTTCTCTATCATTTCCTTCGTAGATTTATTTCAACTTTTCCCAAACTTCATAAGTGGTGCTCAATGAAATAAATTTTGTTAGATTAGTCTTAGATAAACCACTCAAGATTTAATACCTTGCCTTTTCATTCTCCTCATAGGATAAAATCTCATCTGCAATAGAAACACCTTTTGTCAGCTCAACATATTGTATCTCAATAGCTTTCCAAGTCTTGTAGCCAAGAGAGATCAAGTAACCTCTCATCTGTACTTTCCAAAAACTGTAGTCAGATTCCTCAAACACAAGAATTATCAATTTATGCACCATCAGATCTACCCCAAGTGGTTAAGCTCTTATTTGAGGAACCAAAGCTTTGATACCAATTGTTTAATAGTCTGGATAACTAAGAAGGGGGGTGAATCGGCTATTATCAAACAATTTTCTTTACTTTAATTAATCTGGAGAAAACTTAAATCAATCATATATTAATGAAAATGTAAGCACACAACAACACCATGTACAAGGAACACCAAAATTTACATAGAAACCCAAGAAGGGAAAAACCACGGAGAATGCTAATTCTCAATTATAAAACATCAGTTAAGGTGACATCGGTTAAGGTTACACTGGTTAAGGTGATTTTTACAAGGCCTCACTACCGGTTGGGATCACAACCCATCTATTATAGCCAAAGATACAAAAAATATCACTACCAAAAGAGAAAGGCTCACTGCCTATAGAAAATGACTCACTTCTTGAAGAATGATGAGAGCGAATCCACCATTGAAAAGAACTATCACCAATAACGACACCAGATAGAATCTCACTATTTTTTTCCTCCAATCATAAACTTTTGCACACTTCAAAATGTCTAGATATTCATATTTTGATTCATCACGCTTGCCTTCATTGAAAAAAAACATCTTATACTTATACCATTCCATGCTTCCATAATCTCCCAAGTCGGCCAAAAACAATTTCATTATTTCTAAGTTGGCCAAGAATAATTGAAATAGGTCACCACAAAAAAAATTCCCACTATGGAGAGGAATGAAATGTGGACCACATAGAACCTCCTCACTCAAATCAACATGCTAGATGATATCTGAAACCACGTAATAAGATATACACGTTAAAATGCAAACCATGTTTCAAAGCATGTTAACTAACTACTAGATCAGTTCGGACCTAAAAGAATGTATCTCATTATGTTACAAGAGGAATGGGACCAAGACAGATACAACCCAAGATAGATCATTATAGCACGACATTTGCAACCAGGCCAATCTAGATCACCAAAGCACCAAAATAGAATAGCGGTCACACAACCAAGATATGTTGATATCAATGACAACCATTAATGAAAACAAATAATAAACACATTCCAACCAAATTTAGTGTAGGAAAATGCATACGCTTGCATTTTCACACTTGTTTGGGCCTGCCTTGCTTTATTTATCCTTATTTATTTCTTAATTGGTCCTATTTTGCATCCACAAGCCCAATGAATGACATCTTTATATGGCTAATCCCAGAAAACATCAATGAATAAATGATAATCTAATGATTTTGGTTGTGTGTCCCTATTTTTTGGACTAGGAAAAATAAGACACCTAGGGCATCATTGTCCCCCAAAGGTCTTGGGACCCTTATTTCAATTGAACCTTAGATGGGCCCCTTTTTGGAGTCTTTGCCCCGAGTTTCATGCCTCCAGACTCAGACGCCACCTAGGGCATCTTAGTCCCCCTTAAGGTATTTTTAGGATTTAATTTTAAATTTTGGTGAGATTTAGCTTCATTTAATTAATGAATTCATATGTTATCTTGGTGTGGTGTAATTTCGAGATATTAAGCATGGATAAGTATAAATACAAGGTTCATTCATTCATTTCAATCCAAGATTTTTGTGAGAGCATTCCTAATAGTAGAATTGAGCTCACAAGAGCATTCAAGAGCAATTCATCAAGCATTTTGAGCCATCATCAAGATTCAATCATCATATCAAGGATATTCTTTCATCATGTGTGTTTTACAACTAACATTTGTGATATAGGGTTTTGATTCAAGCAAGCAATTCAAGTCAAGATCTATCAAGAATTATTTTGATTCAAGATCTACATTCAAGCTAGCCATCTCACACAAGTTTGTAGATTTCACAACAAGGGTTTGGTGAGTTGCAACATAGTGTTTTTTTCAATCATCATTTCCCTCCATTTCATTTCATTTCAAAGTTTAATTACTAACAAGGGATTTGACCAAGGAAACCCCTCATTTACTAACAATCAACAAGTTTTTCCTCTCTTGAATGCTTGTGATTGCAGATTTAGGTTGAAGACTTGAAGATCATTTGGAGTGCAAATTTTCAAAGTTGCATTACAAAGTTGTCATCTCCATGGAAACTCATCTATAGGCCAGATCTGGAAGTTTCAGAACCTAAGATCAAAGAAGAAAGAAGTGTAGATATCAAGCCTCAGTATCAAATTTTGAAATTACAAAAATTCAAATCAGGACTAATAAGAAACCTAGGGCATCTTAGTCCTTTTGGAGGTATTTTGTAGAGATTCTTTTGGATCATGTTCCAACATCCAAAGATTCTACATCTGCCCTAAAAAATAGTAGCGAGACTAATAAGACAATAAGGGTGTCTTAGTCCCCCATAGCACATTTTGATAGCTTCTTTGCATTTCCATAATCCTTGTTACATTTCCAAACTTCCCAAATACACATATCCTAACTTCCTATTACATAATTTCATGATTTAAATCCTTCATTTAGCTTGCATTACTAGGTTTTGTGAGTTGAATGTTCATTTGTCTTTTCCAAGCTTTTGCTTACTGGTGAACCCCTCTAAGTTTAAAGAACCCCCTCCTAGGTCTTCCCTATTGAGAAATAGCTCACCCTTTGGGTTGATAGTCAATCCAATTTGAGATCATAGGATATTATTGAATGACCTAAGAAAGAAGAGGGGTACTTCAACCCCCGTATTTTCTTTACATTTCATTTTGGTGAACCCGACATTTTTGAGCATTCATTTTTTGATTTGGAGTTCATTAAATTCCTAGATCTAGGTTGCATTCATTCTTGCATTGCATCTTGCATTAAATAAAGTGCATATAGGTTGCATTTTCTCTTTCTTGCATTATCTTATCTCATTGACAAATTAAAAAGTGCATTGTTACTCATCTTAATTGCATTTAGGAACATTGTTATTGCATTCAATCTTGCATCCAATTCCTTGTCATTAGTTACTTTTTCTTGCATTCATTTGCACATTTTCTTGTTTCTAAACATCAAGCCCTTGAACAGGCAACCTGTGAACATTGTAAATAATCCAAAATCTACGCTATTTTTTGACAAAACCTCTACTAGGACTAAAACAACCTTCCTGGCATCTTAGTCCCATTTTATGGTTTATTTTAAGACTGGATTGAAATTTAGTGATGTCTTAAAATAGAAGGTAAAAATCATGAAAATTGGGTTATAATTGCCCCAAAGCATTTAAACACTTTTCACAATTATATAATTTAAGATAGAAGAGGCTTTCTTCATTTTAGCTCCATGTCTTTCAACATGCAAAAACCCTGTTAGTCTAACAACCAGAACACAGTGAGATGTGTGTTAGTAATTAGATAAATCAAGGAAATTAAAGCACGTGTTTGAAAAAAAATTAAAAAAAATCTTACTAGAGTTGGGTGTGAGTGAACACAATAGCATCACAATTTGAAGTATGGGCATCACTCTAGTGAAAATGGGTGTCGCTTTGCAGCAGAAACAGTGAGCATGACAGTGTCGGTATTTGGCCCGGTGTTGCTGCTAACAATAGCGTCACAATTTGTAATTTGAAAGCGCCACTCTGGTGAAGTCGGGTGTCGTCGTTTAAACTTTTCAATACCTCCAAATTAATTCAGTGTTGCTAGAATTAAATCATTGTCAATGCATTAAATTGGCATTGTTGTTTCAAATTGCATGGGCATCACTATATGGCGACACTCTATAGAGGGCATCATTGTTTGTAATCTCAACGTCACTGCAAATTACAAAACATCAAATAAATGGAATTCAAGCTAGAAAATTGTTAAAAAATTGTGAAGGTGATTATAAACCTTAGTTTAGATGTGAAATTAGGGAAAAACAACCTAATTCTCTAGCTTAAATAAGCCAAGAATCATCATTTTCAATTCATTTGTGCATTCACACTTAAGAGATTCTTGCAATTTTGAGCTCCAAACCTCTAACAAAATGGCACACTATGAGCTTCCTAGGTACATCTTTGATTGAGTTCGAGAGTTCTAGTGGGTTCTAGGTGCAAGACCACTGGTATGTGATTCAAAACCTGATTTGAAATTTGTAATTTTGATGCATTTATTACACTTTTAAATTTAGATTCTGGCGGTGTCACTATATAGCGACACCCAAACTAAAATTAGCGACGCCCAAATCAATTATAGTGACGCATATTTATACAGCGACACTTTTGGTGATTTAAAATTAGGGTTTCTAATTTTAAATGGTGATGCATGCTTGTTCACCAACACCCAGGCTAATTTAAAAATTAGGGTTAGGGTAGGCCAAAAGCTAAATCACGATGCCAACTTGTCCGGCGACACATGTTCCAATTTGAAATTTTAAATGCATCAGGCATTTTCTATTTGAAATTTGAATATAGAGACAGTATTGTAAATAGTGACACTTTTGTGATTTTTGAGCCATAAATTTCAAATAACTTCAAATTTTGATGCTTTCCTAATGCCATGTGCTATGTGGGTATAGGAGATTATCCCACCATTGATGTTAAGAGAGCATAGGCCCACCGTACTAGAGAAATTAGATGATTTATCAGAGTTGCACTAGGAGCACCTTGGAGGCATTGGTCTATGGTACGTTGCATATTCCCCAATAATTAGGATACATCTAGTGATGATGATAGCTCTGTGTGAGAGATAACACAGCGAGACCTCATCCTTCCACCTTTTGACAGGTGAGGCGACATTGACCTGGGAGGACGTTTGGTGGATTTTGTGCTTACAGATTCATGGTGATCATTTGATCTACGATGTTGATGTCGAGCTTGATGCATGCCACAAGGTGATGGAGATGGAGGACATTGTGTTAGTCACATATCAAATCAACCTTGAGTCCTACAAAGGTCACGTGCCCACTTTCAGATTGATCATCGCAACCATCATTTCATGTTTGGTTACTCCTGATAGATGCAAGAAAGGGTTTGGCGCAGGATGGGGCTTAGCATGGAATCAAATGCTATATAGGAGGACACTCTTTTCATGGGGGCTCATGATGTTGGCCTCTTTATACCATTATTTGCATGATTTTACCTATTGTGGCAGCAGGGTGATTGGTGCAAGGGTGACTCTACTACACATTTGGGCATGGGGCACATTGCAGTGCTTTGATCGATTATTCAGATGGAAGACATCAAGCTAGATGATCCTATCATTTGGTAGTATAGGTGTACCATTACATTGAGGCACACTAGATAGATTGGGATCCCGTATTGGAGATGGGTGATAGATGACATGATAGTTTTCTACTAGAGCCCATGGCTTCATATGCCACCATGGTTTGATGATATTCAACAATTGTATTTTTCCATACAGACCCGGTATATGCAGGTTCAAGAGCACCATATTATAGAGAATTATCTCCAAGAGAAGGTAGCATGTCAATTTAGATATGTATAGGATAGGCTTGATGATGCATACATGGCTATTTTTATGAGATCAGCTAGAGAGGCTCCCTCATGTGGACCAACCATTCCAGCCCTAGAGGCTATTGAGAGTTTTAGACAGTTAGTGATCTAGCCTTGGGCATAAAATTAGGGATAGATAGTAGTGCAACCATGCTAGCATATGATGTTTGTTTTGTCCATCCACGACGATTGATAGATCCAGCAGGTGCTCATCCTAGAGGGAGACCGAGAGGTAGGGGAGCTAGAGGCAGGGGACAGGGAGGCCAAGGCGACCATGATGGATAGGTTCTAGGGGCACCCCTAGTTAGGAAGCTGCCTCAAGTACAACCAAAGTTGCAGCCATAGGTACAACCATAGCCAACACCACCACCACTAGATGCACAAGATGCACAGATTCAATAGCTACAATAGTAGGTGTAGACATTGATTGTTGAGCGGGATTAGGCCCGATAGCAGGTAATTGAAGTCACAATGGAGAAAGATTAGGCACTACAGAGAGTATAGGCTATGATGATAGAGAGGGACCAGGAGGTCGCCTAATGTCAGTAGATAGAGGCCATGATGGTGGCCACTCATGGTAGGACTGTTTCAACACATTTATTTAGAGATTCTATGATAGAGGCCATGTATTACAGGATGCATTACCATCAGGATGTTCTAGCAGCTCTTCGACAACCAGATTTTTTACAGCGTAGTGATGTGCATCCCTAAGCAAAGGATTAGCCTAAGAGATAGGCTGGAGAGTGTAGCAGTCGTCAAGGTTAGCTTTTTGATGTATAGTCACTTTTGATTTTTCCCCATTCTTTATCACTAATATACATTCATGGGCTCCTTTTTGATAGCCTCATGGATATTTTATTTTTGATTGATGTTCATACACTAATCTAGATTTTGTACCATGACACATTTTTTTGATATATATATGATACATATATGGATGATTCATGATGTGATGTGTACACTTTATTTCGTGATATGGATGATATGTATGAGATTCTTATATTTCATTATGTATGGATGCACTTAATTTATGCTTATGTGATATGAGATGATTATGATATGGATGTATGCAACGTTATGTTCTTTTTCATTATCTTTTCATATGCAAATTTTATGGATGAAAATGATGTGGATGCAATGTTTTTAAGATGCTTAGAATAAAAAATCAATATTTATTCTTCACAACTTAAATGGTGATGTAGAATGTATGATGTGATATGTAGTAATGATCTTGATGGATGTTTTATGCTATGATTATGAGATGCATGTATGTTGATTTTTGTATGCAGGATGGATGCATTGATGATGTTTTTGTTGACTATCATGATGCCAAGATAGCACAAAGAAAAGATAGGAGAATAAAGAATGAATAACCGTTGATTCTGATGATTGCTTCCAAAGATCCAACAAGTCTATGATCCATCTAGACTTTATTAGAGATGGTGACGAGAGAATGCAAGATGCAAGATGATGAGTTACTAACACTTTGGGATTGGTATTTTTTGTTGTTCATTATTTTTTCATATAACACATAGACATGATGCATCAAGGTATTGATAGCTAGGATGGCATTTTATCTATTGTAATGGACTTTGACATGGACAAATAGGTAGGATAGTTCTTCTTCACATCTTGACATATGAAAAACTCATTGGAATGCAAATTAGAAGCTTAAAATATATTGGGACAAAGAATACACAACAATCAACAACATACCCTAAACAAACTTCCTACACACAACTAAGTATGTACCAAGATTGTATTACAAGAATACCCACAAGGGTAACAAACAAAAGATCATGATCAATTCCCCCATTCCTTTCTCTCTAAATCATTTTGATAGACATCATCGAGAGGTCCTAGGAATGGGTCATTAAAATAAATCATAAGAAAAGATCAAAGATAAATAGTCAGTGTCATCTATATCTCTTTCCTTGTTTAATTTAACTAAAGGGATAAATGATACTAATGCCCATTGTAGGAAAGATACATCCTAGGTCATGTTGGTCAGAGGTTGTTTGATGTTAGGATAATGATGCTAAGATGAGTTGTTGATACAAACTTCATTGGAATATTTAATTATGATCTAGACTTGAGATTTTGAAAAATTAGGTTCTCACTTTACGACTTGCTACACTTGCTTTCTACTTGACTTACTAAAGGGTGGAGGGAATGATCAATTTATTATGGGTGAAGGTTTATTACAAGTGAAAGTGAGATGGGATGGGTGGTTTTGGGATTTCTGGAGTATTTCAATTTTTTGGTATTTTGAAAATGTTTTGAGGTTGTTTTTGGTCATTTTGAAAGTTTGTGAATGTTTATGGTTTGTAGATTATTTGAGGGTTTTTAGGGTTTTTCAAGGTTTTGCAATATTTTTGGATTTTCAATTTTCAAATGTTTTTGTGTTTTTTGATATTTGAATGTTTTGGGGTTTTGGAATATTTGAATGTTTTTTATTTTTTTTGATATTTGGATATTTTTGGATTTTTGAGGAGTTTCGACCAAGAACCTAACCTAAATACCTATCCTAGGGGCCTCGGGAGCTAATCAAAGATAATCCTTGCCTATGTTACACATGCAGAGACCACGTAGTTCAACTGACTTGACAAGGTGAGAAATGAACAGGTGATGGAAAGTCTATTTATTATGATGGACTTATAAAGGGTTGACCTAGGGTGTCTTGGGGGGAACATCAATGATGGCCTTTCCTACATTGAAGCTCAAAGACCCGTAGTTTGAGAGCAAGGAACTATTTTTTTGGTTTTCGATGTTTTGACCTTTTTAGGGATTTTGATGTTTTTTGGATGTTTTAGATTTTTCCTTTACAATTTTGTGAATGTTTCTGGATTTTAGCTATATAGGATTTTGCAAATGTTTTGGATTTTTTGATGAATATTTTACGAATGTTTTTGATGTTTTTTGATAAGATTTTATAAAATTCTTTGGTGTTTTTGTGATAATATTTCTAATGACCTCAAGATATACAAGGACCCAATATGATCCATAACGAATCTCCACCAGCATGACAGGTTAGACTACTTTGATATAGGTAGGACAAACTGAACTTTGAAGTATGCCAAGTAGTACTAAAGATACATGATACTTCACATCATCAAGCTATGATAAGGATGCAGATAGGTGATGGATGAATGGTAGTGCAAAGAATGATGGGGAAAAAGATCCAAATAATAGATGGAAGTGCTTTATTTATGTGAGGCACCTATTTTATAGGTTTTCACCAGGGTACTTTCCCAAAGTGCCACCGAGATGGTTTTCACTAGAGGATGATTCTTTTTCAATCCTTCCCATCTTTTGGATTTTTGATCATTTTTTGATTTTTTTGTATTTTTAGATTTATACCCTTCAAGACTAGGCATAAAACCTTTTGAGATGCAAGTTGTCAGTTGTCTCCTATAAGGGTTCACCTTCAGGTGTTGATAGCTGATATGCTCCTGATCCATAGCTTGTTGTAATGACAAAGGGACCCAACCAGTTAGGCTCAAATTTTCCTTTATTGTCTTGATATGGTAGATTCTTCTAATTCTACTTTAGGACAAGATCCCCTACTTGGAAAGACCTACATTTGATTCTCTTTTTATAGCTCCATTTCAGTGGATTTTGATCTACTTGCAAGTGGTTAAGGGCATCAAGATGATGCTCATCTAGGAAATCTAGCTCATCCAACCGAGATACTTTGCAGTCTTTATCAGTGATCAAGTTCTATAGTGACACTCATAATTATGGGAGATCAACCTCAATAGGAAAGATAGCTTTTGATCCATAGACCAAGGATAAAGGGGTTACACATGTTGGTGTGCAGATACTAGTTCGATAGGCCTAGAGAGCAGGACTTAATTGTAGATGCCAATCATGGCCAACTTTGTTGATTATTTTATTCAAGATTTTTAGGATGGTTTTGTTTGTAGCCTCTTCTTGTCAGTTGCCTTGGGGATAATACAAGGTAGAGAATCGACATTGGATGTTAAATTTTTTGGCACATCTCTTTCACATCCTGATTCTTAAATGGTTTCCCATTGTCTGAGATGAGGATTTATGGGAAACCATAACTACAGATGAGGTAATTTAGGATAAACATAGAAATTTGTGTCCCCATTATGTAGGTCATAGGAATGGCTTCCACCCACTTAGTGAAGTACTCAGTGACAATTATGATAAACTTAATGCCATTAGATGAGGTTGGGGTGATTTTTCCTTTGAGTTCAAGTTCCCATTGTGAGAAAGGCCAAGGTTTGATTATGGGTTGCAATTCATGAGCTGGTGCATTAATCAGATCTCCATGCCAATGACATTGGACACACTTCTACACATACTGATGAGCTTCCTTCTCTATGGTTGGCCAATAGTTTCCCATCCTCAATAGTTTCTTAGCTAATTTCATACCACTAGAATTGGAGCCACATATGCCATTATGTAATTTTGTTAAAGTATTTAAGGCTTCCTCTTGGTTAAGACATCGTAGTAATATTCCTTCGATGTTTCAATGGTAAAGGGTTTCACCTAGGATCACAAATCAGGATCTATTTTTGACAAGGTCTTTTTAAGGTTCGAGGTGATATCAAATGGGAGGTTTCTCTACTTAGGTAGTAAAGATGTCATGATACCATGGGGATCCAGGACCAACAATGACACATGTGAATTCAGATTCAAGGATTTTGAAAGCTGGCATGAGAAGTTGTTCTACCAAGAATTCACATTGGAGGACGTTGTTCGGCATGTCCAATAATGATCCAATGGTCGCCATGGAATCTTCTGCTCCATTGTTCATGTGAGGAATATTCTCAAAAGTTATTTCTATAAAGATATCTTTGAGATTCTCTACCATCTTCTTATAAGGGGTGAAATTTTTATCTTTATTTGATAGTCATCATTGACTTGTTTGATGACCAGTTGTGAGTCTCTATAGACTTTTATTTCTTGAATCTATCACTGATCTACTATCCTTAAACCTATGATTAGGTCTTCGTACTCAACAATGTTGTTATTGCATGGAAATGATAGCCTATACGAATTTGAAATGCAATCACCTTGAGGGGTGATGAAAATAATGCCTACTCCAAATCCATGTTGGGTGAATGATCCATTAGAGTAAATTTTCCATTGATTTGTGAGGTTGATATGGAATACTGATTCATTGGGAAACTCAGATATCAAAGTATTTTATGCATAGATGGGTGCTTCTACTAGTTGGTCTATGATCACTTGTCCTTTGATTTCCTTGCACTCCACAAACTCTATGTAAAATTTAGTTAAGATCATCAACCCTTTGGTCATTCACCCTATGAGAGTTGCCTTAGGTAATAGGTATTTAATGGGTCTATCTTTGTAATGAGCTTGATTTTATGTGACAACATGTAATGTTTGAACTTCTATGAAGTGAAAAATACTACTAGGAATTCTTTCTCAATAGGTGAATAGTTCATTTCATAGCCCACCAAGTTTTTGTTGATGTAGTAGATAGATATTTCCTTTCCATTCTCATCATGTTGTGCTAAAATATCTCCTAGTGTTGTTGATGTTGTTGAGATGTATAAGATCAACAAC
Organism: Sequoiadendron giganteum; assembly: GCA_007115665.2. Lineage (NCBI taxonomy): Eukaryota > Viridiplantae > Streptophyta > Pinopsida > Cupressales > Cupressaceae > Sequoiadendron > Sequoiadendron giganteum. The sequence goes on along the minus strand of CM021101.1, from coordinate 369,656,963 downwards.
TTGTTTCGCATTGGTGGTATAAGCACTAGAGGTATTAGTAGATAATATTTGATCTATTGGAAAGCTTTATAACACTTGTCATCCCATTTGTAAGTTATCCCTTTATAGAGAATATGTGAAAAGGGATGGATCTTATCTGATAGTTGCACTATGAACCTTTTGATGGATTGCAATCTTCCTTGTAATCCTCTCATCTATTTTAATGTTTTCGGTGGTTCCATGTCGAGGATTTCTTTTACCTTTTCTGGATCAATTTCTATACATCTTTGCGATACAATGAAGCTAAGAAGTTTCCCTAATGTAACCCCAAAGACACACTTTTTTGGATTCAGTCGTACATTGTATTCTTCAAGCCTATCAAAGATGGACCCTAAGACTAGTATGTGCTCATTTATTTTCTTTGATTTTTCCAAAATATCATCCACATAATCTTCAACTATTTTATGCATCATGTCATGGAAGATAAGGGTCATTTCTCTTTGATAGGTTGCTCCTACATTCTTTAACTCGTAATGAAAATACGTTCCAGCAATATGTTCCCCATAGAAAAGTGAACATGGTTTTATGTTGGTCCTCCTTGGTGATCATGATTTGATTGTAGCCTCAAAAACCATTCATGAGTGATAGCATTTCATGCCTAGCTATTAATTCCACAATGAGGTCAATGTTGGGAAGAGAAAAATCATCCTTCGGGCATGCCTTGTTTAAGTCTCTAAAATTGGTGCAAGTTCTGATGCCCCCATAGTGTTTTGAGACTGGTACCAGGTTTGAAACCCACTCAAGATGATCTATTGGTCAGATGAACCCGATGTGCAATTTTTTTGTAATTCTAGTTTCACCAAGAGTGCAATATGAGGGTGCATCTTTCTTAACTTTTGCTTGATTGGCTTGGCTTTAGGATACACCACTAAATGATGTACAACTACTTTAGGTACAAGGCTAGGCATATCTATGTATGACCATCCAAATTTAGCTCTCCGTTCTTCCAGGAATGCTGCCAAGTTCTTCTATTCTTCATCCAATAGGTATTCAACATAGAAAGTGATCTTGGGTGCTTATTTTGTTCCTAGATTGATTGGGGTAGCCTTTTCTACTTTTACTATTGAATTTTCGGGGAGAGATTGAATCCCTCATCCTTAGGTGCCTCAAAGAGGTTTTCACCCTTGAATACGTCCTTTATTTTTACTGTTTTAGGATCAGAGAGTGCCACAGTATGATTTTCACTCAAAGATATGCATCTTAGTTGCATTTGATCAATTTTTCAACTGAAGGATTTAATCGTCCCTCCATAGTATGCCCCTGTGTCTATCTCTATGTCAAAACCCGCTTTGTGATTTTCCAAGGATAAGTTGTCATGGAGTCCCATGAATTCTAAGATTACTTCATTGTTTTCAAATAAATGAAGAATCGGTGGTCCTTGTTTTTCCATGTCAATAAGTTGTGGGTATACCAAGCGTAGTTCAGTGGGTTGATTGCTTGGATCAAAGGTTGTAATGGATATCATGAATAGGGATTTTTTGTCAAGTAAGTAATCTATATCAAGGGGGAAGTCATCTAAGGTTGTGTAACGCGATGTAGGTAACCAAGAGGAAGCCTCGTCTAGTTTAATGAAAGTACATTTTCCAATAAGGGTAACCATACTAGTAGTACATCCTAAACCAAGACTCCTTAATTGTTTCTCATGAACGATAGGTTCTAGCAAGCCATTGTCATTTTGTCCCAATTTCTCATTCTTGTTATAATCCATTCCCTTCATAAGCTGCAAGCCTTTATTATCATCTTCCATAGGAAGAACAGGGATATGTCGGTCATCCTGATAGAGGAGTTTAGAGATATCCTCCTCGTTCACATCTTCTTGATTCAGATCCACCCATTTGGTGAAGGTAGTAGCTTCCATCTTGATTGTTTCAGGCTCTTTGATGCTAGATGTGGGTTTCCCATGAGATTGAGGAGAAAGAGGTAATTTTCCTAAGACAAAGGTATCCTTTAGTAGTTTATAATTTCCACAACCATCATCTTGGATTACTGATTTGATGTCAAGGATGTTCTACACAATGGTTGTATTTGTTGCAGAGGTAGATGCAAGAGATGATGGATCAACAAATGAGGTAGGTATGGATGTAGGCCTTTCATCATTCTTAGGCACTTGGGGGATCTTATAGAACCTAGCCTCAAGAATTTTTCAATAGTAAAAAGGCTCGAGATCTCCATGGATGGTAATTTCTTTTCCCTCAGAAAGAAACTTGAAACATTGATGGTAGGTTGAGGTGAAAAATTTTAAGGCATGTATATAGGGTCAACCAAGTAGGATGTTGTATGGAAGTTCAAGATCTAACACTTGGCAAGTAGGTTTTGCAATGATGGGTCCCACTTGAATGGGTAATGCAATGATTCCTTGTGACACTTGCTCTTAGTTGTCATAAGCCTTGATGGTGGTACTCTTTTTTTCTCAATGGTATCTTTTGAGTGGCCCAAGTCTTTGATCAGCTTAAGGGTACAAATATTTAGACCAACACCTCCATCTACTAAGAATTTTTTGATATTATTCTTATGAATGTAGACCTCAAGGTGTAAAGCATGATTATGACATGGTTGTGATGGTAGGTCTTGCTTAGAAAATGTAAGAAGGTTATCAGTAATGTTTACTACCATAGCTTGAAACTAATCTGTATCAATATCTTGGGGGATAGATGACTCGGATAATGATTTCTCTAAGATTTCTCTATGTGTGGGAGATAGCCTTAATAGTTCTAAGATTGATATCTGTGTGGGGGTCTTCTTAAGCTAGTCTAGGAGATTGGAATTGCTAGGATTTGATGTTGGAAAAGTGTGTTGTGCCCTAGACTGGGGTGGGAATCCTTGAATAGTGACCTTTCCATGTTGGGTGGTGACTCCCCACTCGGCACTAGGTCCTTTGATGGTGATGACTATAATTATGCTATCACAGGATGCGACCATGTTTGAATAGCTATGTTCCACGTTTTTATAATCCTTAGCTTTCTCATTGTTGTTCGCTTTCTTATGATCCAACATAGGGTTCTTGTATATCTTGAGATCCTAATTCCCAATTGGTACTTCAATAGAGATGGTTTCATTCTCTATGAGATCTTGGATGATATTCTTAAGTTTCATGCAATTTGTGGTTTTGTGTCCTCTTATTTTATGAAAGTCATAGAGATCATTCTCGTTGTACCAAGATGGTTTTTCTTGTAGTTCTTGGTAATTTCCAAAGTTTGGAAAGTTTATAAGATTTTATTCTACCAACTTTTTCATGATGGTCTTGATAGGCTCAGATAACTCTATTTACTTGCGCTTGGGATAGTTTTTCCAATTGGTAGTTCACCTTTGTTGCATCTCGGTGCTATTGATTTGATTCTTCTGAGGGGATATTGTTTACTACATAGTTGGTTGAATTTTAGAAAATTAATTTTTGTTAGGTCTAGGAGCACTTAGGACCAATTTAGCATCTACTACACCATCATTTCTCACATTTTTGTTTTTAGCCCAAAAATGAGGTTTTTCATTCAAACTGGTGGATGGGTGGTTATAAGCTTGATTATTTCCCTATGAGATTAAAGCTCATTCAATGTTAAGGGCTCGAGGGACAAGCTCATCATAAGATGTGATGCACTGCATTTTCAAGTGGAATGAGAGATCGAGATCCATATTGGCTATGATGATTCCCACATAATGTTCATCAGGAAGAGTCCACTTGCTCTTACTAGCTTTTTGTCTCAATCATTGTAAGAAATTGGTAAAAGTTTCTCCTTTGGTTTTTTTGAGAGTGTACAACTCTTCTGGACTAACATCCATGTCTAGATTAAAGGAGAAGTGGTCAATGAATTTATTAGTGATTTCTCAAAAAAAATTGATGCCAAGAGACAGATGAGAGAACCAATCCATAGATTAAGGGGGCACATACAAGCCACCTAAGTGGTCAATGCTTAGAGTGTAAGGGAAGAGGTGCATTAGATATGAATCATTATAAGCTACCTCCATACACATGACATTGAATTATTTGAAATGGTCTATAGGAATTCCTCTCCCTTTATATTTATCGAATTTGGGGATATCAAATCTGAGAGGGAATGGTACAATTCCAATGTTTTAGTCAAAGGGGTAAGGACATAGGTTTTGTGTATGCGGCTTCTTTATCTTTCCCATTCAAAGGTCCTGCATTTCTTGGGATATCGCCTTGAGTTGTGAAGCTAGATCATCTTGCAGATTTGGTGGAGGAACATAAGATGAAAATAAGGATGAGTTGTATATGGTATTTTGATATGATGGTGTTTTTTATGGGGTGTATGGTGGAGTGGGATTGTGTGAAGGTGATTGAGGTGTTGATGTGTATGTTCCTAGTGTGTTTGGATTGACAATGTTTTGTTGAGGGTTATAGTAGTAACTTTGTTGTTATTGTTGTTGTTGATATTGGGCATATTGTTCAACTAGTAAGGCTTGTTTTTGTTGTTGGTATTGGGCATACTGTTGAACTAGTAAGGCTTGTTGTTGTTGTTGTTGTGCCATGATGGCTTACTGTTCGGCCTATTGTTGTTGTTGTGTCACTATGGCTTGTTGTTGGTCTTGATTGATGTTGTTGTTGTGTTGTGATGGCTTTTTGTTGGGTCTAATGTTGTTTTTGTGTTGTGATGGCTTACTATTGGGCCTAATGTTGTTGTTGTGTTCTGATGGATTTTTTGTTGGGTTTGATGTTGTTGTTGTGTCACAATGGATTATGTTTGGGCCTAATGTTGTTGTTGTACTACTAAGGATGCTTGATAGGCTTCCTTTTTTTGTTGTGTGGCTAAGGTTGCTTGCTATTGTTGTTGTTGTTGTACTACTAAGGATGCTTGATAGGCTTCTTTTTTTTGTTGTGTGGCTAATATTGCTTGCTATTGTTGTTGTTGTTGTTGTTGTGCAGATAAGGCTGCTTGATAAGCTTGTTTTGCTTGTTGTAAGGCTGAGGCATGATTTTTCAACAAAGGACTAGTTGGTTGTTGGGTCATCTACGATCGATTGTGGGTGTTGATTTTTGGATGGGGTGTGAGTTGGTGATGAGAGATTGAGATTTTCCTTGGTTCAACATTCCTTGTAAAATGGTGGATTGAGATGGAGGAATGTAAGTTTGACATCCCATTTTATTTTTCATGGCTAAGGGGACCGTGGCGAAGGATGTGGATGTTGTCATTATATTTTGCAAGGGTGCTGACATACTAGGACCTTGAGTCCATTGATTGAAATGATTCCCTTGACCAATGTTTAGGGGATTTCCTCGTGCTTGAGATGTGATCAAGGTACTTCCTTGGTTGATAGGGTTCATACCCAAGGTTTTGGTTTGATTTCGATCGATGATAGATGAATTAGATGTGTCCTATGATGATAATGGTATGGATGAACCCATGGCAGGATTGGATAAAGATGTCCCTATTTGCATTGAGGGTTGAATTTGTGATACAGTATGGATTTTCCCTTGCATAATACCTTGAGATACTTGGTCTATACTAATTTTTGTGATGGTGGGCATACTTGTGGTACTCATGGATGTAGATGAAGATGGATGTCCTCGATAAGTTGAGGTTGTGGTGGAGTAATGAAGGTCAAGAGGTTTAAGTAGTTTTTTTGAATTTTTAGGGATGGGAGGAGCACCAAAGGTAGGTGTCCAAGTGGTTGTTGGAGGTGGAGGATTGGTATCAAGAGTACCCACAAGTGTATTTCTTTCAAATGGAAGAGTCAGACAAAAATCCTTAGCAAGACCGACCACAAGACTAGGAGTAGTTGTTTGATTTATCCTTGGTGGTGGAGTGGTAAAGCCTTGTGCCAAAGTTTGTGCCATAAATGATGGAGAAATAGGAGCTATGTTTTCAAAGGCTTGATGTTCCATGATTTCCTCCTTAGTGAGCTAAAAGGAATTGTTTGTGACATCTTCTATCTCATATGGTCATGTCGAAGATGATAGTTTTTTTTATGGCATGACTTGCATTCTTGGGTCGAATTCTAAAGGATTTGGATCACTTGAGGTAAATGTGACTTTATTTTTCTCCATTATTCTATTGTATTGTGATCTCATTTTTACCATAAATTTTGGGTCACTGGTGGGAGATTTGTGTTGCGATTTATAATGTTTAAACTCTCTAGTTGACTCAAATTTAGGTAAGAGGGTTGCTCTAAGTCTTTTTGGATCAATGATGATAATGGGGAATGAAAAGATGGGTGATATGAAAAGTGATCTTTGCAATCATTTTGGGACAACAATTTTGACTTTGGGTTTTATGTTTTGATGTTGGGATGATGATGAACTTGAGAATCATTAGGGTAGACTCATGACCTTCAAGATAAACTAGTTCAAGGATGATAACTAACTTAACTAGGTGCATGGAAAAGGATAAATTTCACATACAACTTTACAAAGCTAGAGGTTGGTTTGATTTGATGCTCAAGTCAAAAGATGTTGGTGTGTTCAAATTTTTTGCAAAGATAGTGATGAGGTTAAAATAACCTCATCATAATAAAATAAAAAAAGCTTATTCTTACAAGTTCAATCCTAAGACTATACCAATTTATTAAACTTTAGGAGAAATAATTGCTTATTTTAAAGGAAAATTATGCAAACTTTCTTTCTTATGATCAATTGAGGAAATTTGCTAATGCATGTTTAATGGGTTGACTTGAGTGTTTTTGTAGGGAATAATCGGTCATCTAGCAGCTATTACAAATGTTGAACCAACATGTGCCTTAAGCGTGGTAAAGGATAGATGTTACGAACCTACTCCTAAATATCGAGAGGATGAACCGAAGATTAGTTTATGTTTCTTTAATTTTTGTTATCAAAAAACTTCATGGCTTTTCTCGAGCCTTCCATATATTTATGAGCTCTAAAGACATGAAAGTTAGTTTTAATTTGTTGAATACTTTTTCAATGGCTATCCATGCCACATAGAATCTAGGATCTAGTTATAAGTCATCTATAAAAATGTAACTTCAAAAGAGATACGGGAGACTGACTGATAACGTTATGTTTCTTATATGATTTATGAATACTAATGAATCAAAGAACTTTCTTTTGTTACTTACTAAGTTGTTAATCTATTAATGATGATAAATTTTTGTAATGGAAAGACTCCAGAATTTGTAGTGTATTTGATTTGAAAATGAAGTGTTAACCTACGATCTAGCCACTCGAGGTAAATTAGCTTATATAGATAAGTATTTTACTGTTCTGTTATTTTCTTTGTTAAAATAGATAATTGTTCAGTAGGAAGTAACTAAGTTTGTTGAGAGTCGATTCTGTAGTTCTGGAGAACCATTGTTTAGTAAGTTTGAGTTACTCTTTGTAGTTGTTAGAATCTTTTACTATTTAAAAATATGTTCCATAGTTTTTTCACTTATTTCTCTACTTCCATAGTATATCAGTTGTTCAGTTTGTTTGTTTCCTTGCTCTCTAGTTTAGTCGTGATGCTTTCTAAATTAGTTATCTTATGCTTTCTAGCTTAGTATTTCCAGTTTTCTTAGAATAGATTGTTTTCCAACTAAGAAGTTAAACAGTCGTAGATTAAAATTAATTTCAATAGTTTAAAGAAAAACAAAAAATATAAAATGAGTTATATGAATCATCTTCTTCTGCAAACTGCCTTGGACACTGCTTGGTCGACTAATTGACATTCTATATTCTAAATTAGTAGGACCTAAGGAAAACCTATCAATTTTTGGCATCATTGTTGGGGACTTGACATAGCCTTTGTGCTTAAGTGTTACTAGCAGACAGTTTTGATATCTCATTTTATGCCAAAAAAAATTTGTTGGCTTCCTCTTCTACATGGTCAGGAAAAGAGGCCCTCACAGATGATTTATACCAAAGACCCCTCCCAAAATACGTACCAATCATACCTAGGGAAGCCCAAGGCTCAGACAACCACACTTCTAGAAAATTATTTGAGCCTATCCCACATGAGGCTTTCCACTATTTACCTAACGAGCAACTGGCAAAATAGCCAGTCATAGAGGAAATAGTCTTTGAGGAACAAAATTATCTGAACATCATGGGAGATCGTAGAGTTCAACCTAACCATAATGAACCTCAGCGCCCTCCTAGAACATTTACTTATCCTATTACCTTGGATGCAGATGATGATACTGCGATGAAGAACACTTCTCCAGCTTTCCTTCCAACCTTTTGTGGCTTGTCCTCAGAAGAACCATACCAATTTCTCTTTGAATTTAAGGTCTTATGTCAAACATATGAATATAAAAATGATAACCAGAAGCTTAATCTTTTTCCTTCTACTTTAAAGGATTCAACAATGCGTTGGTTTATGAGATTAGGTTATGGTAGTATAACATCCTAGAGAGAAATGGAGAATGTTTTCTTGCAGAAATACCAAAGTTAATGTAGGGTGAGTGACCGGAAGGAAGAGTTGTTTAAACTAAGACAAAAAAAGGATGAGAGTTTAGAGTATTATCTCGATAGGTTCCTCTTCCTCTCTAAAATATGTGGAGAAGCAGCCATTAGCGTTGAGATTCTCAAAACAATTTTTCTTAAAGGTCTTGATGATGACACTAGAATAAATCTTGATTTAATGGGGAAACGTGATAAATCTCAACTAACCCTTGAGGAAATATGTGAGTTATGTCAGAATTTCTCCTGTACTTGGGGAGGAATCCACAAAACTAATATTTTTAAAGGGTCTAATGAGATAGGTAAGCTCCATGAAGAAATAAAAAATCTAAAAATAGACATTCTCGTTCAATTGAATACCACATTAGATGGTATACAATCTAAAATTCGCAACCCTCAGACCTTGTCAATTTATTGTCCTAGGTGTCGAAATAAACACCTATTGCACGAGTGTCTGTTAGATAAGGTCAATGTTTATCAACTTTTTGAGAAAAACCATCCTACAAATCAATGTGAGCTTCTGTCTGATATTAAGAATACTAAGAAAAAAACCATTCAGGTTGAAGAAGAGATAAACGCCTTACACCAACGTCAAGGTGGTAATTTCTCTTATGGACAAAATTCTAATCTTGCATGGAGACCACAAAATAATTGGGTTCATAATCAATGGACTCCATCTTGGAATCAGTCACCTCCACCACAACCTAACTGGGGAACTCCTTATTGGGGATCCCCCGAATGGGCAAACCAAATGTGGGGAAACCAGTAGTGGTTGAATCAACCACAACAACAATGGTACCAACAACATGCTGCCCCTCAATGGAATCAGGCACATAATCAATTTTATACTGAACCCAGGAGGAATCAACAACAAAATTTGTTACCTCCAGCTCAAAAACCTCCTTTGAATGAGCAGGTGAACCAACCTTAGCTTCGAGCGCAACCGCTTCCCAACCGTAAGAATAATCACCAGAATACGCCAATCTATTCTACCGAACATGAAAATGTTACAGGGCTTAATACGATACACTTCGAAAATGTGCAGTTGTGCTCTGGTCGAACTCTCCAACCTCCAACTATTGAAGAAATAGTGGAGGAACCTAAGCCTAAAGTCCAATAAAAGTCACGTCGTCTAATCAGGATACCACTACCAAAGACAGAGATCATTTTTCAGTGGCATGAGCTGCTAACCTATCTCAGGGGGAGGAAGGCCAATCCTTGAGTCAACATAGGAAGGATCCTATTCCAAAGGAGAACATGATGGAACAATATTCAAAATGTTTAAAGTCAATAACTTTGGAAGATAATCCGAAAGTATCCATGGCTTCAGAAACTGTGTTAATTTAGGAGATTAAGCAATTGCAAATTGAAGTTCCTTTATTGTTTGCAATAAAGGAAATTCCTAAGTTAAACCAATTAATCAAACTATGTATTTAAATGATAGATATGAAGCTAAAGAGAATAAATACCATTCATATTGATGGTTATTTAGCTGATTTTATGTCTAGGAAGTCTATTGCTCCAAAATACGATGATCCTGGGAGTCTACTTATAACTGTTACAATCAACGATGTAGCAATACCAAATGCACTAGTGGATCTCGGGGCAGCTATTAACATGATGATGGTGGATGTAATGGAAAAGTTAGGACTAACTAATTTACATCCTACAACCACAATCTTACAAATGGAAAATCAGTCTATAGCCATCCCAAAGGGCATCATTAAAAACATCCTTGTCAAAGTTGATGGATGGGAATATCCATTTGATTTCCAGGTAATTCAGTCACTTACACCCAAAGATAGTTATCCAATAATTCTTGGGAGGCCTTGGTTGGCCATGATTACTACTAAGATTAATTGCAGGGAAGAGGGAATGACCATTTTGCATGGTCAAGACAGTAAACGTTTATTTTTATATCCCCCTACTAAGCCTACTGAGCATACAAAGGTTTGGGTTGATGAACCAGAGGAATCCAATGGTCTTGACAATTTGGCCTCTCTAGCTATGGTAGTAATTAAACAGCACAGAGAAGAACTGGAGGAAGAGTTAGTAAGTGATGTAGCATGGCTTGCTATAACCCTAAACGAGGAAGAAATGATGGATGCTCCAAGAATTTCTGCTTTTATATCCCCCTGCTAAGCCTACTAAGCCTATTGAGCATACAAAGGTCTGGGTTGATGAACCAAAGGAATCCAATGGTCTTGATAGTTTGGCCTCTCTAGCTATGGTAGTAATTAAACAACACAGAGAATAACTAGAGGAAGAGTTAGTAAGCGATGTAGCATGCCTTGTTATAACCCTAAACGAGGAAGAAATGATGGATGCTCCAAGAATTTTTGGGAAACCAATTGATATAGGTGGGATGGAGCAAAGCTATGCTACAATGGGAATGCCTTGTCCCTTAGCAAACATGATTCCCAAAAAAATTCATTTCTTTGAATATATCACAAGGTTTCACCAAATTATACCTCATAGTTTTCCTCTCAATACCCTATTATAACTAGTTTATACTGTCACTTAGGTCCATCCTGGAAGAAAATCAATCATGTTGTTACAAGGAAAAAATTTGAACATCAATAGTTGGCTGACAGAAACACAAGAGGATAAGTTATTCAATGTGTTGGTGAAAAGGTCTAAATATTTTGCTTGGGATTATATGTACATGAGGGGAATTCACCAAAGTTTTTTTACTTACCACATCTATACTGGCACCATTATAAGGCCTATTCACCAGCCTCAGAGGAGACTCAATCCTCCATTAAAGGATCTGGTCAAAATTAAAATTGAGAAAATCCCCCATGCAGGATTTATTTATCCTATCTCTAATAGTAAGTGGGTATCACCTATGGTGGTCATGCCAAAGAAAAATGGGAAGTGGAGAATCTATGTAGATTGTACTTATCAAGATTATTTTCCCCTACCATTTGTTGACTAGGTTTTGGACTTGGCTGGAAGGAAATATTTATCCTTTATAGATGGATTTAGTGGTTACAATCAGATATAGGTTGCCCTAGAAGACCAAGAAATGACCACATTTACTTTCCCTTGGGGCACATTTGCATACAGAGTGCTTCCCTTTGGACTTTGTAACACTCCAGTGACTTTTTAGAGAGTCGTTCTTGCCATATTTGTTGCTCTCATTAGTGACTGTGTAGAGGTCTACATGGATGACTTTACAGTCTATGGGTCAACATATGACGAAGCTCTTCAGAACCTAGACCGAGTTTTACAAGTTTGTGAGGAAAATAGACTATCCCTTAGCCATGAATTTTTTTTCATAATGGTAGAACAAGGAATAGTCTTGGGTCATCATATTTCCTCTGAGGGAATAAAGGTTGACCCCAAGAAAATAGAAGTCATCCAATAGTTGACTATTCCTTAAACACAAATAGATGTTCGAAGTTTTCTTGGACATGATGGTTACTACAGAAGGTTCATAGAAGGCTTCAGTAAAATTGCAGCTCCTATGTTCTTTCTTTTACAGAAAGAAGTAGAGTTTTTTTGGACGCCTGAGTGTCAGCTATCATTCGAAACCATTAAGGAAAAACTTGTCTTTGCTCTCATTCTACGATGATCAAATTGGAGTACTCCCTTCCACATTTATGCAAATGCCTCTAATGATGCTATTGGTGCAGTTTCAGGACAAGAAGATGAGAACAGGGGTAAATATGCCATATATTTTATCAGTAAAAATCTTACTTCTGTAGAAAGGAACTATACAACAACAGAAAAATAATTTCTAGTTGTTGTTCACGCCATTAAAAAATTCTACCACTATATTATGAGATATAAGGTTATAGTTTATACGGACCATTCAGCAGTAAAATACCTAATGAACAAACCTGTAGTTAATGGTCGAATTATGAGACGGTTATTACTCCTTCAGGATTTTAATGCTACAATTCTTGACAAACCAAGAAAATATAATGTAGTAGTAGATTTTATGTCACTAATTCAACATGAAGAGGGTGGCAGTACTCCTGTATAGGATGAGTTCCCAGATGAAAATTTGTTTGCATTTTCTGTAAAATCACCATGGTTCGCAAATATCACTAATTATTTAGTTGCTTTTGAGATACCCTCGGGGTTCACGACTAAGCAAAAGAAGTGGCTTATCAAGGAAAGTGCCCCATTCAAATGGATTAACGGAATTTTATTTTGTTGTGGACCTGATATGGTCTTAAGAAGATGTGTGAGAGCGGATGAAACCTACAACATTCTAAGGGCCTGTCACGATGATCCTTTGGGAGGGCACTACTTTGCGAAGAGAACTTCCCATAAAATCTTTGGCACTGGATACTATTGGCCTTCAATGCATAAAGATATTAAAAACTATGTTCATCATTGTGATGAATGTCAGAGAGTAGGAAGACCAACTGCTTCTTCGGAAATGCCTTTACTGCCACAGGTAGTGCTAGAACCATTCGAGAAATGGGGTTTAGATTTTATTGGACCCATAGATCCTTCCTCTCAAGAGAAAGAATACATATTGGTTTGCACCGATTACCTCACAAAATGGGCAGAAGTTCAAGCCTTGCGAGCAGCTAGGGAAGATCAAGTCACATACTTCCTCTTTAATAAAATCTTCCTCTGATTTGGAGCCCCTAGAACTATTGTTACTGACTAGGGACTCCAATTTATGTCCAAAATGCTCTTATCATTTACCAACCATTTTTAAGTAAGCCATATAAATTCATCACCTTACCACCCTCAAGCAAATGGCTAGGTGGAGGTAACTAATAGAGAACTTGAAAATATTTTAACAAAAATAGTTTCTTCAGGAAGAAAAGATTGGGCTAGGAAACTCCCTGAAGCTGTATGGGCATACAACACAACCTAGAAATCCATGACTGGATTCAGCCCTTATGAGCTTGTTTTTGGAAAGAAACCTCTTCTTCCCATTGAGTTTGAACTAAAAACTCTAAGAACAACTATGGAACTAGGTTTGGATTTAAAACGAGCCCAAGTTGAACAAGTTCTGTAACTAAGTGAATTCGATGAGCTTAGCCTAGATGTTGTCCATCAAATTGAACTAATTCAACATCAACAAAAAGTGTGGCATGACAAACATATTTATGAGAGGAAGTTTCATAATGGAGACTAGGCCAAGCTATTCGATTCAAAGATCATAGAGCAAAGCTCAGGACTCATTGGTTAGGACCTTATGATATTTTTGAAGTATTTTCAAATGGAACTATTCGGTTGAAACCAATTGATGGTGACACATGAACCCTCTCAGTTAATGGTCATCGCTTGTGTGTCTACCATAAGCCGATCAATAGGGAAGAATTCTCAAGAATGGTGGAAATGCAGGGTGAAGTCCAATGTGTTGACTCTGCCAAGGCAGAGTCTATTTGGTAAAATGTTACTTAAATATATATATATATATATATAATTTTGAAAATGTGTAATAAAAAGACATGTATGCCAAGATATTTTCATTAATTTTTCTTCTTTTTGTATTAGCTAATTTTTGTTCCATTTTGCAGGACTTCATAAAAAGGAGGATAATAACTTTCGGAGCACCCTCTAAAGATGCTCTGGAATGTTATGATCTTGATGCTGATGCTCTAGAACTTGTACTAAACTTGTTATGAGAAAAAGGTGTTCCTGCACTAAGGTTCAAAGATCTTGAAGTTCAAAATTCTTAAAGTCTTGTCCCTCCACCTTCATTTTGTTGCTGCTCTAGCTACATCTTTCAGTGATGCTCCAGAACCTTCATTTTTTTCTGCTTCGGTTGCATCTTTCAGTGATGCTCTAGAACCTTCATTCTGTTGTTGCTCCAGATGCATCTTTCGGCAATGCTCTAGAACCTTCATTTTGTTGCTGCTCTAGCTACATCTTTCGGTGATGCTCTAGAACCTTCATTCTGTTGCTGCTTTGGTTGCATCTTTCGACGATGCTATGGAACCTTCATTTCATTCCTTCTTTGGCTACATCTTTTAGCGATGCTCTGGAACATTCATTTCATCACCATTCTGATTGTGTCTTTCACGGATGCTTTGGAACTTGTCTACCTTCTCTGTCATGAATACAAACCTCTTGCGTGCTCTAGAACTTATGCACTAGTTTCGAGCACAACGTCAATTGCGTACTTTGGAACTTGTTCATTTTTATTCCATTACCTTTTTCATAAATTCAAACTTTCGCGATACTTCCATCATTATATCTTGTACACATGTCTTCATATTTTTATTTTTTACTATAAATAAAGCCACCAAGTTCTATAGTCCTCATTAATAGCTCCATCATCCATAAAATTCCACATTCATGCCATAAAAAATCTTTCATCACTTCAGCCAATACCTTCACGTCAGCCTATCAAATCTGTAAGGTGCGAGATCTTCAAACGATCATAGAATGTAAGTAAGTACTAATTTTTTCTTTAAGTAGGTATTTATTTTCGAATAAAGAATAATTAATTGGAATGAAATTCACTCCCAATTTAGTAAATGATGCCCCTCGGCAATCAACTACTTGTATGGCAAGCCTTTCACATGCCTTCATGCAGTTCTAAAAATCATTGCTTGGTAAGCTGCAAATAGGACAAATAAGTTATTTCAGAGGCAATATTTTCAAACGTGCTATGTGAAAGCTTTGGGCAGTGATAGAAACCTTTTACAGAGAGGGAAAATATGAAAATCGGAAATGATAAAAAGAAGTTAGAGCCAAATTTAGCCAAAAAAATATTGCGATTAAGCAATATCTCCCGACTTTTCGAAGAGGCAGGATTGTTGGATTTTATTAAAAAATTCGAAGGATATGATGAAAAGTTGGTGAGATCATTTGTTGAAAACTGCTCAAATGGAGAAGTTATACTTCATGGAAAGCATTTCAAGGTAAGTCTGAAAATCATTTCCTATTTGTCTAGGTTAGAAAATTCAGGTATTAAAATAAAAGAAACCTCTCAGATAACGTATCAGAAATTATCTGAATTATTTGTTAGAGAGGGAGACCCTCACCCCATGGTATTAATTAGCATTAGAGGGCAGAATAAAGGGTTCCAAAGGACCTCCATACTAGAGCCCTGGGGTATTTTCATTGCTTGGATCATTAAACATTTTACTTGTGAAGGTCAACTAGCTGTTGTAGTAGGACCTACTTTCCGAATGTTGATCCATTTGTGTCATGGGAAAGAGAACCTCGCTCTTAGGGTAAATTTGCCTAAATTTTTATATGACTCTCTAAACACTTCCATAGAAAGATATAAAATAGGGATAGGGCCACTAAAAAACCATGGTTTAATTTAGTTAATTTGTACATACCATCTCCGCAAGAAATTAGAGGGAAAATGGAAAAAAAATTTAAAGAAATTTGAGAAACCTTCAATCATAAAAACAATAGAACTAGGGGAATCATCTCACTAAATTGCTTCACCATCTGGAGCAATTTCTCCTAAGGGATCTCTAGCTCCGGAAGCTCCTCATTCCACCACCCTTGCTAAGGAAGTGCCACACTTTGTAAGTAATGAATTCAAAACCCCTGGTTTGCCAAAACAAGTTGAGCTTGTTTATTCTGGTTTGAGTAACCCTAGAAGAAAGAGAAAAGGGAAAAATAGGACACCTGTCACCTTCCAAGTTCTTCCTCCACTAAGAATAAGTAAATGCTTAGCCCCTGAATTCTCTGAAACCCCGATGCAGGGTATGGAGGGAAGTTCCAGAAAGAAAAAACCCAACCTACCATTTGAGCCTGTTGAGATTTCAGAGCCTGCCAATGTAGAGGAAATACCTATAGAAAAGAAGATTTAGTTGAAGAGATTCCTTCCCACTCTACATGTGTGGAGGAGGTTTTCACTGAAGAAATTCAGTGCAGAGAACAAGAAGGAGATGATGGTATTCCAAGTAATTTGTCCCCTATTGTTAATAGAATTATTGAGATAGTTGAAACAAAGGATTGTTAGAAACCAAGAACAGACATGCAAACCTAAACACCTTCCACAAAAGACAAAAACAATGAAAAAGAAGAGCTTTGCATGAAATGTGCAAATTGATATATTCTGAATTTTGAAGATTACAATGAGATGATTTGCTTTATAAAAGAAAAGTATGCATAACCCTAATGTTGACCTAAAAATATCTCAAATAAATAAATCTTACTTATTAATTAAGTAAACTAATTATTACCTAAGCAAAACCTAAGTAAAGTTATGCAAGTGTAATTAAATATTAATTACACTAACACCCCCCCCATAAGTGCAACTTAGAGAGACTAAAAAAGCATGCACCTAAAACTAAGCATGCACCTAAAACTAAGATGAATGCAAGAAAGCATGAATGGGTCCTAGCAACAAGGCTTGATCAGGTACCCATGTACAAATGCAATAATGAGGTAGAGAAGGAAAACCCAGTGGGACAAACCCCGCCTACAATGAGATGACTGCTACAAAGAAGCACTAGAATAATACTATGGAGTAACACTGGAACCGCAATCTGGAAAGCAAGGAAAGATACTTTTGTCTACAAGAAACCATATCGGAATCATAATAATGCAACAGTAGACCCAATGCCACAGAACACTCGAACACTCCAAACTGGAACAACCCTGGAATCCATAAAGCAATAGTAGATGATATGATGACAGAATCTAGAAGCCATGTATCTTAATGCCAATGCCAAACTGAGACTAAAAATTTTCCATGGGAACAAGTACCATAAAGACTCGGGAACATTAACCATAAATTTAGTGGCCCTCAAACTGAGATGGATCTAATGCGAATCATTAACCATAGGCTCTCAATCTAAAGTGTGAACCGATATGAATCTGATATGTGTCGAGCTAAGACAAAATATAGCCAAAAGAAACTAAGAAACCAGATTACAACCCATGTGAGTTGTCATCAAAACAAGATGAAGATCAAAGTGCATGCACACTCTAATCAGATTATTATACAAGAAACCCCCCCTGATGGAACTTTATATCAGTTCATTTATTATAATACCCAATGATTTCAAAAGGAGATAATGCCTAAAAATGAATAAAAATAAAATAAAAATAAACCTCAGAGCTGTGTAGAGGAGTGAACTAGCTTTTCAATGCTGCAAGAATGGCAAAAAAAGGATCAGCGAGTCAAAAGATATGCCCTCCGGAGTGAAAAAAACAACATCTGAGTTCAAAGACCTAAAACCTAAAACTAGAACATAATCAGGAAAAATAACCTACACCAACAAAATGGGATCGAAACTAGGTTTTGAATGATATCTCATATGTGAAAAACTAACTCCGTACACAAAATTTGTGCCTGATTTCGTAAAAGTGCTCCAGAAGGCCAATAAGGCCTATAGGCAGCCCAGGGGGCTAAAAACAATTCGGCCCCTAGTCCTATGCGCGACCAAGGGCTGGCATGAAATGAGCTGGGGCAGAGCTCCCGGTCATCCATATGACCATTGCAGGTGCTGGAGCGTCGGCTGCGGCTGGGCGCATAGCGCCCGGTCCCCCATATGACCATGCACGGAGAGCAGAGGGGCCTACGGGGGTTGGGCCGACTGATGACCGGTTGGTGGCGCCGTTGGCCAAAGCGGCCAGCAGGTGGCCGCCCGGTGGTGGAGACTTTTATAACTAGAGGCGGTGGCATGGATCCCCAAAAATGCATGTTTTTTAATTTATTTTTGTGTTTTTTTCGAAAATCATGCCTCGGGGTGCATGTTGGGTAGGTCGTACGGCCTTCTTGGCAAAAAAATTTTGCCTTCCGAATCAAGTACTCAAAAATCGACCAAATGATAGGAATCCTTAGGGTTTTTGGCCACTGTGAACATGATGGTGACCTCCATTCATGCTCAAAATGCTCTGAAAAATCAGCTACCTCCAGAGCTTGCAAAAAATCACCGAGCTTGAAACCCTCACAGATTTCTTCAATGATGACCAAAACCAAAAAAATAAAAGTCATTCCTAACTTTTTCTAGCACTCTGAATCTAATGGAAATGCCCAATCTGATCCAAGATGTTGCATAAATGAACTCAAGGTATGATACCCTCGAGAAACCTCAAACAAACTCTGCAATGATTTTCTCTAGAATTTGAGAAGGGGTTGCATGTCAAGGCTCGGATACCATGTTCTAAACCAAGATCGGACATGCAAACCTAAACACCTTCCACAAAAGAGAAAAATAGTGAAAAAGCAGAGCTTTGCATGAAATGTGCAAATTGATATATTCATAATCTTGAAGATTACAATGAGATGATTTTCTTTATAAAATAAAAGTATGCATAACCCTAATGTTGACCTAAAAATAGCTAAATAAAGCTGACTTTTTAATTAAGTAACTAATTATTACCTAAGAAAAACCTAAGTAAATTTATGCAAGTGTAATTAAATATGACACAAAGGATGAGACTACAAAAATAGAGAAATGTAAAATAGAAATTGATAATCTAAAGAAACAATTGTACAAAAGTAATGAATAGGTTGAATTGCAAAAAGAAGAATTGATGGTGCATACAGCTGCAATAAATAAAAGGGGTGAAGAAATACATGGTTTGAAACTACAATTACAGGAAAAAGATACAATAATTTATAAGTTGAAAGAACAAATGCAAGAGTTGAGTCAAGAGCATACAACTTATAAAGTTGACATTGCAGGAAAGAATACAAAAATTGAAAGGATTAAGAAAAACTTTGTGCTAATTCTCTCAGCCTTTGAAGAAGACAGGAAAACAAAAACTAAAGAATTGTAGAGCTCAAACAAGACTTGGTGGAATGCACTGGGAAACCAAAGATGGAATCCAAAGAAATCCAAACTAAGCCAGTTATAACCAATTGGTTCCAAGTTCGCATTCCCCCACTATTAACGAAATGGATAGAACAATGTTATTTCTTAAGAAATGTTCAAACTGAGAATTACAGGTTGAAGAAAGAACTGGTACTCCTGAAGGAGTCATTTCACAGGGCATATAGAGGAAAACAGGATGCATGTCAACTTGTTGACTGTCAATTAAATTGTAGAAGGCCATCTAGATTATACTCCATGTTTTTAAACGAACAATGGATAAGATGGAAATTATTTAGAATCTACAGTGATCAGCCTTACAAGCCCAATGATAAATAATTTGTTAACATATTTTTAGAGTCATCCCCTGAGGATCAAGATCTGATTTGTGAATTCTTTCTACAAGCTTTATTATTAGAAAATCATATAGATTTATTTATCAACCTATTTGTTGGAGAAGTAGAGTTAAGAGCCTTGTTGTATACCATGAGAAACTAGATTCATTGACAGGAGCGTACAAAATAGTTTGCATAGGCAGAAAATATAGTGGGTCTTCAAATAAGGTCCCCAAATTCTAGGCCTGGTGGTTTCAAAGACACATTTTTGTCTCTCCTTGTTAATGAAAAGATGAAATAAAAGTATGAAAACAACCTTAGGCAGTGTTACAATAATTTTATGAATCATGGGCAGAAATTGATTGGGAAATCATGGCACACTTGTGAAGAGAGGTTCACTCCATTACCTACTTCCCTCAAGAAAAGAGAGGTCATTTCCCCTCTTAATCTCAGGTGGTCTTTTAGAAGAGTTCACGCTTTATTTAAAATCTTGAGAACCCTTAAAACAAATTGGATAGGAATGAACTACAGGCCTCCTTTCCTACTTAATCCGCCTCCTTCTTTCAATGTATCAACTAATAAGAATGACAAACTTTTTAATGAATGGAGAGAGAGTGTGATATTTCACAGAGGGTTCATCTATGACCCTGAAGCTTTTGATGCAACAACAAGAGAGGTACATGATCTCAGTTCCCTATATAAGAAGTGGAATAAAACTTAGGGTTATAACTATGGAGTAAGAGGACCTGCCAGGAATTAGGCGGGGGAGGAAATGATGAGGTAAAAATAACCTCATCATAATCAAATTAGAAAAGATTATTCTTAAAAGTTCAATCCTAAGATTGTGCCAATTTATTAAACCTTAGGAGAAATAATTGCTTATTTTAAAGTAAAATTATGCAAACCTTCTTTCTTATGATCAATTGAGGAAATTTGCCAATGCAGGTTTAATGGGTTGACTTGAGTGTTTTTGTAGGGAATAATCGATCATCTAGCAAATATTACAAATGTTGAACCAGCATGTGCCTTAAGCATTGTAAAGGATAGATGTTGCGCACCTGCTCCTAAATATCAGGAGGATGAACTGAAGATTAGTTTATGTTTCTTTAATTTTTGTTATAAAAAAAATTCATGGCTCGTCTCAAGCCTTCCCTATGTTTATGATCTCTAAAGACATGAAAGTTAGTTTTAAGTTGTTGAAGAATTTTTCAATGGCTATCCACACCATCTAGAATCTAGGATTTAGTTATAAGTCGTCTATAAAAATTTAACTTCAAAAGAGATACGAGAGACTGACTAATAACGTTATGCTTCTTATATGATTTATGAATACTGATGAATGAAAGAACTTTCTTTTGTTAAAGAACTTTCTTTTGTTAAAGAACTTTCTTTTGTTACTTAGTAAGTTGTTGAACTATGAATGATGATAATTGTTTTTAATGGCAAGACTCCAGAATCTATAGTGTATGTGATTTGAAAATGAAGTGTTAACCAGCGAGCTGGCCACTCGAGGGAAATTAGCTTAAATAGATAAGTATTTTACTGTTATGTGATTTTCTTTGTTAAAATAGATAATTGTTCAATAGGAAGTAACTAAGTTTGTTGAGAGTCGAGTCTGTAGTTCCGGAGCACCATTGTTTAGTTAGTGTGAGTTACTCTTCGTAGTTGTTAGAATATTTTACTATTTAAAAAGATGTTCCATAGTTTGTTCACTTATTTCTCTACTTCTGTGGTAAATCAATTGTTCAGTTTTTTTGTTTGATTGCTCTCTAGTTTAGTCATGAAGCTTTGTAAATTAGTTATCTTATGCTTTCTAGCTTAGTATTTCTAATTTTCTTAGAATATATTGTTTTCCAGCTAAGAAGTTAAATAGTCGTAGATTAAAATTAATTTCAATAGTTTAAAGAAAAACAAAAAATATAAAATGAGTTATTTGAATCATCTTCTTCTACAAACTTCCTTGGACACTGTCCGGTTGACTAATTGACATTCTATATTCTAAATTAGTAGGACCTAATGATAGCCTATCAAATAGGTGAGGTGAAGCATGAAATTTTGATGAAGGGATGGATGAAATCTTTGACCCAATGTTGACTTAGAATGAACCTATGTTTTCCAAGACCAAGATAGTGAGAAGTATGCTAGACCTCTAAAATGTTCAAATCCTAAATACCCAATGTTGACTTAGGTGAGAGGATAAATGTGGATTTGTAAACCTGTTCTCCTTCTCCTAGCTCGAGCATAGTAGTTTCTTAACAAACGGTAACGATTGCGGTAAAGAATCACAACCCACTTCCTACCAAACTTTAAGTTAAGATATCTATGTCGATGATGATGGGATGCAGGTTTTACTTCATGGACTTTGATTGTATGAGAGAAGCTCAGTATTGTGAAAAAGACTAGTGTTTTAACTCCAAAAGAATGCATATAATTCTAGACTATACCTTGAAGCATGTCTATAAAAGTTTGCTACCAACTTGTTTCTATTCTTGTGAATTTCTAAAAGGTGTTTCTTGAAAGCTTTTGGTTTAAGATGTCTGAGCTTAGAATGATGACCTATAGATCTTGTTTTGGGGATCTTAATTTTGTGTGAGATCATTAAAGAAGAAGAATATACTTATTGCCACACAGGAGGTGGTAATATGGGCCTTCTAGCCAAAATATCCGCTCTTCATTCTTCTTTATCCAAGATAGTTGTAGAAATTCTCCACTGATTCGATATTTCCTTAGTTTCAAAAGTGAAGCTTCTCAAACTATTGATAATATATATTTTTTCTCCCTCAATATATTCAAAGTTTGGTTGGATGATAGCACTTGGAAGGTTGGATTGTAAAAAAAGAGCGTCTGGTCTCCAAATGGTCATGTGGGGTTCAATTTTTGTCAAGTTTATCTTCCTTAAGTGAACTGATTTTATAAACACTCTTCTTGATTAAGTTTACAAATAGAATGTTTATGTCAAAAACATCATAACTTCCACAATGTCCATTTCATGAAAATCATGAGATTAAAGCAACAATTTCCTATGTTGTCTTCGGGAAATATGGATTATGATTGAGTCAAGATATTTAGCATTTTCTGAGGATAGAAACCCTTAGGACAAGCAGCAATATCAAGGCTAAATCAAGAGGCACCCATATTTACCAAAGTGTTTGAAATTTTGAAGATAGTGAATGTTTGTTTTTTGGAATGTTTTGGAACCAAGCAACGTATCAAACTAACTCACAATCACTTACAATCCTAGGTTTGAAATGGTTATACTTTGTTGAATTCCCACTTGGATTTCTCCAAACACTAAACAATGAAAACAATTAGAGATTTGGTGACACTAGCTCCCCTCCACAACACACACTTCTTGGGACCACCAAATTTCAAAATCCTTAAAATTCAAAGATCAAAAAGATTTTTTTGTTTCTACAATTGAATAGTAAGAACGTGGGATGGCTACAGAATGACCATTCTTGCACCAACAATTATTAAGGATTTTTTGGATTTCTACACAAAGGTTTGTAATAAGGGCATCCAATTTAGGTCGTGTAATGATAAAATCTTTGTGAGAGGTCTCCCAACCCTTAGAACAAGGGTTTTACGCATCATCAAGACGTTGGGGGGGAGCTATCATGTAGCACTTCCCATTTATCACAATTTTAATTGTAACCACACATTTATATCGTGGTTTGGAAGAGCTTGGCTTTAGCTCATTACCGCTTGGGTCATTCCCTTGGGGTGATTAATTTTTCCCACAAAGGTAGGCCCTCTAAAGATGAACAACAACATGGAATTGTGTCTATAGTTTGATCATCTTTTCTTGCATGAACAAAGAGAGAACACACACCACGTCTTTTTCTCACACTCGCAAAGGGGATTTAGTTTTAATCCAAATGAAATATGTAGGTGATTTTCCATTAGTGTTAGAGAATATTTATGTTTCTCAAGGTCACCAAATGGTGTGAGAGAATTGCATACACATTCACTAGCAATGTTGTAGATCACAAATATATCAAACAGTTATAAATTTTAACCCTTCAAAGCAGTGATGAATTCATTTTAAGCACCAAATGAAACACGAGGTTGCCTTGTTCAATTTTAAGCCCAAAGTAAAATGATAATGTGAAGGTTCGATTTTAGTCCCATTTGAGCGTTCATTTTAAGACCTAATTGAAATTTAGTGAGGTCCTAAAAATAGAAGGTAAAAAACATGACAACTGGGTTATAATTGCCCCAAAGCGTTTAAACGCTTTTTACAATTATAGAATTTAAGATAGAAGAGGCTTTCTTCATTTTAGCTCCATGTCTTTCAACTTGGAAAAACCCTATTAGTCTAACAACCAAAACACAGTTAGATGCGCATTAGTAATCAGATAAATCAAGGAAATTAAAGCACGTGTTTGAAAAACAATCAAAAATTTTCTTACCAAAGTTGGGCCCCACTAAACATGATAGTGTCACAATTTGAAGTATGTGATCTGTATAGGATCTAGACTAGATTGCAGTATTTAAATGCTTAACATTTACAATGCTTTTACAATGTTTATTCCAAGTTAATTAAATCAAAATTAACTTAAGGAAATAACAGAATAAAAGAATTAACAAGGTGATTATAACAGAAATGAAGGAAATGAGAGACAGAAATAGAGAAAAAGAGCAGTGCAAACAGTGTTTGATTTCGGAGTTCGTCACGAGAGTGACTATGTCTCCGGGTCCACTCCAATAGAGTGTGACCGATCCGATTAATCTCCAAATCAATTACAAAAGCACCAATTCCATCAGTTCGGCAGCATAACAGGGCTCCGACAATCAACAATGGCTTGAAAATTCTTCAACAAGACCCCTCTCTTTCGTGTTGCCTCAGCGTCAAGACTTCATCACCTGAAAAAAAAACTTGAATCCAACTCTCACCTCAAGCCCCCTTTTTATACAAAGAATTTGCTCAATTTGGTTACTAACCAAAAGATTTGAAAATATTCCCTTATCTCTCCAAAATACATAAAATCTTCAAAATCTCCCTTTTACACATTAAAAATCTTCAAAATATCCCCCCTTTTACATAATAAATCTTTAATAATCCCCCTTAATGTTTATTTTAGCCCTTCAATTACATTTCTCTCGGGCTTTGGAGATTTTAGAGGTTTTTGATTAATCCTTTAAAAGGATTGTTTGTTAATTTTTTAATTTAGGGAGTTTGTTTTCATTTTGATAAGGCATTCGGTTTTAAAACCCGTATCAAAATCCACCGATATCCATACACATTGTAAACCCGTTCGGTGGCGCAACGGCCACCTAACCTTTTAGTGGGCCGGTGGTTGCGGGTTCAAACCACCGGCCATTGGTTTGTTCCCACGAATTTCAAACGAATCAATAACAAAACAATCTGCCGGCTATTCATAGTCAAGCGCGTGCTGTTTGGCGTAACGGCTAGCCGGCCGAGTGGTGGGGAGAAAGTCGCGGGTCGAGTCCCATGCGGGCCGGTTATACTCTTTTATTAACAAACACAGCCAACCGACGGACGGATGAGCCAATGACAGGGGACACGTGGCGCGCCGAGAATTCGCCACGTGGCGAGACATGATTTGCCGAAGCCAGTGACTGTACGATGACGTGTAAGCTGACTGGACGCTGACTAGGCCGCCAACTCGGATGATGACGTGGCCCCGTACTGCTGACTGGATGCTGACCGTGCTGCCACCTCAACGCTGACTGTGTGTACGGAGGACACGTGTCAACGCCCGATTCGTCGATCTTGCTGACGTCACCTGCCACATCATCACGCCACGTCGACATGTACGGACAGTACGGACTACCACGTGTCAGCTTCCAACTGGTCCACTTCGGATTTATACGGACTGCTGACGTCATTTGTACGGACGCTGACGTCATCATTCACCTTCCGGTCACCAAGTCAAACCTAAAACTTTGACCGCTGATAACTCTCGCGTCCGATGTCGGATTTCGACGAAACGAGTTGCGTTGGAAAGCTTGTGATGAGCTCTTCCCGATGGTGCCGACTTCGACAACTTTTGACGACATCATTTTTTTCGCTTCCTGGATGGCCCTGATCCTAGTTTGACCGAAGGTTTGACCGGCCATAACTCGTGCAAACAGACTCCTTTTCACTCCGTTCGAGTTGCATTGGAATCAGGACACTGAGCTCTTCCTGATGGTGCTGATTCTGGAGAAAAATGAGACACTTCAATTTTCACTGAAAAATGTCCACCGGATCAGGCCTCCCCACTGAAGACCTTTTGGACCTCCAAAAGTGGCATTTACTCTGACAATATGTGAGGACTTGGCCTCCCCACTTGTCCTGTATCCTCTGTACATCTGAAAACCTGGCTCACAAGCACAATGAAGACTACAACAATGTTGTTGAACATAAACATAATGTTATCACTTCCATAAACATCTACATCAATTGCCATAGCCGCTAACCAACAAAAATTGACTAGCATCAAGCTGAAAACCAATGCAAAAATGAAGGAGAATAAGTCAACAACCATTCGATCCTTTACAACAGGAACATCTTTACCCAAGGATCCATCAATGCTTTCAATTATCATTTTCTCATGCTGTACTGCGGGTGCATCCTGCAACATCTGACCCTGGTTAGCTACTCCAAGTTCATGTTTAGAACCACCTGTACTGACAGACATAAGAGTTAATTCTTTACTTGCATTAATTACCCTCTTTAACTGTCCTGTGTTTGCAAAAGATTGATCAGTCTTAACCCTGTGAGAATGTACAATGTACTGAATGCCATCCTTAAACAAATGATAATGATTTTGTTGCCTGTAGAAGATTGCTTTTCTGTCATAAAGATAAGGGCTACCAAGCACTATCCCATAGATATCCAGTGGAACTACATCAAATTGTACTTCATCCACAAATTTACTAGTGATTGCGAACCTTAAGATGCATTGTTTTGTTACTTGCAACTTATCATTTTCACAAATCCAACCTAGTGGATAAGGTTTCTTATGTGGTGTAGTTCTTAATGCCAAGTTATTTACAACACTTTCTGAAATCAGATTAACCTGAGATCCACTATCTATGAGTGCATCAATTTTAGTGTTCTTAGCCATAACCCTTAAATGAAAAAGCTCATTCCTTTTCACATCTTCAGAGTCATCACTAACTTTAGAAGTAGAAGCACAACTATCAAAGGAAACACTGAAAGTAGGAGCTTTACCTTTCATACCCATAGCTGTTATCTTAGTTTCATCATCTGAATCGGAACCAAGATCCATAACAACATTTGTGGATTTCTCCTTACCCTTCTGTTTCTGATTCTGTCTTTGAGCCCACTTAGGCTTCATTCGGGATGCAACTTCCAACAATGATCTTCATCATGACCCTTCCTGTCACAATGAGAGCAAGAAAGTTTATCATCCTTCTTAACTGTAGCTGTCTTCTTTCCTTTCCCTGTCTCTGCATTCTTAGAAGATTTCTTTACATCATTATCAAACTTATCAATAAAAGATCCTTTACCCCTTGACTCTAAGT
This sequence comes from Sequoiadendron giganteum, assembly GCA_007115665.2. Lineage (NCBI taxonomy): Eukaryota > Viridiplantae > Streptophyta > Pinopsida > Cupressales > Cupressaceae > Sequoiadendron > Sequoiadendron giganteum. Next base: position 369,630,036 of record CM021101.1, on the reverse strand, counting down.
GTGTAGCTTGAACAGACACTTCATCCAAGTTACAAGGGATTCAATACCAAAATGGAATGCCTAAGGTAGGAATGTAGACCTCCTATGTACTTCAACAAAGTGTCCTGGGTGTACAAAGGAACATTTAATGCAATAGCCCTTTTCCTAAATTCATGGGTGTACTCTTGGACAGTTTGACCTTTCCCTTGCCTAAACATTTGCCAGTCCATCATTAACTGTTGCATATGTCCTAAGGGATAGAATTGCTTTTTAAGAGCATTAATAAATTCTGCCCAAGTTAAACTGACTCTACCATGTTGTGAAACTTCTGCCTTAGACTTACTCTCCCACCAGGTTAAAGCTGTACCTCCTAAACGAAGAGTAGCTAATTGGATCCTAGAAGCATCATCAAAGAGGTTTTGAACTCTACAATAAACTTCTACTTGCTGAATCCAATCATCTAGTTTTTCAGCATCTAATTCACCACAATACTTAGGTAGTTCAAATTTTACATCCAATTTAATTTTAGGTTTATACCCACTCTTGAAAGGATTAGAAGAAATAGAATGAGGAGAAGATGGAGAAGAAGGAGAAGGAGAAGAGGGAGGAGAAGAAGAAAAGGGATGATTTGGTTTCTTGCCACCATCTTCATGATGTTTCCCTTTCATGTCTTTGCGATCTTCTTGCTTCGACGAACCTTCTTCACGTTCCTTCCGTTCTTGTCTCTCCTGAAAAAGAATATCCACCTTAGCCTTCATCTCGAGGAATGCTCTTCGAAATTCCTGCTCACTGATTTCTTCAGGAACCTCCATTCCAGACACAGACATCTTCAGAAATTTTCTACGCTTCCCGATCTCAGGATCAAATTCTTCAAGCTTGCCTTCGCCCTTTTGAATCCTGGATCTCGTTAGCATTCAAAAAGACAAATAACTGCAATAATAGTCAACTGAGCTCTGATACCAACTTGATCTGTATAGGATCTAGACTAGATTGCAGTATTTAAATGCTTAACATTTACAATGCTTTTACAATGTTTATTCCAAGTTAATTAAATCAAAATTAACTTAAGGAAATAACAGAATAAAAGAATTAACAAGGTGATTATAACAGAAATGAAGGAAATGAGAGACAGAAATAGAGAAAAAGAGCAGTGCAAACAGTGTTTGATTTCGGAGTTCGTCACGAGAGTGACTATGTCTCCGGGTCCACTCCAATAGAGTGTGACCGATCCGATTAATCTCCAAATCAATTACAAAAGCACCAATTCCATCAGTTCGGCAGCATAACAGGGCTCCGACAATCAACAATGGCTTGAAAATTCTTCAACAAGACCCCTCTCTTTCGTGTTGCCTCAGCGTCAAGACTTCATCACCTGAAAAAAAAACTTGAATCCAACTCTCACCTCAAGCCCCCTTTTTATACAAAGAATTTGCTCAATTTGGTTACTAACCAAAAGATTTGAAAATATTCCCTTATCTCTCCAAAATACATAAAATCTTCAAAATCTCCCTTTTACACATTAAAAATCTTCAAAATATCCCCCCTTTTACATAATAAATCTTTAATAATCCCCCTTAATGTTTATTTTAGCCCTTCAATTACATTTCTCTCGGGCTTTGGAGATTTTAGAGGTTTTTGATTAATCCTTTAAAAGGATTGTTTGTTAATTTTTTAATTTAGGGAGTTTGTTTTCATTTTGATAAGGCATTCGGTTTTAAAACCCGTATCAAAATCCACCGATATCCATACACATTGTAAACCCGTTCGGTGGCGCAACGGCCACCTAACCTTTTAGTGGGCCGGTGGTTGCGGGTTCAAACCACCGGCCATTGGTTTGTTCCCACGAATTTCAAACGAATCAATAACAAAACAATCTGCCGGCTATTCATAGTCAAGCGCGTGCTGTTTGGCGTAACGGCTAGCCGGCCGAGTGGTGGGGAGAAAGTCGCGGGTCGAGTCCCATGCGGGCCGGTTATACTCTTTTATTAACAAACACAGCCAACCGACGGACGGATGAGCCAATGACAGGGGACACGTGGCGCGCCGAGAATTCGCCACGTGGCGAGACATGATTTGCCGAAGCCAGTGACTGTACTGATGCCAACTCGGATGATAACTGCTGACTGGATGCTGACCGTGCTGCCACCTCAATGCTGACTGTGTGTACGGAGGACACGTGTCAACGCCCGATTCGTCGATCTTGCTGACGTCACCTGCCACATCATCACGCCACGTCGACATGTACGGACAGTACGGACTGCCACGTGTCAGCTTCCGACTGGTCCACTTCGGATTTATACGGACTGCTGACGTCATTTGTACGGACGCTGACGTCATCATTCACCTTCCGGTCACCAAGTCAAACCTGAAACTTTGACCGCTGATAACTCTCGCGTCCGATGTCGGATTTCGACGAAACGAGTTGCGTTGGAAAGCTTGTGACGAGCTCTTCCCGATGGTGCCGACTTCGACAACTTTTGACGACATCATTTTTTTCGCTTCCTGGACGGCCCTGATCCTAGTTTGATCGAAGGTTTGACCGGCCATAACTCGTGCAAACGGACTCCTTTTCACTCCGTTCGAGTTGCATTGGAATCAGGACACTGAGCTCTTCCTGATGGTGCTGATTCTGGAGAAAAATGAGACACTTCAATTTTCACTGAAAAATGTCCCGGATCGGTATGGGCATCACTCTGCAATATAAATAGTGAGCACGATAGTGTCATTATTTGGCCTAGGGTCACTGCTAACAATAGTATCATGATTTGTAATTTGAAAGCATCGCTCTAGTGAAGTTGGGTGTCACCGTTTAAAAATTTTGATACCTCTAAATTGATTTAGCATCGCCATAATTAAATCAGTGTCACTATTTAAAATTGCATGGGCATCACTATTTATAATCTAGGTGTCATTGTAACCTATAAAAAATCAAATAAATGGAATTCGAGCTAGAAAAGTGTTAAGTTAATGGTTCGCCATCCTTCTAGCACCAGAATGTGAGATGAGAATTTTCGGTGAGGATCGATTACACTTGATCCATGATGAATCAAAGTATAATTGAGCCAAACATACTTGCATCTACAAACAAGATCATTTGAAATGGAAATCTAAACTAAGCATTTAATTGAAAATGAAAGCTACAAACTACACAAAAATAGTTGAACTCCTAATCTAGCCCATCTAAAACTTATCCTATTTTGGATATGGTGTCGTGTTGATGTGAAATGATGGCCCTTTCCCAATCCCATGATTAGTGAGCTTGTTTCAATTAATTCTATGGAAGAGAATCAATGAAACTTTCATGATAAAATGGATTAAAACATGATTTATGCTAAAAAGGACATGATTCAAGTTAATTAAACATGTTATTATACTAAAAATGATCTAATTATGCTATTGCTAAGCTACTCTGAGCTATTTCTATGCTAAAATATGAAAACCCTAATTTATAATTAAGCTAAGATGGATGCATGGAAGCCATTAATAGATTCTCTAATTTATTTATGCAATTAAAATTAACTTAAACAATTTAAAAGTGAGTAAAATATGAGTGTGGATGTAAGTTAATTCAATAGAATAAGTTTGGAATTGAAAGATGGATACATTTTTCTTCAAATAGTGACCTATTTATAGGAGAGCAAATGAGAAATGGAGGGTTGAGATCGAAAATATTAATCAATGGTTCAAGATGGAGGAAAAGAGGAGACATGGATCAAAGATTCTCATCAATGGATGAGAATGCAAGATCACATGGATCAAGGAAAGGATCAAGCGTTCACATTTGCCTCAACTAAACACATTTTTGACTTGCACACATAGGTCAAAGGTAACTTGTTCAAAAAGTTAAAAGTAACTCAAGTTACAAGGTAACTTGCATTTGAAGCCAAGTGAAAATATCATTTTTCAAATGATGGAGGAATAAGAATATTCTTTTGGAATATTCCTATGGGTGAGGAAAAAGGAATTTTGCAAATTAAAACAAATTTTTAATTTTGCAAAAAAAAGGGATAAGGAATATTCCCTTTGATTAGAGGAAAATTAGTTTAATTGCTAATTAAACAAGATTTAATTTACGAAATTAGAGGATTTTGGAGGAATAAAGTGGTATTTATTAAATTAGGTGATTTAATAAATGGGAAAAGGGGGAGGTGACATTTATATAAATAACTTAGGGTTATTTAGTTAAATTAGAATACTTAGGAGTTAAATTAAATATACTGATTTATTTAATTTAATTAGATAAAATGTTAGCATGAAAGGGGGTGAATTAACTTGATTTAATTAATAGGGTTAATGGATGTAAATGACATAATTAATTAAATAGCTAAGAATTTAATCAATTAATTAAATAGCTAAGAATTTAATCAATTAAGTAAAAAGAGGATGGATTTCAGAGGAAATGATGTTAGTAAATCTGTTTTGAGTGTATGATATCGATTAGAAAAAATTTCAATGTCTACAAGTTGTAGAATATTATATTCACTATTACATGATCTTTCTCATCACCTACCTCAGCTCATTCTTGTCTTGCACTCAGTGGGGGAAAGATGTATATAGCCTTGTCTTAGTAAGGAATTTTTCGTTGTCCCTTAGGTTTGTTACCCACCTTCCACTTATATAGATTGAGATTGGGAGGCAGATGACCTACTTTAGGTTGACTCACCTATTCCTTACTAGCCTTTTGCATTATTTCCTTTTATTTTGTGTGATTGCATGTGTGTGATGTGATACCCATATTGTCTTATTTTTCCTCTCTTTGAGTATTCCTCTATTTGTACCTTTATTCTTATATATGTCATAAGCCTTTTCATTTTCATTGGTCTTTTCCTTTCATTTTCATTTTTCTCTTATGTTTTCCTTTTGGGGATGATGCAAGGCATCGAGACACCCTATGTCTCTTCCATGTTGACCTAAAATATTTTTCATTATCTTTTCTTTTCCATTTCATTTTTGTCTTGTATTTTCCTTCTAGGGATGATGGAAGGTGTTGAGACATTCATGTTTCTTCCATGTTGACCCAAAAGGATTTTCTTTGTTTTTTCTCCTTTTGTGGCATTCTTCTAGTTCTATGTGTATTTGGGGAATGATGACAGTTCCAAGCTCTTTAATATCATTGTAGCAAAGACAGATACTAACCCCAAATCCATAGATCCCTTATGTGTTTCTAAGGGGAAACCCTCTTTTCTCTTTTCCTTTTTCATGTTTTTCTACTTTAAAGTAATTTCTTACAACATGGTGTTAAAAATTTCTTTAAAGTGGGGACATACATTGGCATTATTTTGGAATTTACTTCATGTTCCTTGATGTGATTTTCTTACTTCATGCGATATTTTTCCTCTTTGTGGTGACATTGGGAGTAATGTCCTTCAATATGTTGATCTATCTTAGCATACTACATTCCTCTTAGTGGTGATGCGACACACTGCATTCCCTAAGTTGTGAATCTCTTATCCTTTGATTGGTCCTCTCTTGGAGACATTAGGAACAATGTCCCCTAAGATTAAGACCTCACAAGAACTAAGAAAAAATCCTTTGAACATCTCTCTCTTATTGTGTTCATTTTTATTTTTATACCTTATTAAAGTCATGGAGGTATGGCTTTGATATGGTTTCTTGGGGCTCACCTAGTGAAAAACTAGCGCCACTAGCCCTTGTGAGTGTGCATTTTTTATTTTCTCCTTATCATAGTCATGGGGTTATCACATTGATATGGACCCCTTGGGCCTTCGGGCTCACCTAGTGAACAACTAGCTTCACTAACCCTTGTGAGCATGTGTTATTTTTGCATAGTGGACATCGTGTTCCACTTGTAAACCTTTTTGAACAAACAACCTAGACTCAGTCCATAGTGTGTTGGATCACAAGTTGAAGCTTGATCTATTGCATTTTTCTAGTCTTTTCCTTTTTCCTTTTTCTATCTTTGATGGGGTATGTTTGTGACCTAGTTATGGCTTCATATATCATATGCATGTGTGTTCCTTTGTTCCTATGTTGGTTTGTCATAAGATCTTGATCCTTGGGACTTGGCCACCCTCTTGGTTATTGTCATCCTATCTTAATAAAATTCATACATTTTGAACCCCTCTTGATTGTGTAGTTGGATACTTTAGTGTGAGTTTGAAGCAAGTTCATCCTCTCACTAAAGTGGGGGTTGAATGTAGTGTAGGAAAATACATACCCTTGCATTTTCACACTTGTTTGGGCCCGCATTTCTTTATTTATCCCTATTTATGTAATAATTGGTCCTATTTTGCATCCACGAGCCTAATGAATGACATTTTTTTTATGGCTAATCCCAACAAACATCAATGGATAAATGATAATTTAATGATTCTGACTATATTTCCATGATTTTTGGACTAGGACTAATAAGACACATAGGGCATATTTTTCCCCCAAAGGTCTTGGGACCCTGATTTCAAGTGGACCTTAGATGGGCCCCTTTTTGGAATCTATGCCCCAAGTTTCATGCCTCAGAACTAAGATGCCACCTAGGGTGTCTTAGTCCCCCTTAAGGTATTTTTCAGGATTTAATTTCAAATTTTTGCAGGATTTAGCTTCCTTTAATTAATGAATTCATATGTTGGCTTGGTGTGGTGTAATTTCTAGATATTAAGCATGGATGAGTATAAATATTTTAGAGCTAAATATTAAGCATGGTTGAGTAGAAATTCATCAAGCATTTGGAGCCATCATCAATATTCAAGCATCATATCAAGGATATTCTTTCATCATGTGTGTTTTAGAGCTAAATATTTTTGATGTATGGTTTTGATTCAAGCAAGCAATTCAAGTCAACATATATCAAGAATTCCTTTGATTCAAGATCTACATTCAAGCTACCCATCTCACACAAGTTTTCAGATTTCACAACAAGGGTTTGGTGAGTTTCAATATAGTGTTTTTTTCATTCATCATTTCCCTCCATTTTATTTCATTTCAAGGTTTAATTACCAACAAGGGGTTCAACCAAGACAAACCACCATTTACTAACAAACAACAAGTTGTTTCTCTCTTGCATGCTTGTGATTTCAGATTTAGGTTGAAGACTTGAAGATCATTTGGAGTGAAAAGTTGCAAATTTGCATTACAAAGTTTTCATCTCCATGGAAACTCACCTACAAGCCATATCTAGAAGTTAAAGAACTTGAGATCAGAGAAGGAAGTTCAAATATCAAGCCTCGAGATCACATTTCAAAATTTTAAAATTTTAGATCAAGAATAATACGACACCTAGGGTGTCTTAGAACTCTTGGAGATATTTTGCAGAGATTCTCTTAGATCCTATTTCGACATCCCAAGATTTTGCATCTTCCCTAAAAAATAGCATTGATACTAATAAGATAGTAAGGGTGTCTTAGTCCTCCATAGCACATTTTGATAGCTTCTTTGAATTTCTAGAATCCTTTTTACATTTCTAGACTTCCCAGGTACGCATATCCTAACTTCTTGTTGCATAATTTTATCATTTACATCCTTCATTTAGCTTGCATTAGTAGGTTTTGTGAGTTGAATGTTCATTTTTCTTTTCCAAGATTTTGTTTGGTGGTGAACCCCTCTAAGTTTAAAGAACCCCCTCCTAAGTCTTCCATATTGAGAATTGACTCACCCTTTGGGTTGATAGTCAATCCAATTTGGGATCCTAGGACATTATTGAATGACCTAAGGAAAAATAGGGGCACTTCAACCCCTCTATTTTATTTATAGTTCATTTTCTAATTTAGAGTTCATTAAAGTCCTATATCTAGGTTGCATTCATTCTTGCTTTGAATCTTGCATTAGTGAAAGTGCATATAGGGTTTCTCACATTTGCATTAGTGAAAGTGCATATACATTGCATTTTTTATTTCTTGCATTATCTTATCTCATTGAAAATTTGAAAAGTGCATTGTTACTTATCTTAATTGCATTTAGGAACATTGTTATTGCATTAAAAATTGAATAAATTGAATTCAATATTACATCCAATTGCTTGTCATTAGTTACTTTCTCTTCCATTCATTTGCACATTTTCCTATTTCTAAACATCAAGTCCCTGAATAGGCAACCTGTGAACACTGTGAACAATCTAGAATCTATTGTTTTTTTCTAAAAAAAACCTCTGCTAAGACTAAAACACCCTTCCTAGAATCTTAGTCCCTCTCAAGGTTTTTGACTCAGATTCCTATCTCTATTGTTTGATTTATGTTCCACTTTCTTGAACCTAAAAATCTCACTAGTAGGACCAAGATGCCCTTACTAGAATCTTAGTCCTTGTTGACTTTGATTTTCTAGTTTTTAGGATTTGAAATTGCTTTTTTGTGCTTCTATTGGTTGTCTTCAATTTTTTGTTTCAGTTTGTAGAATTGTTGTTATTCCAATTTCTTTCATTTCAAGTGTATTTGTTCCATCTTGCATCATGGATATGTGCTTTGGAAAACTTTGGATGTCCTTGAAATCTTTGGTAGATGTGTCAAGTTGAGATTTTAGGAATGACCCTAACAAAATTATACTTATTCATTCTCACACAACTCCTAATGCATGTCCTCCTAATGATGTTGAAATCATTAGAGAAGATGATGATAGTATGAATATGTTTCTAAACGATTGTCTTAACAACCTTGAAGATAATGCATCCTTTTATCCATCCATGAAACAACCAAATCCCCCTACAATACCACCTATTGAGATTTTTGGTTACTTACATCCTGAAACTAGAACAAAATTTGAACCTAATTTCCCTACAATAGGTGAACCTAGCTCTTCTAAACAAGAAAACACTCAACAAATCTATGATAACAATGTAGCAAACACTCCAATCAATCTAGAAGAAAAAGGATTCACAATATTGAGTAAACAAGGATGTGATACAAGTGAACATGAAATTCATCAACTCCTAAAGAAAATACCAACTAATGAAAACACAAAGGGGTTAGGATATCAAGATCCCCCTCACAATATAAGTGTTCCTAAAGAATACCTAAGGCTTTGTAGTGATGGTACAATTATCTTTAATTCTCCCCCTAATATGAATGTCCTTCCTAAAGAACAACCAATGATTCATAGAAAAGACAAGGATAATAGGACCACCCTAGGCCCTCTTCCTCAACCTTCAACTAGAGAAGTTCGTGAATCTAGCAAGTGCAAGAGAACTTACAATTTACAAAAACTAAAGTTTCCTTGTCTGCCACCTGAAAGAGAAAGAAAACTACAATTGTTTTTGAAAAAATAACTAATAACCACCAATGAAATATAGACTAATGATATATCCTAAAGATGAAAACGTTCCACATTGTTGATATCACCTAACTCTCAGACATAGCACTGATGAGTGTCGTGCATTCAATTTTGCATTACAAAACTTTCACTTTGATGACAATGATTTCTATGAAGTGATTGCTTAGCCTATTATTTTACTCCCCCCTTTGTCATGTAACAGTTGTAGAATATTATATTCTCACTATTACATGATTTGTCTCATCACCTACCTTAGTTCATTCTTGTCTTGCACTCAGTGGGGGAAAGAAGTAGATAGCCTTGTCCTAGTAAGGCATTTTTCGATGTACCTTAGGTTTTTTATCCACCTTTCACTTATATAGATTGAGATTGGGAGGTGGATGACCTACTTTAGGTTGACTCACCTATGCCTTACTAGCCTTTTGCGTTATTTCCTTTTCTTTTGTGTGATTTCATGTGTGTGATGTGATCCCCCATATTATCTGATATTTCCTCTCTCTTTGACCATTCCTCTATTTGTACCTTCATTCTTCTATATGTTGTAAGCCTTTTCATTTTCATTGGTATTTTCCTTTCATTTTCATTTTTATCTTGTGTTTTCCTTTTGGGGATAATGCAAGGTGATGAGAAACCCTATTCAAAAACTTTCAGTTCGATGGAAATGATTGTCATCTAGTGATTGCATAGCCTTATCCCTTTCCACCCCTTGTCATTTAATAATTTTAGAACATTATATTCCCACTATTACATGATCTTTCCCATCACCTACCTTGGCTCATTCTTGTCTTGTATCTAGTGGGGGCAAGAATTAGATAGCCTTGTCCTAGTAATGCATTTTTTGTTGTCCCTTTGGTTTAGTGTCTACCTTATGCTTATATAGACTGAGATTGGGAGGTGGATGACCTACTTTAGGTTGACTCACATGTGTTTTAAAAATATTTTTTCTTTTATTTTTTATGATTGCATGTTTGTAATGTGATCCCCCATGATGTTATGTTTCATGTTTTTCCTCTTTGTGCATTCCTCTATTTGTATCTTCATTCTTCTATATATCGTAATTTTTTTCCTTTTCATTGGTCTTTACCTTTCATTTGCATATTTTCCTTTTGTTTTCCTTTTGGGTTGACGCAAGGCATCGAGACACCCAAGTCTCTTCCATGTTGACCCAAAATATTTTTCATTATCTTTCCTTTTCCTTTCATTTTTGTCTTGTGTTTTCCTTTGGAGATGACGAAAGGCATAGAGACACCCTATGTATTTTCCATGTTGACCCAAAAGGTTTTTCTTTATTTTCACTCTCTTTGTGCCATTCTTCCAGTTCTATGTATGTTCGGGGAATGATGATAGTTTTGAGCTCTCTAATATCATTGCAGCAAAGACAGATATTTACCCTGAATCCATAGATCCCTTATGTGTTTCTTGGGGCACCCCTCTCTTCCTTTTATTTTTCATGTTTGTCTACTTTAAAGTAATTGTTCACAACATGGTGTTTAGCAATTTCTTTAAAGTGAGGGCATACATTGGCATTATTTTGGCATGATTTCATTTACATTTTTCCATGTTCTTTGATGTGATTTTCTTATTTCATGCAATGTGTTTTTCTCTTTGTGGTGACATTTAGATTAATATCCTTCAAGAGCATGATCTATCTTAGAATATTACATTTCTCTTAGTGGTAATACGCCATATTGCATTCCCTAAATGGTGAATCTTTTATCCTTTGATTGGTCCTCTCTTGGATACATTAGGAACAATTTCCCCTAAGATTAAGACCTCACATGAATTAAGAAAACCTCTTCGAACATTCCTCTTTCTTATTGTATTGCATCTTTGTACCTTATTAAATTCATGGAGGCGTGGCTTTGATATGGTCCCCTAAGGCTCACCTAGTGAACAACTAGCTTCACTAGCCCTTGTGAGCATGCCTTTTCTTTCTTTCCTTATCATATTCATGGAGGTATGGCTTTGATATGGTCCCCTGGAGCTCACCTAGTGAACAAATAGCTTCACTATCCCTTGTGAGCATGCATTTTTATTTTTATTCCTTATCATAGTCATGGAGGTATGTCTTTCATATGGTCCCCTAGGGCTCACCTAGTGAACAACTATCTTAACTAGCCATTTTGAGCTTGCATTTTTGTTTGCATAGTGGACAACATGTTCAACTTGTAAACCTTTTTGGACAAATATCCTAGACTTGGTACACAATGCGTTGGATAGCCAATCGAAGCTTGATCCGTAGAATTTTTCCTTTTTCTTTTTGTCTTTCTTTTTCCTTTTTCTATCTTTGATGGTGTATGTTTTTGATCTGGTTATGGCTTCATATATCATCCACAAGTGTGTTCCTTTGTGCCTATGTTGGTTTTTCATAGGATCTTGATCCTAGGGGCTTGGTCACCCTCTTGGTCATTTTCATCCTATATTACTAGCATTCGTACATTTGAACCCCTCTTGATTGAGTGGTTGGCTACTTTTGTGTGAGTTTGAAGCAAGCTCATCCTCTTACTAAAGTGGGGGCTAAATGTAGTATAGGAAAATGCATTCCCTTGCATTTTCACACTTGTTTGGGCCTGTCTTTCTTTGTTTATCCTTATTTATGTCTTAATTGATCCTATTTTGCATCCACAAGCCTTATAAATTATATCTTTTTATGTCTAATCCCGACAAACATAAAAAGATAAATGATAATTTAATGATTCTAGCTAGGTGTCCCTAATTTTTGGGTCGGTACTAAGATGCTACCTAGGGTGTCTTTGTCCCCCAAAGGTCTTGGGACCCTCTTTTCAAAGGCACCTTAAATGGGCACCTTTTTGGAGTCTATGCCCCAAGTTTCAAGACTTGGGACTAAGACACCACCATGGGCGTCTTAGTCCCCCTTAAGTTATTTTCAAGATTTAATTTCAAATCTTGGTAGGATTTAGACACCTTTAATTATTGATTTCATGTGTCATCTTGTTGTGGTGTAATTTTGGGATATTAAGCATGGATAAGTATAAATACAAGGTCCATTCACTCATTTTACACCCCAAGCATTCAAGTATTCATTCCTAAGGCAAGTTTATGAGATCAAGACAAATTCATCATCAAGAATTTGGAGCCATCATCAATATTCAAGCATCATATCAAGGATATTCTTGCATCATGTGTGTTTTTGATCTAACATTTGTAATGTAGGGTTTTGATTCAAGCAAGAAATTCAAGTCAATATTTATAAAGTACTCATTGGATTCAAGATCTACATTCAAGCTAGCCATCTCACACAAGTTTGCATATTTCACAACAAGGATTTGGTGAGTTGTAACATAACACTTTGTTCATTCATCATTTCCCTCCATTATTTTATTTTATTTCAAGGTTTAATTACCAACAAGGGGTTTGACCAAGGAAAACCCCCATTTACTAACAATTAACAAGTTTTTCCTCTCTTGTGTGTTTTTGTTTGTAGATTTAGGTTGAATACTTGAATATCATATGAAGTGCAAAGTTGTAAAGTTGAAAAGTTGTATTGCAAATTTGTTATCTTCATGAAAACTCACCTAAAGGCTAGATCTGGAAGTTTTAGGACCTAAGATCTGAGAAGAAGGAAGTGCAGACATTGGGCCTCAAGATTACATTCAAAGATTTCAGAAATTTAAAATGGTACTAAGACAACTATAAAGGTGTCTTAGTCCTCCCAAGGGTATTTTTCAAAGATTCTTTCAGATTTTGTTCTGACATCTAAAGATTTTGCATTTCCCCTGAAATCAATAGCAGAACTAAGACAACATTAATGGCATCTTAGTCCTCCTTGAAATATTTTGATAATATTTTTTCATTTCCAAAATCCTCATCACATTTCTACACTTCCCAAGTACACACATCATAACTTTATGTTGCTTAATCTTATCATTTGCACTCATCATTTAGCTTGCATTGCTAGGTTTTTTGAGTTAAATGTTAAACTATCTTTTTCAAGATTTTTCTTGGTGGTGAACCCATCAAAGTTTGAAGAACCCCCTCCTAGGTCTTCCCTATTGAGAATTGACTCACCCTTTGGGTTGATAGTCAATCCAATTTTGAATCCTAGGAAATTATTGAATGACCTAAGGACAATAGGGGTATTTCAACACCCCCTATTTTATTTATGGTTCAATTTGTATATTTTCTTAGAAGTAAAACTAAAGTATTCAAATGATTTAAGGAATTTAAAACCTTGGTTGAAAATAAAACTTGTATAAGGATTAATTGTTTGAGGATGGATAATGGTGTTGAGTTTTATTCATTAGATTTTGATAATTTTTGCAAGGACCACAAAATTAAAAGGCATAAAACAAATCTTTACACTCTATACAAAAATGGAGTTGTAGAAAGGATGAATAGAACACTGATGCAAAGGGTGAGAAGTATGTTGACTAGTGCTGATCTGGAACAAAATTTCTAGGCTAAGGTTGTAGCTACAACATGTTATTTTATTAACAGATCTCCCACTTTAACACTCATGGACAAGACACCTATGAAAGCATGGTTTAGTAAGAAGCCCTCATTGAGACACAATAGAGTCTTTGGCTATGAGGCGTATGCATATGTTCCTAGTGAAAAAAGATCTAAATTGGAGAACAAGGAAATGAAGTGTATCTTCATTAGTTATGGAATTGGTGTGAAAGGATACAAGCTTTGGAACCTAGTTACAAATAAGGTATTGTATAGCAGAAGTGTGATCTTATGTGAGCTGAAACCTTCTATAGTTGATTTGCAGCTAGAGGTGAAAGAAGTATAAAAGGAGGTAGTTGAATTTCCTCTTACTCCAGATAAAGATGAAATACATACTCCTGGTGGACCTATTAATGAGGATAGCTCATGTAGCTCTTAAAGTTCTAAATAAGATGAAGAACCTTAGCCTCAGCTTGTGAGGAGGTCTACACATGCTAAGTGGCAACTTGAAAGTTTTGGTTATTCTATGTTAGATTCTAGTTGTTCCTATGCTTTGATTTCTAACACTGATGAGCCTAGCACTGATAGAGAGGCTATCACTAGGTTCAGTTCATAGTCCTAGTTAGAATCCATAAATGAGGAAATGGCATATTTGAAGAAGAATGAAATGTGGGATGTAGTACCTTTTCTTGAAGAATGAAATCCTGTTGGATGTAAATGGGTGTTCAAGAAAAAGATAGGTCTTGGTGGTAGTGTTGAGAAGAATAAAGCAAGGTTGGTCACAAAAGGATATTCCTAGGTGGAGCGGATTGATTATGGTAAATATTTTATCTTGTAGCTAAGCTGATGTCTATCAGATTTCTGTTGTCACTTGCAGTTGTATATGACTTAGAAATCGAACAAATGTATGTGAAGACAATGTTTCTTCATGGTGATTTGAAGGAAGAGATTTAAATGTCACAGCTAGAGCACTTCATTGAAAAAGGTAAGGAAAACCTAGTTTGAAAATTAAAGAAATCTCGGCATGATCTGAAGCAGCCTCCTAGAATGTGGTACCAAAAGTATGATACTTATGTGTTGTATTTGGGATTTGTGAGATCAAAGTATGACCATTTTATTTATTTTAAGATTGAAAATGGTCATCTTCTTATTATTTCCTTGTATGTGGATGACATGTAGTTCATTGGGAATGGTAAGGGTATGATTTTTGAATTGAAATCTCAATTGTCAGCACAATTTGAGATGAAAGATCTAGGTTCAACTAGGTATATTCTGGGGATGGAAATCAAAAGGGATAGGGGAAATAAATTTTTTTAGCTCAGCTAAAGCAAGTATTAAATTTTTTTCCTAGAGAAGTTTAATATGGTGGATTACAAGCAGTTAGTTGTTCCATTGTTGCAGGGAATGAAAAATTTTGTTGAAGATTTTCCAAAATATCCCACTAAGATGGAGGACATGACCAGGGTGCCTTATGGAAGTGCAGTTGGAATTTTAATTTATGAAATGGTCTATACCAATCCATGCATTGCCCAAGTAGTGGGAATGCTTAGTTAGTTTATGTCTAATCTAGGAAGGCCACATTGGGATGCTGTGAAGAGATTTTTAGGTATTTGAAGGGTACTTTTGAGTATGCCTTATGTTATCATGGTTACTCTACTGGATCTCAGAGTTCAATTAGCATTCATGACTATGTGGATTTTGATTGGTAAGGGGACTTTGACAATAGAAGATCCACCAGTGGATATGTATTCATGTTTTTTGGTGGTGTAGTTAGTCGGATGAGCAAGTGGTAGGTTGTAGTCACTTTATCCACTACTGAGGTTGAGTACATGACAAAAACTCATTCCTACAAGGAAGCCATTTGTCTTAGAATATTGTGTTCTACTATTGGTTTTGATGTAGGGTGGATTGTTATTTATTGTGACAATCAGAGTACCATTTTTTTGGAAAAAAATCTAACTTTCCATGTTAGGACAAAACATATTGACATGTAATTTCACTTTGTTCATGATATGGTGGAGGATGGAAAGGTTAGTTTAGAAAAGGTTGATACTCTGGTGAATGTTACTGATGCATTGACAAATCCAGTGAGCACATATAATTTTAAATGGTGTGCTAATTTCATGAGCCTTGGGGCCTAGAAATTTCAATGACTTCAAACATTGTAAGGGGTTTAATGATTTCTTCATCAAGTGGGAGAATGTTGAGAATGTGTGTCTCAAACTCGCTATTAAAACCTTAGCTTAGTTTCCATCAAACTTAGACTTTCCAAAGTTTTGTATTTGGTCTTTACCACAATACCACAAGGTGCAACTAAGAGAGGTGTGGGTTGGCAGTGTTACCTGCCATCTCGAGGTGGTTAGCTTCATCAACCTATGTAGGTGTGTGTGTCCATACTATCACCCCATAGTGTTCCATGAATTGGTTGGTGGTAGAGCAGAGGTTATCCCACCACCCTATGATGGTCTAAGAGGTAGCATGCAGTATAGCGATGAACCCACTATCCCGTGAAGTTCAGTCTAAGTGGTTGCGGTGGTCGAATGGAATAGTAGAAGCAAACCGCACTCCCACAAATAGTCAACAAAGGCTTTGCAATATTCTGGTTAATACTAGGAATGATGAGTAACAATGATGAACAACGAGAAGGGAGTTTTTGAGGAGACAATATGGTATCAATGGGACCTTGAGGATTGTCCCTTCGAGATTATGATAGGACTTCAACAGAGGAAAAATGTAGTGACAGTAAATTTTTTTAGTGATCATTTTTCTGGTATGGAAGTTGGAACGTTGGCTTTCCAGTAATGTTTGAGAAGATTGTATGTAATGCAGTAGTGGATTGAGAAGTAGTATGATTGAAGAAATTTTAAGGGAATGTTGTTGGATTTGTTCTGTGAATAAACACCTAAAAGATCATAGCTCGGTAACATGTATGTAATCTATGTTTTACTATAATACAATATATCTCTACTTTGGTGTGGTTTTTTTGTTGTAAGGGTTTTCCCACATAAATCTTGTGTTCATTATTTATTTTCTATTTAGATTTCTCATATGTGCATATTAAATGAATAATAATTGTAAATTTTTAAATGCTTTATTTGATTCTCTCTATTGAAGATTAGTATTAGGAAGGCATTTTTTGCACTCTGCTTTCCTTCAAAGATAGTGGCCTACAATACAAAAGATGGTAAAGAAGCAAAAAGGTGTGATTTGGTTATTCAAAATATTCCAATGTACTAGTTTATGTCTACATTTCATGACAATATATTGTATGAGTATGCAAGGCATACCCATAGAGATCGATGGTTGGAATTGCAATTCAAGTTATTTAAGGACACATTTCCACTTGGTAGAATTGTGTTAGTCACTGACTTTATAGATAACTACAGTCTATAGCCACAACATGAGGTGTAATCACAATATTATAACTCCACATAGGTTTCTATATTTTTACACATAACATTCATTCATGTCAATGCTGACAAAAAGATCATAAGAGAGTATCATTTTTATATCAGTGATGATCACACACATTCTATAAAATTCATGAAAGGTTGATTTTAGGTGTTCTACCATGATTTGGATAGAAGGGGCATATCATTAAATTAGCATATTATATGATTAGATAACTATACATCATAATTCAAGAACTTGTGGATGTTCTATCGGTTGAGCAGGATACATAATATTACTGGTGTTTACCATATGTGAAACTTGTGTGAGGCCAAGCATGGAAAAGGGGGGCATGATGGTGCAGGGGCATGTATCAAAAGAGATATAGCACGAGAAGAGTTAAAGTATAAAGACAATGCAAATTTGACATATGAAAATTCAATTGTTGAGTGGTGTAATGCTTTGATGGGTCTAGGTAATGAAGGTAAGTATTCAGTTTGTATATTTTTTTGGTTGATAGATGATACTAACATTGCACAATATGAAGATTTTTGTACACTAATAGGATGAAGTGAGATACACTCTTTTAGAAGCTCTAATGTAGGTTCATGGAGTATCCATGCACGAAATATAGAATTATTTTCTTCTTCATGTGCAATTCAAGTCTCGAATGAGTGTGAGGAAAAGGAGTGGGTTGATGAATGGTGATGAAGTTTTCTTAGCCCACTCAACACATATCAGCTCCTAACAGTACTGGAATTGACATAGATGTAATCATTGGTTGAATTTGATCACATATCAGATCTATTTCAACCAGGTAATATATCTACTTGCATAGTTTTGAAATTCCTAATATTATCTTACTTTGTAGTGTTTTTGTAATGTTGACTAAATTCATCTAATTTTCTACACATATCAATTTAGGGAATATTTATGTAGTTATTGTAGATGAAGAAAACATTGAATACTATACAATCTCAATAAGAGTGTTAATGTTTGGCTACCTCGGGACTTTGACATGCATTGAAACATTCTTCTTTACTCAACCTTGTTGTGGCATACAATGTTCATTTGATACACTATCAAGGTAAACCTTTGAACAAGATCTTGTAGAAGGTGTGTGAGTTTGATCATGAGGCAATACTTGACACGATAAAGAGTAGAGCAAACTTGGATGGTTTTTTGGATTAATTTTTAAGTATGCACATTGAATTTATAAAGTCATGTTATTGATATTATTGTATTATAATTAATAGTTAGACCTTTGGCTATCACATTAAAACTTTACTTATGTTTTGGTTCCAAATTTCATATGGCATATGAAGGAATTAATGCCCCTCTTTAACTTAAAGTTTTTCCTTTTTTTCTGGTGCATTTTTACACATATATAGTGAATATTGGGTAGATTATATGCATCGTTATGGTAGTTCAATTTAAAATGACATATAATGGACTCTTTTGTGATAAAAATTGCATTCACCATCTTTTTTTGTGTTTCACTATTAAGTCAAAATGACATGATGTGGTTCCCTTAGTGGTGATAAATTAACCATTTTCTTAGGTGTAACAATTTGATATGGCATATTTAATATGACCATGTAATTTTGTTCAACTTTGTGTGGTAAGTATGATCTACACTTTGTTGTACTTATAAAAATTAATAGAAAAGGCATCATTAATAGCATCATGTAATAATGAATATATATTGAACGATAACTAGATGAAAATCATATAGAAAATAGATAATCATCAAGACATAGAAGATTTCTCCCAGTAAGGGTAAACAAATATGATATAATGTGTAGGTACATAGGAGATTAGCATCAAGTTACATTCACATTTTTAGGAAAAGATGAATCATTTGCAATAAGCAGAATTTTTTTGTCTTAATGTTATTCTTGATATTTTAAGATTTTGCTCTAAGATAGGGTAATCATGTGCTTCTATTTATTTAGTGTCAGTTATAAATTTCATATTTAGGTTATGTCCAAGTTGATCAGCAATAGTAAATCAAATCATAATCTTCAACAACTAAGTCACTTAAGCTTTAATTTATAGAAACTAGTTAAAATTTGTAAACCATAGATTTGAACATCTTATTGGCATTCATAGAAGAAATTTCATTAACTACTCATTCTTCCAAAGCCTTCACTTCTCTCCATACTCTCTGACTATCTAAAAGATCTTTTTCTGCACTCCTGCATGCCAAAATATTTTGAGATACATTGCACCAATGATATCTCTTAAGATACCAAAGTGAACAAGGGAAACAGACCTTGACGAGTTGTTACTTAGAAACCATGGCACTTAAAAATATTATTTCTAAAGGCATGAGATCATATAAGGATCTTCTATAATAACCTCTCAATTTTTGATATCTCTGAGTCATTTCCCAGTGGTATCGAGTTATAGAAAAAGTGTCAAATACATGCAATGTAAATTTTCAAGGTGGTGTGATTTCCATTATGTTCATCATGTGACCAGAAAAATAGTTCCAAAACATATGTATGGGTAGATTTATGCTAGGCAAGGTCTTGTTTCACACCCAAAAAATTTCGGAACAGTCTAAGCTACATTGTACCAGTGATATCTCTTAAGAGACCAAAGTGCAAAAAGGAAGAAAACTTTGATGATTTGTTACTCAAAAACCATGACACTTAGAAACATCCCATATAAAGTTACTAGATCATGTAGGGCCCCTCTACAATAAACTCTGAATTTTTATATCTCTAAGTCATTTTCCTATGGTGTCAAGTTTTTAGTTGATGGAAGAAACATCAAATGCATGTAGTGTAAAGTTGCAAGGTGGTGAAATTTTTGTTATGATCATTGTGAAACCAAACCAATAGTTCCAACATGTCTATATGGGTAGTCTTGTACTAGGAAATTTCTTTTTTTGCACCCAAATGTGTCAGAATAGTCTAAGCTATATTACACCAACGATATCTCTTAAGAGACCAAAGTGTAAAAAAGTAACAAACTTTGATGAGATATTACTCAGAAATAATGGAAGTTATAAACATTCCATATTAGGTTGCAAGATCTTGTAGGGCCCCTCTATAATAACCTATCTCAATTTTTTATATCTCCAAGTCATTTGTTTATGGTTTCAAGTTTTCAATCGATGGAAAAAGTGTCAAATGCATGCAGTGTAAAGTTGCAAGGTGGTGTAATTTTAATTTTGTTCATTGTGTGAACAACTTGATATTTAAAACACATTTGGATGGGTAGGTTTATACTAGGAGAGGTCATATTTCACACCCAAACATGCAGGAACAATCTAAGCTACATTGCACCGACGATATCTCTTGAGAGACCAAAGTGCAAAAAGGAAGAAAACTTTGACAAGTTGTTACTCAGAAACCATGGCACTTAGAAACATTTCATCTTAAGGTACAAGATCATGTAGGGCCCCTCTATAATAACCTCTCTCATTTTTCTATATCTCTAATCCATTTTCCTATGGTTTCAAGTTTTTAGTTGATGGAAAAAGCATCAAATGCATACAGTGTAAAGTTGCAAGGTGGTGTAATTTTCATTTTTTTCATTGTGTGACCAAAAAAATAGTTCCAAAACATCTGAATGGGTAGTTTTATGCTAGGAAAGGTCATTTTTTTCACCCAAACATTCTCGAACAATCCGAGCTACATTGCACTAGTGATCTCTTAAGAGACCAAAGTGAAAAAATGCAAGAAACTTTGATGAGTTGTTACTCAAAAACCATGAGGCTTATAAACATAATGTATAAAGTTATGATATCATGTATAGCCCCTCTATAATAACCTATCTTATTTTTTGATATCTTTGAGTTGTTTTCGCGTGGTGTCAAGTTTTTAGTTGATGGAAAAAGTGTCAAATGCATGTACTGTAAAGTTGAAAGGTGTTGTAATCTTTTTTCTAATCATTGTGTGATCAAATCAAAAGTTCCATCATTTCTAGATGGGTAGTTTTACACTAGAAATTTTTATTTTTTGCATCCAAACATGCCAAAATAGTCTGAGCTACATTGCACTAGCAATATCTCTTAAGAGACCAAAGTGCAAAAAGGCAACAAACTTTGACGAGTTGTTACTCAAAAATAGTGACACATAGAAATATTTTTTCTAAAGGTACAAGATCATGTAGGGACCCTACACAATATCCTCTCTTGGTTTTTGATATCTCCTAGTCATTTTCTTGTGGTGTCGAGTTTTCAGTTGATAGAAAAAGTGTCAAATACATGTAGTGTAAAGTTATAAGGTGGTACATAATTTTTGTTATATTTTTCATGCAACAAAATTGACAGTTCCAACACATCTAGATGGGTAGTTTATGCTATAAAATTTCATATTGCATACCCTAGCATGCTGAAATGTTCTAGGCTATATTGCACCAATGAATTTCCCTTAAGAGACCAAAGTGCAAAAGGGAAGCAAACTTTGACGAGCTATTACTTAGAAAAAGTGGCACTTAGAAATATTATGTTTGAAGGTACACAATCATATTGAGTCCTACAATAACCTCTCTTGTATTTTCATATCTCCAAGTCATTTGGTCATGGTGAATTTTTTTTTGATGCCCCAAAAATTGTCAAATACATGTAGTGTAAAGTTGCAAGGTAGGCTACATTTTGTGTTGTTTTATGTGGGGCCAAACCTTTAGCACCAACATGTCCAAGTGGGAACATCTATGCTAGGAATGGTCACCACCCTTCATTATAAAAGGTTCATAGTCTTTCCTATTTGAAGGGTCACAACTTTTCACCTTTGAAAAGTCACAACCTAAATCATATCATCACTATTCATGAGAACCTAGATTAATTTATTTGCAACATTGCCTAAGGTTCTATTCTTAATTGAATTCTTCAATGATTTTATGGATGTCTTTCTCAAATTAAATTATCTCCATTTTATGATAGTTCTTATCAACCTCAAAATCATTTCGATAGACAATGTTTTTAATATTTTCATAATATCTAAGCATAAGGTAATCATAAATGCACATGGAGTAATCTTGTTGAAGATACACTCAGTCATGAAGCAAATGAATAGATATATGTAATACATGAAGTGTGAGGAATAAATGTGAATACACATAATATGTGAAGTATACACAAGAAGCATGAATCATACACATGAAGTATATGTATAAGAATCATGAATTATACATGGTAACACATTAAGTATACAAAGGAAGCATGAAGGATACACATGAATACACATAATATATGATGTATACACAAGAAGCATGAAGCAAACACGTGAACACATGAAGTATACATAGGAAGCATGAAGCATACACATGAACACATGAATTATACACAAAGTGTGAAGCATACATGTGAACACATGAAGTGTACATAGGAAGCATGAATCATACATGTGAATACACATAATATGTGAAGTATACACAAGAAGCATGAAGCACATATGTGAATAAACGTAATACATGAAGTATACATAGGAAGCATGATGCATACACAAGAACACATGAAGTATACATAGGATTCATGAAACATACATGTGAATACACATAATACATGAAGTATACATAGGAAGCATGAAGCATACACATGAATACATTTAATGCATGAAGTATACATAGGAAACATGAATCATACACGTGAACACATGAATTACACATAAGAAGCATGAAGAATAAACATGAATATATGTAATACATGAAGTATACATAGGAAGCATGAAGAATAAATGTGAATACATGAAGTATACACATGAGGCATGAAGCATACATGTGAATACATGTAATATGTGAAGTATACATAGGAAGCGTGAGCATACACATGAATACATTTAATACATGAATTATACATAGGAAGCATACTATTTTGTCTTATATTTAGACTTTTTGAGCTCAAAATATTATCTTTTGATTCATATCACCCACTATTGGGGTTTGAAATGGTAGATGTATTCCAAGAATTATATCAAAAACTTCTAGAGGTATGAGGTCACATGTAATAATGTCTTGCTCATTTTTAGTTGCATACTTGAAAGTGCATTGTATAATTACATGAATTTCCTTACCATGCTACAATGAACCTAGAGAATATGGGCTTATATGTGTAGTGGTAGAGAGACCTAGGTGTTAGATTTCATCATGAATTATTATATCCATATGATTGATGATTTCAATGATGACATTTCTAGGTTTTCAATTCACCCAATAGTTCATGTGGAAGAGATATATTCCTTGAAAGCATTACTGGTCACAACACTATTTTTATGGCATGGCACCTCTTGATTAGTATCCTTAATAGAGTTAGTGTCATTTTGAGAGTTGGTGTGATGATCTTGTCACCATATATCACCTTTTTATAGTTTCTTACCCTTGTCTCAACCTAGAGAAGATAATGGAGACATATTAGGGTTTTAGGTGCTTGATTTGTAGTATATTGACTACTCTTACATGAAAGAATGTTGCTTCTATATGAGATGCTTGTAGCTATTTTCCTACATGGATTATTATTTTGTGGGGAAATTTTCTCCAATAATTTCCTTAGCCTCAATCTTGGGTGCATTGCATAATGTTTTTCTCAAGGTTTTTAATGCTAATAACTCTATTTTAGCAAATATGGAAGGTTCACTAGTGCTTTTGAGAACTTGGAATTGAAAGGAAGAAAGGTATGCAAAAACATTTCCTAAAATAATCTTAGAGAATAATGTTCAAAATTTATATATTTACAATCATATAAAAGAAGAGTGCATGGAATACTCTTGGATTTTAAATATTTGAAGTAAACCATCTACAAATATCTATTGAAGCATGGATTTATAATGCAAATATGGACACCATCAATAAAAAATATGTGTATTAACCAAATAGCCATATAGGCATACATCAATATATGTCGATATAAGTATAACATATATACAAAATAACCATACATTTTGACAAGAATGCCATATAGGCATAGAATTTCAAGTATATGCAATACAAAATATATGTCCAAAAATTCCAAATAGGCATATATAACAAAGGACCCCAATAAATAATCATCCCACTCCAAGTGAAGAAAATAGATCATGGGTGGCCTTTGATTGTCAAGGGGATGGAGATGTGTATGATGGAGGTCTACTTAGAACACAAGGGCCAGTGCTCCTATTTAATTCTTCATGGAGCCATACCTATTACAATAAAAAGTATAAACATTAATATATAGAAATTATATTATAAAAAATGAAATATTTAACAAAATAATCACTTACTTCCTCCAAATGATCTCTCTCCTCGTCCACAATAATAGCATGCTCAGGTGGTGGTGTTCCAGAGTCCTATAGAAACCATTCAGATATAAATTAAAATACAAATAAATAATCATTTTATTTTTCAATAATAAGGAGCTATAATAATGAATGTAATTTGAAATTTACTAATATACCTCATAGCCCCATCAAAGGAATCAAGTTTTCTATTGAAGTAGATACACCATGCTCCATTACCCTATCAACATCAAGAGGAGTTCTTGCTTGTAACATCTAAAAATAAAACAACATTATTCATAGATTATTGAAATAGTATGCTAGTGATGATAGTTAGGAGGATAAGAGTGAAATGGTATGCTACAAGCTAGTGATGACACTAGCCTATATTTTTTAGGTCAACAACATGAAAAAATAAAATTCATAGATTATGAAGTGTATAACAACTTGAAATCAAATTAATTAAAAAATTAAAAAGAATACTTACAAACTATATATAACGTTTAAGTCATTAAACATTCAATTATGAAATACAATGTATAGTCTGTATTACTTGAGTGAAACTTCAATGTCCACCTCCACTAGGAGGTGTTGCCATAGAAGCTCCAAGATTAACCTATTCAACATCTAAAATGAGATATAAGAATAACAATCATATAAAAATTCTATTCACATGTAATATTTATAATTATTTACTAGTTAGTCGATATTGGCATGGTGTGATGGTTTAAAGGTGGCATTGTTGTTCTTGCCACCAAGGTTCAAACCCCATTGGGGTGGTATTGTTGAGTGGTTGTATTCCAGTTCATAGCTCTAACTCAAAAGTGTTTACCCCTTGAATAAAAAATTAATAATTAATTACTAGTTGCATTCCTCCACAGTACATTTCATCACGTAATAGGGAGGTGGAGGACTGCTGAAAATAGAATGAACACTATGAACCTGAAATTTCATTATAATCATTAAAATAATTTAGTTAATCTTGCATTTCAAAAATTAAATTTAATATATTAAATTCAATGAACTTGCTAACATTTACCTGACTATCAAGGTTGAATGCCTCATGAAGGAGGGCATCTATCATTGTCATCTAATCAGTTGCAAATGTACCCTATAAACCTATGTCCTAACTATGTGTGGGGTCACAACCATAGGGAGTCCTACAAGCCTAAAAAATATGAGGTGGAACTCTACTCCCCAAATATTGTCTCAGCTCACCCTATGTTATAGGAAGTTAGCATGTTGTATGAGGCTCTGGGTTAGGAAACTAATCAACTTAAATTTCTCAACCTCAACACTCTCCTTCACAATGGAAGGGATAGCCACATGCTCATATTATGGTCTAGAAAGTGATCATCTTGTTGTTCATTATGGTTCAAGACTTTCCCCCACCTTGTCCTGTTCAGATCCCCTACCTCTACCCTAGAAGTTTCACATATCAAAATAGTTTAGAATTTTATTGAGGAAAAACTCATAGTAGAATTTCTTTAAAAAATATTGTGGCACCTCATTGTTGTTGCATGGAGGATGGTCAAAAACCATCCACCACCTTTGCCAAAAAATGGTTCTTTATCCCTTGGTGGTTGCACCAATGGATAGGGAACCTCTTTCTTGAAGGGTGTAAAGGTTGATTTATTCTAGGGTTTGTGAATAGGGAACACATGCCAATTTTTTTAATTTTTTCATCTGTCACTTGTTTATAAAATAATTTATCTACATAAAATTGTCTATACTCTTGTCTCTTATCCAACCAACTAGTTATTTTCTTGCTAATTGAATGTACATTTGATAACATTGATTCAAGTGATTGAGCAAGTGTGG
This sequence comes from Sequoiadendron giganteum, assembly GCA_007115665.2. Lineage (NCBI taxonomy): Eukaryota > Viridiplantae > Streptophyta > Pinopsida > Cupressales > Cupressaceae > Sequoiadendron > Sequoiadendron giganteum. The sequence continues at coordinate 369,604,018 of CM021101.1, read as the reverse complement.
TTCTATGTGAGGATGAGCTTGTAGGATCTTTCAACCTTGCAATTATATCCTCAATTTATTTTTTGTTGTTTTCAATTTTCCCTATTAAATTTTCTTGAGTTCTTGGAGCATATTGAGGAAGTTTTGGAGGTGTTTGTTGGGCTTGTTCTTTGGCAAGGATTTTAAGTTCAGGAAAATCAGGATTTTAAAGAGGAATTTCAAGAGGGTTTGGAGGTGCATTATCATTTCTTGAAAATTAAATAAATTTATATCAAAGATATATTAAATCTACCTATTTAATAAAAAATTCACATAAAAATAAATTAAAAATTACTCCTTTAACCTCCCTAACATCATGGTGGTGAAAATTTGACAAATATTCGGTGAAGAAAGAGACCTCTAATAATGCGAGTGCGCTCTTGAGGGTTTGCAAGTTGCGAATAAATAGGAAAATGCAGAATGTGAAATGAAATGAAGTTTATTTTTTCCTATTTATATTTAATATAATGCACTCATTTTATAATGCAAGTGTGTTATAATGTTCTTGCATTATAACATGAGCATGTTATGGCCTTGGTGTTGTTGATCCTAAGGCTTGGTAACACCAAGCCATAACACGGTCGCATTATGAATTTTTTAAAATTTGAAAGATGGTTGGCCACTTTTTGTTCCCCCATCTTTTTGCACTTGCCTATATCAAAAGAGTTACAGCACGAGAAGAGTTAAAGTATAAAGACAATGCAAATTTGATAGATGCAAAATCAATCACCAAGTGGTGTAATTCTTTGATGGGTCTAGGTAATGAAGGTAAGTCTTTAGTTCATAGATTTTTTGTTGTTGTACACTGACAAGATCAAAGGAGATACACTCTTTCAAAATCTCTAATGTAGATTCATGGAGTATCAATATGTGAAATATTTCATGCTTTTGTTCTTCATGTACAATTAAACCCTAGAATGAGTGAGTCAAAGGAGTGGGTTGATAAATGGTGCTTAAAATTTATAATCCCACTTGAAACTATCAAGTCATGATGACATTGCAACTGACATAGATGGAATCATCAATTGGCTTTGATCACATATCAAATCTATTTTAATCAGGTAATATATCTACTTTCATAAATTTTGAAATTCCTAATGTTATCTTTCTTTGTAGTGTTTTTTAAATTTTGACTAAATTCATCTAATTTGATGCACATATCAATGTAGGTCATGTTTATGCAATTATTGCAAATGAAGACAATGAAGAGGGAACAAATTATTAATTGTGTTGTGTTGAGACCAAAAATAAATTGGAGACCCCAATTAAAAATGGAGAAAACATCAAATACCCTATAGGCTCGATGGTTATTTCTGGAACATGGCTTAGAAGGTACCTAGTTAAGAGTGTTAATGTTTAGTTGCTTCAGGACTTTGACATGCATTGGAAGATTCTTCATTACTCAAACCTTATTGTAGCATCCAATGTTCATTTGGTCAAATATGGGGGTAGACCTTTAAACAAGAATGTGTGGAAGGTGCATGAGTTTGACCATGAGATAGTACTTGACACAATAAAGAGTAGAGAAAACTCAGATGGTTCATTGGATTGATTTTTAAGTATGTACATTGAATTTATAAATTCATGTTATTGATATTAATGTATTGTAGTTGATAGTTAGACTTTCACTGTCACATTTCAACTTTACTTATTTTTTGGTTCCAAATTTCATATGGCATGGGAAGGACTTGCTGCCCCTCTTTAACTTAAAGTTTCTCATTTTATTGCTGCTATATTTTTACATATATAGTGAATATTGTGCAGATTATATGCATATTTATGGTAGATCTATTTAAAATGACACATAGTGGACTTTGTTGTGATAAAAATACATTCACTATCTTTTTTTGTGTTTCACTATCAATTCAAAATGACATGATGTGGTTCCCTTAGTGGTGTTAAATGGACCATATTCTTAGGTGTAACAATTTGATATGACATATTTAATATGGCCATGTAATTTTGTTCAACTCTGTGTGGCAACTATGATCTACACTCAAATACTAATTCAATAGATTTGTACTCATGTGTGGGTGTGTAAGTATTTTGAACATCCATTTAGGTCTAGTGATGAGTCTCTATATGATTATAGGTGGGTTTTGGTAATCTCAACATAAGAGTGTTAGTGATAATACATTTCCCCCTTCAATTGGTTCTATACAAAGTGTGAAAAAATAGAGATGAAAAATAGTTTATGAAAACTACATGAAACCTAAAATTGAAAGCATGTAAGAACATGGATCATGAAAAGTAATGCAAAAAGAATCATTGATAGCATCATGTAACAATGAATATATATTGTTGGTAACTATGAAAATCATATAGATAATAGATAATAGATAATCATCAAGACATAGAAGGCTGCTCACAATAAGGGTAAACAAGTATGATGTAACGTGTAGGTACATAGGAGATTAGCATCAAGGTACATATTTTTTTCCTTAGTATAGGAAAATGAAAATAAAATATGGCCCTAGAGGTGAAATAGAAATCAACTAAGTACATATATTTGGGTAAGGAATAGTCTAAGAGCATAACATAATGTGATAAGCATCATATGATGGTTCCAAATTTCATATGGCATAGGAAGGACTTACTACCCCTCTTTAACTTAAAGTTTATCATTTTCTTGTTGCTGAATTTTTACACATATACAATGAATCTTGGGTAGATTATATGCATATTTATGCCCCTTCATTCACTTTGAATGGACTCTTATCTTGCAAGATTGATGTATCCATGTCAATATTCACATTTTGGCAAAGATGAAACATTTGCAATAACCGTATTATTTTTTGTCTTCATTTTATTTTTGAATTTTTACAATTTTCTCTAAGATAGGGTTATCATGTGCTTCTATTTATTCAGTCTTAGTTGTAAATTTTATATTTAGGTTTTGGCAAAGTAGATCAGAAATAGTATCACCTAGTTCTTGGGAGTGACTAGTTGATAGTTAGACCTTTCACTATCACATTTCAACTTTACTTATGTAGAAAATAAAATCATATTTATAATGTCATGCTCTAAAAATTCCATTTTGTTAGTTTCCTTAACCTACTATATAACATTCAATAAAATGTAAGTTTAAATTGTATCCTATCTTAAATCTAAAAATCAAAACATAATCTTCAACAACTAAGTCATTTAAGCTTTCATTTACAAAAACTATCTAGAATTTATAAACCCTAGATTTGAATGTCTTATTGGCATTCACAAAAGAATTTTTATTAACTTCAAAAAAATCATCTTAAGATGTATAAAAATTGAATCATATTACTGATAAATAGTTGAGGAAGGAAATGATATAAGCAACCAAATTTATCCAATTCTAACAATCTACATATTCTCTTTGAGAGAAAAAAAAATAGTTCATGGAGTGAAAAGGGAAAATCAGTCATCAAAGAGTAAGTTGATAAAAAAACAAGAAAAATATTGTAACACATGATAATTAATGGAGACACTAGGATGGATTACATTGTGTAAGAGACCACAACCCCTACCATATCTCAAAATACTAAGGTGAATTGATGGCTAGTGGCTGAGGCTAAGGTGGTACCACCTATTGAAATGGTAAGGCATTCCTCATAGTTGTAGTGTTGTTTTTGAAAAAAAAAGGTATTCATCATAATATCATGGTGCCTCTATTGAAATGGAAAGGAATTCCTTATAATGTCATGGCTCCACTATTGAAATATCAAGTCATTCCTCATAATTTCATGGCATCACTATTAAAATGGCAAGGCATTCCTCATAATGTCATGGTGCCACCATTGAAATGACAAGGCATTCCTCATAATGTCTTGGAGCCATTGATCTCATCTTTGAATTTATTAAAGAAGTCAATTCTCCTATGGTAATTTCATCACTTCTAGTACAACTACTCATTCTTCCAAATTCTTCACCACTCTCCATAATCTTCGACTAGCTCATAGATCCTATTTCACACCCCTACATGCTAGAACATTCTAGGCTACATTGCAGTAGTTATTTCTCTTAAGAGACCAAAATGCAAAAGGGTAGCAAACTTTGACAAGTTGTTACTCAAAAACCATAGTAATTAGATGTTGCAAGTATGTGCAGTTGGTGTTCTCATTGATGTCAAAAAGCTTATGTGTTTTCATTAATGTCAATAATTGGAGGTTTTTTTTGCAATCATGTGCAGTTGGTATTGATTTGGTGTTGTCTCTGATGATTCTTTAATTAGTTGCATTATGTTGTCATTAGTAAGCTACTAGTCTCAACCTCTAGTGTTGCTTTGATAATCTTATGTCTATGGATGTATGGTTTAGTTTCTATGTTGAAGTTGCCTTGGTGGTGATGTGGAAGTTTTGAAGATATTTAAGATATGTCTTTGGCGCTTGGTTTCCAAGTGATTCTAAGAAAATTTGAATAAAAGAGGGAAACCGTATGTTGCAGAGTAGTGTTTCGGTTTTGCTTTGCATTTCTTCTAGGTTAAATATCTACTTGTATGGTTTGGATATGTTGATTATATGTGTTCATTGGTATTGTATCTAGAATTTGGTATGTTGGATCATTGTGCAAAGGAAGTTGTTTTCATCAATGTGTGAATTATGTATTATAGAAGGGTGTTGGATCATTGTGCAAAAAAAAATGTTGGTGATGTTGTGGTGGAATTTTCTATTGCATTGAGATGAATTTATCATTGTAACACTCTTCTCTATCTTCTTTTCTATTCTAGAAGTGAGCCTGTCTTTCCTTTGGGTAGTAAGCCCTCCGAAAATGATCCCTTTGTAATCAATATTGATATTACTTTATATTGTGAGCTAATCCTCACCGTGGTTTTTCCCTTCTTGGGTTTTTCACATAAATATGGTGTTTCGTCGTGCATGGTGTTACATTGATTCTACTTTTATTATATAATTTCATGATAAATCACTCTAATAGATTAAGGATTAATTGAATTAATGTCGATCTAAATGTTTGTGAGGGTTTTGAAGTTTTAACGTACACTAATTGCCCCCATCAGTTGTCTTGTACATTCAACAATTGATATACGAGCAATATTCCTTAGAAGAAATATTAATTTCTTGAGTTAGATATAGGATGGCACACTTGACAAAGAATTTCCTTTATTTGATGGATCATATTATGCATTCTGGAAGACAAGGATGGAAGGGTTTTTGGTTTCTCTTGGATTTTGAAATTTGGAAGTCTCTTGAGACTAGATATACTATGCCTGCAAGTGGTCTAAGTATTGATGATGAGATTAAGGCCTATGAAAAAAATGGTAAAGAAAGGTATGATCTCATAAGTGGTCTTTCTAATTCTAAATTGGTGAAAGTTGTGAATCTAAAAACTGCTAGAGAAATTTGTGTAAAGTTAGAAATAATTTATGAAGGGGATGATAAGGTTAAGCAAGCTAAGATGCAGAATCTGAAGATCATGTTTGATACCTTGCGAATTTATAAAGATGAAAACATCACAAGATACTTGGAGAAGGTGGATGAATTTTTCAATGACATCAGAGGTCTTGGTGGAGAATTTAAATAAGAAGAAGAAGAAGTGGTGAAGAAGGTACTCAAAACTCTTCCTAAATCATATAGTCATAAATTTTATGCTATTGAGGAATTACAAAATTTGAACCAATATACCAGAGATTAATTGTATGGTTCTTTAACTTCTTTTGAAATGAGAGAATTTGGCACAAGTAATACAAAATTTGAGACTACTTTGAAGGATGGAAAATCAGAGAAGACTATCGAATCAAATCAAGAGGATCTTGATGATGTGGAAGCTAACTTTGTGAGAATAATGAAAATGGTAATGGAAAGTATTTCAAATGTTTTAGTTGTGGAAATATAGGTCATTATGCTTCAATACTCCAAGAAGAGCTTTGAATGACAAAAATAAGGAGAAAAGGTAAGATGATTAAGAAAATTTATTATGTTAGAGAAGATACAATTATATATGTTGATGAATCTGATTATGGGGATGATGAGGATGGTGAATGCTTTTTCTTGGCTTTAAAATATGAAACTGAGTCTACTAACTCTGAGATATGTCTAAAGGAAAATGCTTCGGAAGCACGTGCTAGTATTCAAGGAACCTTGGTGCTTTCTTTTCATGCTAGACAGGAGAAGAACTACTAGATCATTAAAAGTGGATGCTCTAATCACATGACTGGTGATAAGAGTAAGCTTTTCAAACTTGAAAAATATGAAGGACTTGTTAGGTTTGGTGATGATACATCAACTAAGATATGTGGAAAAGGTTCAATCATTTTTTTTGGCAAGCATAATATTGATGATTTTCTCTATGTTAAGGGCTTAAGACATAACCTCTTGAGTGTTGTAAAAATGTGTAGCAAAGGATACAATCTTATGTTTCAATATAATGGCTATGAAATTAGAAAAGGATCCAGAACTATGGTTGCTACTAGAAGAGAGACAAATGGAAATCTCTATCAACTCAAAGGTGCTAATGGTTATTGTTTCATGAATTAGATCAATGAGAGTTGGCTATGGCATAGAAGAATGTATCACATCAATTTTAATATCCTAGTGAGAATAAGTTCAATTCAAGTTGTGAGAGATCTTTCAAACATTAAAAATCTTATAAATGTTGTCTATAAGCAATGTCAAGTTGGAAAGAAAGCAAGAAGAATTTTCAAAGTCAAAGAAAAATATTATACTAAACTGTTGGAATTGGTACATACAGATCTTTGTGGTCCTACCAAAGTAAGAAGTCTTCAAGGTGAAAAAGGTGGAGATTTCGCCTCCAATGAGTTCAATATATTTTTTGAGAATCATCGAATAAAGAGGCATTTATCTGCCCCTAGGAATCCTCAGAAAAATGGAGTGGTTTAAATAAATAATAGAAGTGTTCAAGAAGCTACGAGGACAATGATGAAAGAAGCAAATCTACCAAAAGAGAAGAAATCCATACTACTATTTACATACTTAAAAAAGTACAAGCAAGAGAAAATAACACAAAGACTCCCTATGAGCTATGGTATGGAAGGATTCCTACTGTCAAATACTTTGGATTGTTTGAAAGAAAATGCTATATCAAAAGAGATGAAGAAAACTTAGGAAATTTTGATGCAAGATTTGATGAAGGTATTTTCCTTAGATATTCTACTAAAATCAAAGTTTACCAATGCTACAACAAGAGGCTAAGAAATATTGTTGAGAGTGAAAGTGTTAAGGTCAATGGCGACCTATGGAAGAATTCAGTGGTGATAGATGAATATGAATCAAATGAGTCTTCTTGTAGAGGAGATGAAAAGGCTAAAGAAAAATAAGTGTAGATTGAAGAGGAAGAAACTCAGGAAAAGGTTCCTAAAACTCCTAAGTATATGTAGAAGAATAATTCTAAATAAAATATTATTGGTGATAAGAGAAAAGGTGTACTGACAAGAAGGAAAGTTGTTGAAGAATAGGTAAATCTATGTTTACTTTCTAAAAAACCCAAAATAGTGATAGAAGCATGCAAGGATGAGTATTGGATCAAGGCTATGGAAGAAGTACTAATGCAGATTGAGAAAAATAAAACTTGGGAACTTATCCCAAGACTAGAAAGTAAGAATGTGATTGGAACTAAGTGGGTATTCAGGAAAAAAATGAATGAGAGTGGAGAATTGGTAAGAAACAAGGCAAGTATTTTGTTTAAAGGTTACTCACAAGTACAATGAAAATACTTTGAGGAGACATTTGCTTCAGTGGCAAGAATGGAAGCTACCAAGATGTTTTTGGATTTTGTAGCACATAAGGATTTCAAATTTAGTCAAATGGATGTGAAGTCTACTTTATTGAATGGAGAATTGGAAGAAGAGGTAAACATCGAACAACCAAAAGGATTTCAATTATTAGATAATTTGTATATGGTCTATAGATTGAAGAAGGCATTATATGGAGTGAAGCAAGATCTTAGACCTTGGTATGTAAGGTTAGACAAGTACTTACTATAACAGGGATTCAATCAAGGTACCACAAATATAAATCTTTACTTCAAAGTTGAAAAATATCAAATCTTGATTGTGGTCATGTATGTTGATGACATAATTTTTGGAGGTAATGAATTTATGTGAAAGAGATTTGTAGAAGAGATAAATAAAGAATTTGAAATTTCAATGTTTGGGGAGATGAATTTATTCCTTGGGCTACAAATCAATCAGAAAAATAAAGGTATTTTTATTTCACAATCAAAGTATGTCAAGGAAATTTTGAAGAAGTTTGGAATGGATGATTCTAAACTGGTATGTACCCCTATGGTTACTGGTTGCAAGATTAGAAAGAATGATGAATACCCTAAGGTTGATCAAAGAAAGTATAGATCAATGATAGGAGGACTGCTATATCTAAGTACTACTAGACTGGATATCATGTATGTAGTATACCTTGTGGCTAGATTTCAAGAAGATCCTAGAGATTCGTGTGTTGCAACAATGAAGAGGATATTCAAATACTTGAAAGGAATTCTAGATCATGGCTTGTGGTATACAAAGGATACTAAATTTACTCTGAGTTCTTACACATATGCAAATTGGGTTGGTTGTGTAGATGATAGGAAAAGTACAAGTGGTGGTACATTATTTCTTGGATGTGGATTGGTATCATGGTTAAGCAAGAAACAAGATTCAATGTCTTTATCTACTACAAAGGTAGAATACATTGCAGCAACATCTTGCTACACACAAGTTTTATGGATGAGGAAAACATTGAAGGATATTAGTGGTATATGATGAACCAATTTATATCTTCTATGATAATACAAGTGCTATCAATATATCAAATAATCTAGTAATGCATTCAAGAAACTCAATCTGATATGACTTTTTGAGAGAGAAGGTTGTAAAGAATGAAGAGAATCTTGAATATGTGCCTACAAAGGATCAGGTTGCTAACATATTCACTAAGGCTCTTCCTAAGGATACTTTTGAGTATCTCTGGGAAAATTTGGGGGTTATTTCCCCTCCTCCTTTGAACTAGATACATAAGGAGATGCATCAGTCTAGTGGATCTCAAGATTCATTCTTTGGTCTAGAAAGATGTTGGTGGCTACCTCTCAAGGGGAGTAAGTAGTGGCATTATTTTTTTTTGTAGTAAGGAGGAATGAATTTTGTCATTATGCAGTGGTTGTTGATTGATGTAGTTCGGTGTGTCCTCCTAAGAGGGAGTGTGCATAGAAGTAAAGGAAAGGGTTATAGAGCAGTTGTGAAAGGGGGAGAATGAATGATGCAAATATTTTTTTCATTTTCCATTGATGTTAAAGGGGGGGAGAGTAATGTGAAAAAAAATTAAAGTGAGAGAAATTCATGTGAAGAAGATGTTAAGGGAGAGAGTAATGAGCTATTTGTGAAAAGGGGAGAAAGTAAAAGAAAAGAGAAGAGTTGGTATATAGAAAGAGTATTGATGATCAAATTTATTGTGTTTGTTGTTCATGGTTTTTCACATCATGTGTTGCCATTAATGATAAAAGGGGAGATTGTTTCAAGTATGTGCAGTTGGTGTTGTCATTGGTGTCAAAAATATGATAATGATATTTTTGTAAGGATGTATAGTTGGTATTGAGTTGGTGTTGTCTCTAATGATGCTTTGATTAGTTGCATTATATTTCCATTAGTAAGCTACTAGTGTCAACCTCTAGTTTTGCTTTGATAATCTTCTATCTACGGATGTATGGTTGAGTTGCTATGTTGCAGATGAATTTTTGGTGATGAGGAAGTGTTGAATATGTCGAGGATATGTCTCTGGTGCTTCGTTTCCAAGAGTTTTTAAGAAAATTTGAATAAAAGAGGGAAATAATGTGTTGCAATGGTGTTTTGTGTTGTAGAGTAGCATTTTGGTTTTTCTCCACATTTCTTCTAGGTAGAAGATTTGCTTGTGTGGTTTTGATATGTTGATTAGAGATATTGAGTGGTGTTGCATCCATAATTTGGTATGCTAGATCAATGTGTAAAGGAAGTTATGTTCACTAGTGTGTGAACTGTGTATTGCAAAAGGGTTTGGGAGAAATGGTTTTTCTTCGCATTTATTCATAGAATGGTTTTAGGTCTTGTAGATCTAGAAGGGTGTTGATAGTGTCTGTATCTTTCTTCAGTTGAACTTTTTTGAGGTTTGGTGCTTTGAAAGTTGGTTTCTTGAGTTACAATGTATAGTAGAGTTGTTTGAGTGTACACTGGTTGTGTACATTCTTCAAGTGAAAGTTGTTGCAAAGGAATTTTTTGGATTCTAGGGTGTTTTTGGAATGTTATAGATCATGTTCAAGCATGTTTTGTGTTCCATGAGTTATATTTGTATTTAAGCAAGTGTGTACTTAAATTTTTAATGGTGTTAACATAGGTTTGGCCAACCTCAAGCATTTGCACTAATTATGGAGTTTCTTTGATGTTTATGGAATCATGGCATGGTTTGTATGAGTTGATTTATGTCCTAGATAAGGTGTTTTTTGGTCTTCCTTCATTCCTTTCCACCATGGGAATGTTTTTGTTCAAACCAAATTTGAATTTAAATGGTTGAGATGCATAGTCAACCTTGGATAATGTTTTCAAGGTTGGAGATGGTACAAATATGTGTTGAGTTGTTGAGGGATGATAAGATAGATATGTATGATGTGAATTATAGATTTGTAAGATGAAATTTTTTGAAGTGTAGTGCAAGATTTAATGTGTTAGATTACTTAATGCATTGAGTAGGTGTATACAATTCTTCAGTAATATTACAAAAGTGTTGGTGATGTTGTGGTGGAATTTTCTATTGCAATGAGATGGATTTATCATTGTAACACTCTTCTCTATTTTATTTTCTATTCTAGCAGTGATCCTTTGGCAGTGAAAAATTTGTAATTGGTATTGATATTACTTTATATTATGAGCTAAGCCTCATTGTGGTTTTTCCCTTCTTAGGTTTTCCACATAAATATGGTGTTTCATTGTGCATGGTTTTTCTTTTATTATGTTTTTGTTATCTTTGTTCATGATAAATCACTCTAAAAGATTGAGAATTAATTGAATTAATATGGATGTTTGTGAGGGTTTTGAAGTTTCAAGGTACAACTAACTCACCCCCCCTCTCAATTGTTGTGTGCATTCAAAATTAGAAACATTATGTCTGAAGGTATAGGGTCATGTAGGGTCCCTCTACAATAACCTCTCTTAGTTTTTTATACCTCCAATCCATTTTCCTATGGTGACAAGTTTTTAATTGATGAAAAAAGCATTAGATGCATGTAATGTAAAGTTGTAAGATGGTGAAATTTCCATTTTATTCATTGTGCAACCAAACTGATAGTTCCAACACATTTGGATGGGTATATTTATGTTAGGCAAGGTCTTGTTTTGCACCCTTGCATGCCGAAAATTTTGGGCTACATTGCACCAATGATTTCTCTTAAGAGATAAAAGTGGGAAAGGGCCAAAAAATTTGATGAGTTGTTACTTGAAAACCAAGGCACTTAGAAACATTTCATCTAAAGTTAAAAGGTCACATAGAGTCCCTCTACAATAACCTCTCATTTTTCATACCTCCAATCCATTTTCTCATGGTGACAAGTTTTTAATGGATGGAAAAGATGTCAGATACATGTAGTGTAAAGTTGCAAGGTGGTGTAACTTTGTTTTGTTCATCATGTGACCAAACCAAAAATTCCAACACATTTATATGGGTAGGATTATGCTAGAAAAATTCATGTTTCACACCCAACATGCCCAAACATTTCAGGCTACATTACATTAGTGATTTCTCTTAAGAGATCAAAGTGTGAAAGGGCAGAAAAATTTGAAGAGATATTGCTTGGACAGTGTGGCACTTAGAAAAAATTATTCTAAAAGGTACAAAATCATGTAGGGTCCATCTGTAATAACCTCTCTCATTTCTTCATACCTCCAATCCATTTTCTTGTGGTGAAAAGTTTTCAACTGATAGAAAAAGTGTCAAATGCTTGTAGTATAAAGTTGCAAGGTGGTGTGATTTTCATTTTGTTCAACACATGACCAAAAAAATAGTTCCAACACATCCATGTGGGTATTTCTATGCTAGGAAAGGTCTTTTTCCACACCCTAGCATGCCAAAATGTTCTAGGCTATATTGCACCAACGATTTCTCTTAAGAGACCAAAGTGCAAAAAGCTAGAAAAATTTGACGAGTTGTTATTCAGAAACTATGGAACTTAGAAAAATTTTATCTTAAGGTATAGGATCATGTAGGGTCCCTCTACAAGAACCTTTCTCAGTTTTTAATACCTCCAATCCATTTGCTTGTGGTGACAAATGTTTAATTGATATAAAAAGCATCAAATACATGCAGTGTAAAGTTGCAAGGTGGTGTAATTTTCATTTTGTTCATCGTGCAACCAAATCAACAACTCCAACACATCTAGTTGGGTAGATTTATTATAAGAAATTTCTTGTTTCACACACTAGCATGTCAGAACTTTTTGGGCTATATTGCACCGATGATTCTCTTAAGAGACCAAAGTGTGAACGGGCAAAAAACTTTGATGAGCTATTTCTCAAAAATCGTGGCACTTAGAAACATTTCATATGAAGGTATAGGATCATGTAGTGTCCCTCTACAATAATCTCTCTTATTTTTTCATACCTCCAATCCATTTTCCTGTGGTGACAAGTTTTCAGTTGATGGAAAAAGTGTCAAATGCATGCAGTGTAAAGTTACAAGGCAGTGTAATTTTCATTATGTTCATCATGCAACCAAATTGACAGCTCCAACATGTCTAAGTGGGTAGTTTTATGCTAGGAAAGGTCCTATTTTGTACCTAGACAAGCCAAAACCTTCCAGACTACATTGCACTAATGATTTATCTTAAGAGACCAAAGTGAGAAAGGGTAGAAAACTTTGATGAGTTTTTACTCAAAAACCGTGGCACTTAGAAAAAAAAATTGAAGGTACAAGATCATGTAGGGTCCCTCTACAATAAAATCTCATATTTTTTCATACCTCCAATCCATTTTCATGCAGTGACAAGTTTTTAGTTGATGGTAAAAGTGTCAAATACATGCAATGTAAAGTTGCAAGGTGGTGTAATTTTCATTTTGTTCATCATGCAACAAAATTGAAAATTCCAACACATTCAAGTGGGTAGGTTTATGCTAGGAAAGGTCTTGTTTTGTACCTCAGCATGTCAAAACCTTCTGGGCTACATCGCATCGATGATTTCTCTTAAGAGACCTAAATGCGTAAGGGTAACAAACTTTGACGAGATGTTACTAAAAAACCATGGCACTTAGAAAAACTTTTTCTAAAGGTATAGGATCATGTAGGGTCCCTCTATAATAACCTCTCTCAATTTTCCATATCTCCAATCCATTTATCTATAGTGACAAGTTTTCAGTTTATGGAAAAAGTGTCAAATGCATGCAACGTAAAGTTGCAAGGTGGTGTAATTATTCTTTTGTTCATCGTTCCACCAAAAAAATAGTTCCAACATTTTTGAGTGGGTAGGTTTATGCTAGGAAAGGTCTTATTTTTCACTCCAACATGCCAAAATATTTTGGTCTACATTGCATTGGTGATTTCTCCTAAGAGACCAAAGTGTGAAAGGGCAGCAAGCTTTAATGATTTGTTACTCAAAATACATGACACTTAGAAACATTTTGTCTAAGGGTATAGGGTCACTTATGGTCCCTCTACAATAACCTCTCCCATTTTTCATATCTCCAATCCATTTTCTCGTGGTGACAAGCTCTCAACTGATAGAAAAAGCGTCAAATGCATGTAGTGTAAAGTTGCAAGGTAGTGTAATTTTTTATTTTTTCATTGTGCAACCAAAGTAATAGTTCCAACACATCAAAGTGGGTAGTTTTATGATATCAAAGGTCTTGTTTCACACCCCAACATTCCAAAACATTTTGGGCTACATTTCCTAGTGATTTCTCTTAAGAGACCAAAGTACGAAAGGGCGGAAAACTTTGATGTTCTATTACTTAGAAACCATGGCTCTTAGAAACATTCATCTAAGTAGGGTCTATCTACTATAACATCCCTCATATTTTCATATATCCAATTCATTCCATAGTGGCAACAATGTTTCAGATATTCCAAAAAGTTAGTTTTATTTAGTAAAAATTTGTTGAGAGGCATTCTTCATCTCTTGGGGGTAAACCAACACTTTAAACACACTAGGGTGGCTACAAAATAATCTCACTTTACAATTTTTGGTCAACGTAGGTGTCTTTATAATCTTATGACTAAATAATCTACACCAAAGAACTAGTCTCCTATGTTGCTTGAACTCAATGTAGTCATAAATGTTTTGGTCAATATAGGAAAACATTTTTTTGAGATGAAGGAAAGTGTGGGCATGAAGAATACATCTATAAATTTGAAGTATTGATTAGCCAACTAGAGGGTGGTTACTTGAAAATACTTGAATAAAATTATTGGAAACGTAGTTTAAATTGTTTGTACTTTGTCTTGAATAAAACTTGATTCCATAACTATATGCCAGAAATATGTCATCCAAGACCACAAACACATATTGGTATAGGAAAGATAATAATTACCCATTAAATATATGTGAAATAAATGTTAAATAAGTTATGAAGCATGGAATACACTTGGATTTGAAATATTTGAAGTAAACCATTTACAAATATCCATTGAAGCTTGGATTTATAATGCAAATATGGACACCATCAATAAAAAAAATATGTATGAACTAAATATAAATATAAGCATACATCAATATATGTCGATATAAGTATAACATATATACAAAATATCCATGTATAGGCTTACAAGAATTACATAGGAATACGATGTCAAGTATATGCAATATAAAATATATGTCCAAAAAATGCCATATAGGTGCACAACTAAAGACACTATTAAATATGCATTCCCCTCTATGTGAAGAAATCAGATCATGGGTGGCCTTTGATCATTGAGTGGGGTGGAGATGTGTATGATGGTGGTCTACTTCGAAATCAAGGTTTGGACCTCCTATTCAATTCTTGATGGAGTCATGCCTATTATAATAAAAAAGTATAGACATTAATATATATAATTTATATTATATAAAATGAAATATTTAACAAAATAATCACTTACTACCTCAAAGTGATCTCTCTCCTCATTTGCAATAGTGGAATACTCACACCGTGGCATTGAAAAGCCCTATAGAAACCATCCAAAATAGCAATTAAACTACAAATCAATAATTATTTGATTTTTCAATTAAAAACAACTAAAATAATGAATGTAGTTTAAAATTTACTACTATGCCTCATACCCCCGTCAAAGGAATTGAGCTCTCTATTGTAGTACAGAAACCATACTCCATTACCCTATCAATATTGGTAGGATTCTCTGCTTGCATCATCTAAAATTAAAACAACATTATTAAATTATGAAAACTAGAAGAGTGATAAAGGTCATGGCTTATAATGTATGACATAGTCAACAAAATATTGAGTACTTATTGAACTATATATTGTTTCATAGTTTAATATTTTGTTATTGCAACCTTATTTTCCATAAGATATTTTAACGCATCCATTTCTATTTAAAATATTGTTTTATGATCAAAACCATTCATGAAGAACATGGTGAACAAAAGGTTAATAGAATACAACAATATTTCCTAGAGAACCAACAAGACAAAACACAATGTACAAGAGCCATATTGGTTAGTTTCTAAGTCAGTAGGAAGAAGTTGATAGAGGAAGAGGTTGTTATAGGGAATCTTGCATAGTAAGGGGTCTCATGAATGACAAGGTAGCCCAGTTATAATAATAGAAGGATATATGACATAGAAATGTGATAGTTAGGATCTAAATGAGGAGAAAGGATAGAGTATTCTATTCTCTTGATTGTGGACATAGTATCCTCATATTAGTAAGATTATTCATGAGTATCAATTCAATGTCATGGTTTTGCATGTTTCATGAGGTTTCAAAGTAAATTACAGTCCTAGGATTAATCAAATCATGCAAGAAAGGGACAATATCGTGATTACATAAATAAGTCATGCAAACATTTGTTGATGTGAAGTGGGGATAATATTTATGGAAATAATTTAAAGCATGATAGTGAGATGCATGAAAAGAAGTAATAATAAGAATTTTCAACTAAGAAAAAATGATGTAGTGATAGTGAGCAATGAGGTAATTTTGGTCCTAAGATCTTGATAATGATTCACACCTATAAAGACATGCCATGAATTTTATAAAACCTCAACATTCTATTCATATTCATGGGTGAATCACAAAGAAGAGATAGCTAAGAAATGGAGTGAGATATCTTCATTATAATGGATAGTGTAATATTCACATAGGAAGAGTAATGATCACAAGGATAAATGGTGAATAAAGGACAAAAATGAACAATAAAGGATATAGCATAAATAAAGAACTATAATAGGATAGTTACATAAGACTAAATATGATAGTCTAAAGTCACAATATGTACACTAACAGTCACATGTATTTCAATACCAAATAATGCTTCAAGGGATAATTGTGGAAGATGATTTTTTATGAGGAGATACTTTATATGTTTTCAACCAAGTTACCTCAAGGTAAAGAGTGCATAATAGTAATGAATTTTGCATTAATCACATGAAATTTGATGCTACAAGATAGTCTCATAGGAGAAGCAACAAATTTAGTACAATGGTATAAGAGGACCATGCATAGTTTATTATTAAAGGATAGTTTAGAGTGAAAATTCCCTTTCAATGATCATATTCATAGAGTATAGTCCTTGTGAAGGGATAGAAAGAGGGCATATATTTCTAAATGATCAGTGGATAGTACCTTGTCTATGGAGTAGATACTATTGAAGATAATTGATGGAAGATGATAGTATACAGTCAAGAAAGAAAGAGAGCAATCCTTTACGATGTCAAGCACTTCAAAGGTATAAATGAAAGTCTACAACCATAATGTATGAATGCAATAACATAGTCATAACGATAAGTATAGTCAATATAGGACAAGGGTAGTAAAAAGATCAGTATCCCGAGCACCATTCATGAGCCCAATAGCGAGCAGAGAGATGGTATGCTACAAGCTAGTGATACCACTAGCCTATATTTTTGGACTTCAACAACATGAACAAATGAAACTCATAGATTATGAAGTGCAAAGCAACATAAAATCAAATTAATTAAAAATTACAAAGCATACTTACAAACTATCTAGAACCTTCAAGTCATTAAACATTATTCAATTACAAAATACATTTTTTTTATTTTAAAACTATAAATAGTTTATATTACCTAAGTGAAACTTTGATGACCACCTCCACTAGTAGGTGTTACCATCGAAGCTCAAAGATCAACCTATTCAACATCCAAAAGGAGATGTAAGAATATCATTCATATAAAATTTAGCTATTCACGTGTAATATTTATAATTCTTTACTAGTTACATACCTTTGCAGTACATGTGGTTGTGTAATAGGGAGGTGGAGGACCATTTAAAATAGAGTGAATGCTATGAACCTAAAATTTCATTATAACCATTCAAATAATTTAGTTAATCTTGCATTTCAAAAATAAAATTTAATAAATTTAATTTAATGAACTTGCTAACATTTACTCGACTATCAAGGTTGAATGCCTCATTAAGGAGGGCATCTTTCATCACCATCTAATCAACTCCAGATGTACCCTAGGCACCTACATCCTAACTATGCATGGGATCATAAAGACGGAGTGACCCACAAGCCTAACAAAAATGAGGTGGAACTCTACTGCCCAAATACTTACCTAACTCGCCCTATGCTAGAGGACTAGTATGTTGTATGAGGCTTTGGGTAAGGGAACTAATCAACTGCAATGTATTGACCTCAAATCTCTCCTTCACAATGAAAGTAATGATCACATGCTCATACGTTGGTCTAGTGGGTGCTCGTCTCACTGGTCATTGTGCATTGATACATGCCTCCACTTTGTTCTATGCGGAGCCCCCACTTCTACCCTGGAAGTCTCGCATGTCAAAATAGTGTAGGATTTTATTGAGGAAAAACTCATAGTAGAGTTTCCTCAAAAAATATTATGACACCTCATTGTTGTTACATGGAGGATGATCAAAACTATCCACCACCTCCTCCAAAAAAAATTATTTATCCCTTGGTGGTTGCACCAATGGATAGGGAACCTCTTGCTTGAAGGATGTAAAGTTTGATTCATTCTAAGGTTTGTGAATAGTGTACACAACTCAATTTTTGTAATTTTTTTCTCTTTAACTTGTTTATAGGATAATTTATCTACATAAAATTCTCTGAACTCTCATCTCTTCTCTAACCAACCACTTATTTTCTTGCTAATTGAATATACATGTGATATTATCGATTCAAGTGATTGATAAAGTATGGTTCTATGCGAGGTTGAGCTTGTAGGATCTTTCAACCTTGCAATTAACTCAATTTTTTTTTGTTATTTTTAATTTTCCCCGTTAAATTTTTTTTGAGTTCCTGGAGCATGTCAAGGAATTGTTGGAGGTGTTTTTGGGGTTGTTCCTTAGTAGGAATTTGGGCATGAGGTGAATCAATATTTTGAGGAGGAATTTGAGGAGGATTTTGGAGGTGTATTATCATTTCCTGAAAATTAAATAAATTTCCATCAAAAAGCATCTTCAATTTACCTATTTGATGTCAAATTCACACAAAAAATAGAAATTACTTACTTATTAAACCTCCTCGATGTCGTGGAAATATTTTCATGAAGATTTGGAGAAAAATTCAATTTTTTTTTACCTTTCCAAGAGTTTGACCACGTTATTTAGGGGTTTCAAGCTGTGAAGGAGAATAATTGCTACAAAAAATAGAATGAGCTATTGGATTTTTTATTTAAATAAGATACAACATGCTTGAGTTATAATGCAAGTGCATTATAGCTTGGGAGTGACTGAGCCTAAGGCTTGATCACTCCAAGCCATAACATGAGTGTGTTATAATGCACTCACATTATGGATTTTAAAAAATATTCAGAGGGGTCGCCACTTTTTGCCCCCCCTCTTTATGCACCCACCCTACAACTGATCTTTGTAAATGACCTTCTCATTGAATATCATATCTCTACTTATAATTATTTTATGGTTTTATAATACCATAAGTGATAACCAAAATCATTAATTCCATATCCAATAAAAGTAGACTTCTTGGATTTTTCCTCAAGCTTTTTTTTATTTTCTATATCAATAGGAACAAATGCTTCACAACCAAAAGTTTTTTAGATATGAGTAATTCACTTTTTTCCTTGTCCATGCCCCCTTTGTAATACCACCATCTAGGTAACTTGAACGCCCTCTCTTTATTAATTAAACAATAGTATCCCTAACATCTACCCAAAACTGTAATGGCAATAATTCATACAATCACATATCCTTGCACACTCCATGATTATCCTATTCATCCTTTTTGATAGACCATTTTCTTTTGGTGTTCATGAAATCATATTTTGTCTATGTTTCCCATGGTATGAAAAATAATTATCAAACTCATTTCTAAATTATTCACCTCCATTATTGAATGTAGATATTTCAAATTATTTCCTATATCATTCTCAACTAGAGCTTTCCATTTCTTAAAAGTACCAAAGGCATCATATTTTATTCAAATAAATAAGATCAAGTTTTTCTAGTTGTATCATCAATAAAAGTAATATAATAATAAGAGCCACTGAGATATGATACTTGAGATGATCCCCATACATCTGAATACACAAGATGTAACTTTTCACTCTTCTTTTGCTTCTCAACTCTAAGAAATTAATCTCTTTTATTTTCCATAAACATGATTTTTCACAAACCCAAATTAACCTGCTTTATTGGAAAAAAATATTTAAGTGGATAATCCGCATCCCCTTCTTGCTCATGTGCCTAAGCCTATGGCACCACAAAGTTATATATATTCTTGTAGAAGTTAAAGAAATCTAGAAAAAACAAAATTAATAGTACATAATACAATGTACCTACCTTTTTCTCCCTTTTATATTATCAATGATCCTTTAGTGACCTTCCACAAATTCTCTATAAATATAAATGTACAACCTTCACTTCCTAGTTGTCCTATTGAAATTGTATTTTTTCTAAAATAAAAAAATTCCTTACCTCTTTCAACAACCATTGGTTTTCACTAGGTAATTTTATCTATATCTTACTTTTTTCAAAAAAATTACATGGTTCATTATCACCCAAATAAACTTGTTCGAAATCACCTTGAACATAGTCTAAAGAATATTTCCTATGTGGTGTTGCGTGGAAAGATGTTGTTGAGTCTAACACCCAAGAATCAATAATATTATCTAATGAAAGGATGAAGTCATCTTGCAACACATCACCTACTACAATTGCTTTCTAACTATTTTCTTTTCGTCCATCTCCTTTGTTTCCCTTTCAAGAACAATATTCTTTCTTCAAGTGTCATTTATTCCCACAATTCCAACACTCCATCCTTCCTCTAGATTTGGATCTACCCTTCTTAGACTTCCCACAATTTCTTGGGCTCTTTCCTCTCTCCCTTTGTCTTTCCTTGTTTTCTATAGTAAAATAATTGCCTAATGTCTTACCTGAGCTTTTTCATTTCATTTTTTCACTAAGGATAACAAAAAATATATCATCAAAATTTAGATTCATTGAACTAGAAACATAATTATTCACAACCATGACCAAGATATTCTATTTTTTTGGTAATGAGGGAAAATCAAGAGAAACCTAACCTCATCATCAAAGGTTACATTTAAAAAACTTTGCTAATTGGTGACAATTTTAAACTCATTAAATGATTAGAAATGCATGCACCTCTAATATATTCATATTTAGCTGATAGGCTTTTACATTGGACTTGTAAGTCCATAAAATCTCAATATACCTATCTCACACTATGAAAAAAAAAATATATTGTTAAACCATACTCAAGTCTTCTAAAATCAATAACACTGTTAAAAATGAGATGGAATGGATGGTGATTCAATAACCTAACATTTAATATTCGAACCTCTGAATCAAATTATATTTTCTTCGCATGCATGAAATCTTGTTAGCTCTAAAACCTCGATATCTTTTAATCCAATTTCCATTTCCTGTGAATAGATTTTAGCAGCAACTATAGGGAGATTGGTTTCTGCTCATCCCATTTTAGCATTATTTTGTTGTTCCAAAGCTTCATAAATTTTTGTTGTAATCTCTACCCATTTTTTTTATCATCGGCATCATTGAAAACATGACACAAGTTGTGCAAAATCTTGAGGTGACTCACTTGCGATGGTCTCAATGAATTTTATTTCTTTGGAATCTGTATGCATTGTTATCCTTTTTTGTTGTGTTTAATTTCACTCTAAAAAAATTTACCATAATTATTTATTCTTAAACCTTCTCTATATGTGTGAATGCATAGTTTACAACACTTAAATTAATCCTTTGTATGATATTTGTTTACAGGGAAACCATCAAATTTTCCAATCTTAGTCATAGATCCATCTGTATCCTCTTGCCTTTGGAGGAGACATTGCTTTAAACTGGCCTATCTATGTGGATTCCCTAATTACCTATTTTTATTAGGTTTTTAGGGGCCTTCTTTTTAATGAGACTGGTAATGCCAAATAGAGAAGGCAAACAAAACTATGAAGGGGTTTTCTTTTTCATATTCCAAGCCCTATTTTTATGTAAAACCTTCTCATTATAGCACAATGGTTGTTAATCCTTTATTTCTTACACCAGTGGCATTGGAGAAATATTTAAACGAAACATTGATATTTTTAATTATTAAGGGAAGAACCATAAAACAATTATTACTACCAATTTCAAGCTTCTTTACTATGACCTTTCCTTATAAGGAAATGGATTTCAACCCTCCATTCCTTATACCAGTGGCATTGGAGAATTTTTTCATTTTAAGTGAGTATATAACGCATGTAGCAGGGACCCAGTTTTTTTATTTTTTTCTCAACATTGCTTATTTTTATTTCAGTTTTGGGAAAAATTTCTCATAAAATAAATAACAAATTTATTTATAATTTTTATTTTGAATTTGTGTGTTTATTTCAGACCCCAAGATAAGAAGGGCCATGTTTGCAACAAATTTTTCCTACTATTAAACACAATAGTGTTGTTGAAAAGAGAAGGAACTCCCATAGAACATGGTTGGCACAGCCCACTCGAGTGAGGCAGGTGAGGATTTATTTATCCTTGCTTAGGAAAAGAAGCTTGTCTATGTCTAAACAAATTCTTTCACTTTTCCTCTCATTATTCATGCCATGGGCCTATCATAATTTATAATTTAATGCATCTCATGTTTGTAATGGGGATTGTATTCCTTATATGCATTTGATTTCATACCCACACCAATTCCACTTTAGTTTTGGCTCCATTTTGATTGAATTCCTTAAAATAATTACAAATTCATAAGTGGCACACTTTTATACTAAGTTTTCTTCATGAACCAATATTGACACCAACAATCCTGATTTAATGTAGTTTAATTATATGCTTGTTGTTTGCATTTACTTAATTATCCTATATTTATGTAAAAGAGATTATATTCCCTTAAAATTATATATATGTAAATACATAAATACACATACATATACACATATAATATATGCATGTGTACAAGTATATTTAAGAATTGCCACACCTAACAAGTTTGGAGATTTTATGTTGCTTTAGTGAGTGGCATAGGAAACTATAAGGAATACCAAATCTCATCTACACATTATAAGCTACAAATAAATTGATCACAATTTAATTCAAGAGAGAATCTGTGCATAAATTCATTATTGAATTTTGTACAGAAGTTTTTGTGAAGGATTTGGTGATCTAAAGTGGAACTTGCAACTATAGTATCTCATAAAAAATCCACTTCCAAATATGATTTTGATGGATGTTCATACCCTCATCCAAAGCTCCATTTCACACACAGGCAGTACAAACACTTTCAAAGGTTGAGGAGTTGGGATTTACACCCACTAGTTGCATTTGCTTAAAATTTTCTAAGGACTTTTCAGAAAAAAAACCCATTTTGAGCATATCCTTCAATCACGACATTCCATGATATCACATTTCTTTGAGGAAATTTTAGAAATAGTTCGTCTGCCTTGTCTATGCTTCCACATTTTCATGTATGTCTAGTAGGGCACTCTTAACTACACCATATGACAAAAAATTCCTTGCTATTATGCTTTGATGGATGTCCCTTCATTATTACTGGATATCTGATACAATGCACATTATTATAGTGCAAGCCTATTTTTTAGATTGTTTCATTTAGCATCACCAATATTCTCCACAAGAACATTGTCCCTATTTAAAATGATGGAAATGGTTCACACCTCAGAAAAATTTCTCTTGTAATAATCTTGGAGATGAATTTAGATGTAGTATGAAAATCAGAGCATACTCGAAGGTTCTTAATAACTCTAATATTTGTACCAGGGGCCATTTTTAATAAACCAAATGCATTTGATAACTTTTCACTATGGTGGAAAATAAATGATTCTTTTTTCTTCTATTCCATAACATTAAGTAAAAGACTTGAATTTGGAAATACCCTATTGCCTTCATTTGCCAAGCCAATTTCTCCAACTTTTCATAGCTCTCCCATGTTTGTGGATGTGATTTGTCTCTTACGCAAAAAGAATGTACCATTTTATGGCCTTCAATCCAAATACATCTAGGTTTCTTTTTAATTCCTCTATCTTTCATCAATCTCCTTACTATTTGAACCTCACCACACCTACCTACTTCTACACGAATGTTTTAGAGAAGAACATAAGTTGCAACATTTTTTAGGATCCAACTAAAAAATATTTTTTTCTAGAATACTCAACCTATATTCATAAATGATCCACAAGCACCAAAGGTTTAACTAGAATCTTAGTAATAATGTTTAGGGTGTCCTCAAGATAGCCAGCATAGACACAAAAGTCAACCATGCACACCTAATGATCAACTATATATGTAATTCAACAAGGGTTACTGATATGTGAAGTATGTGCAGTCCTCATCCACTAAACCTTCATGAATACATGCATCTAAAACACAATCAAATCTTACAATGTCGATGTTCCAGAGTGATTCATTATTCAAAGATTTTGAGAGCTTCCTTGCAAAATCCATTTTGTGCACATTCTGCAATCATATCATTTCGTTCCATGAGATGGCATCTCTTTGAGGCATTCTATTAAATAATTCGAGTGTTTTGTCTATGATTCCACATCTTGCACATATATGTCTACTAGAGCATATCCAACTATAACATCTAAAAAAAATTTCCCTACCAAATAATGAGTAGACAAGTGTAGTCACCTTCCCTTTTCCACCCTCCCTTATCCTAAGATCCAAGTGGCCATAACACTCTGACTAGATATACTAACATGTGGCTACTTAGATTCTTCATAGGAATCTAATTCTTTTGAAAAAATTGAAATTTTACAAAATTATGTAACTAATAATATGATACAATGATTCTTTGTATAAATGAAAATTCATATTTGTAATCAAGACGAGTATATATTTATAGTGTTATATAACTAATTATATAATGTTAAAATACATTTAACTTTTTTCGTTACTTTCCTATTGGCATACCCCTTGAACCTCTTATGGGTGCAAGTGTTAGTAAATAAATGTTTCATAAGAAATACCTAGTTGGAAGTTGAGAATTTTTCATACATTTTAGTCAATGCTAACATTAGATCTATCATTGTTGTTTCTTTTGATATTTTGAAAGCTGCCAACACTTCCAAGCACATATATATATATATTAGTTCATTTTTGTCAAGAGTCCCATTCTTGATCTATCATGTTCACCATATTTTTTCCCTAGTGGTAACAAAAGATCCTTTTGCTATGGTTAGTTCTCCATTTTAATCTTCTATAGCTAGTAGTTTTGGTCGTTAAACTTCTCAACACTAAACTTTCCTTCTTTTTCTATTGCTCCCAATTAAACCAAGAACCCTTCTTTCAAGTTTACCAGCCAAATAAATGTTAAAATTTGATTTCAATTGTTAAGAATATGATCGTAGAGAATATTTAGTAAAATGAATGCATATATACATGTAATAAAGAAAAATGGAACCCTAAGTTTAAATTCATAAATTAAATTACTTTATCTCCTTTTTCAAAGGTGCATTAGAATGTAGATCAACAAGGTGTTTAGATTGACCATCAACCATAAAGGTGAGCCAATCAGACCTGGATCTACACTCTTAGGGCCTTGAGAATGGATTGGAAATGATTTGGAATAATTGACCTAATTGAACTATATAACCTAATGTGAAAATGCAATATACTAGAAACACACATATTGAAATTGTAAGTTGCAAGTGGATCTAGGAAGTATCAAATTATGTGTACATGTCACCAAAATTTGGAATTGGCATGCAAAGGAGGAATCAAATGCCTAGGGGCATATGGGTCCCTGATAGGGGGTCTTGAAATTGATTTTAAAATATTTTGATGCTATATTTGATCTTCTATTTCCCAGCTGTAGAGTTGTCAAAATTTTGTTAGATAATTGTATAGTTGAGTTTATGTGGCTTGAAAACTTTTAGGACATCAAATGAAATAATGGACAAATATCATTCAATCTTTCTTCAACCTGATATCTTTACATTCAAAAAGAGAGGAAATATTGGTCCATTTTAGGGGCTTGCCTCAATCAAGTCCCGTGTAAGTGTTTCCACTTCCACAATGGAAATGCTGATGATAAATGGATAATTGAAAGGAAAGAATGATAAAATAAGAAAGTGTCACAACTCACCACCCTTCAATGACTTCCTTGAAGGGCTGAATTCATACACATCACCTCAATTATTTGGATATTGCTTGCTTGATTGCTTGAATTTCTTTGGTGACCTACAAAATGGGTTAGCCTTCACAAAATAATGATAACATGAACTCACATACACTTTGACATGATGCTTGGATTCTAAATATCTGCAATAAAGCTATGAAATTTTTCTCTTGATCTTCTCTTTCCAATATTATTTTCTCATAAAATCTCCTTCTAATTTCCTTCTAGTTTCAAATGGTGAAAATACTAGGCATTTATAGGCATTTATCCAATTTCTCAAAAATTAGATTCTAAAAGCTAACACCTGAAATTTAAATTTTGAATGTTAAATACCACTAAAAAACTATCCAAAACTGGGTCTTGGATAAGAAGGGGGACCCATATGCCCAAGGGCATATGTGTCCTAGCGCAAACTTCCAATACATTAAGTATCGGGGGAAACACATGAATTGGGTGCATTTATTCAATGCTTGTAATTTATTGAAAAGTATTACAAATAAGCTCTAAAATACATTATTTTTGGACATTTAGAGGTCAATTAGGCTTAATAACTTAGGGGGCTAAAATATAGTGTAAAATTATTAATGGTGAGGATTTTTGATGCTATAATAAAATATAAAAGAACACAAAGACATAAATATACATGGTTCACCTAATATGGGATCCATCCATGGAGAGACAATTCCTTCCTTTATTCCATCCAACAAAATGAAGGGATACAACCTACAACACATTAGTTGTAACTTCATTTTCTCTTTATCATAGTCTCATTACACAATATAATACAATACTCAATTACAATACAATGTCCTCATAAAAGTGGGGTTTCCTTCTAACGAAATAAGAAATAAACATAATATCTACCATCAAATATATGATCGAATGATGAATGGTCCAAATTTATAATCAAAAAATATATAGCATGTGGCTTTCAAGGGTATTTCTCATAAACCCTTATTGGGGCACATGGCCCTTGAACCCCCCACTAGGGCAATGGATCCCTCAAACCTCATAGAGAGGTACCCCATAAATCAACCATGTTATAAATATTAACCAATAAGATCATGCTCCATAACTCACAATTTGTGTGTATTCTCTCCCCTTACACTTTGTGAAATATTAGGTGATCGAAAACATCTAGAGTTCATTTACTTTCAAGAGGATTTCTTGGGTATTTCATCATCTCAATTGATGACCTCAACCACATGAACTTGATGGGTTGCATGAAGGGGAGAATAAAATTTTGTAACTCAATGGAGTTTTCATCATTCTTGGGACAACCTTCAAACCTCTATTTCATTAGGACACAAGGTGAAGTAACATTATTTTGTCACATACTTGCCGATGGGAACTTGTTCATTGATCTAAACCTCATGAACCCTTGTGATATAATGAGGATTCCCTAGATAACTTGTACGTATTAGATAAGTAATTTCAACCACCTTGTGTGTGGTGCATTAGATAGTCTTTTGGCTTAAGAAGTGACACATGACTCAGAATTTGTAGAGGTAGAGATCACTTTCTTTGATACTTAATCCTCCAAGGTAAGGGATACATAGGTGTTACATAACATTGAATTCCCTAGATACCTATGCCCTTAGTAGATAGCATAAATATGGACCCACAAAAGATGACAGACTTACTTAAGTAATATAGGATTGTGCAAAGTGTTTGGTGTGTCTTCTTATGTGAATCTAGTACATTCCTATTAGCCTTAATCCCTAAAGTGCAAATTTATCCATTTTTTCAATATTTTACATTATAATTCTTGTTAAGAATTTCTAAAGTAAAATTAGTCACACAAATCAGTTCTTTCACTTTATGTCTTAACACCTCCACTATTTTAGAAATTTGAGTACAATGCATTCACTATTTTAGTAATTTTGATATTTCAACAATTACTCATTTTCACAGTAATCCTCATTCATTCCAATACTTCCTCCATCTCAAGATTTGAATGTTTTAGTTCTTGTGTGTTTTGATTCTTTCACGTTCTAGAGTTTATGTGTTTATATGTATTTACATCTTGACCTCTATGAGCATCCACCATTTTTTATCTATACCACATTTTACCATAGTTTCAATATATACTTTAACACGTCCAACACATCCTATGCCCATTATCCTCCAAAAAATTAGCCCTTACCTATATTCCTCATCAATTACTATCCTACACCACTAGATCCATAACCCCTAATCATACCCACTCATCCTTCATTCCATATCATAAATCACCACAAACCTTGGGACTCTTTTCTTAACCTTCTCAATTACTATTTTCACTAAACAACTTTAATACTTGTTTCCTAGTCATTTCACACATATCATACCATCACAAAAATTTAGGAATTTTTTCCTATTCAATTTTCTACATTATATATCATCATAATCCTTAGTAGCTTTTCTTGATCACCCCATTCATCATAAAACATTACCTCATGCTTAGGGCTTCCGTTTACATCACTCCATTTACGACCCTTGCATTTAGGACCTTTCATCCCAACCACATCAAAAAAATTCCCATATCCCTCCTAAATATTGGGACTCTTATTATTAAACCAAACTACCCTCCATCATCCTCACATCATCCCAAACCTTAAATATACATCCATTATCTTCATCTTATTTCAATCCCTAATAAATTTGTTCTTATAGTTTTATTTCATACATTTTAACTTTAAGTATTTTTCCCTAATCATTCCATCAATAATTAATCCAACACTTGGGTCCCTTTTTTACTAAAATTATCCCCCATCCACATCAAACATACACCTTATTCACCTTTCCACATTCACCTTAATCCACCAATATTGGTCTATCTCTACATCTACTTAAATCAAACACACAAACCTACATATTTTAATTCATTGAATCAAACATTTCCCAAAATCCATATTGATTACACCAACTTGAAATAACCATTAGGACCTTCATCATAATCACCCCCTCAATTTTATCATAATCCACACATCACTCATTCAATCTGAACCTTGATCCATTCCACAACATCAAGCTCAATATTGGAGCCTTAGTACTGGTCCAATAAATCCTCTAAACCATCCTAATCCATTTTCATTTTAGATCACCATATATTTGAGGTTGAAAGGAATAAAATTTTCTCCCACTCTCATATTTACCCATTGATCAAAATCTAAATTTATGGAAGCCTTATATTTTCCTTAAATCACTTCACACCCATTAATTAATAGCCTAACATCTTCAAAATAAATCTTTGAAAATTTTACAAACCTACATTTTAGATCCTCCTTTCAATCACAACCCATCCAATTTTCCCACTTAAGACCCTTAATTATCCTAGTGCATAACATTCAATCTTTGGGACCCTTAATTATCTTAGGATCTGACAGGCCAAAACTAGGGTAAATAATAAGAAGGTTTTAATTTTAATAATAAGATTCAGCTTGGTCTAAGTGTTAATTTGGGGCGTAAACTTGTGAAAGATGTCATGGATATATGCACAAGGGCTGTGATTTATGAGGTGAGTGGGGATGAAAATAAATTCCTAAACTACCTAAATTGAAAATCAAATTAATTTTTATGTTTTGCTTATGTGGCTATGACAGTGCTGCAATATTTCTGCAACAGAGACTACAATAGAAATAACAACAGTAATGATTCTAGAAATTGAACTCATAGTTGTAATCAATCATTAACATAGATAATCATTAGATCCCATAATTGAATTATAAGAAATAAACAATAAACATTAAATATATTCATGAAATAACAAAAATAAACACATGGTTGAAAATAAACTCACTGCTGAAAATAAACACATTGCTGGAAATAAACACACTCACTACAAAATCTACAAAATCACCAAGCATTCCAAAAAGGGGGTGCCCTTCCTCCTTAGCCTACCTGGTGCTGAAATGAAATTCCTTTCACTGGTTGATTCACATGAATATGTTCTTTTATTTATCAAAAATAATACAAAGTCTATATGTATATCTCTTTTCACGTAGCTCATATTTATAAGAAATATGAGTGCAAGTTGTTCCCTATTTTTATGCCACCTTTCCATTATTTTTTGGCTGATATCTAGTTGTTTGATTTGTTGAAACAACTCACCTAAATTGTAGGAGCGTATTTAGCTCATGCTTACAATCATCAAAATAGAATATTATTTTCAATGTGAAGACATTCTCATCAAAACTGAATAGTAACTGGTTATAACTAAATAACCAAAGTATTTAATGAGAAAATAATTATATGTTTGGAATTAATTTGCTAATACGTGTACCCACAAGCAATAGGAACAAGAAGGTGACAAGAAGTCTGCATTCCTCTCCTTCAATCAAATTATTGCAAAATATATTTTCTTAACATAATAGAAGCAAATACTAGTAAATACAATCTAACAGTTATTATTCACTTATTTTAACTAAAACCTAAAATAAATATTGCTTATTTATATTTAACCATAAGCAGCAAAATCTGGTAAATGGTATGATAATGTATGTAAATGGAATATGGAAATGGGTTAAATGGTATAGGAAAAGGGATGAATATGGTATGAAATGGAGTGTAAATGAAACTCATCAGGATCCACAATCCAACTTTTAGAGTTCTCCAATTATTTGTAAGTTCCAAAATATTCAATCCAACATCCATACATATTTTAGGATCTAGACAATGTTTCATCCATAATACAAGGTTAACACAAGTAAAACCTTCCATCCACAAATCAACCATTTCATCTAACTATCCTTTGTGAACCATCATATTCAATCTATAGATCCTAAATCATTTATGAAAATTTTAGTGTAGGAAATTGTATACCTTTACAATTTCACACTATGTTTGGGTCTCTTAATTAATTGGACATAATTAAGCTTCTAATTTTCCAAATTATGCATTTCAAAGCCTTATTTTTCCCATTTCGCAAAAGGAGAGTGATGCAGAGCAGGGGCGGTTAGATTCAAATTGACCTAAATCAACCAAATCTTCAAGTTCTCAGGAATTAAATTGTGGGTTTCCCTTTTTAGGTCTGTTATCTTCTAGTAGTACTCCATAACCTATTTTTCCAACATAATTTTCAGGCCAAACCTCATAACCAATTTTTCAGGTGGGGGTTTTTTGGAACACTAAGGCCAAATCTTGATTGTCCTACTCTTGACTAAGCTTGAATTGGAGCAACAAATTCATGTTTTTTTGGTCATAAATTTTAAACCAGAACTAATCTCCAAGAAATAAAACTTGATTCAAATACCCATTTGGCCATTATTTAACATATCTCAAATTTGTCTAGGGTTCCTTTGGAAATTATGCTTCAAAATATGACTATACTAGTCGTAAATAGGCTTAATTAGGCTTGTTCCACTAGGTCACAACAAGGTCTTCAAACTCTAGGATTAAAATATTCATTCCAACACCTCAAATAGGTCATAAATGGTTTGCCTCAAAATTTCCCATCACTTCAAGAAATTCCCCAAGAGCTTTTCACCATACCCTAAGTCCTATGTAAACTCAATACCTAAAACATGAGGTTTTCTGACTATGGCATCAACTTGTCATGTGTTGCACACCTCCCCTACACCTAAAAGCTTGGATACATTAAAATCATATTAACCCAATCCATTCTAAAAAAATTCATGAGGTTTCACTGATGGAACGGTGAGATTTCAATTTTTCTTCCCTTCAAGGCAGTAAGCCTAGGGTTTCTGACTAGTTTGAGTAAATTTGTTATAAAATACTCAAATATTAATGAAATTAAATGAAACAAATTGAAAAGTAAATTAGACTCATATTTTCATCAATCCCAACAATTTTTAGGTCATGATATTACCATACAAAATTGTACACAAGCTTGGAACAGAAAAATCACATTTAGAAATGTTGAAACAGAGTTAGTTTTATTTTTTTTATTCAAAATACAACTAGCCAACTTTGGCTCTGACCTTCCCAAGATTATTTAAAAATTTCCCCAATGGGTTCCAACTTCCCTTTTAATTGTAACAATCCAAATTCCTCATTTAAAACCAGTGACTCTTCATATTCCCTATTTTGCACTTTCACAACATTGACAACATTTTTGGAAACATGATAGCTTTATTCAACTTGACATCCCAACCCACCTAATGACCTAATATTGACTCAAACACACATTAAATGGCCTTAAATGACCTTATTACATAGAAAAACATAAAACCAAGCCAAAATTTTAACTTGCACCTCCTAGACCTAAGGTGCTCCTACACCATACTCCTAAGGCAAAATGAACTCAAGTCCCATTTGAGGAAAGTGTTGCAACATTAGATTCATGCTTGATGAAGTCATTCTCTAAAACCTAAGTTACATCCTCATTTGGTAAACCCTTCCCATGGACCAAATACTGGAAATAGGCATTGTCCCTTTCCTTTTTGAGTTCCTTGGCACCTGGGGCATACCCCAACCTCAGAGGCCTACTTAATGGATAATATTTGACCTGTTCTTCACCTAAGAATGTTGTTGAACCTGAATCAATACCTATAACCACATCTCCTACATCCTTGTAATGAAATTTCTTCTTCTTCACTTTAGGTGTGTGCTTAGAATTTCCCACATTCCTTTGAATTTTTTCCTTTACCTCTTCACCTTTTCTTCTCATCTCTTCCATTTGTTGTTGTGCCCTTGTAACTTTTGCTTGATCACACATACTCACCTCTGGCATGAGAGAAATGGAATGACCAATATACCCCTTTG
Source organism: Sequoiadendron giganteum (assembly GCA_007115665.2). NCBI lineage: Eukaryota > Viridiplantae > Streptophyta > Pinopsida > Cupressales > Cupressaceae > Sequoiadendron > Sequoiadendron giganteum. The sequence goes on along the minus strand of CM021101.1, from coordinate 369,571,577 downwards.
AATAGAATGAGTGGCATATCCCTTCTACCATCATAGCAACATGCTTCTCAAGCCAATCTTGGATTTCCAACATCAAGTCATTCTTTATTTTTGTTGTCATAGTATTTCCAGGTTTAGGAGTGGATGCAAGGTCCGTGTGCTCCTCTTCTTCTACCTTATGAACTCCTTTCTACCTAACATCATCACATTAGATCCCATGGTTTGTTCTTTGTCCTTCTCCTTCAATGGTGTCAAGGTATAGGAGACCCCATATTTTTATGTCTCATAAGTATTCATCCTTCCATCATACTTGGCATACCTATCAAATTTCCAAGGCCTCCCTAGCAGAAAATGGAACACATCCATGGGTATTATGTCACATAGAATTTTGTCTTTGTACCCTCCTATATGAAAATCCACCCAACTTTTTTTATTCACTAAAACATGTTGACCCTTATTTAACCAAGAGACTTTGTAAGAAGTAGCATGTGGTATTCTTTCCAACTTAAGTTTTTCAACCATCTCAACTGAGCACTATATTATCTTGACTACCTGAATCAATTACAACTTTGAAAACCTTACCCAAGCACTTACAAGTTGTCCTGAAGAGAGTTCTCCTTTGTGGTGCCTCCTTCTCTACTAGTACCTTGATGAGGATTCTCCTTACCATGAGTGATTCACCTAATTTTGGACCAACATGCTATGATGGTGAGTTTACACTCTCGCAATTATCTCCTTGAACAATTTGGGTTCTCCTTTCTCCTCCAACTGAAGTAGTGGCTCAAATTTCATTGCATTGCCATGCTTGATGCCCAAAATGTTGCATTGGTAACACCTTCCTGTGAATCCTTGTGATTCTCTTCCTTGACCTCCAAATCTTCCTCTAAAGCCTAATCTACCTCCTCTAAATCCACCTCTTGAATCTACAACTTGTTCTTGGACTTTTCTTGTATCTTATTGGCTCTCATATGACTACCTTGGATTAGAAAATAACCCTCTTCCTCTAGAATTTCTGCCTCTACCCCTATTTTTCTTTTCTTTCCTTCCCTTTAGCTTTTCTTTAGCCTTGATTGCCAATTGGTAGCATTCCTCTACCATTCTCGGGTTTGTCAAACTTAACTCATCTTGAAGGTTAAATATTAACCCATTCATATATCTAGCCACTTTCTCCACATCATCCTCCATGTGACCTACTCTTATACTCAGCTTATAAAACTCTTCAGTATATTCTTTGACATCCATATCTCTTTGTTTCATATTTTAAAGTTTCTTGTACAATTGAATTGCATAATCAGTCGGTAAGAACTTACCCTTAAGCTTGGCCACCATTTTGTCCCAAGAGAAAAAATTTGACTTGTCTTTCTTCCTCCTTTCAATCTACTCATAATCCCACCAAAGTAGGGCATGACCCTTCAATTTTGTTTTTTTCCAACTTGACCCTTTGTTCCTCAGGTATATCTTCGCATTCAAAATAATTATCAAGTGTTGCAATCCAATCCAAAAGATCTTCATCATTCAAGTTCCCTCCATAGATAGGTAAATCCATATTTACAGTGTGGCTATCTCCCTTAACTACTCTTAGTAGCTTGGCCATCTTCTACTCATCAGGATCCAACTCTTCTTCTTCTTGGGAATTCTCTTCTTCCCCTTCTTCTTCATGGTCACTCACATCACATGTGACCATACCTCTCCTCTGACCTATTTCAATAGCCTCAAGCCTGGCTACCAACATGTCTTGTAGCTCCTTTAATTTCCTAATCTCTTTTGCACTCTTCTCTTCCATTTCATTCATTTTTCTAGCCACAATGTTACCTTTTGGAGGCATCTTGTTCTCTTTTGCTTCACACTTTCCATTTTTATAGACCAACCTAAGCTCTGATACCAATTTTATGTAGAGCAAGGGTGGTTAGCTTCAAATTAACCTAAATCAACCAATTCTTCAAGTTCTCAAGCATTAAATGGTGGGTTTCCCTTCTTAGGTCTGTTAACTTCTAGTAGTACTCCATAACCTATTTTTCCAACATAATTTTCAGGCCAGACCTCATACCAAAAATATGATTGCAGTTTTAGATACCCTTTATCCCCTTTGACGACATATCCAATTTTCATGTAGGGGTATTGTTACCAATTTTTGCTACAGCTCAATTGGTGGAGCTGATTTAATTTTGTTTGATCTTAAAGTGGAAGTTCAATTAGTTGCTACATTGTTTAAAATTGTTGATTGCGTCTGATTTAGGAAGTTTCAGTTATGTAAGTGATTTCAGTAAGACAGAGTTTAAGATTCATTTCTTAATGCTTGCAACATAAATGGAATACAAAAATTGAATTTACAAATGATTAAGCATAACAATGCTTTCATTTATTTCATGATGCTATTCATATTACAAATTTCATTTGATTGCAAGAATACAAATGATGGTACATTTTTGCATATTGATGCATTTCTTTCAGAATGAAATGAAAGAAGAAACTAAAGGATCCACACAAGTTGTGGAGGTAACTGTTACAATGCATCATAAGGAGTATTCTACACTATTGAAGATGCAGGAAAGGAAAACACATAAGAATCGGCATAATCATCATTGCCTATTATTGTTGGCCGATGCAGAAGTGGTGCACCATACTTCATCCTCGAGTTCTAATCGACTTGCAAAATTTTGGGAAAGTCCCATTAGAGCTCTGATTATGAAAATCCTTACATGAACCACCAACAATAATGTAAAATTTTGCTGACAATACACTGAAACAATCAAGAAAAGTGCAGAAAACAGAGTTGAAAGTGTAAACATCATAATAATATATTTTTTTTGCTAACATTGTTTGTTTCCTATGCAAGTATAAGAAAATTCATGTATTTGATCATCTTATGAAGACATAAAGCATGTGGAGTAAAACGGGCTCCCACAAGGGTAGAGCTCGACATGTTGCCCCTTAAACTTACAAGTGGGCTAAGTAAAGCAATATAATTATCATGCTCATCTGAGCTATTCATGAAGGGGTAAAATAAATTTTCAATTATCAAAGTGGTTAAGCTTATTTTTCATTCATAACAATCAAGTCTGAGTGATGAAATGATGATTACAGATGAAAAATAGGCTTAATAGATTCAATTCAACTAAAATCCATCTTTTTGCATTTTGGAAAAAGTTTTAAATATTGTTGTCATATTAATTACTTTTTTCTGCCATGAGGTTTTGTTCATGTTTGATTTATGTTGTTTCATAATATTATGTTCTAGAGTAGCAAGTGTTGCATGTCATGATAGTGATAGTGAATAGGCATACATAATTTCTCATCAATAAAGCTTCTAACAAAGGATAACAACACATAGTGAGTTTTCATTTTATGGGAGTGTTGAGCTGAAAATGCATGTTCTTTTCTGAAGCATTCATGTACATTGTATGGGAGGTAACAAGAATAAAGGTAATCATACAAGTAGAGTAGTGAGTGAAGCAAAAGTCATCAGATGCTACTACTAGTGAATGAAGGAGCCAATACCATAAGAGTATAAGAGTATGCCTTAGCTAGTGGATGACAGATATGGTGTTGTGTATGAGAACATAATCATTTTTGAAACATATTGTAGATGTCATGTGAGTAGAAGAAATGGTATGAAAGTGAGTATTTTATCATATTATGACAATGAAAGAGTCTTCAATAGGCATAACAGATCTTTCAATACATGAACAACCATAAGAGGTAAAGGAAATAGATAATACAAAAGGCTTTAATCTCTGTCAAGCATTTAAATGTAAAGCATATAGCTTCAAATGGAATGAGAAAACAATGAAGAGGAAGACTATTTTAGTTCCAAAAGTGCAATTATCATGCTGCTACAGGATAACAAAGAGGATTTCTTTCAATTTCATGAATACCCACATGGGGTTTTATCTTCAAATATAGATTTGCTCTTATTTCAGCTTACCCACATGGAGTTTTCACAAGAAATGCAAAATACATGTAATACATTATGGGTCGAGCCATTCCTGAAGGAGCTTATAGAAAATAGAGCAGGAATCTTCTCCAAGGGAATTCTTTTAAACACTTTGACATACAATGCAGATTTCAAGAAAAAACACCCATTTTGTGCATGAGTGGCAGCGGCCAAGAGAAGGAAATTTCAGTCACTAATGGCACTGGAAAGTAGAGAAAACATTTTAAGTTGCTGACTGAATCTCAAAATCAGAAGAACAATGGAGGAGTAAGAACTTACTATGCTATGAATGTGGAGGAATAGAGAGGCCATAGCCAAGCTCATAAGAGATTCTAGATCAAAGCTTGAACCCATTTATGGTGGCCAAGTAAAGAGCAGGTAAAGCATAGAGAATGGACACAAAAAAATCAGAATAATGACATGCTTGGCTGCAGCCAAGAAGCTAGATTTGCTTCTAAAATGAATTTTGATGTTAGAGAAAAGCTTACCATGCTTTTTCCTGCAAAAAACTCATCATAGAATCTCTTAAAATAGCAGGGATGGTGGAAAAATTGAGCTCAAAACCCTACCATGGTGGCTGCTTGAATAGAGCAAGTCTTCTCCAAAAACCAAGTGTAAGAATGAGGCCGAAAATCTTAGAGATTGTGGTTTTGTCATTAGGGTTTCACCCTTTTTCCCTAATTCGAATTTAGGGGATTTTGCAAAGTTTTTAAAATATTAAACTCCTATGTCAAATACCATGGTGGCATTTACATTGTTTAGGTTTGACCATTTGCTAAAGTTCATTTAATATTATTTGCCTAAGTTTTAGGTTAGGCATTTAATTTTTCTTTGCAAAGTCTTTAAAAAACCTTAGAGTTTTTAATTGTTTTCAAATTACTTGCCTTAGGAGATAAGAGCATTCATATTGGATATGCTCAAGGCTTTATTTTTTATTGATTTTTTTAGAAAATCAATTAGAACTCAAAGTAAATATTTACCCTTATTGTTTTTATGATTTTTTCTAATAAAAATAAAGTTTGTAATGGAGTAATAAGGGTTATATTTTACAAATATTTTCTATCTTTTATTGCAAAATGAATCAAATTGGAAAAATAATAAAAACTACATGTGTGTAAAGGAGAAGTTAAAACAATGATTTCTAAATTGTTTTATTCCTTCTTGCTATTTTTAGCAATTTGTGAGACAAGATAAGTTTGAATTTTTCTTGGTCAGATTTGAGCTGCATGGAGAAGATATGAAGTGTTTTATTTGCTTTTAAAGCAAATTTTACCTATTTTTAGAGGCCTTATGGCATGCACATTCAAAAAGTGTGAGTTTTCCACTTTTATGCCACTTTTTGGAGCAGTTTTAGGTGCTTTTCCTTAAGCTTTCTTTTTGAGCTCGAATTAGGGTTTTGAGATATATCTTGAAGAAAAACTTAGAGTTTTTTGGGGAGTCCAAATTATTGTTTCTTCCTCTCATGCTGAAACAGAGATTTTTGTAAGCAGCCATTTGTACTCAAAGTTTGATACTCCTTCAGTTAATAAAAAAAACATTCCTATTTCTCAAATTTTGTGTCAATTACAGTTTTAGTTGGATGTCATATTGTGATTTATGTTTATAGAATCCTTGTCATGTCCTAGAATTGTAATTCTTAATGCAGAAAGTTCATAAAATATAGGTTGCATGTTTTATTTAAATCTGAATATTCATGCAAATCATTTATGTGTTGAGTACACGTTCATGAGAGGTTGTGAGATATTGTTGTTTTCTGAGATTTGTTTGTGGGTAGAAAATAGAGTCATCATTTAGTCACCATTAAGTTCTAAAAATCACTTTAAGTCATAGGTTACATTTCATTCATCTTTCTAACCTTCTTCCTCAGAAAATCATTTAGAGTAGATTCGTCATTCGGAGAACCAGCTCACTCTGGAGATTCCTTCTTCATTCAGATCACCCACATCTAAAGAAGGTTTCCATGTATCAATGTATAGTTAGATTTCTGAAAATTTAACATAGGGTGCATATCTGATTGATAATAGGTATTTTGTAACACTGAGGCCAAATCTTGATTGTCCTACTCTTGACTAGGCTTGAAGTGGAGCAGCAAATTCGTGTATTTTGGTCATAACTTTTAAACCCTAATTGATCTCCAAGAAATAAAAATTGATTCAAATTCCCATTTGGCCCTTATTTAACATATCTCAAAATTGATTAGGGTTCCTTTGGAAAGTATGCTTCAAACTCTAACTGTCCTAGTCTCAAATAGGCCTAATTAGGCTTGTTCCACTAGGTCACAACAAGGTCTTCAAACTCTAGGCTTCAAATCTTCATTCCAACACCTCAAAAATATCATAAATGGTTTTCCTCAACATTTCCCATCACTTTAAGCAATTCCCCAAGATATTTTCACTAAACCCTAAGTCCTATGTAAACTCAAAGCCTAAAACATGAGGTTTTCTAACTAGGGAATCAACTTGTCACATGTTGCACACCTCCCCTGCACCTGCAAGCTTTGAGACATAAAAATAACCTTAACCCCATCCATTCCACCAAGTTTCATGAGGCTTCAATGGTGGAATGTTGATATTTTCATTTTTCTTCCCTTCAAGGCAGTAAGCCTAGGGTTTCTGACCAGTTTGAGTAAATTTGCTATAAAATGCTCAAATATTAATGAAATTAAATGAAAAAAAGTGAAAAGGAAAGGCTGAGATTTTCATCAATCCCAACCAATTTCAGGTCATGATATTACCGTATAGAACCATACACAATCTTGGAACAACGAATTCATGTTCAGAAATGCAAAAATGGATAATTTTATTGATTTTTCTTCAAAATACAACTAGCCAACTTTGGCTCCAACCTTCATAGGCTTATTTAAACATTTACCCAATGGTTCCCAAATTCCCTTTGAATTTTAACTATCCAAATTCCTCATTTACAACTGATGACTTCATATTCCCTATTTTGCACTTTTACAACATTGACAACATTTTTGCAAACTTGAAACTTCTTGCAACTTGACATCCCAACCCACCTAATGACCTAATATTGACTCAAACACATATGATATGGTATTAAATGACCTTATTACATGGAGAAACATCAAAATAAGATAAAATATTAACTTTCACCTCCTAGACCTAAGGTGCTTCTGCACCATACTCCCAGGGCAAAATGAACTCAAGTCCCATTTGAGGACAATGCTGCAACAATAGATTCATGCTTGATGAAGTCATTCTCTAACACCCAAGTGAAATCCTCATTTGGTAAACCCTTCCAATGGACCAAATACTAGAAATAGGCATTGTCCCTTTCCTTTTTGAGTTCCTTGACACCTGGGGCATACCCCAACTTCAGAGGCCTACTTGATGGATGATCTTTGACCTATTCTTCACTTGATAATGTTGTTGAATCTACATCATTACCTATAACCACATCTCCTCCATCCTTTTAATGAAATTTCTTCTTCTTCACTTTAGGTGTGTGCTTAGACTTGCCCACATTCCTTTTCATTTTTTTCCTTTACCTCTTTTCCTTTTCTTCTCATCTCTTCCATCTATTGTTGTGCCTTTGTAACTACTACTTGATTAGGCATACTAACCTATGGCATGAGAGAAATGAAATGACCAATATCCCCCTTTGAATAAAATGAGTGGAACACCCCTTCTACCCTCATAGCAACATGATTCTCAAGCCAATCTTGGATTTCCAACATCAAGTCATTCTTCATTTATGTTGTCATAGTATTTACAGGTTTAGGAGTGGTTGTAAGGTCCATGTGCTCCTCTTTTTCTACCTTTATGAACTCCTTTCTACCTACCATCATCACATTAGATCCCATGGTTTTTCATTTATCCTCCTCCTTCAATGGTTTTAAGGTATAGGAGACCCCATCTTTTTCTATCTCATAAGTATTCCTCCTTCCATCATACTTGGAATACCTATAAAATTTCCAAGGCCTCCCTAGCATAAAATGGAACACATCCATGGGCATTATGTCACATAAAATTTTGTCTTTTTACCCTCCTATATGAAACTCCATCGTGTTGGGAATAGGATTCCATTTAATTGCAATCCTAAACATATTTCATGTATCTCCTAAGTCCTTTGAAAGTGTTCCCCAACACTAAGATTAGAAAGAGATTAAATTTGAATTAAATCCACATGTAAATTAACATTTGTAATTATTCTTAAATAATAGGAACATATGGGGACATCCAAGAAGAGATCCTAAAATATAGGATCACATGGGGCACCCACATGGAAGGTGGAACCCACTTTGCTTCAGTTAACTATTTGAAGGATTGACAACACTTCAGTAGTGCATGCCTAGGTTCATACAAAATAGGGATTGATATTTACAAGGGTGGAGTGGAACTATCAGTTCAGTATCAATTTACTATCAGTTTAGTTTAGTTTAGTTTAGTTTAGTTCAATTCAATTCAATTATGGTTTAGTTATCTTTAGTCGCATGTAGTTATTTTGAATTGTATACTAGTTGACTTGACTAATGATTTCAGTTGCATGATAGATAATAGGTGGATACTTTCAGTTAAGTGGGGATGATCAATCATGCATAATGTTTGCATGAATTGGTGGAGAGATATGTTTCAGCTAACTAAGATTGACTTGGGTCCACCTTGGGTGCCCAATTTTGCATCTTTCGGTTAACACCTTTTGCATGATAATATATTTACAAGGCTTTGTTAAGTGGTTCCCATTCTTGGGTGCCAAATTTGAGGTGAAGCTTCCAAGATATCTTCGAGACCAAAGTTCAGTTAAGTGTTCAGTTTGGGGTGCCTAAATTGAGAAAGACTTTAGTTTGAATTTTGTTTACATTGTAGAACTATACTTTCCAAGTCTAGGCATAGGTTTTTGTGAGGAGCTTTATGCTCTTGTATTTGTATAACTCTTGTGAGTTTACATGCTCATAAAAATTATTCTTCAAAACCTACATTAAAATCTCATTGAACTCTTATGCACTTGCTGCAATAAATAGGCAATTATGAGCATGTAAAATCACAAGAGTTATACAAATACAAGAGCATAAATCTCCTCACAAAAACCTATTCCTATATTTGGCAAGTAGAGTTCCACAATGTAAACAAAAGTCAAACCAAAGTCTTCCTCAATTTAGGTGCCCCAAACTAAACACTTAACTGAACTCTGGTCTTGAAGATATCTTGGAAGCTTCACCTCAAAGTTGGCACCCAAGAATGGGCCCCGCTTAACAGAGCCTTGTAAATATATTCTCATGCAAAAGGTGTTAACTAAAAGATGCCAACTTGGGAACCCAAGGTGGACCCAAGTCAATCTTAGTTAACTGAAATATATCTCTCCACCAATTCATGCAAAAATTATGCATGATTGATCATCCCCACTTAACTAAAAGTATCCACCTATTATCTATCATGCAACTGAAGTCATTAGTCAATTCAACTAGTATACAACTCAAAATAACTACATGAAACTAAAGATAACTGAACTAATACTAATACTGATAGTGCCACTCCACTCTTATAAATAGCAATCCCTATTTTGTATGAACCTAGACATGCATTACTGAGTGTTATTAATCCTTCAATAGTCATCTAAAGCAAGGTGGGTTTCACCTTCCATGTGGGCACCCCATGTGCTCCTATCTTGTAGGAGCTCTTCTTGGATGTCCCCACATCTTCCTATTATTTAGAAATAATTACAAATGCCAATTTACATGTTCATTTCATTCAAATTTAATCTCTTTCTAATCCTAGTGTTGGGGAACACTTTAAAAGGACTTAGGAGATACATGAAATATGTTTAGGATTGCAATTAAATGGCATCTTATTCCCAAAAATCTCCCACTTGACATTATGCATTGCAATTATTCTAAACAAGGAATCATTATTATAAATCAAGTAAAGGACTCAAGGCAAATGGTCTTCCTACACCAAGAGACAAGAGTAACCTATTGGAGTTGAGAAGATACAACACCACAGAAGCCCAAAAGATCTTTGCAAGCAAATAATCTGTTACAAGGAGAAACAAAGAGAAGCAGCAAAAGAAATGCTCAAGAATATGGAGCCATGAATTCACACAAAATGTAAAATGAATTAATGATACAAAAGATAGTTTTCAACTACATATAAATGAAAACCCTAAAAAGAAAAACCTTAGGCTTGCATAATAATAATTAATAAAGTAATTAATTATTATGTACCTAATGTTAGCTTAAGTGAAAAGAGGTAAAAGGGAACTTTACGTAATTAAACAAATATTGTTTAATTAATGAAGTAAATACCCAATTACTCTAACAACCCCCCTTAAGATAGACATAGGGAGAAGCTAAAACCTAGAAAAAGCTACTGAAAGCAAAAGCAATGGGTCCCGGCAACAAGGCCAGATCAAGTACCCATGTACAAAATCAATGCAAACTAAATGAAATGGGTTAAAGGAGAAAACCTAGTGGGAACAAAACTCCTCCCCAAAATAGAATGCAAGGAAGGAAAGCAATGCACTAATGAAAGAAGGATAGGAGGTGGAGAATATTATAACCCTCATAGACAACTTCTATCATATAAATACATGTACAATGGTCTCCATAGGAGAGATAGAAAGAGAGAAGAAGGCCCCCCCACAATGAAGAAACTCTTGTCACAATGGTAGATGCCTGATGTAGAATCCAAAAGGAGATCCTGAAGCGGCAAATAATATTCCTCCCCTTGGGAAGAAACGGATCCATGGACCTGTATCGAAGAAACCCTATGAAGAATGATGAACCAATCTATCTCAAGATGTGTGCCATGATAGGATGTTGAAGAGTCTCACTGTCTGAACTGAAACAAATAATGCCAAATCCAAACTGATGTGGAGAATATTGAAATGCAACCTCTGAATGCACGGATAATGGTGGGCGAATAGTGATAACCTGATTGTCAAGGTAGAGGAGATGAATGTCCTCAAAATAATCCTCCAAATTTGCAATATAGGACTCAACAAACAAGAAAGATATGTCTGCAACATAAGAGTCCAAAGTAGCTATGTCTGGAAGATGTATGATTCCCTGCTACACTGAATCAAGAACAACAAGAGATGTTGATGAAGTCTCAGTCTGAAGAGTAGGAACTATGAGACAAACCTCTGATCCATTGGAATAAGTAAGGGTGTCTAAATACTCAAGCTCCTCTAAAGTATCATGATCAAATGGTGTATTCTCTCGCCAAACAATGGGTATGAGACAATCTAAAGTAGGATCCTCTGGGAATGGAGATAGAATAGGGTCTTCATAGATCTCCCAAAGACATGTCCAAAGTGGGTGAGGACAATCAATGTCCGATATAACCAACACAGTGTCATGATCAACACTAGACAATATAAGTCCTACTATGTGATTTCTAATGATATCCCATGCTAATTTTCCCTCTAAAGTTGTTGGTTCAGGTATGAGATCATACAAATAAGACAAAATATTAAGCCACCTATAATGTGTAAGTATACCCTTTGTCCATGAATCATAATTACCCCGTTCTAGAATTACAACTGAAGGGTGAGTAGAAAAACCCATGATAACTCTTCAAATGAAAAAAAATTGAGAAATCTGACCTTACAACATTTAGATCAAATTAATATAACCCATTCCACGCAAACAAAACCCATGAAGGAGTCAGAATGACCAAGTAATTGAGCAAAGTGTAAAAACACACAAAGCTGAATAAAAAATATTTGGTAAATATTATGATAAAATAGACTGTAGATCTGGAAAGAGCACTGTAACACCTTTCCAATGCCTATTTGTTTACGCAAAATAGACACCGTGGCCAAAATTTATGAATTTTTCAAAAAACTGAATTTAGCTTGCAGGAAACGAATTTTCTAGAAAAAAACGTTTATTTTTAACTTGATTTCTGGAAAATCTACTCACTGTTTGTAGACAAAAATAAAACTTAGAAATATTTTGATGCTAGAAACAAAACCCAGAAATCGTTTCTTGATCCAACAAGCAGAATACGAGAAAATATTTTTTTTTACTTTTAGTCAGGAGAAAATGACGCATGCCATTTTTTCAATAGTGATTTTCTCCAGATTTGTGCAAGATATGCAAAATCTAAAAGATACCCAGTTCAGATTTCGACGCTGGCTACAAAACCCAGAAATCGTTTTTCCTACAAATGAGTGAAAACTGATTTTTCAAAGCAAAAATGATGACGGCTCTAATAAAAAACGGCTTGCAACAAACCCTTGTAGCTCCAAAAATCCTCAAAACAAGAACAAGCAGCTACAGATCCAAAGCTCTGTTACCATGTTGGAGTTGAGAAGATACAACACCACAGAAGCCCAAAAGATCTTTGCAAGCAAATAACCTGTTACAAGGAGAAACAAAGAGAAGCAACAAAGGAAATGCTCAAGAATATGGAGCCATGAATTCACACAAAATGTAAAATGAATTAATGACACAAAAGATAGTTTTCAACTACATATAGATGAAAACCCTAAAAAGGAAAACCTTACGCTTGCACAATAATAATTAATAAAGTAATTAATTATTATGTACCTAATGTTAGCTTAAGTGAAAAGAGGTAAAAGAGAACTTTACGTAATTAAACAAATATTGTTTAATTAATAAAGTAAATACCCAATTACTCTAACATAACCATCTCAACACATGTCTCTAATCATAAGAGAACTCAAGCCTCACCTATGTCTCCAAGTATCCATGATTTCCTATAACCAACCAATCCATTTCAAACTCCAAATGCAACATAGCACCATCATGAAGTAATCAAGAAAATTATCAATGCACCCAATACAAAGAGAACTACTATGATCAATGTCAAAGCTCCAATCATAAATCAGGAGCATAAACATGACATCCATGATCTAATCAATATGAATATAACCATAATATCAAGAAAAAAGCATGCATCTCAACCATAGACTAAAGAAGTCTTGCATGGCAACCAAAGATGTCAACATATCCAAAAAAAATTGACCCTCATTTAACCAAGAGACTTTGTAAGGAGTAGCATAAGGTATTCTTTCCAACTTAATTTTTTCAACCATCTCAACTAAAACCATATTATCTTGACTACATAAATCAATTACAACTTTGCAAACCTTATCCAAGCACTTACAAGTTGTCCTAAAGAGATTTATCCTTTTTTGGTGGCTCCTTCTTTATTGGTACCTTGATGAGGGTTCTCCTTACCATGAGTGATTCACCTACTTTTGGACCAACATGCTATGATGGTGAGTTTACACTCTCACAATCATCTCCTTGAAAAAATTGGGTTCTCCTTTCTCCTCCAAGTGAAGTAGTAGCCCGAATTTCATTGCATTTCCATGCTTGATGTCCAAACTTGTTGCATTGGTAACACCTTCCTATGAATCCTTGTGATTTTTCTTCCTTGACCTCCAAATCTGCCTCTAACGACTAATCTACCTCCTCTAAATCCACCTCTTGCATCTGAAACTTGTTCTTGGACTTTTCTTGTATCTTCTTAGCTCTCATATGACTTCCTTGTATTAGAAAATGACCCTCTTCCTCTAGAATTGTTGCCTCTACCCATGTTTTTCTTGTCTTGCCTTCTCTTAGCTTTTCTTCAGCCTTGATTGCCAATTGGTAGTATTCCTCTACCATTCTTGGGTTTTTCAAACTTAACTCATCTTGAAGGTTAAATATTAACCCATTGAGATATCTAGCCAGTTTCTCCACATCATCCTCCATGCGACCTTCTCTTATACTCAACTTATAAAACTATTTAGTATAGGCTTTGACATCCATATCTCTTTGTTTCAGATTTTGAAGTCTCTTGTACAATTGAATTACATAATCATTCGATAAGAACTTACTCTTAAGCTTGGCCACAATTCTGTCCCAAGAGATAATTTTTGACTTTCCTTTCTTCCTCCTTTCAGCTGCTCATAATCCCACCAAAGTAGGGCATGACCCTTCAATTTTGTTTTTTCCAACTTGACCCTTTGTTCCTCAGGTATATCTTCGCATTCAAAATAATTATCAAGTGTTGCAATCCAATCCAAAAGATCTTCATCATTCAAGTTCCCTCCATAGATAGGTAAATCCATATTTACAGTGTGGCTATCTCCTTTGACTACTCTCAATAGCTTGGCCATCTTCTGCTCATCAGGATCCAACCCTTCTTCTTGTTGGGAATTCTCTTCTTCCCCTTCTTCTTCATGGTCACTCACATCACCTATGACCATACCTCTCCTATGACATATTTCAATAGCATCAAGCCTAGCTACCAACATGTCTTGCAGCTCCTTCAATTTCCTAATCTCTTTTGTAGTCTTCTCTTCCATTTCATTCATTTTTCTAGCCATAGTGTTACCTTTTGGAGGCATCTTGTTCTCTTTTGCTTCACACTTTCCCTTTTTACAGACCAACCTAAACTTTGATACCAATTTCCTGTAGAGAAAGGGTGGTTAGCTTAAAATTATCCTAAATCAACCAATTCTTCAATTTCTCAATCATTAAATGGTGGGTTTCCCTTCTTAGGTCTGTTAACTTCTAGTAGTACTCCATAACCTATTTTTCCAACATAATTATCAGGCCAGAAGTCATACCCAAAATATGATTGCAGTTTTAGATACCCTTTATCCCCTTTGAAAACATATCCAATTTTCTAGGTGGGGGTGTTTTGTAACATTGAGGCCAAATCTTGATTGTCCTACTATTGACTAGGCTTGAAGTGGAGTAGCAAATTCATGTTTTTTTGGTCATAAATTTTAAACCATAGCTGATATCCAAGAAATAAAACTTGATTCAAATACCCATTTGGCCCTTATTTAACATATCTCAAAATTGATTAGGGTTCCTTTGGAAAGTATGCTTCAAAATCTGACTGTCCTAGTCTCAAATAGGCCTAATTAGTCTTGTTCCATTATGTCACAAAAAGGTATTCAAACTATAGGCTTCAAATCTTCATTAAAACACCTCAAATAGGTCATAAATGTTTTTCCTCAACATTTCCCATCACTTCAATAAATTCCCCAAGAGCTTTCCACCAAACCCTAAGTCCTATGTAAACTCAATGCCTAAAACATGAGGTTTTCTGACTAGGGCATCAACTTGTCATGCGTTGCAAACCTCCCCTACACCTGAAAGCTTGGAGACATAAAAATAACCTTAACCCCATCCATTCCACCAAGTTTCATGAGGTTTCACCAATGGAATGGTGATATTTTCATTTTTCTTCCCTTCAAGGTAGTAAGCCTAGGGTTTCTGACTAGTTTGAGTAAATTTGTTATAAAATGCTCAAATCTTAATGAAATTAAATGAAAAAAAGTGAAAAGTAAATTAGACTTATATTTTCATCAATCCCAAGTAGTTTCAGGCCATTATATTACCATACAGAACCATACAAAGCTTGGAACAGAAAAATCACATTCAGAAATGTTCAAACAGAGTTAGTTTTTAATGATTTTTCTTCAAAATACAACTAGCCAAATTTGGCTCCAACCTTCCCAATATTATTTAAACATTTCCCCAACATTTCCTAACTTCCATTTGAATTTTAACTATCCAAATTCCTCATTTACAACTGGTGACTCTTCATATTCCCTATTTTGCACTTTCACAACATTGACAATATTTTTGCAAACTTAACAACTTTATGCAACTTTGCATGCCAACCCACCTAATTACCTAATATTGACTCAAACACACGTGATATGGTATTAAATGACCTTATTACATGAAAAAACATAAAACCAAGCCAAAATGTTAACTTGCACCTCCTAGACCTAAGGTGCTCCTGCACTAGAGAGACGACATTTACTTAGTAAAATTAATATTTTAATCACCTTAGAGTATTTGCGCTCTGGACTTATAGGTCCCCTTTAAGTCCTAAGTCCCAAATTTCAATATGTTTTTTGTGGTCTTTTAATTATTCAAATTTCATATGCAATTATTGACTTTTGGAATCTATTTTTCAAGAAATTAGATAAACACTGAAAAATACAGTATTTTTATCAATTCAAATCGAACAAGCAAAAATAAGTGACATCAAGAGATCAATTCAAGAAAAATATTATTGTCAAGAGAATTCAAGAATGGGTTTTTCAATCATTTATTGTATCATTCAAGATCTTATCATTATTTTCAACCTTATGTGTGTTCATGTCATCTTGTGAAGGCTAATATGCATTGTTGATCGTCAAAGCATCCAAGCATTCAAGTATTCATCAAATCAAGAAAAGAAAGATCAAGTTACTTGGAGTGATGTGTTTTAATTTAGTCCTCTAAGGGAATCCACTAAATTTTTTGATGAGTTGTAGCAAGCAAGTTTGTATTTATTATTTCTTTCCATTTCTCAATTGTCGTTATCTTTCTATCAAGGTTTAATTACCAAACATGGGGTTTGACTAAGGCAAACCCCCATTCAAAACAAAAAAATTTCCTTCTCTTTGTATGTGCAGATTTCAAGTTGAAGAAAGGTTGAAGATATCTTGAAGGAGAAATTTTGAATTATTGCACAATTTTTCATCATTTTTGTCAAGCCATAGAAAATTAATTATAGATTTTATTTCTGAATATCTAGTAGTGAAACCTGTTCCAAACTGAAGCCAAGATCCAGCCTCAAATGATTATCAAAATTTATTCTGGACACCCTAACTAGGACCCATTCTCTCTAGGGTGAACCTATCCTTTAGATGACCTCAAAAAGGACTTTTGGTGCTAGGTACATGTGTCCAAAATTTTCTTTGATCTACATATAAACTGTGGTTTTAGTTTTTGTATCTTCAAGAATTTGCATTTTAAGTGCTAGTTCATATTGTTTCATTATTTTAGTTACATCAACTCATTTCCATTTAATTTAAGATCCTTCCCCTTTTCATAAAGAATTGAGCTCTAGGTCTGATTGGCTCACCTTAGGGTTGAAAGTCAATCTTTACACCCATCCCCCTTTTCCCACCATTTCAAAAATTATCTAGGGATATCATCTACTTTGTATTTTCCATCCCTTACCAACAACCTCATCCAATTTAAACATAATCCTAGATCTTGGGTATAAAGGGTTTCATCATTTTTACTAATTGTATGTAGGCCTCACTCATCAAATTTTAATACGCATCCCTTCTTGTTATGAATATAATGTTATACACCTTGTACAATAAATAATTATTTTAATTATGTAAATTAAATATTTATTTGTGGTGTATCTTTAGGGAATATGTATATCCGCATTAAATATTTATTTGGATCCACATGTAAAGTTATATTTAACATTGGTTAGATGTTTTATATGTGATTTTCACATGTGAAAAATATTTAATATTGGGAAACTTAGTACAAAAAAGTAAATGTGGGATCAATGGTTTTGTGTACTCATGGTTTTACCTTACCACTTATTTTTTTGTGAGATTGATTCTATAAAATAAAGTGCATGTTTAATGGTTGAGGTTGGTTGGTTGTTGGTTGGCTTGTGCTTGGACATCATTATTATTGAGCTCACTTTTGAAGAGTGTATATGTGAAGCATGGAACCAAATGTGTGGTTACATTCTTGGACACATAGGATGCATTGAAGGATCTATATGTTTCAAAAGTAATCATAGAGACTCTATAAGTGTATTGTAATGATTTTATTGTTGAATAATACATTGAGAGTGGGTGCTTTTGGAGGAAATTTTCTCCCTCTTGAGGGTTTTCTGAAGCTACACCTTGTGCAATATTTTGGTGTGTCTTTTTTCTTTATATTATGGTTATTTTATAATCTTGTATGAATATTTTTCTCTCATGAGGTTATGTAGTAAATGGTTTCATCAACCTATCAAATTTTCCTAGTAAGTGGTATTAGAGCTATGGTTGTGATTGAGGGATGCAATAAATTAATATTTTTTGTAACCCTTGTATGAGCATCTCTAATACAAAATTTAAGTCATGACAATGTTCGAGAGATTTCAAAAATTTCAAGGTATGAGATATGTTATGCAAGTTAAGGTTTGTAGATTTGGGGTTTTGAATTTTTTAGATTTGTGGTTATTTTTTGAAAATCTAGGATTATAAAATGAATTGGAAAATTAATTATTTTGGGTGTTCACTATGATGGTTTTATGGGGGGCATTTCACAAATTTCCCCTTGAGATAATTTAAATAATATTGCAATTGGATCTAGGAGGCTAGAAAGATGAATATTCACATAAAACTTGACTTATTTTAGCCACTAGAGCTTGAAGCAGCTTTTCCCCCTCCCTTTTCTTAGCCATAGTTGTATAGTTGTAGGTCATAATTTTTTTTTAAACATATACATACACAAAAAAATTATTTGATATATTTATATATATAGGATTTGTGAGAACCTCTATTAGCAATGGTATTGACAATTTTGTATAAGGTTGTTAGCCCTACCAATGGTAATCAACCCACAGTCAATGGTATTAGGCCATCAAGGCTTATACCTCAATCCCCAAACCTTGATTTGGTCGGAATAAACCATTGAACCCTATGGGCTTCCACCAAACTTCAAAAAAATAAAAAAAATAATTCAAGTTTGAATTCCATCTCCTAGTAGCCCATGTCCTGCCACCACCACAACACTACACAAGTGCCACCTATGGGTGTCAATGATGATTTCATGCTAGTTTCAACTATATGGACATGTACTTGGCCCCCCTTTGTAGCATAATAGAGCTATTTGGGGGCATAAATGTGACCCACAATATTATATTTTTTACTTCTTATACTCATCATAAATTTCTTTCGGAGCACTACATAGTGGTAAAGGTTCTATTTTTAGTTTTTACTATTTTATTAGAATTTAGTGTCATAAGACTAATATTGATTTGGAATGGTTAAAATGTCATAAATTTTTCAAAAAATATTTTTTTTATTTTAAATAGGCAATGGAGAATTTTTTTAGTTTACCACATAATGGATCAAGTTGT
Organism: Sequoiadendron giganteum; assembly: GCA_007115665.2. Lineage (NCBI taxonomy): Eukaryota > Viridiplantae > Streptophyta > Pinopsida > Cupressales > Cupressaceae > Sequoiadendron > Sequoiadendron giganteum. The sequence continues at coordinate 369,552,794 of CM021101.1, read as the reverse complement.
TTTACACTTAGATGAGAAGAGAGGGAATTGTACTTGTTTGATTATATGTAGGATCCTAAGATTTAGGGTGTGATTACATTGACATCTATATGAGTTGGAATGTGATTTTGTTTTGGCAGTGCATGATTTTATGATATTTATATGATGGTCATTTTATTATTAGATTTGGTACTTTTTAATATGGGTTTACAATTTTTTAATGTTTGGATTTTGATGGTGACAAATACAAAAATTGTCTTCTAGTTTGAGGTCATCGTTGATATACTTGTGAGACTTGGAGTCTTAGTTCAACGAGAGTTGAGTATAAGGTAAAATTATAATGATTATAGTGTCATAGATGTTCATGGGCACTTGAGAATTCATACAAAATGATCATGTATGTGGTTGATAGGTGATTGTATGGTTTAGTTTTAGTAATTTTTTATCTCTTAGAAACTTGCTTTGTTCCTTGACTATGGTACTTGATTATGAATTTTTTTTGTAAAATAATAGCTAGAATTGATTTTTTGTTTTGAGTCATCACGACTACAAGTTATATGTGTGGTTATCTCAATTTATAGGTTACTAATGTGATAGTGGTTTTGTATGTTTCATTGATTGAGGGTATATGTATGATTTTTTGTTGGTTAGCTACCCATTTGATTTTAGTAGGATGACTTAGATGTGGACTATATATATCCACATGTATTTTTAGTGTTGTAGATTCAGTGAGTTGACCTTGTCTATTATTATTTGTGCATTGGTGTGTTGTAGTGAGAATGAGGATGGATGTGTAGAGTGCTTGGGTAGTTATTTATTGGTACTTATAGCATTTTGATTATCATTGTGTGATGGATAAAATGGTTACCTAATTTAGTGGGATATTTTAATAGTGATTTTTCAGTGGTGATCTTATATTCTTAGCTTGGAGATATTGGTTCTACTTTCTTCTTTGGGTCCATTGGTATTAAAATTGAGTGTCTGGACCATGGGTGTTATTCATTTGGTATATAGTTATCATGATGCATGGATAGCTTGGTAAATGGTTTAGTGGGATATTTAATATTTAGGTGGATTCATTAGTTGGTGATGGATGATCTTTTGAAATGGTTGTTGTTGTCATTTAGGAGCTCTTGGATCTTTTTTGTTGCAATGAGAATTCTTTGGTAGTTTCAATTTTATTTTATAAGATATGGTTATATTTACATGAGTGGATATGTTGACATATTTTTTAGTCATTACGGACTCAAGTGGTGTCTTTGGTTGAGGTACCAATTAATGACATCAATTTTGATAGGTGATGTATGGTTGAGAGGATTGTTCTGGTGTTACGCCATGGTTGAATCTTGATTGCACATTAGATTTTTCACATGATATAGTTGCTCTTGGGTGTAGGATATGTTCATTGGAGAATATGACCTTCTTTTGAGGAGATGGTAGATAATGACATTAATATTTGTTCTCCATTCCCTAGTTGGAGCTTTGATAGTGATCTAGTTAGTTCTCTTTTCATTGAGTATATTTTTCATGATCTTGGGAGCTTCATGAGAATATCGTGTTGTATTTGGAGCTTAGCATGGATTGATTTCTTATAGGTTCTGATGAATACTTGGAGACTTAAGTGAGGCTATATTTATCTTAATTTTAGAGATATTAATTGATATTACTACTCTTTGGATATTTTAGTAGGAATTCTCAAAATCCTTCACTTAGATATGGATGTGAGTTCATAATGGACCTGTTATCATTTTATCTCTTGTGACTAAGGAAAAAGTAAAAGGGATGAAGAGAGAGGAAATAGTTCCTAGTGTATACCTACCCACTTGAATAAGTAACACACCCAAGTAACAAATTAATGGTTATAAGCTCTATAGGAACTAGAAACTAATAGTTCTTGGTTCCCATTGAACCCCAATGAGTTAAGAGGCTAAAATAAATGTGTGGGAAACTAAGGAAAAATAAAATAAAGCTAAGGCAACAATCAACCAAGAGATAAATTTGAAAAATGGGAAAATTTTAGGTCAAGACGATTGTGTAAAAGGTGGGATAATAAATATGACATTGTTTCCCTACATCCACCTTCCTTGCAACCTCGTGAATACCATGAAACCCATCCTAATTTCTCAATCTTGAGATATGGGGCTCCTTGATAGATGTTTAATACATTCCAATGGATTTTAAGGGGAAGAAGTGCAACACCATTTCTTATTTTCATTTTTAGGTATTCCTTTCATTAGACGACCATGCTTGGGCCATGTTTTAGGTGGATTTTGTGGGGTATTTTCTATGTTTCACCCTATTTTTCATCAATACAAGTACTATGAGGAGTGTTAGGAATTCCCTTATGTCTATAGATTAGATTTATTTTATATATATGCTAAGGTTATGTAGAGAAATGACTAGGGTCCACTCTCTCTATCTTTCTCTTTTCACATGTTGAGCCTAAAATGTATCTTTTTGCTCATTGTAAAGGGTTCTTCCCTTATTTATCTAGAAAAATTATGTATTTTTTTCACTTTTGTAACTTTAACTAGCTTTAAGCTTCTAATGAATGAAAGGTGTCATTTTTACCTTTCCTCATTCTATATTTTTTTTGTAAATTTTCCTTACCTTCATATTTGAATGAATTTTTTGAGTTCTTGTATGTTCATGTGTTGTGTTAAATTCATTTTCAAGATTAATAGTGGATCATAACTTTCCCATTTAGTGTCTATAAAACCTTAACCCGCATATAAGCTTTCAAGAACTGTTGTAAAAGAGAATTATGTAAGATCCTTGACCTTTCCATTATTTCTCTATTTTATAATGAGTAGGGGATAATCATGTTCTAAATTTTTTTGCATCACCTTCATTTCTTGTTTTCTCATTCTCTCTTTTCTCTTGTAAAATTAAGTAGTAGCATTAGGTTTTAGTTGTAGGTATTCAGTATTGAGATGGATCAATATTTTTCACTTGTTTTAGAGAGGAAACCATCCCTTTATTTGGAGGCTTAGATTCATTTAGAAAGATCCTATACCTTGAATCCATTCCCATTTTTTTATTGAGTAATTGAATTCATCATTTAATACAGGGTCCAGTTCATATGGACAATAGTTTTTGGCACACCCAATGGGATAAGTTTAATGAACCTTAGTTCATTTTATTAATAATATTGGTGTGGTTCTTAGTATTTGTAATCATTGAATACATCAAAAAATAACCCGATGACTTTGTAATCAAATATTATCAAATGTTGGTGATCCTAATGGTATGTTCTTAGTTACTCTCACTAAGAAAACCCATTTTCTCATTTAAGTAATTCTTAAATAAAATTTTATCTTCTTAAAATACCTTAATTATGAAAATGTATCATGGAAATACATTTTTTTCCCCTCCATTCCATGAACATGTAATTTTTTTCCCTCCCCATCAGCAATATCAAACTAGGAGTGCTCCTAGTTTTATCCCAAACTACCTTTCCATAGTAGGTTATCTCTAATCTCCTAATACTTAACTCCCACCCACTCATACTTCACCTTCTTGGTGACCTACACATGATTATCATAAAACTCAAAGGTTTATTTTATTCCCAATTATCATGCATTTACTATTAGTCACCCCCAAAACATGAAAAACCTGGAAAACCCAAGGACCATTCAATAAGAGAATAAATGAAATATACAATGGGATCATCTCACTTATATAAATCTCATCTTCATCACTAGAAAATAGAGGCATAAAAGAGATATGGGGAAAAAAAAGAACAAAGAAGATAACTTGAGGTTCATTTTACACAGGAAATTTTTGTTAGGGAAGAATAAACCAAAAATTTGGAAGCCAAGGAGATACAAAAAATACAAGACCCTAAACTAGTATCTCCTAAGCCTTGCTAAAAAATCCCAAGTTCCATAGGTTCTTGTCCTATTGTACTACCAAAATAGCCCCCAAAAATTCCTATCCTTCCTTAGGAAACTTGTCAAATTCCTTAGTTTTCACTTCCTAATCATCTTCTTGTCCCAACACAACTTAATTATTCAAAGGTGGTCCTATTGTTTGGAAAGATAACTGGTATAGTGAAAAGAAGGATGTATTTGAGGTAGAAGAATAATTTTCTATTGTTGGACCTGCATATGATGTAAAAAAAAATTAAACTTGTTGCAAGAGAGAAATAAACATAATAAGTTGAAACAACAAGATACTAAGCAAGTAGGAGGTGGTGAAATTGAAAAGATAATATTGTTTGATGAACTTCCTTATTTTTTTGATACAGATGAAGAGATCATTTCAATGTAAATGTAAACCCATGGTTTAAAGTATTAGAACAATAAAAATTACCCTAATGAGATGTTGGTCTATAAGGAGTTTATGTCCATTCTTATACTACCAAATAACTCATAGCAACAAGAAACTAGCTTGATGAGTTGGAATGAATATGAATCAATGATATTTGGTAGAAAACTTTCCAATTTAGTGAGGAAGCTAATGAGGATTCAATTTTAGATAAAAAAATTATATCCTTACATGAATATGAATATGTATGTATCATAAAAAAACTTATATGGATCATCTCACATGGTTGACTATTCAAAGCATACACTTGATGACATGGAGAGTGTTGCACATAATGAAGAAAGAAAATGTAACGCCCTGCCATGCAACCCTAGAGGAAGTTGCAAACAACTACTTAAATAGGCTAAAAAAAATTTAAGAAAAATTAATAAGCAAGTTCACTACCCATTGCCAACAACCTCTAAGGTTACGAGATAGAGGTTATATAGAACCTCAACAAAAAACATGAAATTAAACCAAGACAATTATTTAATTGAGAATTAAAACACATACATTCCAAGTAAGATAGTTTCATCAAAGCATAATGGATAAATTTCAATTTCATTAATCCATTCATTAAAAAATAAGGTTACAATACTCATTCCCTAAATGAGGAAAATCCAATAAATAAGATTACAATACAACTTCCACCTCGATATTATATGAGGGGTAAAATAATACAAGATCAACTAAAATGGAATAAATCAAGAACTGATACTGAATCCAATGAGATCTCCAACCAGAAGTCTCGTCCACAAGAACATGAAGAAAGCCCAATGGATTTAAGTGCATGCCACCCAACCAAGTGGGACCCAAAGGCCCACCCCCCGTGCTAGGAGGTAGTAACAAGGAATCCTAGCCAAGACCATCTATCTCTATACATAGGCTAACACAAAATTGAACCAAACTGAAACTACTGATCACATGTACCACACAAGTACAACACAAATACAACTCTACATGGTCACATTGCTTCCAGAAATTAAGCAGATCAAGTATGTTATGAGAACCATACACATAGAAGCAAATACCAACTATGGTCACATCAGGTATGTTAAGGAAACCATACCCATAAAATCAAGTACCAACTGTTGTCCTAGACATAGTGTCATCACATAGTTCATCATGGGTTTACCTCTGGGAATCTTCATAGGCTCTGGCCCCCACTATGGGTTATCCTGGTGGCCTCAACTAAATCCCAACCCCCATACTCACTCATGTGAAATCAAATACCTTTCGTGCAGACAAGATAGATGACCTTGCCATTCCAGGCCTTCCCACTCATCCTAAGTCTAAACGAGCCCTTGTGTCTATGAGTGAGGCATAATTATCTTGATTAGTGAGAAGTACCACCTAATCTTCTAAGTTTTGCTTTAGTTATCAGTTGTTTAAACCACCCCCAAAATTTTCCCAGTTTACCTCTTTGGGCTCTGGCCCCTACGAAAGCCAATCTTCTACTTGACAACACACATACCATCCAAACACCAAGGGTAACAAAGTGCAAACAAACACGATACCATGACCACTCCTTTCTCAGGAGGCAACATAAGTTCGAACCCTCTCCAAACACTGGAGGTAACAAGGTAACAAAGCCACTCCTGACAAGGAGGCACTAATCACATAATCCACTCCTAAACCAAGGAGGTACAAAACATCCCCATTCGTGGAAACCGGGTAAATAACTGACGTACCATGCACTACCCAAGGGATTTAAAATAGGTTGACCAACCCATTACGACAACCTACTACCTTGAAACCCAACTGGAAGACTTGTCAAAGACTATGACCCACATTACCCAAATGATAACATAATAGTTCATGATCAAGGCGAGCATTAAAATCTGCTTTGGATTCACTAAATCCATATACTTCTTAACATTCAATAATGCATTGCATTAAATATACTGAATTAAACATGCCATTTCAATAAGGAAGAAATTAATACTAACCATTTAATTTACATATTAGCATTTAATACATGATAAATTAACTAGTTTAACAAATGAATCAAAATTCATTGTTTTAAAATGAATATTGTTTCTTCATTTCAATATAGCTATTTAAAACAATTCACTTGTCTTAAGAAGAAAACATATTATTTATAACAAAACCATTCCTTTACCAAATATAATAATTTTAAAAACAACAATAACTTAACCAATATTGTCCTATTTCATTTTCTCAATTAAACTTAATTTATTTCCCCAAACAAACATTATTTTAACATATATATACACACAATATATATATATACACTTATGTGTTTATATATATATATATTTAATTATAGAATATATATATTCATAATATTTTAAATATATAATATATATTCATAATATTATTAATATTAATATATATAAACATAATAATAAAATATTATTATATAAAAAAATACGATTTATGTTGACCTCGTTTTGAGTGAAAACCCTACCGCGTTTTCATAGGCCACGGATTTCTTTTGTGGTTGGTGGGTTTTTGTTGGGCGTTGGTCCACGGATTAACACAGGCGGCGGCGGCTTTGGTTGGGCATGGCTATTTCCACAGTCGCCCCCACAGTTGGGGGTCGGCAGTGTTTACACCGCCGCGCCCCACTATGGGTGTCAGTTGTGTAAGCAGTCGACCCACGGTGGTCGAGGGAGTCTACGCTGGGCGACTCTCTCCCCATGCACCTTCCATGGGGGCGCAATGGGGAGGTGAGCCCCCAGCGCCTCCCTAATGAATTTGTTTTAATATTTTATTTTTTAAACAACCAAAAAAATGAAAACCAAAGGCCTGCGGATTTTTAAATCCGTCTCTGTTTTTTTTTAATAAAATTTTGCCAGCATAACCCCCTGCTTGGCATATTTAAATAATATGAATATATATTTATATATATATAACAAAGTATATATATATATATATATATATATATATTGGTTAAAATAGTAAAATTTACAAAAGAATTTGAGAAAACCAGAAAAGAACACAACCATCTACAGTTATTATCACCATTTTCTTGAAGCATTCAATTTGAAGAAAGGTTTTCTTGCTAATTTTGGAGAACAAAATTCCAACTTTGTTTTCAATTATATTCAAACAATAGAATTCAAAGATTCTTTCCACATGATCTTCCACCATTGATATTTAAATTCAAAAATTAAAAAGCAACATTTAAAAGACTTGAACCTAATTTTTTTTTGAAGATGATAGAAGGTCCTGATGGTGCCTTGATTCCCTCTTCAGATCCACAGATTCTTCAAGCTTTTTCCAAAAACTCACAAAATAAAACAATTTCTCTCTTCTCTTTCTAATTTAATCTTTTTTCCAAAATTCCATGAACATTCAAATTATGAAGCCAAATTCAAACATAAGGATAAAACCCTAAAATTCCTACAACCACCCTCATCAATTCTCCAAAACAGAAAATGGAAATATCCCATTTTTCAATTTTTGAATTTAAATTTCCCAAATTGACTTTTTAAAACATTTTCTTTTATTTTCAATTTCCAAACCAAATATCCACCAATTTTCCAGAATGAATAATCTAATTCTTTTCAACACAAATAATTTAATTTAACACAATCTAATTTAATTAATTAATAAAATAAATATTTATCCAAGATTAAATCATTTTATTAATCAAATTAAATTAATTAATAAATTAAACATCTCTAACCTTATAACCCAATTAATTTAATCAATAACTTTAAATACATAAAGCGATCAATTACCATTTTCTAACTTGGAATTAAACTAAAACAAGGCAAATTGAACAATATTAAAGCAATTGGACCACACTATGACTGACGACACACTACGACTAGGGTGACGACTTGGCACAGAATCCTAGCTACTATCTCCCAATCAATTACCATTGGGCTTTGGACATGCTCAAACCTTTGAAACCAGGTGGAGTCGATGTCCTATACCTGTCAACCTGCGAACAAAGAGTATATCCACATGCATATATATGTCATACTTAAAACACACCGTGAAGAGGAAATCACAGAATCGTAGGAAACTCGTAAGCGAGTGATGCCATACCGTCCTCTTCACCAGTACAGTAGTACTAACTGACAAATCTAACATACTAATATAGTCCAAAGCATGAACATCATTAATTCAATCATCCATAATGCTGATTCAAAACATGCCATAATGATGACATCAATATAAAATACCATCACATCAAAATATAACATTAACGTCGCTTTATAGAGAACGATCAAATAGAAGTCGAGTACCATAGTCAAGGTACTAACAAAAAGTACAACATAACATAGCATAACACTGTTTGATCAAAAGGAAAAAATGGAGGGGTATTACATCATCCCTCCCTAGGGTTAGGCTTACTTTTGGAAGCCTGCAAACCAGTAGGGATATAACTCCCTCATACAAACTACATACAAATCAAAACCTCGACCCCTAAGGCCGAGCATCCTGCATTGGATGACCAACCCCAAAAGTCTCAACGACAGCTCCCTGATACCCAGGCTGGCGGTCATCAACCGTAGCATAAGCTCAATGAGATCTACCTGCATCACCAACTGTCGACTCAGATGCTAGTGGTCCCTGAGAAAACCTAGATGTGCCCTTATTGGGACATATTCTAGCTATGTGACCCTACTGGCCACAAGAAAAACACCCTGTACCTCTGCCATAACCTCTACATCTAGATGGTGTGTTAGATTACTACGCACTATCCCTAAAAGTAGATTGTGAACCTTGAGCTGACTAATCATAGCTGAAACATTTTGCATGCCTCTAGTTTTTGTTCCTCCTAGGTAAAGAACCACCATCATCCTGACAAGGCTAAGAGTCCTTGTGCTTCCCAAGCACACTCTCCTATTGCTGACCACTCTGAGATGGTCCCTGCTGAGATTGAGAAGGTACACCTCCCTGAGGCTGCCCTCCTCTAGCACTAGATCCTGCTATTGAACTGCTACCAACCTACACTCCTATGTGACCTCCAAGTGCCATAATTAGATTCTCCTCAATAAGGCATGCTTTCTCCACTGCCATATCCATGGTCTTAGGTTCGAAAACCCTCACACCACCGCTAAGACGAGCATTTAAGCCCCTAAAAAAATGTTGCACTAACATGCTCTCATCGTCACCAATCCCTGCATACTGTTTGAGCTCATAAAAGCGTCACTCATATTGCTCAACAGATAATGCCATCTGACGCAAGGCATGGAATTCGTCGCCTCAACACTGACGCCAATGCTCAGATAAGAACCGAGCTCTAAATCTCTCTAAGAAGATCTCCCAAGATGTTGTGTGAATGTCGATATGGAGCTTCTTCTCCTCTAGTCTCCACCAAGTGGATGAAAACCCTCTTAGTTGCATAATGGCATAATGAGCTTTGGTGTTACTGCCATACGGATGCATGGAAAAACACCTATCTAGGTCTATAAGCCAAGTCTCGGCCTCTAAACCAGTACCTGATCCATCATATAATGGAGGATGCCCCCTGAGCAGGTCCCTCATGTGTGACTCAGACTGGGGTGAAGCTTCCCTCACCACAGGGTTAACCTGAACCTCTACCTACCTCAGACCAAGGAGTGCCAAAGCATCCTCAAGCGCTCTATGCATAGCCTCAATTCCTATTGGATCCTATTGATGTTCTCTGACCCCTGGTGCATTCTGAGATGTCTGAGGTTATTCCTGATCAGGAACAACTAATACATGAGGAGGAGATTCATGTTGACTCCCACCTCGACCACCTATACGGCCATGTCCATGCCCTCTACCTCTTCCGCGTCTGGGAGGCATAATCCTACATAGACACATTAAGGTATTAGGCAAGGCACAAAACTTAAAAGCCTACACAACTAAAAGGTTAATGGCTCCATCATAATCCCAGAGTACCCAGTGTTTAAACCTAGGCTCTGATACCATGTGTAATGCCCCGCCACGCAACCCTAGAGGAAGTTGCAAACAACTACTTAAACAGGCTAATTTTTTTTTTAAGAACAAATAATAAGCAATTTCACTACCCATTGCCAACAACCTCTAAGGTTATGAGACAGAGGTTATATAGAACCTCAACAAAGAACATGAACTTAAACCAAGACAATTATTTAATTGAGAATTAAAACACATACATTCCAAGTAAGATAATTTCATCAAAGCATAATAGATAACTTTCAATTTCATTAATCCATTCATTAAACAATAAGGTTACAATACTCATTCCCTGAATGAGGCAAATCCAATAAATAAGATTACAATACAACTTCCACCTTGATATCAAATGAGGGGTAAAATAATACAAGATCAATTGAAATGGAATAAAGCAAGAACTAATACTGAATCCAATGAGCTCTCCAACCGGAAGTCTCGTCCACATGAACATGAAGAAATCCCAATGGATTTAGGTGCACGCCACCCAACCAAGTGGGACCCAAAGTCCCACCCCCCATGCTAGGAGATAGTAACAAGGAATTCTAGCCAAGACCATCTACCTCTAGACACAAGCTAACACAAAACTGAACCAAACTGAAATGACTGATCACATGTACCACATAAGTACAACACAAGAGCATCACGAGTACAACACAAGTACAACTCTACATGGTCACATTGCTTCCAAAAATTAAGAAAATCAAGTATGTTATGAGAACCATACACACAGAATCAAATACCAACTATGGTCACATCAAGTATGTTAAGGAAACCATACCCATAAAATCAAGTACCAACTATTGTCCTAGACAGAGTGTCATCACACAGTTTGTCATGGGTTTACCTCTAGGAATCTTCATAGGCTCTGGCCCCCACTATGGGTTATCCTGGTGGCCTCAACTGAATCCCGGCCCCCATACTCACTCATGCGGAATCAAATACCTTTCGTGCAGACAAGATAGATGACCTTGCCATTCCAGGCCTTCCCACTCATCCCAAGTCTAAATGAGCCCTTGTGTCTATGAGTGAGGCATAATTATCTTGATTAGTGAGAAGTACCACCTAATCTTCTAATTTTTTCTTTAGTTATCACTTGTTTAAACCACCCCCGAAGGTTTCCCAGTTTACCTCTTTGGGCTCTAGCCCCTATGGAAGCTAGTCTTCTACTTGACAACACACATACCATCCAAACACCAAGGGTAACAAAGTGCAAACAAACACGATACCATGACCACTCCTTTCTTAGGAGGAAACATAAGTTTGAACCCTCTCCAAACACTTGAGGTAACAAGGTAACAAAGTAACTCTTGACAAGGAGGCAGTAATCACATAATCCACTCCTAAACCAAGGAGGTACAAAACATCCTCGTTCGTGGAAACCGGGTAAATAACTAATGATGTACCATGCACTACCCAAGGGATTTAAAATAGGTTGACCAAAAAACTACGACAACCTACTACCTTGAAACCCAACTGGAAGACTTGTCAAAGACTATGACCCACATTACCCAAATGATAACATAATAGTTCATGATCAAGGCGAGCATTAAAATCTGCTTTGGATTCACTAAATCCATATACTTCTTAACATTCAATAATGCATTGCATTAAATATACTGAATTAAACATGCCATTTCAATAAGGAAGAAATTAATACTAACCATTTAATTTACATATTAGCATTTAATACATGATAAATTAACTAGTTTAACAAATGAATCAAAATTCATTGTTTTAAAATGAATATTGTTTCTTCATTTCAATATAGCTATTTAAAACAATTCACTTGTCTTAAGAAGAAAACATATTATTTATAACAAAAACCATTCCTTTACCATATATAATAATTTTAAAAACAACAATAACTTAACCAATATTGTCCTATTTCATTTTCTCAATTAAACTTAATTTATTTCTCCAAACAAACATTATTTTAACATATATATACACACATTATATATATACACTTATGTGTTTATATATATATATATTTAATTATAGAATATATATATATTCATAATATTTTAATATTAATATATATTAATATTAAAATATTATTATATAAAAAAATACGATTTACGTTGACCTCGTTTTGAGTGAAAACCCTACCGTGTTTTCATAGGCTGCGGATTTCTTTTGTGGTCAGCAGGTTTTTGTTGGGCACCGACCACGGATTAACACAGGCGGCGGCAACTTTGGTTGGGCATCGACTGTTTCCATAGTCAACCCCTACAGTTGGGGGTCGGCGGTGTTTACACCGCCGCGCCCCACTATGGGTGTCAGTTGTGTAAGCAGCCGACCCACGGTGGTCGAGGGAGTCTACACTGGGCGAGGCTCTCTCCCCATGCACCTTCCATGGGGTTGAGGTGGGGAGGTGAGCTCCCAGCGCCTCCCCAATGAATTTTTTTTAATATTTTTTTCTTTAAGCAACCAAAGAAAAGAAAACCAAAGGCCTATGGATTTTTAAATCCGCCTCTATTTTTTTTAATAAAATTTTGCCAGCCCAACCCCCTGCTTGGCATATTTAAATAATATGAATATATATTTATATATATATAACAAAGTATATATATGTATATATATATATTGGTTAAAATAGTAAAATTTACAAACGAATTTGAGAAAACCAGAAAAGAACACAACCATTTACAGTTATTATCAGCATTTTCTTGAAGCATTCAATTTAAAGAAGGTTTTCTTGCTAATTTTGGAGAACAAAATTCCAACTTTGTTTTTAGTTACATTCAAACAACAGAACTCAAAGATTCTTTCCACATGATCTTCCACCATTGATATTTAAATTCAAAAATTCAAAAGCAACATTTAAAAGACTTGAACCTGATTTTTTTTTTAAGATGATAGAAGGTCCTGATGGTGCCTTGATTCCCTCTTCAGATCCACAAATTCTTCAAGCTTTTTCCAAAAACCCACAAAATAGAACAATTTCTTCCTTCTCTTTCTAATTTAATCTTTTTTCCAAAATTCCATGAACATTCAAATTGTGAAGCCAAATTCAAACATAAGGATAAAACCCTAAAAATCCTACAACCACCCTCATCAATTCTCCAAAACAGAAAATGGAAAATCTCATTTTTCAATTTTTGAATTTCAAATTTCCCAAATTGACTTTTTAAAACATTTTCTTTTATTTTCAATTTTCAAACCAAATATCCACCAATTTCCCAAAATGAATAATCTAATTCTTTTCAACACAAATAATTTAATTTAACACAATCTAATTTAATTAATTAATAAAATAAATCTTTATCCAAGATTAAATCATTTTATTAATCAAATTAAATTAATTAATAAATTAAACAACATCTCTAACATTATAACCCAATTAATTTAATCAATAACTTTAAATACATAAAGCGATTAACTACCATTTTCTAACTTGGAATTAAATTGAAACAAGGCAAATTGAACAATATTAAAGCAACTGGACCACACTATGACCGACGACACACTATGACTAGGGTGACGACTTGGCACAAAATCCTAGCTACTATCTCCCAATCGATTACCGTTGGGCATTGGACATGCTCAAACCTGTGAAACCAGGTGGAGTCGATGTCGTGTACCTATCAACTTGCGAACAAAGAGTATATCCACATGCATATATATGCCATACTTAAAACACACCATGAAGAGGAAATCATAGAATTGTAGGGCACTCGCAAGCGAGTGATGCGATACCATCCTCTTCACCAATACAGTAGTACTAACTGACAAATCTAACATACTAATATAATCCAAAGCATGAACATCATTAATTCAACCATGCATAATGTTGATTCAAAACATGTCATAATGATAACATCAATATAAAATACCATCACATCAAAATATAACATTAACGTCGCTTTATAGAGAGCGATCAAATAGAAGTCGAGTACCATAGTCAAGGTACTAAGAGAAAGTACAACATAACAAAGCATAACACTGTTCGATCAAAAGGACAAAACGAAGGGGTATTACATAAAATAAGATGGTATTATTGCAAAAATAAACATGGAAGATGGATTGTGCCATAGGTCTAAAAAATTTGTAGTTAGTCACCAAGAAAAAGAAATTGGAACAAAGAACATCTTGAATAATTGAGTTCTTCATCTTAATTTTTTCACAAACCCAAATTTTGTGCTGATGAAATATGCATCAATACATGTAGTTAAGAGGTATGTTGGTTTTCCATTATCCCTAAATGTAAGAAATTGAATATGAAGTCTTCATCCAAGATGAAGATATGACCCTTTGTATTGAGGATAATGTACCTAAGCTTGAATTTTTTACTTGGGACCAACATACCAATTTCAATAATATTGAGAAGCAACACATACATCAAGAAGGTTGTTCTTATGTTTCTCAACTTGAATGTATACCATAGTTTCAAAGTCTTTCATTTGATGTGAATGAGGAAGAGCTTTACTATATGGATCAACATGTAGATATGGCATATTTTTATTACCATGTGTATTAGAAAAAAAAAAATTGTTTCAATTGAGATATTAAGAAGGTCAATAGTTTTAATAGTGGTATGTACCCGTGTATCAAGAAATTACCATTTTCTCCACAAGTGGTGTTTCTTTTGGTGTTGAAATAAGTTTAAAATTCATTACCCTTTTTGTTACGTGCATGCCTAATGCATCATCAGACAATTCAAGAACCTATATTCTATGGTTTCCCTATAGTATTGAAGTATATGGTGGGGTGAATCTTCACTATATGAGTAGTGTGTGTGACCTAATGTAGGCAAGCATAAATGTTCAATGGTTGCAGCTAAGTAATTCCTACAACTATGGTTTTAAGGAGATCAAATCCTTCAAAGGAGTTTTCTTTGATAGGGACAATTTTTTGCAATTCAAAATTTATTAAAATTTTGTTCATAATATTATAGTTATTATTTTCCAAAAAAAGTGTTGTTGTGCATCCTATGCCATCCATAAGAGGATATAAGGTTTAGTTTGTATTTCTTCCTCCAAGTGCTTGTGCACATCTAAAATTGTGTTGTGTTGCAATATACCCTATTTCATTTTTGTTAACCCTTGACTCTATACCCACCCAACTAAGGAACATGCCCAAGAAATAAATTAATGATCAGAGGTTCGATAGGAACTAAGAACCTCTGATAGTTTCCCACTCACCTCATAACCCTCAACAAAGAATAGTTAAGGCAAGGAAGCGACCTATGAAAATAAAATTCAAGGAGGATGTGATCGGAGGTTCCATAGGAACCAAGAACCAGTGTTTCTTGTCTCCCATGGAATCCCTAACAAGTCAAGAGGCCAAATTAAATGCATGGGTGACTGAGATGAAATAAATAAAGCTAAGGTAGCGGCTAGCCAAGAGATAAAGTAGAAAAATAAGAAAATTTAAGGTTATGTCGACTATGAAAAAGGTAGGAGAAATAATCGAGGTGTCATTTCTTTGCATCTATCACCTCATGAATGCCACAATGCCCCTCTCAATTACCTGATATTGATCCATGAGGCTTCTTGAATTTTTTTAATGTGTTCTAGTGGATTTCAAGGGGAAGAAGTTCAACACCGTGTCTTCTTTTCATATGTAGGTACTCCTTTTGTTAAACAACCATGCTTGGGCCATGTTTTAGGTGGATTTTGTGGGGTATTTTATGTGGTTCTCCCTCTTTTTCATCAATATAGGTATTGGAAGGAGGGTTGGGAATGTTTATGTTTGTAAAATAAATTTTTTTTGTAGATATTTCAAGGTTTTATAAGATGATGGCTAGATTTTCCTCTCTGCCACATCCTCTCTCTCTCTCTCTCTCTCTCTCTCTATTTTTACCTATTGAGCTTAAAAGGAAGATTTTTTCTCATTTTAAAGGGTTCTTTCTTTATTTATCTATCAAATTCATGTAAGTTTTACACTTCTATAATTTGTAACTAGCTCTAAGCCTTTGATTAATGGATTTGTCATTTTTACCTTTCCTCATTCTATATTTTTTTTGTAAATTTTCTTTAACTTCATATATGAATGAATGTTTGTTATTAATTTATGTTCATGTGTTGTGTTAACTTAATTTCAAGACTAATATTGGATCATATATTTCCCTTTTAATTTCTACAAAACCTTAACCTACATATAATATTTCAAGAAGTTTTAATAGAAGATTGTGTAAACTCCTTGGATTTTTATTTTTTATTATTGTTGTAATGAAAATGGGAGAATCAAATTCTAAAAATTGGTGCATCACCTTCATTTATTATGTTCTCCTCTCTTTTATCTTGGAAAATTCAGTAGTAGGATTTCGTTTTGTTGGTGTGAATAAATGTATTGTACCTAGTTAATTCACTCACTAGGTAATTAGGGGACATATTCACATGTTAAGTTTACTTAGGCTTTATTATTCCTTCTAGAAGTATTAATTGTCATTTCTAGATCTTATCTTATCCTAGTTTGCTATGAATTAGTTGTCTCGGATGATAAGAATAAGAAAATTTTCATGGTATTGTTTAATCCTATCTCTCTCCTTGCCTTTATAAGTAAGGAATCATATGTACTTTTTCATATTCAATGGCTTACATTTTAGAATTCTTGCATCCTTAATCATAGCATGATATTTTTCCATTTCTCTCTTGTGGAAGATATTTTGTCTTACAGGTGATCCTGGGGTGTTGAGGAGTTCACCATAAATTCCCACAAGTTTAGATATAGGTATTCAATATTGAGTTAGATCAATACTTTGCATCTAGTTTAGAGAGGGAACTAACCCTTTATTTGGAGGTTTTACTTCATTCTATAAGGTCCCATGCCTTGGATCCATTCCCATGTTTTCGTCAAGCATTTTTATTCATCTTTCAACAAAGGGTAAAAATTAGATTGACAACATGACTTATAGGGGATATTATTCTTAGAGAGATTCATTGTGGCTTAGTGAGTCTTGGAAGAAAAAACTCATTCCCCACTCTTGGTCTACTTGATAGATAATAATCTAATAGGTATTTCTCATCCTATTTTTATATGTATTATTTTTTATGCTTTATCTTCCCATCGATATGGATCTTGAGTTATTATTATTAGTTACAGAGGGTTCATTTGAGTATTTTGTCATATTTTTATCTCCTCATACATACGAGTTTGATTTATGATGTCCTTTATTAGGATTTTAGGATATGTTATTGGACATATTATCAGTTTTGGGAATGGATTTGAGTTTGATCTTCTTTGGCTATAAAGTCTTACATTCATGTTGGTTATGTGAGATACATGTCTTGTATTTAACCTTGGAGATTAAACAATTAGGTGTTGTTAAGTTATTCTAGTTGGGGTTCTAAAGGAGATCTTTACTTGACATAGCTTAGCACTTTAAGGTGTCGATAGAAAGACATATTGTGTGATATGTTTGTAAGTAATAATTTAAAAACCAAAATGGAAACCAATTAAAAGAAAAATGTTTCAAGTTCCACTACAAACCTCTATATAGAGCCGAACAAAAGATAATTCAACAAATTATAACATGAAACAAAAAGTAAGTGTTACCAAAACCTCTATTTTTCAATTATTTTCTTCTTGACTAGTTTTAATGTGGATTATATGTTGCATGAAGATACCAATTTGATAGTAGATATCTATCATAAGCCATTATTGATATGGAATAAAGGATAGAGTTCCTAAATTTATAGGCTTTTAAAAGGAGGAATATATGGTAAAGATCTAATTATGAGATCAATAGTGGATAATGGTTGAGAGGAATTCCCTAGGCTCAAGGAGAGGATGAAGGGTAGATATGTAAGTTGTAAAATTATGAATGGATAAGATGAACTTACTAAATTTAGTAAATAGTTGTACGAGAAAGAGGGAAATAAGGGACATGTGTACCTAAGAAATCTTTAATTTTATAAGGGGACCATAAGGACAAGTATTCTTAGGTGCCATTTATTCTTTGAATATGTTGAGATAATAATGGGACTATAAGGACAAGTTTTCTTAGTTGCCCTTTATTCTTTGAGTGTGTTGAGGGAGTATCTAGGCTTAATTATATAATAATATTATTTAATTGTTTTAGCCATGTGTGAGATGGAAAATAGTTACAATATGGGAATTATTTATTTATTTATTGTGAGGATATGGAAAAGGTGATAAATTAAATAATATGATTATTTAATTAAGTGGTGGAATTTAGGTGAAGATATTGGTCGATTAAGGCTATGTGATGGGGAGTAGGTCCAAGGAATATTTTAGGTGTATACATTCCCCCCTCTTTGAGAAATATAACTAAGTCGAATTATGTCAAAGAAGAATAAAAAGTAGGATGAGATGGAATGAAGCTCTAGTGGCAAGTTTCCCCAATCACTAAGGGATGATGATGGAAGTGATGCCCCATCAAGACAACTGATCTAGGTGAAATGGAACCCAATAGGTATCTTGAAAACATAAAGGGTGATAAAATATGTGTCATAATGGATAAAATATGACTTGAGATAAATCATGTTAGGATGATGTACATGCCATGAATATAGGATTGATGTTGGACTAAAGATTGGGCATGTCAATTGATGTTGCTAGGACTGGAATTGATTGCATGGATGAACGTATTGGATGATGAAATCTCACATGGATGTAATGCAAAAAATGACATATGAATTGAGGAATGGATAAATGATGAGATAATGATAAAGGATGCAATCAATGAGGAATACATGTTGTCATAGTAAATTCACATGCAAGGAAAAACCTTCTATTTTTGTATCACTTAGCACTATGCACCATGTATAAGGGAACATCATGACGATGTGCCATGTGCATATGGATTGAAACTCAAAAAATTAATTTTCAAATAGAATAGTGATCCAATACACACGTTGTTATAGGAATGTCTCCATATGAACGATGAGGGTGATAGTGATGGTGTTATAGATGAAGCACTGAGACTTGAAGTAATAGAAAACATAAAACAAAAGCATAAGACAAAGAAAATAAAATAAAGTGAAAATAGTGTAGTGAGCCAAGGAATATGATGTCTTAAACATGTCATCATATGAATGCTGAAGGTGACCAAGATGATATGAGATATGGAACACTCTAGGACTAAATGCAAAAAACAAGAAAAATTCAACAATAAGGATTAAAAAAAAATCAGCAGACATAAACTGATATATAAAGATAAAGACAAGAAAACAATTTATCAAAGGCATGAAAAAACATAAGTTGGTATCTAATGAAACTTTGAAGACATGGGTGGATGGTATGGATGAATGGGAGGTCAACGGGTAGAATCCAAACAAGGAACAAATCATGAATCAATTTGATAATAGATGGTGATGAAAAGGTCATACCCCAGTGGATATATACATGTGAACCATTCCCTAAAAAAATTCAGCAAGGGGATGCCCCCAATTAAGTGCAAAATCAAGGAAAGGGTATGGAATGGAATGGAACGAAAATGGAATCAAAATATGAGGAAGGAAAATAGATGGATGGGAGGTGGAGTATTGGTAATTTGACAAATTTAATGGAGTATAATATAAGAAAGTAATGTATATGAAGGGGATGTTGGGAAAATGTGTCTCTACCTTGCAATTATATAAGTTTTTTTGTTGATAAGATATATTTAATATATACTAGTTACATAGATAGGTGTAATATACAATGGGAGCACGAGGTGGTGAAAAATGTGATTATGTTAATAAAAACTATAAAACTATCGACATACATAAAATAAATGATATATTATAAATCTAGATTGTTCATCATTAGGTTTTTGATCTAATGGTAGATATGTTGTTGGTTTGTCTTTACCTAGAAGGTAGCCCTATTTTATGAGGGTTTTGTATTACAATTGTGTATTGTGATGTATTCTAAGAGTTTGATAGTGGTCGTGTTATCTCTTGATCTTTGGTTGGTGATACTCTTGTGAGAAGCTTTCTCTATAAGTATATTGTAATCTTTGTGACTTATAAATAATATATTGAGTGTCTTTTGGAGTGTGGGGTTTTTCTCCTGAAAGGGTTTACCCATATAAATCACTGTGTTGTGGTATGTGTGATATTTATGTTTATTTTTGTTTAAGTTTTTGCAACTGAAAAAGATCTGTAAATTTTTGCATTATTCTCCTCTCAAGATTAGTGTAGGACTTTGTTCCACTACCTTAGCTTTCTTTCAAGTGGTATCAGAGCCTAATCACCTTTGGTTTCAATTGTGGGTTGTTGGGTTTTTTGAACTAATCCAAATTTGAGTGAGATCTTGTGTAGAATCTACTTTTTGATCTTGTTGTAGGAATTTTTTAGATGGCAAGTTCATCAAGGAGAATATATGTGGATAAATTTTCTAGAAATAATTTTGAGATGTGGAAGTTGAAGATAGAGGATCTATTGATAGATCAAGATCTATGGGATGTTGTTGATGAGAATCAAGGCCTAGAGATCCTACTTTGGTTTCTCAATATGTTGTTATGGACCATAAAGGAAAGGGTATAATCAAATTGTTCTTGGCAAATTATATTTTAATCAATGTCCATGAAGATACTTTTACACAAAAACTATGAAAGAAACTTGGTGAGATGTATCAAGCCAAATCTTTAGTGAACAAAATTTTCTTGAGGAAGAAATTGTATTCCTTGAGAATGGAATAGGGTGGACAAATTATAGACCACCTAGAAGCATTTAATATGTTGGTGACCCAATTGGCATCAGTTGGTGTCAAAATGGATGAGGAGGAGAAATGTCAGATCTTTCTTTGTAATTTGCCTAATTTGTGGGATTCTCTTGTTATGGCTATTGGGAGTACTTATGTTATCTTGAAGATTGAATATGTGTTGAGTTCTTTTCTTTTTGAAGAGATGAGGAGGAAGGTATCCATCACTACCAAAGAGGCTCTAAATATTCATGGAAGACCTAAGTAAAAATTCAAGAATAATGAGAAGCGTGATAAATCCAAGTCCAAAGGGAGATCCAAATCTCTTGGAAAGTCCAAAGCTATTTTCTAGAACCGTGGTAAGCTTGAAAATATTTGTAAGGATTGCAAAGAAGAAAAGTAAGAGATTTGATTTTGATTCTGAGTTTCAAAAGGAAGATGGTGATGCATTCATTTCAGTTTTGGTGACTTGTGTAGGTAATGATGCATGGTTAATTGACTTGGGTGCATCTTTCCATATGACCTTTAATAGAGATTGGTTTTCTAAATATGAAGAATTTGATGGAGTTAAGGTGTACTTGGGTGATGATTCTTATTTAAATATTTATGGTTGTGGTAAATTTAGAATTAAGTTTCTTGATGATAGAATAAATAGGATTAATGGTGTGTTGTATATCCCTAGATTAGCACAAATTTTTTTATCTATGATAAAACTAATAGATGCAGGTGTGTAGGTAGTATTTTTCAATACAGAATGCAAGATGGTTTGAGGTGTTATCATGATTGCTAGAGGTGTCAAATATGCCACATTATATAAGATCGATGCATGCACTATTGAGTTCAATAGTACTTCTATGGAGAGAAAGTTTGTGGCTACTCCATTGGAAGAGGTGATGGTTTCACCTTCAACAGATGGTCGTGGATTTTGGGTACCCAAGGATGCTCTTTCTTTTGAATCAAAGTTGCATATAAAGAAAAATATGTTATGGCATCATAGACATGGCCACATTAGAGAAAAGGGTCTAAGGACCTTGAAAAATAAAAACCTCGTTGAAGGGTTGTCTAATTATAATCTTCAATTTGATTTATGTGAGCATTGTATTTATGGAAAATAAAATGACGTGCAGTTTTACTTGAGTTCTTGTAAATCTTGTGGTGTATTAGATCTTATTCATTTGTGATGTGTTTGGTCTTGTAGATGTTCCTTCAATTGGAAAATCCACTAATTATGTTTAATTTATTGTTGATTATAGTAAAAGGAAATGGGTATATTTTTTAAAGAGTAAAGTAGAAGTTTTCAGTCAATTTAAAGAATTTAAAGCAATGTTTAAGTTGTAGTCTAGAAAGAAAAAAAAATTTGAGGACTGATAATAGAAATTATTTTTCTCTAAAGATTTTGATAGATTCTATAAATATTGTGGTATTCATAGAAAAAAGACAACTCCATATTCTCCACAGCAAAATGGAGTTACAAAAAGAATGAACAAGACACTGGTAGAGAAGGCTAAGAGTATGTTGAGTGGTGCTAGTCTAGAACAAATGTTTTGGGCTGAAGTTTTTTCCACTGGGAGTTAGTTGATTAATAGGTCTCCTACATCATCTTGTTGATAAGACACCTATAGAGGCATGGCTAGGTCACAAGCCTTCATTAAGAAATCTTATAGTTTTTGGTAGCAAGGTATATGTACATGTGCCAAAGGAGAAGTGAAAAAAGTTGAGGAACAAGGCTATGAAATATATCTTCATCAGATATAGTTATGGTGTGAAAGGATACAAGCTTTGGGATCTTGTTGCACAAAAGGTAAATTTTTATAGTAGACTTGTGTTTTTTTTAGAGAAACTAAGCCTTCTTTTGTTACATTGCAAACAAAACAAAGTAAACAAGAAGATGTGATTCAATTTTTGTCTACACCTAAGAAAGTTGAATTGAGGCACATGGATAGACAAGAAGTTGAGGAGACCTCATCTAGATTTGAATCTTCAAAAGAGGAGGAAGAACCTCCAACTCATGTTGTTCATAGGTCTACAAGGCATAGACAACCACCTGAAAGGTATTCACCTGATGATTGGAGATGTATTTTTTCCTTAAATATTAACATGGATGAACCCAGATTTGTAGAAGAGGCATTAGGTATGAATGATGTAGAATCTTGGAAGATTGCTATGAATGAAGAAATTACAGCTTTGAAAAAGAATGATACATTCAATATCTTGTGCCATTTCTTGAAGGACAAAATCCTATTGGTTGCAAATGGGTGTTCAAGAAAAATATTGGTTTAGATGGAGGTATTGAGAAATACAAAGAAAATTTGGTTGTGAAAGGTTACTCTCAAGTTGAAGGTGTTGATTACAGTGAGATGTTTTCTCTTGTTGCAAAAATTATATCCATTATATTTTTTCTTTCTATTGTTGGTTCTTATTATTTAGAGGTTGAGAAAATATATGTGAAAACTACTTTCCTTCATGGTGACTTGGAGAAGGATATTTATATGACTCATCCAGAGCACTATGTCGTGAAAGGTAAATGTAAATTGGTTTACAAATTGAAGAAATATTTGTATGGCCTAAAATAAAGTCTTAGGATGTGGTACCAAAAATTTGATACATATGTGTTGAGTTTGAGATTTAAGTGTTCTAAATTAGATCATTGTGTTTATTATATAATTGATGGTGATATTTTCATGTTTATTACATTATATGTTGATGATATGTTGTTTATTGGCAAAGGGAAAGGTATGCTTTCAGAACTAAAGTCTCAACTTGTAGCTAGATTTGAAATGAAAGATCTTGGTGTAGTTAGACACATTCTTGGGATGGAAATTACAAGAGACGAAGTAAACAAAAAGCTATAGCTTGGCTAAATTAAGTATGTCAATTCAATTTTACAAAGATTTAACATGCAGGATTGTAGACCATTGTGTGTTCCTTTTTCAGATGGAACAATGTTATCTATTTTAGATTGTCCAACATCCCCATCAGAAATGGAAGAGATGAGCAGAGTGCCTTACTAGAGTGTAGTTAGAATTTTTATATATGTTATGGTTTGTACTAGACCATGTCTAATCCTAGTAGAGTTCAATAAGATACAGTTAAAACATTCTTTAGATATTTGCAAGGTACCTCAGAGTATTCCTTATGTTATCATAGTAATTTGACAGAAGATAAGATTTCCCTTAATATTCATGGTTATGTGGATTTAGACTTGGAAAGTGATGTTGATAGCAGATGATCCACTAGTTCTTATGTGTTTACTTTATTTGGTGGTGCAATTAGTTGGATGAGTAAGAGATAGGTTGTGGTTACTTTGTCCACAACTAAAGGTGAGTATTTGGAAACTACTCATGCTTGTAAATGTAACAACCTCCATAAATTAAAATTTAAAAAATTAAACCTATTCCACATAATCAAACATAATACATGCCACATGACCAATATACAAGAAAAGAGACAAGGAATTAGATTATTTCATGAAGTTTAGAGTACATATATTGTTATCATGGAAAAACATATAAGAACATATTCCTTACAATAGACCACATGGTCGAGAACAAGATTACACAATAAACCATAACAAGGACCTTCCTAAAACAATTCCTTTGACATTTAACTCCTTCGACCACATCAAGGGTGAGAAAATTGTTGGAGCATGTTTCCACCCTACCACAAAGTGATTCACTTCCTTCCTTGAGATTCTTCCTGAAAGAAGAATGCTCGACCAACACGAGGAACACTAGAAATGTGAATCTGACTGGAGTAAAAGAATTGTGAAGCATGACATATCTACATCTACTAATATAATGAATCTCATACACAAACTAGGAACACTTTGGAATGAATCTTCTAGTCATGTAAGCACGATTCAACTTCCATGCTATTTGGTCAACCTTTTCTTATAATAAGTCATGGTTTTAGTATATTTCAATAATACTAAGCATAACAATTGTATTTCCAGCACAATTAAATTGCACACAAGTATATGCAAATAAAACTAATCATGCTTCAACAATCAACAATCAACAATATTGACTATAGAGAGAGTTCTTATTTCTTCTATCATACATGATAAACCCTATGCATGCAAGGAAAATATGTCAATATGCCTAATCTTCAATAAGATAAAGTATGGTTTAACATTTATATACCTTTCTATAAGACCTCCATTTGGTTCATGATACTTAATATGCATTGATTAGTACTTTAAGAACATTACTATCTAAATCTATATAGCTTTTGGCATCAAAACCAAATCTAGTCTATTGCCATGACTGAAGATAGCGAAATTCATAAACAAGTTAACGAACAAATGTTAGTTTTAATAATAAAAAAGGAAGATCATCATTATTGAACATTCACTTCCCTTCCTAATTTACCTATTCCAAGGAATATAACGCTAAAACTTCTAAAAAATAACTATTGAGATTTTCTTGAGTCTTCAAAAGAAAATAAAGGATAGTCAATATCAGCCTATAGTAACTAAATCATAATCCTCAATAAGATTTTGATTTTCAGATGAACGAATAAAATTTATAGTATCAATAAATAAATCAAAAAACTAAACAGTCGATATTATCTTCTCTTTCTTTTTCTTAAGATAAATGAATTTTAATTAATCTTATAAACAGATTATCAAGATATATATTTAAATAAACTTTGATTCAATCAAATTGGAAAAAAAAGTAACACAAAATAGTAATAAAGGAAATCATCCAAATGAAACTTATTTCATCTTGATAAATAAAATATTTAATTAGTAGAAAGGATAATAATTTGGTTTATTCGGTCATCTAAATACACAACCACCTTCGTAATATGATACAATTATCCACTTCTGCATTTATTCATTCTTTCCATAATAATAATAGATGCTATTTATAATCAATATTTCTGATTTAAAGATTTCATTTTCTCTAATTCAAATTAAATCAAAGAATAATAGAAAATTTTAAGAAGTATGAAGGTGAAATTAATACCTATATATCTAACATTAGCCATGCACCAATTAAAAGCCTACATCACAACCTTATATCGTTACAATATCTGGTATTTTCTTTTTAAATTTTCATTATGAACTATTCTTATGCTTAGTAATGATATTATTGTTGCATTAATTGAGTAATAGCATATACGGTGTTATAGCTATCTGTTTGATATTCACATCTCCTAGTGACTATAATTGTAGCAGACATATTTTAATACAATCATACTCTTCCTCATTTACACTTGTGTCTAGATTGTTCGATATCCTCATCATTATACAAATGACTATGCTCCAATGTCTCTATGACTAAACAAACTATGGTAATGAATCAAAAATGGGTATAATGAATAAAAATAAGGTTTATGAAAAATCAGATTTCAAAGAAGATATTGGCCGAATGGTTTGATCATCATTTTTAGGGGCCATACATAATGTGCAGGCTTAGGGAGGACAACAAGGAACTCTGAGAAGTAGGAAGGTGCTCTATTCTGATAGAGTTAAGTGGGGTTTTAAGCCATGATTTAATAGGAAGCTAAGATTTAAAGAGCGAAATTGATGAAGGCTGATGTTGCAACCTTTCAAATGTAGAGCCTAAAACCACATGAGTCATGTTAGGTGCTCAATAGAAGGGACTTCTCATTAAGTTTGATCATTGTCGGAAGGAAACGTTGGAACCTGCATAGACAAAGTATGTGAAATGTTTTTAAAAATGGCTCTAGACCTTAAGCAAAAGAAATGGAAAGGTGCATAGCCAACTTCCTCTAACGATGTTGACTTCCTTCCTGCCCAAGAAAGGATACTTCAAACGTAGATATACACAAGCAATCAAGTAGACATTCATGCAAAATACAAATGCACATGAACTGATGACAACATGCCTCAAAGCGATGTCATCTAATGGAGTGCAAGGTTTTAAGATATGCAAAAAATGGATTTGTTAGAAAGGCTTTAAAAATTTCCAAGCAATTGTGATTGGCAAGTGAAACTAATTCCCACCATCCATTTATTGTATACACAACCCTGCATAATATTTTGAGGACTAAAAAAAGGATCACAAAAAGGGCAAACAAACTAATATTTTTCATCATGGTCAAGTATAGAAATAGAGAAACCACGCATGAAAAATGAAAACCCACCAAAAGAAACGAAAAATCCATAGAAAGGATATGTATTTATAGAAGTGAAATTCACATGCCTTGGATTTTGAAAGGGACCATCTTTATTTACATAAAGAGGCACATAATCTCCATCATTGTATTTGTGATCAAAATACCTTGCTTGCACCTGAGTTCCCTATAACAAAACTAGAAAACCCAACTAAAACACCCAATTTTCCATTGATCCAAACCAATCATGCCCTATTATTGCTTATCGACAATGCATGCAATCAAATATCCATCATCTTCTTCCACTAATAAGGATTTGAATGCATCTTTCCATGACATCAATATACTTCCAAAAGCCTTCTCAATTGAGTCGAGCCAAAATTTGTCCCTTCATACTGTAGTATCTGCAAATAAGAATGATTATCTGAGATGAAAAATTTCATGCCAAGTTTTGGTAAAGGAGACCTTTTTAAATAGAGTGGATGAAGAACATTGGTAAATCTAAGGGCGATAGTTTAATTTCTTGGTGTTGAGATGACATAACTGGAAGTACAGTGCATTTTATATTTATAAAGATCATTATGTCTTTCTCTTTTAGAAGGAGAAAATGAAACTGCCTTGTCTCCCTTCTCACTTGCCACAATAACTCCTCGCTTGGATACCAAGAAGAAATTAGATGAAACCATTACCTCAGTAAAGCACCCCCACATCTTCCACCAAGAATTAATGCTCCCTCACCTCTATAAACAAAATTCCTTTTCTTTATTTGGTCGCCCATGTAAGGTGTGGAATGCATGTTGAGTAATGTCTCATGCATCGCTCCTTCTACACTAAGTGACCATTTGATAACACTCAAGCAATTTAATAGATTTTGTTTATTTGTTTATTTACAATTCATGCACTTTAAGTTTAAAACTATATAATATTATATTATTATCTCTATTATGTTAATATATATATACACTTAAATAAAATTATCAAAGCTTATAAATAATATGTTTTAATTTAAGAGGAATTCATCTATTTGATTTAAAACTTATTTTATGGCTTAAATCAATTTTTCTTTACCATAATAATCATACACACTTCATGTTACACTTTTTATTTAAAACAAACTATCTTTATATTTATTTATTTAACTATTTAATAGTTAATCTATTTTATATATATTCAACACACTTTTTGAAATTAAAAAAAATCAAATGATTATAAAGCATATGTTCCTTTTCTTGATGACGATGTCACTTGGAACAACATTACAGATAAAGTCATCATAGAGAAACTGCAAAGAACCTATCTTCTTGAAAGACTTAACCAGGGCAACCTTAGGGTGTGTCTGTGTAATTGGAAAAGGTTGACTTAGCTCAATCCCAAGTCTCTGGTAGTCAGGTCTTGACCATACTAGGTTTACTTCAGGGTATGATGTGATAATGTTGTTTATCTCAAGGGGTATATGGTTATCTCTGGTTTTACTATTATTTCCAGTTTCATTAAGAATCATGAACATTAAGCATAAGATTTCCAGTTCAATCATAAAATAATATCATGAAATCAAAATATTTGTAAATAAATTTCATGAACATCAAACAATTTTGCTATCACTTAAGTAGATTTAGCTTTAAGTATTCAGTAAATTCATAGAAAATGAAATATTTTTAATAAATTTTCATTCATTCATCTATTTTTTGGAACATTGTCATACATTTAAACATCTAATCTAAAATAAACCATCAAAATACAGAAAATTAAAATTTCTCTCGGTTATTCTTCATGCATGCCCCAAGATATAATCAAATCTTGAAGCAAACCACTTTATATTTCACCAGATTGCTTCACAGCTAGGCATAAAATGGTCCAAGCTTTTAAAGAAGGGGGTTTTAGTTTGGACACCGAGTAGGTTTTGTATGCACCCTTAAACGGCACAACATACAGTCTTGTTCGGCTAAACTAACAAAACTATCTACAAAGGTTCATGAGATAGGTAGTTATCAAATTGACATCAATATTAATTAAAATCTATGTGCATACAAGTTTTTAGTCCAGAATTATTCAGAAAATAGGGATAAAGAACAAAGCTTAGAGAAGTTTCTTCTCTTCCGACATCCACAAATTTTGAACTTACCTTAAAGAAAGATATCCACTGGCCTTTTATAGAAATAAGACACAGGTGGGTGATCCCACAAAGCTGGTTTACAATTTCTGAGGGGAACTGATTTTTGCTGAAATCAAATAATTTTTAGAAAATATAATGATTTAAGCCTTAAAAAATTTCATTTTAAGGATTCCAATTGAAGAGGCTTTGATCAAACCACATTAGATCAAACCCCCTTGGATAGAACATCGCTAGTTTTAAACCATACCTATAAATGAGTCTCCTTTACACCTATCAAAATGCTAATAAAAAATCACTTTTGATTTACCTTTTGGGGATCAAATGAATTCATTTAAAATTTATTTCAAATGATTATGGTATTCCTCAAAATGAGCTATCCAACGAATATAATTTTAATATGTGTTGGTTTTATTATGTATTTATTTTTTTAGTTTTATTAAACATAGGATTTTCATCAAAAATGAAGGTCTTTGTTCTGCACATGTGGAAAAATAGAATATTATCAAAAAATATTGAAAAATATGAGTGCACTAGATATTGAAGTCCTTGATCCAACAAAAAAAAATGAATTTTGATATATACAAAAAAATTTACGCGTTATACGGTCGCGCTATGTCTGAATTGTAATTGGTTTGACTTTGAAACTTGATTAAGGGAAAAATATTCAATAAAAAACTCTCTAACCAAGTGGAAGCACTAGATATCGGAGTTACAAATATAAATTCGAAAGAATTAGAATTTTATCCTTCATGGAAAAAAATTTATGCGTTATACGATGTGCGTCACTTTTTTAAAATGTTGTTTTCTAAAGAAAAAAAAATAGTTTTCGTAAGAGATGGAAAAGAAGTGCAATCTAATTCCAAAAATTTTGAAAAAAATATTTTTAGAATCTACAAAAAAAATGTGACGAGACTCTAGTTTGCATCATCTCCAAATTGCTCACGGTTTAGTCGCTATAGGTGCCCGAATGTGAAGATTTACTTAAAAATAATAATTTAAGCATCCAGTTTGGCCAAAAATTGTAAACCACTATTGTGGGATCACCTAGTAGAATAAGAAAAATACATGAGAGGAAATCCAAGGGATGAATCACATCAAAGCATGTGGAATGTAATGATTGGCAAGAGAATTGCAAACGAAGTCTACAAAGGTCAACCTCCATCTGCACGTTGAAGTCCTTCGAGTTTTTTATCTTTTATTATCACCAAGATAATAACTTGAATTAGGATATTGTGTAGGAAACTTCCCATACATTCAAAATGATTACTTCATCATCTCGTTCCTACACTTATGTTTTTCCTCGGGCTTTCTACTCTGGGGAATGAGCTTCCTCAGAGGTTGGCTCTTTTTCTCACCAAATATGAATTACCGAAATTCCAGTATTCTGATGGATTCGAACCCCTCTACATATAACTCCTTGAAGTATGCAACTCAATCTGGTTATGACTCTATCCGTGATTCAAATTTACCTGACCATCCATACCCAAACTCTCCATCGCAATCTGCTTCTCCTACAATCATGAATTCCAACTATTAAATCCCTTTAAAAAAAACATTTATAAAAATAAATCTCATATAAATAAAACCATTATTCATTCGTTGTCATGCAAGTCCATCATAAATAAAATGCTTTCAAGAAAACACAAATTCTTGCATAACCATACTCTTATACCGAATCACTGGACCATTGGACCTTCTAGATAACCTTAAATTTAAAACTTTGTTTCACATTGTTATCTAGTACCTGATATCTGGTATTCAACTTTACCCTTGATTTTCCTAGACTTCAGTTTTACCAGAACTTCCATCTTTATCGAACCTCAACTATTGGACCAAAACATTTTGCTTAACATTTGCATCGCATTTTACACCTCTAACATTCCTCATTCCTAGTACCTGATACTTGGAACACTTGAATTACGAAGTACTCTTTCAAAATATTTCTCTTTGTTTTTCACTTCTGGTGATCTTCCAAACTAGCCAGCACCTGCCATAAGCATAAGTTTTCACTTGGGGTCCCCAAGCCTTGGAGTCTTGGGGCGTGTTGTGAGACCACAGCAACTTTCAACCAATAAAACAAAATTTAAACCAAAACTTGGGATTAAATCACCAGTCATAAATTATAATTTATACATATTCTAAAACAATCACTTTACCTTTACCTAGATTTTGAAATAAAAAATAGTAAAAAATCATGCAAAAATATCCATGTGTTCTTTGATTAATTCCAATTTTTTGAACTCAGTGAAAAAATCAGTTCATTGACACTAAACTACATAATTTGGCAATCCTCCAAAGCCAGCCAAGGATAGAGTCTTGTTGCCAGTCAAGTGTCCATAGCCTTGACAAGGTTGCCTCTGCAATTTCCCCAAACATAGCTCTACTGCTAGCCAGGCGTCTATAGCCCTGATAGAGATATTTGGATAGCCTAAAGAGTTTATATATATTATAGATATTTCATTCATAACTCATTTTTTCTTTTGATATTTCATTGATAGCTCATTTCAACTTGCAAGCAATGAAGCTCACTATTAGGTTGGGAATTATAGTGGTAGTGAAAGTTACCTTTTGATTTTTCATTCAATGCACATCCATTCATCGTTTCACTACTTCCCAAAAACTAATTAAATAATTTCCTATTGTGTATATTTTCAGCTAAACTTTACCACTTTTATGCCAAATCCTAGCTAACTACAACTTGCCATATGTCAAAGAATATGCATAAATTAAAATTTAGCAGCAAACAACTTAATCACCAAATTTAAATCTAAATTTAGAACCATTAGTTACCACCCTTCCAATAAAATGTTATGGAAACTATTAAATACTCGTCCAACACTTCTGATGTGATAGAGATACACCACATTAATGGATCAAAAATTTCATCATGATATTTAAACACGGTCAGACTATTCCGCATTAAATTCACATGCCTCAATGTGCACGTATCGTTTCTTGCAAAATTCCCAGGTGATGATGTGTGATGCCTTATCGGCTTCATTTTATTTTTCGCTCTACACACATAAGCACCTTCATAGTTAATATAGCTTAATAAGAACATAATGAAATGACCACCACTAATTTCAAAATCTCTAGCTTGCTTGATTCACAATCTTCATACAAGATGAATTTGAAGCAAACATTCACCAATTGTATGGAAAAATTAATTTGATTTAACATTCTTCTCTAGAGAAACTCATCCAGTTGCCACTTTGCTTATGATTTTCAAGATTTAGATCTAGGCAGCTATGTACCACAACTTTCTCACAGTTTTCTATAAATTTGGCATTTCTCTTGAGTTTTTCACACTTCTACTTTTCCTTCCTTTTTACTTTTGCATTTCTCTATTTTTTTAGCGCTTGCTTGCTTCCAGGTCATGGATACTCCAATTTTCTTGACTTGCTCTTTCCACTAGAATGTTTTCTTGGGTCACATCACGACTCAAAGGCTTCACAATGTTTTCTTCATTCAGACTACCAGTTTTATTGTTCCAAACTTGTGCTTAGTCCTTGGGGAATAATATGTGGAATCTGGAGCTTACTACTTATTTCATTTCGATTTGGCTTCTCACATTATAGCCTCACTCTTGGATATTGGGCTTCCTATTGAACATGTTCGCTTAGCTACAAATATGATAGTGTGGCATGAATATTTGGAGAATCTGGATACTATTTAATCTATCTCACATCCAATCATTGAAATTCCTTCCATGGATGATATTCCTCGATTCCTGGAACATGAGGAAGTGGTTCCACTTTGGCCTTTCTTGACTGATCTCCATACTCCTGACTTTGAAATTCACCGATAAATTGCCCATGTGGGATACTTAACTCTGATGAATGAGGCATCCCAAATCAACTAAATGGCTTCTTTTGTGTGCAACTCAGTTCCCTCTTTTTTTCTTTTTTTTAATCTTTTACAACAAGAATTTTGATACTTCCATGTATATACATGATACACACACACACACACACATATATATAACTTTGTCATACATTTTAAAGCATGTACTTACTATGTGTGGCTTTATCATTTTCATTTTACAGCACAATGTTACAAATCTTTGAATTAACTCTCATGTGTATGATAAGCAAAATTTGCCAATGCAAAAGGGCCAAACAGAAAAAGAAAGAAAAGAAAAAAAATGAAAACAAAGCAAACCCTACAAAAAGAAAATTAACCCCTAACTAACCAAAATTATAGTCTAACAAGTGACTAACCCTAACAAAATAATTTATTTTAAGTTCAATGACTATTTTCATTGTTATCTTGGTATGAATTATAGTAGATTTGTCCTTAAATTCACTAAAATAAACCTCAAATGTCCTATTGTAACAATGAATTTCTTCATATTTACTGTGTTTAACAAACATAAATTCAAAGGCATACTTGCCAATAACTTGTCTCATATGTATGAAAATGACCTCATTAAAGGTCGATCTGACACACCTTCTCTAGTTCATCAATACTCTACCTTCTTCTAGTCCTAGTTTTGTTGGGAATAGGTGCCTCAACTTCTTGCTTGAACCTCTGTAAAAGACTTGGTGTTTTGTTGACTTTTCTATCCTTTATGTCTCTACCGCTAGGAGTTCCTCTTAGAGGCGCGGTTGTGTTTTTTACCGCCTTACCGCGGGCCCCTGTTGGTCTATCCACAGTTGGGCAGTGTTACCGCCATACCGCGGGGTCCCTATCCTGAGCTAGCTATAGTGCAGCAGTCTGGGTAGTTAGTTTGACAAATTTACTCTCCCTACTATGAAGTCATTCCTTCTCTTTGGCTTCATCGGCAGAATGATCACATATCAATGAGTGACAATGTGTTGTCTCGCAGATATGCCGATATGCGATAGAATGTTATGCTCTGTCGATGTGACTTGGGGTCATCAGTGGAACCTTTCATCAAGCTACATCGATGGACTGATGGTAGAGGGAAGTGACTTGGTGGGGACCACAACATAGTGTACCGGCGAACAGGGATCTTCATCTACGGTTGAGATTTGACTAATCCAGCGGTGCTTGTATTAGTCCATGCTCAGTTGAGGAGAGTATCGATGATTTCTTGTGAACTGAGTAGAATTTTCTGAGTGTTTGACACTTGGTGGCATGCGAGGTAAGAAGGCTTTGAACACGTGTCATTGTTTTGGAGAAGCTTATTGGGAATTTTGTAGATGCCCTTTTGATTCCTTGAAAGTGCACAAGATGTGTACACATGTCTTGGTGGACTCTGGCAGTCTGACGATTGGATGATTATCGCCATACCATGGTGGTTGTTAGGCCATACCACGATAGCTCGGTAGGAGTTGCTCGGGGCACAGTTGATCGCTTTGATAGTCAAAGCAATGGGTGAATGGCGTGATGACACATGGCATGATCTCATTCATTATTTTTTTGTCGCTATTGTAAATCAACTGCTATTGGTCAAATGTTTAAATTTGTGAAAGCGATATGTGCATTAACTACAAGGCTCGGAAAAGAGAATTAATGCTTGGGAAGCCCGATGCGTGATTGCAGGGCGACTTGGTCAGACGCAATTGAATTCGTCTATCAGAAGGAAGGTGCATAATTAAGGCACCTGATTTGTTGGTTGGTAGAATAATGAATGTAAGACTTATTATAACACTTGAATACATTGTAATAGTCACATAGGGTGGCGATATTATGTTTCATTGTATGTTGAAAAGCATTGTAATAGTGAGTGTAGTTGAATATAGAAGTCTTCTATTGTGAGCTAATATCAGAGAGAGAGAAGTCTATAATATTTGTTTGTAATCTTTTACTGTAATACAAAGTGATTCCTCTTGGTCTGGTGGGTTTTTTCCCATAAGGGTTTTCCTAAGTAAATCTAGTTTATCTCTATGTTTTATTTCTTGTTACTCTTGTTATCCTATATTTTTTTCATCTCAGTTGTTTTAAGCTTCATTATGGAAGAAAATTTATCAGGGAAAATCTTTGTTAAATAAGTTATTCCTGAGGAAGAAGTTGTACTCCTTGAAGATGGAAAAAGTTGCATCTGTTGCAGACCATCTGAACTCATTTAATATGAGTGTTTCTCAGTTGGCGTTTGTGCATGTGAAGCTAGAGGAGGAGGATCATTGCATGCTCCTGTTATGTTCGTTACCTAACACTTGGGATCATCTTGTAATGTCTATTGGAAGTACGACCACTACTTTCAAGATGGAAGACGTTGTCGCCTCATTGTTGTCTGAAGAGATGCGAAGGAAGTCTTTAGAGATGGCCAAAGAGGCCCTTTTTTTTCAAGGTAGATCAAAGGAGAAAGGCAAGAAGAAGGACAAGAAGTCCAAATCTAAATCTGAAGGGAGATCAAAGTCTCCTGGTAAAAATTCCAAGGTGAAATGTTGGAACTGTGGGTAGCCTGGTCATATCCGAAAGGATTGTAAAGAAAAGAAGAAGAAGAAGAAGAGTAACTCTTCAGAAAATGACTCTTCTTAGAGTGATGCAGATTCCTTCATTGCAGCCTTGGTGACTCAGGCATCAAATGATGTGACCTAGCTGATTGACTCGGGTGCATCTTTCCACATGACTTCTCATAGAGAATGGTTCACTAAATATGAAAAGTATGATGGTGGAAAGGTGTACCTGGCAAGTGACTCAACACTGGAGATTGTTGGCCATGGAAGAGTCAAAATACAATTCCTTGACGGAAGAATCAAAGGGATTGGTGATGTACTGCACATACCAAGTTGGGCTCATAACTTACTTTCTGTTAGTAAGTTGAATGACGTTGGTGTGGAAGTTTCTTTCTTGAGTAAAGGATGTAAGATGGCTAGGGGTGCAATGGTATTTCCTAAGGGTGTACATACTGGCACTTTGTACAAGCTAGATGCACATCTTGTTCAATGCAACAACGTCCTTGTAAAGTCAAGCAAAGCTACTCCTATAAAGAAGGATGATGATGCTCCTTTGGGTGCAAATGCCTTGGAGGTGAAACTCCCAGTAGAGAAGACCATGTTGTGGCATCATAGACTTGGTCACATAGGTGAGAAAGGTTTAAAAACCTTGAAAAATAAAAATCTTGTTGAAGGGCTTGATGATTGTAACCTTGAGTTTGATTTTTGTGAACATTGTATCTATGGAAAACAACACCATGTTTTATTTTATTTGAGTCCTCATAAATCTTCTGGTGTACTGGATTATGTTCATTCTGATGTGTTTGGTCCAGTTAATGTTCCTTCATTATCGAAGTCTAGATATTATGTCTCTTTTATTGATGACTATTCGAGAAGGGAATTTATATACTTTCTCAAGAGTAAATCAGAAGTGTTCAGTTGGTTTAAAGAATTTAAAACTTTGGTAGAGAATCAGACTAAAAAGAAAATTAAATGTTTGAGGATGGATAATGGCAAAGAGTTTTGTTCTGCAGATTTTGAAAGGTACTATAAAGACCATGGGATTAAAAGGCATAAAACTACACCTTATACTCCACAACATAATGGAGTTGCTGAAAGGTTGAACAAAATCTTAATGAAGAGAGCAAGAAGTATGTTGAGCAGTGCTGGTCTGGAGCAGAAGTTCTGAGTTGAGGCTATGGCTAGAGCATGTTACCTAGTAAATTTTTCACCTTTTTCTACTCTTGTTGACAAAAAACCTTTGGAAGTGTGGTCTGGTAATAATCCCTCTCTAAGACATATTTGTGTCTTTGGCTATGAGGCATATGCATATGTGCCAAATGAGAAAAGATCAAAGTTGGAGAACAAGGTTGTTAAATGTATCTTCATCAGCTATAGCATTGGTGTGAAGGGATACAAGCTTTGGAATCCTGATACTAAGAAGGTTTTGTATAGCAGAAGTGTAATATTTCATGAGTTGAAACCCTTAGTAGTTGATCCACAGTTAGAGACAGATAAAAGAGAAAATAAGAATGATGTAGTTCAAATTCCTCAAACTCCAAGAAAAGAGGAACTACATGATGTACTTGAAACTGAGGAGAGTTCAAGAAGCTCTGAGATTTTTGGAGATGAAGAACCACAACCTCAACTAGTAAGAAGGTCTACACGAGAAAAATGACAACCTGATAGGTATGGTTTCTCTATGTTAGATTTGAATTGTGCCTATGCCTTGATTACTAGCACTAATGAGCCTAGGACTATAAAAGAAGCTATTAGCATGTCTAATTCAAATTCCTAGTTGGAAGCCATGAATGAAGAAATGGAATCTTTAAAGAAGAATGAAACCTAGGATTTGGTACCTTTGCCTGAAGGGCGAAATCCTGTTGGCTATAAATGGGTATTTAAGAAGAAGACTAGTCTAGATGGCAGTGTTGGAAAATATAAGGCAAGGTTGGTTGCAAAGGGGTATTCCCAGGTAGAGGGAATTGACTATGGAGAAATATTTTCCCCTGTAGCAAAGTTGATATCTATTAGATTTATTTTGTCACTAGAAACCGCGTATGAATTAGAGATCAAGCAGATGGATGTGAAGACAGTGTTTCTCCATGGAGAGCTGGAAGAAGAAATTTATGTCCCAGCCTAAGCACTTCATTGAAAAAGGTAAAGAAAGTCTGGTCTGCAAATTAAAGAAATCTTTGTATGGTTTGAAGCAGTATCCTAGAATGTGGTACCAGAAATTTGACACTTTTGTGTTGTCAATGGGATTTGTGAGATCAAAATCTAAACATTGTGTGTATTATAAATCTGAAAATGATCATGTGCTTATTATTAGCCTATACATGGATATGTGGATTCTGATTGGGCAGGGGACATTGACAGCAGAAGATCCACTAGTGGATACACTTTCATGTTAAATGGTGGTGCAATCAGTTGGATGAGCAAGCGACGGGTTGTAGTTGCTTTGTCCACTACATAGACTGAATACATGGCAGCAACACACGCCTGCAAAGAAGTTGTTTGGTTGAGTCATTTATGTTCTGATATTGGTTTTAATGCAGGGCAGATTAAAATTTGTTGTGACAATCAGAGTGCCATTTGTTTGGTGAAAAATCCAACTTTCCATGTCAGGACAAAACATATCGATGTGCAGTATCATTTTGTTAGAGATATGGTGGAGGATGAAAAGGTCTACTTAGAAAAGGTGGATACTCTGAAGAATGTTGCTAATGCATTAACGAAGCTAGTGAGCACAAACAAGTTCAGATGGTGCACATATTCGATGGGCCTTAGGGCTTATGATCATTAGTAATTTCAAAGTCTAGAGGAAGCCAGGAAGTCTTCGTCAAGTGGGAGCTTTTTGGGAATAGGTGCCTCAACTTCTGGCTTGAACCTCTGTAAAAGACTTGGTGTTTTATTGAATTTTCTAGCCTCTACCTCTCTACCGCTAGGAGTTCTTCTTAGAGGTGCGGTTGTGCAGTTTACCACCTTACCGTGGGCCTTTGTTGGTCTGTCTGCGGTTGGGCGATGTTACCGCCATACCGTGGGGTCCCTATCCTCAGTTGGAGGTAGCGCGATGGTCTGGGCAGTCAGTTTGACAAATTTATTCTCCCTATTGTGAAGTCATTCCTTCTCTTTGGCTTCATCGGTGAGTGACAATGTGTTGTCTCACCGATATGCCGATATGCAATAGAACATTATGCTTTGTCGGTGTGATTTGGGGTCATCGGTGGAACCTTTTATCAGGCTATGCTGATGAACTAATGGCAAAGGGAAGCAACTTGATGGGGACCACAACATAGTGTACCAGAAAATGGGGATCTTGATCTACGGTTGAGATTTGACTAATCCAATGGTACATATTTTATTCTGCACTCAGTTGAGGAGAGTACCAACAATTTCTTGTGAACCGAGCGGAATTGTCTGAGTGTTTGATACTTGGTAGCATCCGAGGTAAGCAAGCTTCGAACACATTTCGTTCTTTTGGAGAAGCTTATTGGGAATTTTGTAGATGCCCTTTTGATTCCCCAAAAGTGCACAAGATGTGTACATGTGTCTTGGTGGACTCTGGCGGTCTGACAATCAAACGGTTATCGCCATACCACAGTGGTTGTTAGGCCATACCGTGATAGCTCGGTAGGAGTTGCTTGAGGCAAAGTTGACTGCTTCGATAGTCAAAGCGATGCGAAAATGGTGTGACAACACATGGCACAATCTCAGTCATTGTTTTTTTTGTCGTTGTTGTAAATCAACTGCTATTGGTCAAATGTTTAAATCTGTGAAAGTGATATGTGCATTAACTGCAAGGCTCGGATTCAGCAATTGATAGAATCCATTTCAGGCAAAGAGAATTAATGTCTGGGCAGCCCGATACATGATTGCAGGGTGACTTGGTCAAAAGCGATCGAATTCATCTATCAGAAGGAAGGTGCATAATTAAGGCACCCAATTGGTCAGTTGGTAGAATAATGAATGTAAGACTTATAACAATCACATAGGGTGGCGAGATTATGTTTCATTGTATGTTGAAAAGAATTGTAATAGTGAGTGTAGTTGAATATAAAAGTCTGTTGTTGTGAGCTAATATCAGAGAGAAAGAGAAGTTTTTAATCTTTGTATGTAATCTTTTACTATAATACAAAGTGATTCCTCTTGGTCTGGTGGGTTTTTTCCCGTAAGGGTTTTCCCACATAAATTTGGTTTATCTCTGTGTTTTATTTCTTGTTACTCTTGTTATCCTATATTTGTTCATCTCAGTTGTTTTAAGAAGTCTTAAAACTAGTCTTTGCACTTATCCTATGTAGTTTTAGCGTTAGGAAAGTGTTTCCTGAAGTTGTTTGTTTTTCCTTTCAGGTTCATGGTTTCCCTCTTCATTTTGCTCAGTTCCATGAATGGGCGTGTCCATTTCTTGATTTTCTTCTCCTCCAAAAAAATTCATGTCATTAGCCATATCTTCACTTTGAACTTTGTTAGACCAAATGATATCACAATTTATATTGTTATAGAGAGAGAAAAAGTAAAAACTTGATATTCTGTATCTTGCATAAAATCAAGAAAAAATCT
The DNA here is from genome assembly GCA_007115665.2 of Sequoiadendron giganteum. Taxonomy (NCBI): domain Eukaryota; kingdom Viridiplantae; phylum Streptophyta; class Pinopsida; order Cupressales; family Cupressaceae; genus Sequoiadendron; species Sequoiadendron giganteum. The sequence continues at coordinate 369,512,927 of CM021101.1, read as the reverse complement.
ATTTTTAGCTTGTGAACTTTTAGTTTGGAACAGAAACATGCATCTCGCGCTTGATTTTCCTGCTCCTTCTCTTCACTTACATCTTCCATGTATGAAAAGAATGATGACTCATCAATGTCATTTTCTCATTTTCAGTGCAGTATTTCTGAGTCTCGATATTCTCGCCTACCTTCCTGCAAAACCTTAAGATTTTCATAACAATTGTAGTTATTAAACCATTTTGATATATCACTTAATTTTTTAACATTTTCAATTCCACTAGGGTTACAATATTTTATGGGATTCAACACATTTCTCACTAGTAGTCCCTTTCTCTTAGCAGTTAAAACTTCTTCCGTTAATGGAATCACCTTATGTGTAGCTAAACTCATCCTAGTTAAAAAAAAATCGCAATCGAGTTCACTATGATTAGTTGTATCATGAATTCAGAACTCAGTGACTCTACCAAAGGTAAACAAACTCAAAGGATGTAAACTTTGATTAAGAATTTTTCAAAGTTTTTCAACTTCCATTTTTGAAACACCAGCTTGCCTTTAACTTTTTGCCTTACAAGCCACCCTTATATTCAGAACCAATACAAATTCTTAAATAAAACATGGAAATAATGTCATGAATAACAATAGAACATGGAGCAAAAATAAGAGGCCCTCCTTCTAGCAAAAATTCCTATTGACAACAATGTCACTCAAACCAATAGTGTAGATAAAGTCCTCACAGGAAAACCACAAAGAACCTATCTTCTCGAAAGGCTTAACTAGGGAAACCTTAGGGTGTGTTCGTGTAATTAGAAAAGGTTGACTTATATCAATCCCAAGTCTCTGGTAGTCAGGTCTTGACCATACTAGGTTTACTTCAAGGTATGATGTGATAATGTTGTTAATCTCAAGGGATATATGGTTATCTCTAGTTTTACTATTATTTCCAGTTTCATTAAGAATTGTGAACATTAAGCATAAGATTTTCAGTTCAATCATAAAATAATATCATGAAATTAAAAGATTTGCAATGAAATTTCATGAACATCAAACAATTTTTCTATCACTTAAGTAGATTTAGCTTTAAGCACTTAGCAAATTCATAGAAAATGAAATATTTTCAATAAATTTCCATTCATTCATTTATTTTTTGGAACATTTTCAAAATTTTAAACATCTAATCTAAAATAAAGCATCAAAATACTAAAAAATTAAAATTTCTCCCAGTTATTCTCCACGCGTGCCCCAAGATACAATCAAATCAAAGAAAACCACTTTATACTTCACCAAATTGCTTCACATCTAGGCATAAAATAGTCCAATATTTTAAAGAAGGGGGTTTTAGTTTGGACATCGAGTAGGTTATGTATGCACCCTTAAATGGCACAACATATAGTCTTGTTCGGCTAAACTAATAAAACTATCTACAAAGGTTCATGAGATAGGCAGCTATCAAATTGACTTCAATATTGATTAAACTCTATATGCATACAAGTTTTATAGCTTGGAATGATACAGAAAACAAGAAAAAAGAAAAAAACTAGAGAATGTTTGGCTCTTCCGACATCCACAAATTCTGAAATTAACTTAAAAAAAAGATATCCCGTGGCCTTCCATAGAAATAAGAAACAAGCAAGATAAGACAAATACATGAGAGGAAATCCAAGGGACAAATCACATCAAGGCACGTGGAATGTAGTGATTGGCAAGAGAATTGTAAATGAAGTCAACAAAGGTCAACCTCCATCTGCATGTTGAAGTCCTTCAAGTTTTTATCTTTTATTATCGCCAAGATAATAACTTGAATCAAGATATTATGTAGGAACATTCCCATACATTGAGAATGATTACTTCATCATCTTGTTCCTACACTTGTGTTCTACCTTGGGTTTTCTACTCTCGATAATGAGCTTCCTCAAAGGTTGGCACTTTTTGTCACCAAATACAAATTACCAGAATTTTGATATTTCGATGGACTCAAACCCTTCTGCATATAACTCCCTAAAGTATACAACCCGATCTAGTTATGACTCTATCTATGATTCAAATTTTCTTGACCATCCATACCCAAACTCTGCATCACAATCTACTTCTCCTGCAATCAAAAATTCCAACTATTAAATCCCTTTAAAAAAAAACATTTATAAAAATAAATCTCATGTAAATAAAACCATTATTCATTTGTTATCATGCAATTCCATCATATATAACATGCTTTCAATAAAACACAAATTATTGCATAACCATCCTCTTATACCGGATCACCGGACCATCAAACCTTCTAGATAACCTTAAAATTTAAAACTTTGTTTCACATTGTTACTCGGTACCCGGTATCCGGTATTCAGCTTTACCCATGATTTTCCCGGACTTCTATTTTACTAGAACTTCCATCTTTACCAGACCTCAACTAGTAGATCGAAACATTTTTCTTAACATTTACATCGCATTTTACACCTCTAACATTCCCAATTCCTGGTACCCAGTACTCGAAACACTTGAATTACGAAGTACTCTTTCAAAAGATTTATCTTTGCTTTTCACTTTCAGTGATCTTCCAAACTAGCCATCACCTTCCATAAGCGTTAGTTTTCACTTGGGGTCCCTAAGCCTTGGAGTCTTAGGGCATGTTGTGAGACCACACAACACCTTTTTTTATATAAATAATACTTAAGCAATTATTTACATACATAAAATTGAATAATAATAATCATGTATTATATTTATTTAATAGTTGATCCCATGAAAAGAAATAGGATTTGACATCCTTCCCCTCTGAGAAGAGACATCAGCCCAATGTCCTACTAAATAAACACTAAAGAAATCATAATTCCATAATACATCAAACATAAGCTTCCTAATTCATTTATCTTTCCAAAACATAGCAATATTAAAGCATAATAATTAATCAATTATGACATTCAAACAACCGTGCAATGCATATGTTCACAAAATACACTTGGCCAAACTATATGAAAAATGTGAAACATATGTACCTATGTGGTTTGTACAATATTCCATTACTACCATTTAGTTTTAGAATGCTAGGTTACCTCTCTCCAACAATGTTCTCTCCCTCGCGATGGTGATGTTCTTTCTATAGCACTCATAGAAACAAAACTGCACTTTAGTCAATATTAGTAGCCATAATTGAAATCAAATTCTTGAAAATTCTTTGAAAGTTTCTTCTTATCCATTTAATATTTAATCATCTTAATTCTTAAACAATAGAAACAATTTTTCACATTTTCATAACTTCAAAATCATATGCATGCACATGCATACATGTGCTTACCATACCCTTGTAGTTTGATAAGTTGACCAAGTTGCTTGTTATTCCTCTTCAATGTTCCTGTCTTTTATAATACATACATGCACTATTTTTAGCTCATTCAATTATCAGTACCTCATAGAAAAATCAAATATTGTAGGGAAAATACTACAACTCCCAAATATGAATTGATTTTAACTAGATCATAAATTTATCATATATATAAAGAGATTAATATATAAATCATTTTCAAGGTGAGAAATAATTGCATACATGTTACATCTTCACATGCGCAAGTGCATAATTCAATTATTAGCATATTATACAAAAGAAAAACACTTATATGATAATGGTGTACAATGCAAGTAAATAATGAGTAATGATATGTGAACATAATCCATGAATTTTCTGGCTACCATCAATCTGCACATGGTTAGTCAAAAGACAAAATCATAAAATGGTTATTTTCCACCCAACCATGTGGTTTATACTTCCACGAAGTTCTTCCTACCTAAAGATCTCCCGACCTTGCATGAAGTGCCTAGCTACCTTGGAATATTTTTGAAAAGGAGAAATCTAGTGCAAGCCTGTAACATCTACATGCATTATATAATATAGCAATGTCTTATTACATGATGTGGTAGATAATTATATTAAATAATTTTTTCTAGGCTAAATCATCTTTTTTAATGATCTCGGCTTTGGCCAAAGCACTTGAAAATAAATAGAGAATCTCGAAAGAACCATCCTTCTCTATTGCTCCACATTTAGCACTCATCTTGAAAAGTAAAATCATCATCACTCATAATCAATCATATCAAGCATATACAAGAAGACAATATTTCCTCAATTTAGCACATCTTACATGAACGAAAAAAAGACATTAATATCAATTACATAGAGAAATTTAATTATTCTCATGATTATTCACATAATGCATATCATATAATTCATCATATGTAGCAGCATATATGCTACTCATCACAATGTTGTGAGACAAAATTCAATTATAAGAAAATCCTAAAATACAAATGTTGGTACTTAGAACACAACAAATATTTTCATCAATAAATCAAAATAAATAATCAAACTAGAAACACTTCACATAATTGATTGACTAATGCTAGTCACATGGAGGGAGTAAATAGCTACACAACACCTTTCATCCAAGGTGTACTAGAGAACTTACCAAAAATTCCACATATCAAGCCATCTTAACTTCACTTCCATGCATTAATTATAATATCAATTTATGCATCCATGCACCTTTTCAACTTGCAAACATTTTCAATCTCAATGTGGTGCAAGAATACATATGAAAAAAAATTATTCACACATTATATGCGGGAGTTAGACTCTCTTAATACATTACATTCACTTGGAATATTATAACCTCTAGGGCTTATTGCATATGATTTCTCCTATTACAAGTTCACAAGATAAGGTCATGCAAGGGTACTATGATTTCCAAACAAGAGCACATTATCTTATACAAGAGATGACTAATCATTTATACATGCAAGGAACTACCCACACAAGGGACTGACATAATATTATGTCACAAGCTTGATACAATGATATCCACATACTTATCAAGGTCAACGTGTTAGAGGCACTAGGCTCGACCAACACAATACCATCATGATTTAGAATTTACATTTAAACTTAGTTACTTTCATTAAGTGGGTAGGGTCATCTCAAAATCACGATCCACAATAGATGGTTCCACATGAGGTAGGATCTTCTTTATTAGATAATAACTCAATAAGCAATATAGGCTAACCAACTATGGCCACAAATGAAGAATATAACAAACACATCAGACCCATATAATTTCTCAAGTTGCTACAAAGTACTAACCACATTGGTTCTTACATAAATACTATGAATAATGCAATATAGGGACATAATTCATCACCCCAAATGATCTAATAGGTTAAATTCACAAATATTTTAACACTTCCATTCATACATGCAATAATGCATCCTTACAAGATTGAGGTACCATGTGCACCAAGCAAGTACAACAATAATAATATTCCAATCATCTCATGCACAAGGGTCCTTTTAAATTCATTACTATCATCATGCGGTACATAGCTTCAATTATGTAAGTTTTCTTTCAATATATTAATATGCACACCATACAAAATTTTGGGTCAACTCTTAGAATTTTAATGCATTTCTAACATGACATGCAAATGCTCTTTTAACTGACTCTTCTCTTTCATGCAATTGATAACCTTATGATTAAGTATTCATTTCCTTCTTATGATATCATTCATACATATTCTTATTTCTTATAAATAAATAGATTAATGAATAACTTTATGATGCTTAAGGAGCTTAACCCCATACTATGATATTGTGCAAATTTCCAATGAAAAGCAAGTTTCCTTTCATGAAATGTAAGATCTAATCTTAATAATTTTAAGAAATAGTTGAACAATCATGTCAATCCCTAGAGTATACAAGCATATCATAGAATCCACATGGGATTAGAAAAGGTAATCTAGTATTTACAAATAAACACTCTTACAATCAAAATCTATACACAAGTTTATATGCTAAAGGTATTACCCTAAGAGTGATTAATTTTGCTTCTAAAAACTCTAAAACAAGGGACATCATCCCTTTGCTATCAGGTGTGATAAAATCGAAGAGACTCTCTAATACACAATACATCTAATACCTTACTTACTCATCATGCACTAAGCACTTCTACGAGGTTCATACGATCAAGTGTCACAACTAAGCAAGGTGAACTCAAGGCTCTAGTGCTAAACCTTAAGCTCTGATACCAAATGTAATAACCACCAAAAATAAAAATTTAACAAATTACACATACTCCATATAGTCAAACATAAGATATGTCATGTGACCAATATACAAGAAAAGAGACAAAAAATTAGATGATCTCATGAAGTTCAGATTACATATGTTGTTATCATGGCAAAACATATAGGAACATATTCCTTACATATAACACATGGTCAAGAACAAGATTATACAATGAACCATAACAAGGACCTTTCTGACAAGAATCCTTTGACATTTAACTCCTTCAACCACATCAAGGGTGAGAACATTGTTGGAGCACATTTCCACCCTACCACAAAGCGATTCACTTCCCCAAAATTCTTCTTGAAAGAAGAATGCTTGGCCCAACATGAGGAAGACAAGTAATATGAATCTAACTTGAGTAATGGAATTGTGAAGCATGACATATCTACATCTAGTGATATCATGAATCTCATACACAAACTAGGAACACTTTGGAATGCATTTGTCAGTCGTGTATACACATTGTTCAACTTCCATGCTATTTGGTCAGCCTTTTCTTATAATAACAAGTCATGGTTTTAGTATATTTCAATAATACTAAGCATAAAGAATGTATTTCCAGTACAATTAAATTGCATGCAAGAATATGAAAATATAACTAAATTCATGCTTCAACAATCATAGAGAGAGAGAGAGAGAGATCTTATTTCTTCTTTCATACATGATAAAACCTATACATGAGAGGAAAAGATGTCAATATGCCTAATCTTCAATAAGATAAAGTATGGTTTAATGTTTATATACCTTTCTATAAGATCTCCTTTTGGCTCACGATACTTAATATGCATTGATTAGTACTTTAAGCATGTTACTATCTAAATATATATAGCCTTTGGCATCGAGACCAAATCTAGTCTATTACCATGACTGAAGATAGCAGAATTCATAAACAAGTTAATGAACAAATGTTAGTTTTAATAAGAAAAAAGCAAGATCATCGGTATTGAGCATTCACTTCCCTTCCTAATTTACCTATTCCAAGGAATATGATGCTAAAAATTATTAAAACAATAACTATTGGGATTTTCTTGAGTCTTCAAAAGAAAACAAAGGATAGTCATTATCAGCCTATAGTAACTAAATCATAATCCTCAATAAGGTTTTAGTTTCTAGATGAATGAATACAAAATTTATAGTATCAATAAATAAATTTGAAAACTAAATAGTCAATATTATCTTCTCTTTCTTTTTCTTAAGATAAATGAATTTTAATTAATCCTATAAATGGATTATCAAGATATAGATTTAAATAAACTTTGATTCAATCAAATTGGAAAAAAAATTAATACAAAATAATAATAAAGGCAATCATCTAAAGCAAACTTATTTCATCTTGATAAATAAAATATTTATTTAGTAGAAAGGATAATAATTTGATTTCTCTGGTCCACTTTTGTGTTTATTCATTCTTTCCACATTAATAATAGATGCTATTTTTTATCACTAATTCTTATTTAAATATTTCATTTTCTCTAGTCAAATTAGTCGAAGAATAATAGAAAATTTGATACACTTCATAATGATGCTATGGAGGTGAAATTAATACCTATATATCTAACATCAGTCACGCACCAATTAAAAGCCTACGTCACAACCTTATATCATTGTAATATCTGATATTTACTTTTTAAGTTCTCATTATGAACTATTATTTTGCTTAGTAATGATATTATTGCTGCATTAATTAAGTAATAGCATATACAGAATTACTACTATCTGCCCCATATTCACATCTCCTATAATTGTAGTAGTTAGATTTTAATAAAGTCATACTCTTCCTCATTTACTCTAATTTCTAGATTGTTTAGCATAATCATCATTGTACCAATGACCATACTCCCACATCTCTATGACTAAACAAACTAACGTAATGAATCAAAAATGGTTATAATGAATAAAATAAGGTTTATGAAAAACCAGATTTAAGAGAAGATACTAGTCGAATGGTTTAATCATCATTTTTAGGGGCCATACATAATCTGCAATCTTTGTGAGGATAATAGGGAACTTCAAGAAGTAGGTAGATGCTCTATTTTGATACAGTTAAGGGGGGTTTTAAGCCATGCTTTAATAGGAAGCTAAGATTTTTTAAAGAGAAAAATTGATGGAGGTTGTTGTTGCAACCTTTCAAATATAAAGCCTAAAATCACATGAGTCACATTAGGTTCTCAATAGGAGGGACTACTCATTAAGTTTGATCATGGTTGCAAGGAAACGTTTGAACCCGCATAGTCAAAGTACATGAATTGTTTAACAAAATGGCTCTAGAACTTAAGCAAAAGCAATGGAAAGGTGCATAGACAACTTCCTATAACGATGTTGACTTCCTTCCTTCCCAAGAAAGGATACTTCAAATGCAAGTATATGCAGGAAATTAGGTAGACATTCATGCAAAATACAAATGCATAGGCAGGGCACATGAACTATTGACAACATGCCTTAGAGTGATGTTATCTCATGGAATGCATGGTTTGAAGATATGCACAAAACAGATTTGTTACAAAGTCTTTAGAAATTTCTAAGCAACCATGATTGGAAAGTGAAACTAATTCCCATGACCCTTGACAAAAGTCTTGGTCCATCTATTTACTATATACGCAACCCTACATAATATTTTGAGGACTAAAAAAAGGATCACAAAAAGGGAAAGTGAACTAATGTTTTTTATTCAATGCACAAGACAACTAAGATGGGGAGTGAATTATTTGTACCCTAAAACTTCAAAACCCTTATACTCATTCAAATCTATATTCATTCATTAAACCCTTAAATCTATTATCATGATTTAGCATGAAAATAAAATAATAGAAACTGAAACAACTTAACACCATACACAAGAAAACACCAAATTTACATGGAAAACCTAAGAATGGAAAAACCACGGTGAGGATTAGCTCACAATATAAGTAATATCAACACTGAATACAATAAGGTTCATTATCACAGGGCTCACTGCCCAAAGAAAGAAAGGCTCACTACAAAAAGGCTCACAACTAAAATAGAAAAGAAGATAGAGAAGAAATGTTACACAAATAAAATCATATCAATGCAATAAAGAATCCACCACAATGTCACCAATACCTTTGTAGCCTGACTAAATAATTGTAGACACCTTCTACTCACTGCATCCAGTAATATAACACATGAAAGATCACATTGCATTTCTCAATTTCACACTCTATAACTCTAGAATTTTCATCATTTACATATCTCTTGTCTATCTCTTCATCCCTTAACAACTCAACTCTTATTTATACTATCCTCAACCTTGAAACCCTTCTCCAAGGTCAATATGCACATCAATAATGCAAATTCAAATTAGGTCGGCACCAAAACACTTGCAGCAGGTAGAAGTGAAAACTGACCACATCACACCTTAGCTAGGACCCAAATCAACACCACACTACAATATACTTCTATAAATAATAGATATCCACCACAAGTAGTGTAAACACCAGGTCCGTTATTACCCATGTAAACACCATTAAAATTTTAAGTATGTGCTTCCTTAAATACAAGGATGACTTGCAAACCACACACCACACTTGAACATGATCTAGAATATTCCTCAAACACTCTAATCCAACAAACTTCTTCACAACAACTTCTACCTAAAGAATGTAAACACCCAGTACACTCAGACAACTTTGTCTTACACTATTACTCAAGAAAATAACTTTCAAAGCATCAAACCTCAATCCAAATTTTCTAAACAAAGATACCAACACAATCAGCACACCCTCAGATCTACAAGACTTGAAACATAAATGTGGAGAATTGTGGAGCAAAGACATTTCTCTCAGACACCTTTGCAATACACATTTCACACACTAGTGAACACAACTTCTTCTGTACAATGATCCAGCACACCAAATCTTGCATATAACACCTCTAAATATCTCTCACCAACATATCCAAGATGCACAAGCAAATCTTCAACCTAGAAGCTATGTGGAGAAAAACCAAAACATACCTCTACAACTCAAAACACCATTGCAACACAATGTTTCCTCTTTTTATCATTTTTTCTCAAAATCACTTGGAAACCAAGCACTAGAGACACATCGTCATCATCTTCAGCACTTCCTCATCACCACAAAGTCAGTTGTAACATAGTAACTCAACCACATATCCATAGACAAAAGGTTATCAAATCAACACTAGAGGTTGACACCAGTAGCTTTACTAATGACAACATAATACAGCTAATCAAAGCATGGATAACATCAATTTCTCACACTCTTGTAGTAATCTCACCCAATAATAGACATCAATGACAACATAACTGCTCATACTTGCAATAATCTCCCCCTTTTTCTTTGATAGCAACACGTGATGTGAAAAACCATCAAAGACATAACAACTCTAAATACCAACATACTATAACTATTCACACTACTTCTACCCCTTACTCAACTAACTTATTACTCTCTCTCCCCTTTGTAGCTTGTATTTTTCACATGACTTCGTCTCCCCATTAACTTTCTTATTTTTCACATGACTCTCTATCCCCCTAATAACTTGTTCTTTTTCAAATTACTTTCCATCCCCCTTTGAAATCAATGGCAAAGGACCTAAATATTTACATTGCTTATTTTCTCCCTTTAACATCAATCAACCTTCTTACTATTGCTCTGCAACTACTTTCATTATCTACTTTTTATACTCCCCCTTAGGAGCACACACCAAACTATACCAAATCAGCAACCACTACACAATGACAATACATACTCTTATGACTGCAACAACCAACAATGCTACTACCTACTCCCCTTGAGAGGTAGCCACCAACATCAGTCTAGAATAAAGAATGAATCTTGAGATCCACTAGACTGATGCATCTCCTTATGCATCTAGTTCAAGAAAGGAGGGGCAATGACCCACAACTTCTCTCAAAGATACTCAAAAGTATCCTTAGGAAGAGCCTTAGTGAATATATCAGCAATCTGGTCCTTTGTAGGCATGTATTCAAGCTTTACTTCATTCTCCACAACCTTCTCTCTCAGAAAGTGATATCTGATTGAAATATGTTTTGTTCTTGAATGCATTACCAAGATCTTTGAAATATTGATTGCACGTGTATTGTCACAGAAGATAGAAATTTGTTCATCACACACTAATCTAATATCCTTCAATGTTTGCCTCATCCATAACACTTGTGTGCAGCAAGATGTTGCTATAATGTACTCAAACTTAGAAGTAGCTAAATATATTGAAACTTGTTTATTACTTATCCATGATACCAATCTGCATCTAAAAAAGAATGCACCACCATTTGTACTTTTCAAGTCATCAACACAACCAGCCCAATCTACATTTATGTAAGAACTCAAAGTGAAATTGGTATTCTTTGGATACCATAAGCCATGATCTGGAGTGCCCTTTAGGTATTTGAATATCTCCTTCACTACTACAACATGTGACTCGCTAGGGTCTTCTTTTAATCTAGCCACAAGACAAAATGCATGCATGATATTCGTTCTAGTAGTAGTTAGATATAGTAGTCCACCAAAATCATTAATCTATACTTGCTCTTATTAGCCTTAGGAGATTCATCATTCTATCTCAATTTGTAACCAATAACCATAGGAGTACATACTAATTTAGAGTCTTTCATTCCAAAAAAATTCAACATTTATTTGACACTTTAATTATGAAATGAGTATACCTTAGTTTATTTAGTTGATTTGTATCTCAAGGAAGAAATTCATCTCCCCAAACATAGACATCTCAAATTCTTTTTGCATTTCTTCTGCAAACTCCTTACACATCTCTTCATTACCTCCAAAAATTATGCCATCAACATACACAACCACAATCATAATTTGATCTTTTTCAACTTTAAAGTAAATATTACTATTTGTGGTACCTTTATTGAATCCTTGTATCAAGTACTTATCCAACTTTGCATACCAAGATCTAGGAGCTTACTTCAATCCATATAATTCCTTCTTCAATATACAAACCATATTTGGTTTTTCTAAAAATTTAAATACTTTCGGTTGTTCCATGTATACTTCTTCTTGTTGCAAGTTTGAAGGTGTTTTCATTGATGTCAATAGGATGTCCATAATCTGGTGTTGTCATTGATGTCAAATATGTGTTGATGAAGTTTGTCGCATGATGAAGATGTCGAGGATATTGAGAAAATTATGAAAAAAGAAGAAAATAGGTTGTTGCGGGTTGTGCATGTGTAGTTGAGATATTGAGGAAGTGTTGTGAGTACATGGAGCTATCTTTATGTTGCAGTGTCTGACTATGAATTAGAATGAAGCAATGAGATGAGATTATGTCTTTGGTACTTGGTTTCCAAGTTCTTTTGAGAAAATTTGATAAACAAATAAAACAGTGTTGTACAAGTGTTTAGAATGTGCCCCAAGATGTGATTTGTATTTATTTTGTGTTGATGTTATGCCTATGCAGATCTGGTATGTTGTTCAAAGTTGTTAGAGGTTGCTATATTCAAAATTTAGGTTTCTAGATCGTTGTAGAGAGATATTTTCACTAGTGTGTGAACAATTTTTTTAGTGATGATTTCTATGGCTTGAGAGAAATGTATTTGCTTCATGTTTCTCTACAGTTTCACTTCAGGTTGTGTGGATTTGGGAAGTTTCTTATAATTTTTTTATCTTTCAGAATCCAAGGTTTCAATCGATGTGGTAAAGTTTCTTATAATGTTTTTATCTTTCAAAATTCAAGGTTTCAATTCATGTGGTAAAGTACAATGTGTGTTTCATGTGTCAGTGTGTAAGCAAGGTTTATCAGATGTTCTAAGTTGAAATATTTCTATGTTGCAAGTTTGGATGAAGTCTTTGATGGATCTCAAGTTGTTCAAGGTTTATTCTAGATAATTTTCAAGTGAATTTTGCTGTCCAAAAATTTCAAATTTATTTAAGGAAGTGTGTACTTAATGTTTATGGTGTTTAGCATGGGTATTGGCCAACCTTGTGTTAACACAACATGCAAGGATTTTGAAATCATGTTGAGATGTGTTGGGATATATTTGGGTCCTAATTAAGGATTTATATGGGTTGCCTTAATTCCAATCCATCGTGGGAATGTTTAGGTGCCAACCTATTTTGAATTTGTAAGTATAACATATAGTTGTCGACCTTCGAGAAGGTTTTTGAGTTTGAGGATGATATAAATAAGAGTGGTGTTGTGAGATTTAAGAGAGAATGAAGAGAGAGAAAATATAGATGTAAAATCAATGTGAGTGATGTGTGTGATACAAATTTGAGTAGAGCAGTGCAAAATTTAAGTGTTGGATTCTTGATGGCAGTGACTTGAAGGTGTTTGAAACCTTTCATGCAAGGCTGTGAAAGTGTTGGAGCATTTGCGGTAGATTTCTTATTGCATTGAGAATTTTTTTATCTATGTAACATTTCTCTTCTATCTTCTTGTGTTCTTTCTATGGTAGTGAGCCCTAGTTGTGACCCTTTTTGGATAGTGTGTCATATTTTGGCAGTGATCCCTTGTACCAATTTTGCAATTACTTATATTATGAGCTAATTCTCTTCGTGGTTTTTCCCTCCTTGGGTTTTCCATTTAAATGTGGTGTTCTCTTATGTATGGTGTATTTATTTCAATTTCTATTATATTCATTTCATGTTTGATCACTTTAATAGAATAAGGGTTTAATAAATGCATGTGGATCTAATTATTGTTGAGAGTTTTGATGTTTTAATTTTCTACAACTGATTCACACCCCCGCCCCCTCTTAGTTGTCTTGTTAATTTAATAATTGGTATTAGAGAAAGGTTCCTGAGAAAATATTTTAACCACTTAAGTTAGATCCAGGATGGCAAAGCAAATTGATTGCCCTAGATTTGATGGAATAAAATATGCATTATGGAAGATAAATATGGAAGGATATCTGTCAGCACATGGATTTTAGATTGAAAATGAAATAAAGAATCAATATGTTCCTCCTTTGAATGGTCTAAGCACAAGTGATGAGATCAAGTCACATGAAATAAATGGTAAGGCTTCAAATTCTAAATTGGTTAAAGTTATGAATCTTAAGATTGCTAAAGATGTTTGGGATAAGCTTGAAAGTATTTATGAAGGATATGACAAGGTTAAACAAGAAAATTTGCAAAATTTGAAGGCACAATTTCAGACTATGTGAATGTCTGAAGATGAAACAATTTTAACCTACATGTAGAGAGTTGATGAACTGGTAAGTGTTATGAGAGGTCTTGGTGCACAAGTTAAAGAACTTAGGGTTGTAAATAAAGTTCTCAGAACTCTTCTTGATTCATACAATGAAAAGGTATTTTCTATTAAGGAAGTTGCAAATTTTAATACTTATTTTAGAGATTAGTTGATTAGTACACTAACTTCATTTGAAATGAGAAATCTTGGTTTGAAAAATGGCCCAAAAGTGGAGACTACTTTTAAGGCTGGAAAATCAGAAAAATATTGAAGATTCAAATGGATATGATCTTGATGATTTGGAAGTTAAATTTTAGAGAAGGATGAAAAAGGGCACTGGTAAGTACAAATTTAAACTACCTTTCAAATGTTTTAGCTATGGCGATATAGTTCATTATGCTTCTAGATGTCCAAAAAGAGTTGTGAACAATAAGAGTAAGGAGAATAAAGGAAAGATGATTAAAAGAGCTTACTAAGTCAAAGAAGATGTTGGTATTTTTGATGATGAATTTGATTATGGATATTTTGATGATAATGAATGCTTTTTCTTGGCTATAAAAGAAGAATCTAGTTCTGCTAACTCTGAAATTTGTGTGAAGGAAAGTGTGAAGGAGAAGAAGGATAAGATTGAAGGTACTTTGGTGTCTACTTTTCATATTAAAGAAGATAAGAATTATTGGGTTGTTGATAGTGGCTACTCTAATCACATGACTAGAGACAAAAGTAAGTTTTTTAAACTTGAAAAGTATGATGGTGGATTAGTTAAATTTGGAGATGATTCAGGAGCTAATATTTGTGGAATAGATTCAATCAGTTTTGATGGAAATCATAACACTAATGATGTTTACTATGTTAAGGCTTTAAGAAAATCTTTTGAGTGTTGGAAAAATGTGAGGCAAAGGATATAATCTTGTGTTTAAGGATGAAACATTTGAGATCAGAAAAAGGTCTGGAACTGTGATTGTTGCTTGGAAAAGGATAGATGGAAACATCTATTAGCTTAAGGGTGTTGATGGTAATTGCTTTGTCTCATATTAATGATAGTTTGTTATGGAAACGGAGAATGTGTCACATGAATTTTGATAATTTGGTGAGAATTAGTTTACTTCATGTAGTGAGAGACCTACCAAGAATCACAAAGCCTATCAATGATGTTTGCAAGGATTGTCAGTTCGGAAAGTAAGGAGTAGTTTCAAAGGAAAGGAACAATCTGCTACTAGACTACTAGAATTAATTCATATAGATATGTGTGTTCCTACAAGGGTGATAAGTCTACAAGGTGACAGGTATTTTATGCTTTTAATTGATGATTACTCTAGAATGTCATGGGTTACTTTTATTAGAGATAAATATAATGTATTAGATATATTCAAGGCATTTAAACCTATGGTTGAGAGTGAAATGAATGTGAAAATAAAAAATTTGAGTTTGAAAGAGGTGGATAATTCACCTCCAATGAGTTTAACATGTTTTGTGAAGTTCATGGAATAAAGAGGCACTTGTCTACCCCTATAAATCTTGAGCAGAATGGAGTAGTTGAAAGGAAAAACTGGACGATTCAATAAGGTGCTAGGACTATGATGAAAGAATAAAATCTATCAGAATTCTACTAGAGAGAATCAATTCATACTAATATTTACATACTTAATAAAGTTCAAGATAAAGCTAACAATACAAAGACTCCCTATGAGCTATGGTATGGAAGTATTCCTACTATGAAGTACTTTAGAGTATTTGGAAGCAAATTTAATATCAAGAGAGATGAAGAAAACTTAGGAAAGTTTTGATGCAAGGTCTGATGAAGGTATCTTACTTGGATATTCTACTAAAATTATAGTTTACAGATCTTACAACAAAAGGTTGAGAAATATTGTTAAAAGTGCAAATGTTAAAGTTGATGAAAATTTGCAAAATTCAATTGCAGTAGATGGATATGTGTCAGATGAACCTAATTGCAAAGAAGAAGAAGTTGAATAAAAATAATTGTAGAATAAAGAGGAAGAAGCTCTGGAGAAGACCCCTAAGTACATACAAAAGAATCATTTTGAAGATCAGATCATTAGAGACAAGAGGAAAGGAGTATCAACAAGAAGCAAAGTTGTTGAAGTTGAGGTAAATCTATTTTTACTTTATAAATTTGAACCTAAAATAGTGAGTGATGCATGCAAAGATTAACATTGGATGAAGGAAATGGAAGAAGAGCTTATGTAGATTGAGAAAAATCACACTTGGGAATTGGTTCCTAGACTAGCAAATAAGAACATAATTGAAACTAAGTGGGTATTCAAAAAAAAAGTTGAATGAAAATGGAGAAGTGGTAAGAAACAAGGCAAGACTTGTGTGTAAGGGTTACTTTCAAATGGAAGGAATAGACTTCAAGGAGACGTTTTCCCCTTTGGCTAGGATAGAAGCTATCAGAATTTTTTTGGAATTTATAACATATAAGGACTTTAAAGTTTATCAAATAGATGTTAAGTCTTCTTTTTTGAATGGTGAATTGGAAGAAGAGGTTTACATGGAACAGACAGAATGATTTTAGTTGTCATATCAACCAAATATGGTGTGTAGATTGAAGAAAACATTATATGGATTTAAGAAAGCTTCTAGAGCTTGGTATGCAAGATTAGACATATTTTTGATATAGCAAGGATTCAGTAAAGGCACCATAGATAGTAATCTTTACTTCAAAATTGAGGAAGACAAAATCTTAATAGTGGTTGTATATGTGGATGATATTATCTTTGGTGGAAATTAATCTATGTGTAAGAAATTTTTTGAAGAGATGCAAAAAGAATTTTAAATTTCAATATTTGGGGAGATGAATTTCTTTCATGGGCTACAAATCAATCAAACAGATAAATGAATTTTCATTTCACAGTCAAAGTATGTCAAAGAGATGTTGAAGAAGTTTGGAATTGAAGACTCCAAACCGGTATGCACTCCTATGGTGACTAGTTATAAATTGAGCAAAGATGATGATTCACCTAACGCTAATCAGAGAAAATATAGATCTATGATTGGTGGACTGCTATACGTAATTGTTACTAGATCATATATCATGCATGGAGTTTGTCTTGTGGTTATATTTCAAGAAGAACCTAAAGAAACATAGGTTGCAGCAGTGAAAAGGATATTTAGATATTTAACAGGTACTCAATATTATGGCTTGTGGTATCCTAAGTATACTAATTTCACATTAAGTGCTTATACAGATGTAGATTGGGATAGTTGTGTTGATGAAAAAAAAGTACAAGTGGTAGTGCATTCTTGTTTGGATGTAGATTGGTGTCATGATTAATTAAGAAGCAAGATTTAGTTTCCTTATCCACTACATAGGTTGAGTATATTGTAGCAACATCCTACTGTACACAAGTTTTGTGGATGGGAGAGACATTGAAGGATATCAAAGTTATATATGATGAGCTTATTTCTATCCTTTATGATAATACAAGTGCAATTAATATTTCAAAGAATCCAATGGAGCATTCAAGGACAAATCATATATCAATTAGGTATCACTTTCTGAGAGAGAAGGTTATGGATAATGAGGTAAAACTTGAGTATGTACCTACAAAGGATCAGATTGCTGACATATTTACTAAGGCTCTTCCTAAGGATAATTTTTAGTATCTTTGGGAGAAGTTGGGGATTATTTTCCCTCCTTCATTAAACTAGATGCATATGGAGATGCATCAATCCAGTGGATCCATAGATCTATCTCTTTTTTGCACTAATTTTGGTGGCTACCTCTCAAGGAGAGTAAGTCGTGTCATGTGTAGTCATTGTGTAGAGTTGTTGAGTTGATTGGGTGTTATCCTAAGGGGGAGTATTCAGAGAAGGTATCTTGGTTTAGTGTCAAAGGGGGAGAAAAATGCAAAACATTTTTCCTTTGCCATTGATGTCAAAGGGGGAGAAAGTATCATGTGAAAAATTTTATCTATTCAAGGGGAGAAAAGAAAGGAAATATTTAGAAAGTGTGTTCAAAGTTATTGTGTTGTCTTTGATAGTTTTTCACATCTTGTGTTGCCTTCAATGAAAAAGGGGGATATTGTTGCAAGTATGAAGGTGTTGTCATTGATGTCGATAGGATTTCCATTAATGGTGTTATCATTGATGTCAAATATGTTTTGATGAATTTTGTTGGATGATGATGTCGAGGATATTGAGAAAATTGTGAAAAAAAGGAAAACACGTTGTTGCAAGTTGAGCATGTGTAATTGAGATATTGACGAAGCATTGTGAGTACATGGAGCTATCTTTAAGTTGCAGTTTCTAAAGATGAATTGGAATGAAGTAATGAGTTTTGATGGTGTCTCTAGTACTTGGTTTCCAAGTTCTCTTAAGAAAATTTGAAAAAAAAATAAATAGTTTTGTGAAAACTTGTTCATAATATGCTCCAAGATGTGCTCTACATTTCTTGTGTGTTGATGTTATAGTTGTGTAGATCTGTTATGTTGTTTAAAGTTGTTATAGGTTGCTATATTCATAATTTTGGTTTCTAGATTATTGTACAGAGTGAGATATTTTCACTAGTGTGTGAACTAGTTTTTCAGTGATGTTTTATGTGGCCTAGCATAAATGTATTTGCTACATGTTTCTTCATATTTTGGCTTTAAGTTGTTTGGATTTGGGAAGTTTCTTATAATGATTTTTATATTTTATAATTCAAGGTTTCACTTGATTTGGTAAAGTACAGTGTGTGTTTCATGCCTTAGTGTGTAAGCAAGGTTTACCGAATGTTCTAAGTTGAAGTATTTCCATGTTGCGAGTTTGGATGAAGTCTTTGATGGATCTCAAGTGGTTTGAGGTTTATTCTAGATTGTGTTGAAGTGAATTTTGTTGTTTGGAAATTTTGGATTGATTTAAGGAAGTGTGTACTTAATGCTTATGGTGTTTAGCACAGGTATTGGCCGACCTTGTGTTAACACTACATGTGAGGCTTGTGAAATCGTGTTGAGATATTTTGGGATCTATGAGTCCTAATTAAGGATTTATATGGGTCACCTTCATTCCTATCCACCACAAGAATTTTAGGTACTGACCTATTTTTAATTTTTTAAGTATAACAAATAGTTGCCAACCTTGGAGAAGGTTTTTGAGGTTGAGGATGATATAAATAAGAGTGGTGTTGTTGTGAGATGTAAGAGAGAATCAAGAGAGAGACAAGATAGATGTGAGATTGATGTGAATGATGTGTGTGATGTGAATGATGTGTGAGTTGAAGGTGTCTAAAATCTTTCATGCAAGGTTCTAAAAGTGTTGGAGCATTTGTGATGGATTCCTTTTTTCATTGAGAATTTTTCCTCTGTGTAACATTTCTCTTCTATCTTCTTGTCTTCTTTATATGGCAATGAGCCTTGGCTATGAGCCTTTTTCAATAGTGTGTCCTATTTTGGCAGTGATCCCTTGTATTGGTTTTGAAATTAATTATATTTTGAGCTAATCCTCTCTGTGGTTTTTCCCACATTTGGTTTTCCATGTAAATCTAGTATTCTCTTGTGTATGGTATTGTTATTTTAGTTTTTGATATCTGCACTTCATGCTTAATCACTTTAACAGAATAAGGGTTTAATAAATGCATGTGGATCTGATTATTGGTGAGGGTTTTGATGTTTTAATTTACTACAACTGATTCAATCCCCCTCTCATTTGTCTTGTCCATTCAACACTTCTTCCAATTCATGATTCAAGAAAGAAAACTTTACATCCATTTGATAAACTTTAAAGTCTTTATGTGCTACAAAAGCTAAAAACATCTTGATAGCTTCCATTCTTGTCACTGGAGCAAATGTCTCCTCAAAATCTATTCCTTCAACTTATAAGTATCCCTTACACACAAGCCTTGCCTTGTTCTTACAATTTTTCCATTCTCATTTAGTTTAATTTTTCAACACCCATTTTCTTCCAATTATGCTTTTGTTTGCAGGTCTTGGGACAAGTTCCCAAGTCTAATTATTTTCAATCTACAGTAGTTCTTCTTCCATAGACTTTATCCAATGTTCATCTTTGCAAGCCAAGGTCACTATTTTAGGTTCAACTTCAAAAAGTAAACACAAATTTACCTCTTCTTCAATAACTTTCCTTTGTGTTAATACACCTTTTCTTTTGTCTCCAACGATTTTTTCTTCAAAATGATTTCTCTGCACATACTTAGGGTTTCTAGGGGTCTTTTTTGTAGCTTCTTCCTCTTCAATCTACACTTCCTTTTCCTTAGCCTTTTTTTTTTCTTTGTAAATAGGTTCATCTGATTCATATCCATCTATCACTACTAAGTTTTAAAAATATTCATCAACCTTGACACACGCACT
Source organism: Sequoiadendron giganteum (assembly GCA_007115665.2). Lineage (NCBI taxonomy): Eukaryota > Viridiplantae > Streptophyta > Pinopsida > Cupressales > Cupressaceae > Sequoiadendron > Sequoiadendron giganteum. The sequence goes on along the minus strand of CM021101.1, from coordinate 369,492,372 downwards.
CTCAACAATATTTCTTACTCTTTTATTGTAGCACTGGTAGGTTTTTCTTTTAGTAGAATATCCAAGGAAGATTCCTTCATCAAACCTTGCATCAAAATTTCCCAAGTTTCTTCATCTCTTATGATATAAAATTTTCTTCACAACACTCTGAAGTACTTGGCAGTAGGGATCCTTCCATACCACAACTCATAGGGAGTCTTTTTGTTGTTTCCTTTTGCTTGAACTTTGTTAAGTATATAAACAATAGTATGAATTTCTTCTCTCCAGTAGAATTTTGGTAGATTAGCTTCTTCCATCATAGTCCTTACAGCTTCTTGAATAGTCTTCTTTTTCCTTTCAACCACTCTATTTTGTTGAGGAATCCTAGGGGCAGACAAGTGCCTCTTTATACCATGATTCTCACAAAACATGTTAAATTCATTGGAGGTGAACTCTACACCTCTGTCAAACATCAAATATTTTATTTTCATGTCCATTTCATTCTCAATCATAACTTTAAATGTTATGAACCTATCTAGGGCTTCAAATTTTTCTTTAAGAAAATTAACCCATGTCATTCTAGAATAATCATAAATTAAAAGCATGAAATACCTATCACATTGAAGACATTTTACTCTTGTAGGACCACAAAGATCTGTATGTACTAACTCTATTAATTTGGTAGTAGATTGTGTTGATGGGTGTTTTATCACTCCTCAACACAGCTAATGCGTAGGTGCATCACCTCTCTTGAAAGGAAATCTCCAACTACAATTTGCTAAAAATTTCCCCAAGGTCTCTCGTGCGTCGGGTCATGACATGCTTGGAATTCCTTAGTTGCTATTTGATGTGATTTTTCTAGTAATCACAGGGAAAACTTACGGAAGTTAGGTTGGAAGGAATTTAGATCTTAGGATGGAGTTCTTGAGATGGTAAGTTATCATGCAATCTTCTGCAGGTTCAAACGTCAATCCTAAACTCCTATCTTATCTTAAGATTAGGATTTGCAATGTACAATGAACCTTAGCATAGGTTTTTTATTAAAAAAAGGAAAAAGGGTAGGGAAGAGAAGAGGTTCCTGGATGTAGAACTAGCAATGAACAATTATCATGGAGGGTTCTACTACAGACAGCTTCCTTAAAACAAAACTTCACTTGACCAGATTAATTCATAATATCATGAAATTTGTGTAAGCTTCTAAGGACTGCAAATATTCAACCATTCATTCATCATAAACATGCATGAATAAAATATAGAATTTTGGAGAAGCTTTTAGTTTATGCCCAGAATAACTTTACATAGCTACCTACCATCAGTAAATAGAAAAAATTATGGACAAGAAAGGAATCAACACATTAGAATGCTACACAATCATTGAACAACATCAACTACTCTATCAAAGTGAACTAGAACATTCTAAACAACAAAGAAAATATTTTTAAATCAGCTAAATATGGGAGATGAACCATGTAACATGCAATAGAAACTCAAGAGTCCACCAAAATCCAATGAACTTCTATTAATATTTCTACACCATGCCTTTACAACAACTAAAATCTCTCAAAATGAGAGGAGGAGACCCCTATTTATAGTTTTCAAAAAGAAAAATGAGCGGCCAAGATTTAATCTCATTGTGTGGCCAAGATTCACTTTACACTAGGGTTTCACCTACCCCCAAATATTTCACAATTTAAAATTGTATTCTTGTCATCTAGCCTATTTTCTGCTTTGTGATAGTATTGTAGCTCTTCTGTCATTTAGCAGATTACCCTTTTTGCTGCAACTACTTTGTGAGGAACTCATCATCTATTATAGGCTTTCTAGCTTCCCTTTGTAGTGTGGCATACTCCACAATTTTTCCAACCAAGGGATGAAGCTTATCCCACTCCAAGATATCAAATTGAAGCACCTGAAAATTCAGCTTCTTGGATCTGTGGGTGAGCATTTCCAAATCTTCGTCACACTTGGCTATATTTTGCAGCACCTGCTTTGACTGGGCAAAGGCATGAGTAGAAAAACTCATAAAATCTTATTTAAGTTTTCCAGTGGTTCCATTTTCCATTTTCTTATGCAAATAAGGCCTTACCTTCTCTAGGTCTATTTTTGTGGATGGCACTTCAGAATTTGTCATTAGCTTGAGGTATTCCTCACAAGCCATCCTAATCTCCTTTACCTAATAGAGATCTTGCTCCACTTCATGAAGCACCTTCTCTAATATCTCTTTCATGTGCTCTAGGCCTAATTTCCAATTCTCCACGAGCCAGAGATCTTTCTTAGCCATTGCAAGCTCTTTCTTTACTATTTTCCCAGGCAACCTAAGGATTGCCTCAACCTTAGGATGTGTGATCCTGTATATTTCTAGGAATTCATTGCAGGTCTTCCTTATGTCTTCGAGGTACTTCCACACATCCAAAAATTTATTTGTTGTCCTAATAGAATGTCTGATGCCCATATTCCAATTGTAAAGGACTTGCCAAAACCAGTCCTTCGTGCCCTTCATCCAGTTCTTTCTTTTCTCCAGTTTATTGATACTCTTATGAGAGCAGCAGTGGAGTAGTCATTGACGTTGTAGGGAGTTCATCAGTCGAGGACCATTGTTGAATGTATGTAGTAAGATCTGCCATCTATGCCTTCAACTCCTCCTTAGAGGTCATCTTTTTTCATCTGGTGCACTATAGTGGCGACGGATCCCTAGAGATGATCAATCTTCTACTCCCTTTTCGATGCCCCAAGATCGATGGTGGTGATGTTATAACTAACCCCATCCTCACCCACTACTAGGGTGAAAATTTCCACAACCCTTGACCCTGAGGCATCCATAGTCAGCTGAGATCTGACCTTTGGCTTCTTCTTTGTATTGATTTGAGCTTGAGCCAGGATGGCCTCCAACCTTGCCTTCGAATCTATTGGAGCTAGGTTTTTCTTCTCTAGTTGCTTTCCGAGCCACTCGGGTATCTCAATTTCTCTTTTACGTGATTCACGATCACCCTCTTCCTCATGGGCTTGTTGCATTTGTGATATTTTATCACCTGAAATCTCTTGTTATGGCTTCTCCCCCTCTTCTTCATCTGAATCTTGTATAAAAACTATCACTTTTGGGGAATCGATAGCTGTATGCCTCTTGGGACTAGCTTCTCTCTCAAAAATCTCTCCTTCTTCTTTGTTTCCATGCTCCTCATGGTGCTTTGACCCTGGATCTTCTCTTATTTCAGTCTCACCTTCACATTTACCTTCCTCTTTCTTTTCTTCTTCCTGTTCATCAAGGAGAGACATTTTTCCATCGGGTTTGGAGCCTTGGTCATGTTCTTCCATTGGAGACTAAGCATTCTTCATTTCTACATCAGCACTCTTTTCCTCAGTGGCGTGTGGTTCTCTAGCTCCTTCTTCTTCATCATCTTTGATTTTCCAAGCCAACTCTTCTTCAAGGTCAGGATCAGAGGTCTCCTCAATAATCATCATGCCTAACTCCTCTTCATCTCCCTTGGAGGATTCATAGATGACCTTGTCAGTTACAAGATGCTCGAACATGGGATATTCATGATAATCATCCACCTCTTCCTCCAACTTCTCAAATTCTTCCCTCTGCTTTATGTCCAATCCTTTGGAGATTTGCATAGTAGCCTCCATCGAGGGGGGGTTCAATACGAGGAGGAGGGACTGGGAGACCGGTTATGGCATGGGCAAGGGCAGCTTGCACCACAGGGTTAGCAAACATCCTAGAAAGATTTGATGGCATATTCTGCATGTATTTGTTAAAATCTTCTGGAAGGGTGAGAGTGGGCATTGTGTTCATTGTAGCAGAAATCGAAAGAGGCAAGGATGGAGACATAGATGATGAGGAAAGTGGGGAGGTAGTGGCCAAAGAGGAGTCCATTGTTATAACCTGTACCACAGGAGAGGTGGAGGCAAGGTGGACAGAAATGTCCACCACGGGCAGAGAGGTGGCAACTGCTGCTTGTGGGATAGGTGGGGTGGTAACAATAGTGATAGTTGCCACAGTAGCGATCATAACAGGTGGGGACTTTGGTTGTTCTTCACTCTCATGGAGAGGGACCTCCTATATAGTGGGCATTCCCACAAAACTCCCTGACTTCTTTGGCTTCTTCGAAGTCCCAGTCTCTGTAGTCTTCATTGGAGAGCCCTTGGATTTGTGCAAATCTTTAGGTGCCTCCTTTCTCTTCTTTGATCTAGTGATGAGGGGAGATTTCAAGGTTTCCCCCATCGAGGTATCATCAGTAGCGGCACTATTAGTTTCCCCCTTATGTGGATGCTCGGAATCTACAAATGTAAGCTCTATTCCCTTTCGCTTCAATTGGGAAACTTTCCCATCAATCCATTGTTTAGTCCTCGCTTCAATAGGCTTGGTGATAATATCGATGTCATTGACCTCCTCTTCGTTCCAATCTATTTTTGGTAATGGAAATTTGGTGACAGTTTCATATCTTCGGTCTATCACTGTGCTTTCTTCTTCAACAACCTGCTCCGGCACAGGAAACAACTTAACCATATTGATGAAGTAGGTTTTCATGTGCATGTATTTCCACATACACATCTCCTTGTCATCCCTAAAATTTTCCCAAAATTCCTCGACATTGTGCAGATGGGTGTATTCTACTCCAACCATCTTTCTTAGTTTGCCATACGGATCCATCCGCAGTTGAGCAGTATAGAACTTTAGATTGTATTCACTCAGCTCCTTGTCAGATTTTTCCACACATTGAGAACTATGGAGCTCATACTGTCCTTGTCTGAAGGAGAGGGGATAGGGGAACCCTACCCTATGCTTGTCGCTCAGAAGGGTGTGTAATCATTGTAGTTGCCTAGAGACTTTGAGCAATATTATCCATTCATTTGGATATCGGGGCAACTTATATGGTTTATCTGAGAACCCCTCAGCTCAGATGTAAGTTTATTTTGGAAATTGTTTAAACAAGAATCCAAACCGACGGATGAAGGCACTGGCACTATGTGAAATCCTCCTTTCAAGATCACCCCCAAACAATTTGATGGCATGGCCTATGAAGGCATCATTGACCCTGCAGTACTCCCTCTTGAAATTTCTATACTGAAGCTAAGGGTACTTGTCATACACTTTCAGCTCCATTCATGGATCTTGATTTTGTGTTGTAAATAGACCCCTATACTGGGCACGGTTGACAAGAAAGTACACAAGGTATGACGTCATGTAAAACTTTGACGTTTTCTTTACTACCATAAACTACTCATGCAAGAAGTCATTGATCATTCCCTCCCAATAGAAATATGTATCGCCCCGAATGATTTCCTCAATGAAATAAAACATCCAATCTTGAAAGAATGTAGCAGTCGGAATGCCCATGACCCTGCTCAGAAGATTCACCAATTCATGGTAATCTTCAAACAATTTGCTTTGGTATAGTTCGTGGGGGACCTTATTAGCACTACCCCTCTTTTCCTTCAATCAATGTTGATTAATCAATTTTTTGCACTTGAGGGGATCTTCATCCCACATCTGCTTTCCATACTCCATGGAAGTTTGCTCCATTTTGCTAAAGGCAAGGATGTGGAAGGTATGTCCTATGGATTTGGTAGACAATTCAGCTAATATGTTTCCATCCCTATCCACTATTGTTCTAGTTTCTTCCTGATATGCCTCTCTATAGGCCATTACAAGTTCGGGAGCAATAAAGGGCTGGCGGGAATCCTATAGCCTTAGCTAATCCACTACCTGTGATCTTCTGGGCATTCTATGTCTTGGGATTGATCATAACCCTTTGTTTGAACTCATCAATGTCTATGTGCCCCAAGTTGGTATCTGAAATATCTTTCCATTTTGTGAGGACCTTGGAGGTAAGGGGCTCCCCTTGGAACTTGTACTTCATTTGGTATTTTCTTTGCCCTAAGGAGCCTTTGCGACCTTCTTCCCTTTATCTTTCTCTATGGCCACCGTCAAGGATCCAGTAGCTAGTTCCATATATCCTGCAATCAAGGGAGTAGTAAGTGATACAACCATAAAGTACAAGGAATGCTAGGCAACGTCCTGCAAAACAGAGTTAGATCATATGATTCACGCATAAAAAATCCTTCAAAAATTACCTTCGCCCTTCATTTTGGGGAAATTGGGTAATGCGGGCCTAGGGGTGTGAATTTCCCTAGGTTGGCAGATGTTTTAGTGTCTACCGTTAAAACGGCACTGGCAGGACGGCATCCCGTGGACAAAGTTCTGCATTGCGGGATCTGCAAGGGGTGAAGGACGGTGGAAGGACATGGGCCAGAGGACATGGGGAGACATGAAGAGTTGGTTGTTCAGAATAGAAAAGGGGGCATGGCAGCCTGTAGATGAAGCTTCACGATGTTAGGCCAACGAAGGGCTATGGCTGACTATCCTTTGTTTTCATTTTTTTTCCTTAGCCCGGCAGCGAACGGAACGTCAGGTTTCATAGCGTGGGAAGACGAGGGTCGAAGGCCATTAGGAATGGCGAAAGAGAGATGGAGTTTCATAGAAAGAATTCCACAAGACCTCACCCGTGAAACTCAGGACTTCATCATTTTCAATGCAAGTTTTAACCTTCAGCAATATTTTCGGTAGTAGGGTCTAATAGGCAGGAGGACGGCACCAGATGGACGTTCAGAACAGTAGGGGGGAAACAACTGGAAGCAGCTGGAGGTCCAAGTTGGAAGGCCTAAGAGGGGTGGCAAATGATTCCTTAGTTGATTTTGCAATGTTTTACAGATGACGAAAGGAGGTGTGGGATCCAATTAATAGAATGGTGGAACTTAAGTGCTCTCAGTAGGTGGAAACCTGCATCGTCAAATTCGACGGGGCCGATGGACACATTGTTTGATTTATGGAGTAATCAAGGTATGCATTTGTCAACCACTGAGGTGAAACCTAATGGTCAGAGGGGCATCAAGAGATGGTTGCTCGAAATAGCAGTCCAAAAGAGAAAAATGCCTACTGAGACCCACACTGGTGGGTTTGCGAGGGTTGACAGACATGCCCTCTGATTTATGGATGTCTGACTTAGATAGCAGAGAGGGGAGGTCCTCCCGCGAAGGTGGACCCGATAGGGTCAATGGCTGATTTTAAAAGTGTATTTTTATGAGAAAGGGGACGACTGAGAATTGGATCAGTCCTAACAAGTATGGTGTCGAACGGCAGTGGAGCTGGCAACTTTTGAAGGGCATCAAATCTCAGTCTCAAGGTTTTTTGAGTGTTTTCAATTTGTGGGTTTTACTAGAAGGCCACCTCTCTACCTAGTATAGATGTTTTTACAAAGAAACACTTGGTCATTTTAGGCATTTTAGAAAAATAAGAGATGGCATAGAAAACGGTGAACTTACCTAGTGATCCCACATAGAACACTAGCGAACTCCTCTTGGAAGATGCACTATTTGATGGATGCAAGTTGTGGGCGCGACAGCGGCGAAGGCTGAGGTTTGACTCCTGACTGCAAAGAGAATTCAGTGAAAGTGATAGGTTGATCCAAGTATTTATAGGGAATCTGAGTATTTAATACCCACAATTAATGTTTGTAAAGCGGTCGACGAATGGTTGAACAGTCATTTCAGAGAAGCATCGGAGATGGCGGAGTCTGATAGGCAGGTAGTCATCAAGTGATTGTCATTCAGAATAGTCGTTGGTGAAAAAGAGCCAACAGGGGTGTGGGTCCCGTGAGGCGGGTAGACACCAGGCGTCTGTCATCTAGAATGGTGAAGACATTAGGGAATCTCGCATATGGCGGCCCGCAAGGGTGGACCCACACCAGCCCAAGAACGTTAGGTTCAACCCTTTAGGACTTAGAGAATTTGGGGAAGGAAAAATGTGATTGACTTAAGGTGATTCCTCAAGGGCTCCTCAATCACTTAGAACTCAAAATAGGGGCATGGAAAATGAGGTGAAGCAAAAATGACCCGACACAGGCAAAAAAAAGAGGGCCCTTGTTCTGAATGGGGCATGTGTGCTATTGGCACAACAGATTGTTATTTTCCTTTGAAACTTCTTGTTTTCTTTCCAATCTGACAATCCTTGTAGACAACATTGATAGGCTTTGTAATCTTTGGAAGATCTCTCACTGCTTGAACTGAACTGATTCTTACCAAATTATCAAAATTAATGTGACACATCCTCCTATGATATATCCATCTTTCATTAATCTAAGACAAAATAATTACCATCAGCACCCTTGAGATGATAAACATTTCTATCTATCCTTCTTCCAATAGTAATCACAGTTTCAGAACCTTTTCTAATTTCACATCCATCATCCTAAAACATAAGATTATATCCTTTTCTACACATTTTTCCAATACTCATGAGATTATGCCTTAAACCCTTAACATAGTAAACATCATCAATATAATGCTTGCCATCAAAACTAGTTGAACGTATTCCACATATCTTAGCACCTGAATCATCACCAAATCTAACAAGTCCTCCATCATACTTTTCAAGTTTAACAAAATTAATCTTGTCTCCAGTCCTATAGTTAGAGCATCCACTGTCAATGATCCAATAGTTCTTGTCCTATCTAGCATGAAAGAGATACCAAAGTACCTTTAGCCTTAACCTTTGTCTTCGAAAGGAATTGCTTCACACATCTTTCAAAGTTAGCAGAAATAAATTAATATTTTAAAGTATTGAACAAGAATTCATCCTTACCTCCATAATCAAATTCATCATAAAAATTACTTTCATCTTCTCTAACATAATAACTTTTCTTAATTGTCTTACCTTTGTTCTCCTTTTTTTTTATTCACAACTCTACTTGGACATGTTGAAGCATAGTGACCTATCTTTCCACAACTGGAAATTTTAAAAGGCAACTTACCTCTGTACTTACCAGTACCCTTTTTCATTCTTATCACAAATCTAGCTTCCACATCATCAAGATCCACCTGATTTGATTCTTTAGTATTTTCTGATTTTCTTTCCTTAAAAGTAGTCTCAACTTTTGCACCATTATTTGTACCAAATTCTCTCATTTCAAATGCAGCTAGAGAATAATAAAATTCATTTCTAGAATACTGATCTAAATTTGCAAATTCCTCAATAATAGGAACTTTATGATTATAAGCTTTAGGAAGGGTTTTGAGAATTTTCTTTACCATTTTTGATTTTTTGACTTTTCCACCAAGACCTCTAATGGAGCTGACCACTTCATATACCCTCTACATGTAGCTTGTAATGTTTTCATATTTAGACATTCACAAGTTCTCAAAACTGATCTTTAGATTTTGCATCTTAGCTTGTTTAACCTTATCATCTCCTCCATAAATGCTTTCCAACTTTGTCCAAATTTCTTTAGTAGTTTTCAAATTCATAACTTTCACTAATTTAAAATTTGTAAGACTACTTAAAAGAACATACCTTCCTTTATTATTGCTTTCATAGGCCTTAATTTCTACTTCAGTGCTTGGACCATTTTGTAGGTATAGTATATCCATTCTGAACTATTTTCCAAACATCATATCCCAGATAACTGAGAGGGGGGGTGAATCGGTTAGACCCTAAAACTTCAAAACCCTTATACACATTCAAATCTACATTCATTCATTAAACCCTTAAATCTGTTATTATGATTTAGCATGAAAAGAAAATAATAGAAACTGAAACAACTTAACACCATACATAAGAGAACACTAGATTTACGTGGAAAACCCAAGAAAGGAAAAATTGTAGCTTGGATTAGCTCACAATATAAGTAATATCAACATTGAATACAATAGGGCTCATTGCCCAAAGAAATAAAGGCTCATTGTCAGAATAGAAAAGAAAATAGAGAAGACATGTTACATAGAGAAAATCTTCTCAATGCAATAGAGAATCCCCCACAATGTCACTAACACCTTCACAGCCTAATTGAAGAATTGTAGAAACCTTCTACTCACTGCATCTAGTAATCTAACACATGAAATCTCGCTCGCACTGCATTTCTCAAATTTTCACTCTATAACTCCACAATTTGCATCATTCACATCTCTCTTGTCTATCTCTTCATCCCTCAACAACTCAACTCTTATTTATATCATCCTCAACCTTGAAACCCTTGTCCAAGGTTGACTATGAGCATCAACCATGCAAATTCAAATTAGGTTGGCACCAAAACACTTCCATGGTGGGTAGAAGTGAAAAAGGACCACATCAAACCTTAGCTAGGACCCAAATCAATAACACCACACTACAACATGCTTCTAGAAATAATAGATATCCATCGCAAGTAGTGTAAACACTAGGTCGGTTGTTACCCATGTAAACACCATTAAACTTTTAAGTACATGCTTCCTTAGATCCAAGGACGACTGGCAAACAACACACCACACTTGAACATGATTTAGAATATTCCTCAAATACTTTGAAATCCAACAAACTTCTTCACAATAACTTCCACCTAAAGAATGTACACACCCAGTACACTGTTACTCAAGAAACTAAATTTTGAAGCATCAAACCTTGAATGAACAAAGATACAAACACAATCAGCACATCCTCAGATCCACAAGACCTAAAACATAACTGCAAAGAAATGTGGAGCAAAGACATTTCTCCTAGACACCTCTGCAATACACAGTTCACACACTAGTGAATACAATTCTTCTATACAATGATCTAGCACACCAAATCCTATATATAATACCTCTGAAAATCTCTCACCAACATATCAAAAATGCATAGGAAGATCTTTAACCTAGAAGAAATGTGGAGCAAAATCATAACATACCTTTGCAACCCAGAACACCACTGCAACACACTGTTTCCTCTTTTTATCAAATTTTCTTAAAATCACTTGGAAACCAAGCACTAGAAACACATCCTCATCATCTTTAGCACTTCCTCATCACCACAAATTCAGCTGCAACGTAGTAACTCAACCACATATCCATAAACAAACGCTTATCAAAGTAACATGTCATGCCCTTGAAATTGCAACAATAAAAACCCAATCTTTGAAATGAAAATAAACAAATAAAATAATTAATAAATAACAAAATACATATAAATATTAACTATTTAATATTATAATATATATAACTAATGTTAAATTATATATATATATAAAAATAAGAAAGCATAATATAAAACATAAAATAATATATATATAAATTATTAAAAAGTAAAACAAAGGCGTTGGTTGGTTTGAATGGACATGGCTTTCCCCCACCGTGGGAATATAAAGGGAGAAATAATTAATAAATTTGGGAGCAGCAAATAGGGATAATACAAAAATATAATGAGTTTGAAGAGCAACGATGACAAGGATTATATGAGACAAGGTAGAAAAGACATAATAGCAAAAAGGTAGCGATTAAGGTGGGAAAAAGCAACAGTCCCCTTAATTAAAAGATAGTGATAATGAGCAGCGATAAATATTATGTGAAGTAGCGATGATCATAGATGGTTGTGGAAAAGTAAAATATGCTTCTGCAGATCGAACACCTTTAAAATAGGTAAGTATAGCATTAATTTAAATAAGCAATTTAATAAATACATTAAGGGTTTGAATAGGATCATGGTTGGAACAAAAGAAGAATCTTTGTAGATCAACGAGGAGAAGTATAGGAGGTTTTGCAGACTCGATTAGGAATAAAGGTAAGTATTTAGTATTTTAAATAATTAACTTAATAAATATGTTAAGGATGTGAGTAAAGACCTCAATCAGTATTTTATAGATTAAATAATTATCAGTTTATGGAATAATAGTTTATGCTTATGAATATATTAGGAAGGTAGACAATAAAGTAATGCGTAAACTTAAATAAGGAAGGGATGAATGTCTTATATATTTAAATAATAGTATTTATAAAGTAAAAACACAATAAGAATGTAGATAATAATGATGGATAAATATATATTATGAATTTAGATAACAATGTGACAAAATACAATTTACACATAAAGATATTTATCCGGTTATTGTTATTGATTAATGAAGTAGCAAGATTATGCATACTATTTATTCTTGTAACATTACTAGTATGTTTTGGACATCTAATTATTGTAACTATTGAATGCAATTGTATACATCTTGTTATTTATATTCAACAATCAACCATAAGGGTAACGTTGGGAGGGAATGCCAATAGGTTGAGCAGATACTAGACTTCTCTCTAGGCATGCCACTGCTAAGGTGGATGATAGTATGTCATGCCCTCAAGAGCTAAGGGGGTGATATACACTGTTGGGCTTAGAGAAAGGATGTTTATGGGCCTCCTATGGTAATCTTCTCCCCAACTCTCGCATGGTTGGTTGTTGGATTAGATTTGAGGGATCCTTAATCATAATTAGGGGGATGAGGATGGATAAGGAAGGCAGGTACAAGTGTATCCCCTAAGCACGCCACTCCTAGAATGGATGGCGATATGCCATTCCATTGGGATCCAAGAGGTATGGTATATCTGCTCTTGGGCTTAGATGGATAGCTTCAAGTGGACTTATCTTTCCCATCCAATTCTTATTATGGTTGAACTTCCCTGAATATGATGTGGTTGGCCTTATGTAATTTTATTGTGTATTTAGATGAAGATATTTGTTTGAATTCTTATTTGGGTATGTAAATTATACTCCAAATTATCTAACATGGTTGCATGACCTAAACCAAGATCTACCTTCCTTAACACATTTAGTTGATAAATTGTAACCCTCACTACATTAGCTTATATTTTTAGAGTGGAAATTAGTGTTTTCTCAAAAGGGGAAATTACAAATGGTATTAGAGCATCTTTCCTACCATCTTGTGTATGGCTCATGCTTCCTATATATGTGTATTCGAGTGTATTCAAGTGTATACCTTGTGATTTATGTGAATTCAAGTGCAATCAAGTGTATACCTTGTTACTTATATGTATTCAAGTGTATACCTTGTGATCTATGTGTAATCAAGCATATACCTTGTGACTTATGTGTATTCAAGTGTATACCTTGTGATTCATGTGTATTCAAGTGTATTCAAGTGTATACCGTGTGACTTATGTGAATTCAATTGTATTCAAGTGCATACCTTGTGACTTATGTGTAGTCAAGTGCATTCAAGTGTATAAGTTGTGATTTATGTGTATTCAAGTGTATACCTTGCGACTTATGTGAATTCAAGTGTACTCAAGTGTATACCTTGTGGCTTATTGTGTATTTTGAGTGTATTCAGGTGCATACTTTGTGGCTTATGTGTATTCAAATGTATTCAATTGTATACTTTGTGACTTACGTGTATTCAAGTGTATGCTTTGTGAACTGCATGCTTTGTGACTTGCATGCACTAATGTGTATATGTGTATTCATGTGACTTACGTATTTAAGTGTGTACTTTATGACTTACATGTGTTCATATGTATGCTTTGTGACTTCATGTACTCATACATATACTTCATTTATTGTTCACATATATGCTTCATCCTTCTTGTGTATATTATATGTATTATTTGTATTTGTGCATCATATTTATACTTTATCACATGTATCTATGTGTTACCTCATGTATCTTCAACAAGATGTGTTTTTATAATGATTTTATGTTTAAAAAGTTTGAAAATGTTAAAAATGTTTCCAATCAAGTTGCTTAAGTTGGTTGGTTTTTTTCTTGAGCTACTTGATTGCATGCTTGAGTTACTTGTTTGCATGCTTGAGCTACTTGGTTGCATGCTTGAGCTGGTTGCCTACTTGCTTGAGTCACTTGCTTACTTGCTTGAGTTGGTTTCTTACTTGCTTGAGTTGGTTGCTTGTGTGCTTGAGCTACTTGCCTACTTGCTTGATCTAGTTGCTTTCATCCTTGAGCTACTTGTCTACTTACTTTAGGTGGTTGCTTGTGTGCTTGAGCTACTTGCCTACTTGCTTGAGTTGGTTTCTTGTGTGCTTGAGCTACTTGCTTGAGCTGGTTTCTTATGTTCTTGAGATACTTGCCTACTTGCTTGAGATGTTCTTGAGCTACTTTCCTACTTGCTTGAACTAGTTGCTTGCGTGCTTGAGCTACTTGCTTTCCTACTTGAGCTAGTTGCATCTATGGTTAAGTTACTTGCCTATGTGGTCGAGGTTCCTACATGTCTACTTCACCTACTTGTTTGAGCTGCTTTCTTGTCTCCTTATGTGCCAAATCAGCATAGTGTCAGTAGTTAAAAATTCAAATGCCAAATCAACTAAGCCATGTCAACTTTGAATGGTTTGATTAATTTAGGCAAATAAGACTTCAAACTTAGTGAGCACCTATTTCATTTAATTTTACCTTGTACTTATTCTCATTCTTACACCACTTCAATTTATTATGTAACTAAATGGCAATGCATGTAACCTACAAATTGATGTATTCACTTCTATATTTAACATCTTGAGGATATCATTCCTCGCCATTCAACCTTGAGATAAATTGGTGTGATTCAATAGATCAAATACTTTTCCAAGATACTTAACGTAGAAGGAATATGATAGCCTCCAATTAAATTAAAGATGGAATATGAAGGTAAAATTATAAATTTAAATCTAAATTTGTGTACACTCTTTAATTTATAATTAAGTATGAACTGACAGATACTAGACTAAGACACTCTAAGCTCCTCATTAAAATAGATTTGCTTCAAAATCTAAGGGAAGTTATCACTCAAGCATCTAGGTCCTTTACACAAATACAAAAATGATTTTGCACAAAGGAGCAAGATCTTAACATTCACAACATCCCTGCAATCCATCGTGAGTTAAATTTCAACAAAGGGGAATGAGGAATCTGCATCATTACTTAGGATCCTTGTGGTGATAAAGTGAGAAAAAAACTTGTCTTAAGTAAATAGGTCTTTCCAATTTCCAACTCTCGGTTTTGTTGACAAGAATTTTCGGGGGTATGGGAGCACTTGAATCAAAAATATATCAAACAATAAGTGATCCTTGTACTTTAGAGAATGATGTCAACCCTATTAGTAGTTAAGTTGAGACAAGTATACTAACAACTACTTCATTGTAGTATACAATCAGACATAACCAAATTATATCAAGGCATCACATTAGTATTTGATTACATTACAAGAAAGAATAATGTCTAAATATATATATATATATAGGAACTTAATTTAGGATCCAGGTATTAGCAAAATGATACATTGACAACTAAAATTGCTTGAGGACAAGCAATCTTGAGCTTGGTGGACTATCATACCCCTAAAATTGCAACAAATAAAAACTAAATCTTTGAAATGAAAATAAATAAATAAAATAATTAATAAATAGAAAAATACATATATAAAAATATTCACTATTTAATATTATAATTATTATAATATATATAACTAATGCTAAATATTATATATATATAAGAAAGCATAATATAAAACATAAAATTATATATATATATATATATATTATTAAAAAGTTAAAAACAAAGGCATCGGTTGGTTTGAATGGTCATGCCTTTCCCCACCTTGGGAATATAAAGCTATAAAATATTAATAAATCTATTTGCATTAACTAACTGATTAATTTGGGTATGCACAAAAGGCTTTGTGGGAGTAAAGGACTCCCTTGCTTTATTAACTAGAGATTGAACCTTTTGTGAGGTTCAATTCATTGAAAACCCACTTAAAAATCCTAAAGATAACTAAATTACCATCTTTCACCATACCAAGCACATTGGGAAACTCCTCCCTATTGCAATTTAAGACATCCCTATCATCCATCCAATCCCCAAGGGAATCCCTACTAATATTTCCATTCTTAAGAACATTCTTTCCTTTCTAACTAGCACTAGGAACCTTAATCTTGCATAAGGAACTCTCGATCTCGGTAGCCATATTCCTCCCTTCTTCCTACTCCATCATACCCTGTTCCTACTCCTTCACATTTTCCAAACCATCAGTAACCTGCAAAGGCCCAACATTAGGGGAAATAGCACCAATACTAATAGTATCCTCTTGGTTTAGGAAAACTTTTCTCTTAGACTTCTTATGGGATCTCCCATCCTTCAAACTAACCTTCCTCTTTGAACCAATCAAAGGGGGATCCCCAACCTTATACCCCACAACATTTTTCATCACTTTCTTCAAAGTTGAGGAATCACCCTTAAATTTCTTTCCACCTGGAGACTTTCCAATTTTGGCTTGATTAGAATCCTCCACCTCTTCACTACCTATTACATATTCTTCAAAATTAGGTGTTTTGGGCAATTTCCATTTCTTAATACTCTCACCTTTAAAGGAAGCAAGAGGCTCTGAATAAACCTTCATGGAGGCTTTTGAACTAGGCACATACTCCTCATCAACAGACCCCAATTCAAACCCAATGTCATATTATGAATCATGATTCTTATGTCAGCCTTTAGAAACCCTCTTAGGTTGATCAAGAATAGTATAGGACTTAGCATACTTTGAGATTAAGAGGATAAGATCCTCACGGAGAACAAGATTCTTGGGATTACGTCTATGGTCTCTAATACCACTCTCCAAGGTAACAAGCAAATAAAAAGGAAAGGAAACCTTATTTCTATGCCTAAAGTGATTGAGTAAAACAAAATGGTACCCATACAAAATAGAACAATTCCCATCAAGTGTAAAATACCTCATAATTTCTTCATCAACGTTGCCCCATATTGCCTTGATAGACTTGTGAAGGTAACCCCCACATTTTTCCCTCTCTAATTTTTTCCTTTCATCGTCCTTGAAGAAAATTTGCATGGTCGCACTCAAATCTTTCTTATCTCTATAGACTTTCCTTCCCTTGGTGGATAAACCCGTAATTTCAGCAATGAGTTATTTAGTTATGTTAAACTCCATCCCACCAAGTTTCAGCACTCTATTTTTCCAACCTTGAACAAAGGCTTGTGACACCTTAGGGTTATTCCAATGGAGTAACTCCCCCAACCTATAACTGCTCTGAAACCTTCTCATTGATCTTCAAAGAGTTGTAGGAAATAGGTTCAATTCTATTCCATTCACTACCCATGGTAGCAGCAACCAGAAACCACAACAACTTGAAAGATTTGTAGAGAATAATAAGCCTTGATAAGATGATAGCCTTACAACCACCCACATCAAAAAAATACAAGGAGGAGCCTCTATGGAGATCACACCTAGATTTAATATGCCACATAATAATGCTCATGTGATATAACCAAATGATGAAAAGAACCACCTCCTCAACACATTTGTAAATTGTGATTTATAATTGAAAGTATTTTGATAGGGAGGGTTTCATTCCCTTCCCAAACCATATGTTCATTAACCCCAATGTTAGCAAATATATCAACAAGACAATTTCCCTCTCTAAAAATATGGGAAATGAAACATTGATCAAACGAGCTCAAGATATCCACTACATTCAGAATAAGAGATTCAATTGTCCATGAAGGGCAGTAAAATTCTTTAGGTTATTTATAACATTTAGGGAGTCACCCTCAATCCAAAGCTTCTTAAAACCTTTAGACTAAACCATCTTCAACCCATGATAGGTAGCTGAAGATTTTTCAAAGTGGTTTGTTTGGATTCTAAAAGGGAGTGCCATTGTGGAAACAAACCTACCATTAGAATCTCTCAACGCTCCCCCACAACCAACAGGATCTAGATTACCTTTAGTAGCTCCATCAAAATTGACTTTCACCCAACCAGCAGGAGGCCCTTTCCAAGAAACATCTTTCCTAGAAGCCTTACCTTTTTTCAAAGGAAGAGAAATATCACAAGGAAAATTCTAATTTCACGACATACAGGCATCACCAAGCGACACCACAATATTAAGTCCATTTTGAAAATACACCTCAATAGAAAGTTCTCTTTGATAGCTATACAAATCTTATAAGCCAGCATGATAGAAGGAAGGGCAGTGTACCTAAAGATTATGTTATTTCTTTCCAACCAAATTCCCCATGTGATGTGAGGAACAGAAAGAGACCAAAGGAAGAGAAAAGCATGATTAGAAGAAGGGCCCACCCATTCAGACCACAAATCCCTAATAAAGGACAAAAAACTCAGCTCAAATTCCATAGAGAAAACATATGAGCCTAAACATCCCTCACATACCTACAGCCAATCAAAATATGATACAAATCCTCCACAGATTCTGTTGGGAATTATGCCTCAACTTTCTAGTGCCCCCCTTTGAAGACTTAGGCGAATTCTCTTGTTTCCTTGGCAATTTTTTTTGTTCTGGCGGAGGCGGAACTGGGATGGAACTTGGCATTGTTCTATTTTCCTTGTTTCGGGTCTTGTTCCCATTCTGTCTCCTGCTCTGCTCCCCGCTTTCTTGGTTCTTCGAGTTTTGTTCTGGCAGAGGCAGAACTGGATTGGAACTTGGCATTGTTCCTTTTGTCATGTTCCAGGTTTGGCTCTGGATCCGGCTCCAGCAGTCTATTGCTCTTCGCTTGGTTCTGGCGAAGGCAGAACTAGTTTTGGAAGTTGGCAATGTCTGTTTGCCATGTTCTTGTTCCTGTTCCTATTCCGGCTCCGGGTCTGACTCCTGCTTTTGTGATCTAGTTCCTCTAGATGTTTGGATTCTCCTCGAGGAGTTTTTCTCCACTTTTTCCATGTTTTGGATTGTTGTTTCTTGTAGTTGGCAGAGGCAGAACCAGAACTGGTTTGGTTCCTGATCTTGGACTTTTGGTAAAGTCCTGTTTCTGTTCCTCTTCTATCCCTGACTCCGACTCCGATCTTTTGTGCTCCCATCTTGGTTTGACCCTAGGTTGACTTTACCTGGTCAGAACTATTTCCGGTGTGTTCCTCTTTGCCGCAAGCAGACGCAAAACCGAAATGGTTCATGAACCTGTAATTTCAGTGGAGTCATGTTTCGACTCCAGTTCCGTCTCCGACTCCAACTCCGACTCCAGCAGTGTGCTTTTTCGATGGAGTCTTGTTTCGACTCCTATTCCGACTCCGACTGATGGGTCTTGGACGCGTGGCACCTAGTTGAATAGTGATTGGATGGTTACCTAACTTGTTGTGCTGCATGTTTTGTCAACAAAGGTTGGCGGAGCTAAACCCATTTTTGGAATGGGATTGAATGCCTGGGCAGCTCGTTGCAGGGAGATCTGTCAGATCTGACTAGATGCGTGATTTGCGGATGGTCTTCTTTGCTCTTGTTGAGTCGGTTACATAATGGATGAGAGATGTATTATTTCAAAAAAGGAAGTTCGACGAGTCTGTGAGAGTCATGTATTGCAGAGCAAGTGCGAGATGTGTGACCATGGGGCTGTAAGCATAATGCATGATGCAAATGCGAGATTGCAGCAATTGGACTTGCAGGTTGGAAAGCCGAAGGTGTGAAGAGATTTGTAGAGAGATGGAGAGGGTGTTCGAGCAATTTGATTAGGCAATGTAACTGTGAACACTCTATCTCTCGGATCTGGGCATGGGAATCTTTGGAGGCTAAATGACTGGGCTGGCCATGAGGTTGGTTGTGACAGTCATCTGAGGAGCTGAAAGAAATCTTGCGGGTACCTGTTACTTCTCCAGTAGACCAAGATATAACTCCTGTATTGGCTTTGAGCCTGATATTGTATTGTAACTGGTTTTGTGTTGTTGAATAATAAAATGGCTCAAAATTTTGGAGTGTGGGGTTTTTACCTGAAAGGGTTTTCGCCATGTATATCTTTGTGTATTCTTTTAGTCTTTCATGGTTTCTGTTTATGTTGAATCTATTTCTTGTTGCATTCACTTCTCTCAGAGGATCAATGGGGGATCAACTGTGCTTGTTTCCGCTTTATAGCATAGGTGGTTGTGTCTTTGTTGTGATTTTGAATTGAAATCACTAAGGCACTACTGTCTTAGATGCCTATCTTGATGACAGACCAAATCTGTATCCCCAACAAGTGGTATCAGAGTTGGTAGCTTGTTGCTCGTGATACCAACAAATGGTATCAGAGCAAGTTTGGAGGAGGTTGAGGCTTGATGATACCAACAAGTGGTATCGGTGCCTTCTCCTGGTTGTTGAAGTTCTGGGTTTTCTCCTATGGTGATTTCTTATCCTGGCAAGCTTGAGGAAGTCTGGAGAAATCGGTTGGTGATTGGTCCTTCGGTGAGTGGAAGTGTGTGTTTCATTGATTCAATATACAGTTTGAAAGATGCTGGAAAACTATGGAGTGGGTCATGTTGTGGCAACATGATCTGGAGCTCCTGACTGGTAACAATGTTCCTGATGCAAAGGGCATGAGATATGTTCATGGTTGTGTTGCAGCAAAGTGTGGTGTTCATACTGGGCATCTATGTGAGAGGCTCCTTGGTGGTATGGACTAGCTTGTGTCATTGTTCAACTATGAATTATTGTGCTTGTGCTGGGTGTTTCTGACTTAGCACTGAAGGCATTTTCTCTAGTGCTCTGATTGCATGGAGGCTATGAGGTGACCTTGGTGGTCTACAACTTCTGGATAGCCTGGCTCTTCCTTGTGCTTGTGCATGAATGTGGCATTGGAACTGGTCTGAAACGGACCTGTTGTTCCTATGTGCCTCTTTCTTGCACTTACATGGTTTATATTAATGTCTTTGGCTCTAAGGGTTTTGTGTAGATTTTCCTAAAAAGTCTACGGTGCATTCTCTTGTTCTTTCATTGTTTTGGTTTACTGTGATGGTTGTGTGCAGACTCCTGAGTTGTCCAAATGAGCAGTGAATATGGAGGTGCGTGGGTGTTTTGGAAACACTGTGGTTTTTTGCAGGTTTAGCACGGTCAAGGAAAACTTGTGTTTTGTGGAAATGATGTTTGTTATTTTTCTAGATCTTGGTTTCTGGGGTGTGACTGGATGAGATAGCTGCAGTTCAACAACTTTTGAGGAGTGTTGTCTTCTCTACATGGGAGTGTTGGTATGTTTCTCCTTCAGCATTCTTGTGGTATGTTTTGATGATTTTCTAGACTTTGGTGCTTGGGTTGTGGACGTGACTGGAAAATCAGATATGTTGTTGACCTGGTGTTTGAGTCATGATTGTCTGCTATGGTTGTTCTCTTTGATTATCATAGTTTTGCAGTTTCCAGTGCAATGATAGTTTTGCAGTTTTAATTTTGGTTTCATCCACGGGTTGTGCAATATTGTAGGTTGTCCTTACCTACATGCTTGTTGTGAGACAACTCGGAAGTGGATTGTCTATATCCATGAGGGTGTAACCGTGTTGTGTAGATCTATTAGTTGACCTTATCTGTGGTCACTTGTGCATTGGTGTGGCTGTTTTGAGATGAGAGGAGGAATGGCATTTGAGTACCTGAATAGTCAGTGATGGGGACCCGAAGCATGTGGATCATGATGTCATGAAGAGTCGGGTACACTGGCATAGTGTAAGCATTTGATAGTGATGGTGTAGTTAGTCATGGTGCTTGGAAAGATTAGTGTCACGTTTCAGTGGGAGCTTTAGCAATGACTGGTGTCTTCTTTGGTGTTGCAGAATTTGCATCTGCATGTTCACTATTTGAAGATGTGTAGCACTTTGGAGCCATGAAGGACCTTGGTAGTCTTTGGCTGAGTTGTTGGTGGTTCTTGACAGGTGATTTTGGTTTAGAGTTGTTTGCTTTATGTCATGGTATACTCTTGCTTATGCATTAGAGTTTTGGCATGCTTTTTTGCTCTTGAAGACCATGGACAGTTCACTTGAAGCATGGTATCTCCCTTGGAGATGTGTAGAACATGGTGTCATGATAAGTTCTTGTTCTAGGTTATGGAACTTTGACAGTGATATGGGGGTTCTCTTTACTTTGATTACATTGGTCATATGCTGGAGGACTTCATGGTTATTGCAGTGTTGCAATTTGGAGTTAGCATGAGATGATAGGTGTTGATACTCATGGATGCATGGAGAATAAAGGTGAGGCTTGAATTCTTAAGTGAATGTTGTTGTTACAACTGAAACTCCGAGAAGCCTGCACTTTGGTTGAATGTAAATTCAATAGAGATCTTGAAGGAGAATGCTCTTAGGTTAGCCATGATGGATTGTATATCTTGGATGAGCATGTTTCTCTTTTCTTCTTGATCTGCTCGGCAGTGGTGTCATTGTGAACGGTATTTACCCATTATACTTTTCAGGTGTTTTATGCTTTATCTTTCATGATATGAATCTTGAGTTGGTTTAGATTCTGGAGGATTCATAATGAAAAGGTTGGACAGCATAGTTTATCTCCTTGTGCTTTTGAGGACTGACAGGAGATGGTTATATGGGTAGTTTTGATCTTCTTTGAGGAGCTTACATCCATGTTTTGTTGGATGTTGTCAAGGCTTTTCCCTTTGGGATGTAAAGAATATCATTCTTGACACAGCTAGCATTTAGAAGTGTTTGTACAAGGGCATTTTTTCTTATTGATTTGTTGTTTCTCTCTTATCTAGTCTTGTTCTTCCTGATTGCTCTTGTGACTTTAGATGTGAGTTGCCTTTGTGGTGCTGGGTTGGTCACTATTTGTGGTCATGTGTTGTCACCTGGGTGATCACACGAAGGTGCATGTGCTTCTTTCTTCAATCAGCTTTGGAGGTGTTTGGAAGAACTGTGGAAGACAGTTGAGAGAAATTTTTCTTGCAGCAGGTGGTTGCAAATGTTACAGATCAGTTTGGATGTTCCTTGGAACTACATGGTTACATTTCTTTATGCTAGGTTTGGTGGACTTGGTATGCCTGGACCATTCGTTATGGTGCTTTGTTTGCACTCATCTAGACAATGCCCTTTCACTGGGAGTACTTGGATGTGTTTGGTCTATGACTGGTTGACACAAGGTGCTTGTTTGCTGCTGAAATGGGTGGGTTTCTTTTGATGGCATGAGTTCACTTTTGGGTCATACCTTTAAGGTATGGGTGGTTGGATGTTTCAGCATGAGTTGTGGGTGCTGGTTTTCAGTCAAGTGGGTTTGATCAGTTGGATGAGGGTAGTTAGTTCTTGGTTGCCTTTCTAGCTAGTCATTTTTTCTTGTTCTAGAGGTTGTTGGAGTGGTGCTTTGTTGTTTTTTTCCTTTGCTATCAGGAGGATCATTTTCTTTCATTCCTGAGACTGTTGTTGTTTCACCTTGGTGTGCTCCTGTGTTTGGAGCTGTTGCTTAAAATGGACATCTTTCTGATGTTGTTGCAGTGGTCTTGATTGGTGTGTGAGAGCATGTGTTGGTCCTTGTTCGGGCTTGTTTACAGGATGCCTGAAAGTCTTCAGCAAGTGGGAGATTGTTGGGAATTATGCCTCAACTTTTTGGTGCCCCCCTTTGAAGACTTAGGTGAATTCTCTTGTTTCCTTGGCAAAGTTTTTTGTTCTGGCGGAGGCGGAACCGAGATGGAACTTGGCATTGTTCAGTTTTCCTTGTTCCAGGTCTTGTTCTCGTTCCGTCTCCTGCTCCGCTCCCCACTTTCTTGGTTCTTCGAGTTTTGTTCTGGTGGAGGCGGAACCGGATTGGAACTTGGCATTGTTCCTTTTGTCATGTTCCAGGTTTGGCTCTGGATCCGGCTCCGGCAGTCTATTGCTCTTCGCTTGGTTCTGGCGGAGGCGGAACTAGTTTTGGAAGTTGGCAATGTCTGTTTGCCATGTTCTTGTTCCTGTTCCTATTCCGGCTCCAGGTCTGACTCCTGCTTTTGAGATCTAGTTCCTCTGGATGTTTGGATTCTCCTCGGGGAGTTTTCCTCCACTTTGTCCATGTTCTGGATTGTTGTTTCTTGCAGTTGGCAGAGGCGGAACCGAAACCAGTTTGGTTCCTGATCTTAGACTTTTGGTAAAGTCCTGTTTCTATTCCTGTTCCGTCCCCGACTCCGACTCCGATCTTTTGTGCTCCCGTCTTGGTTTGACCCCGGGTTGACTTTACCCGATCAAAACTGTTTCTGGTGTGTTCCTCTTTGTCGCGGGCGGACACGGAACCGAAATGGTTCATGAACCTGTAATTTCGGTGGAGTCATGTTTCGACTCCAGTTTCGTCTCTGACTCCGACTCCGGCTGTGTGCTTTTTCGGTGGAGTCCTGTTTCAACTCCGGCTCTAGTAGTGTTAGGTATGACTTGAATTCCTAGATGCGCCCGATGTCTGTTTGGCCGTTTTGGTTGCTCTGTCAGCTGCGATTGCTAATGGGTCTTGGATGCATGGCACCTGGTTGAATAGTGATTGGATGGTTACCTAACTTGTTGTGCTGCATGTTTTTTCAACGAAGGTTGGCGAAGCTGAACCTGTTTTTGGAATGGCATTGAATGCCTGGGTGGCTCATTGCAGGGAGATCTATCAGATCCGACCAGATGCGTGATTTGAGGATGGTCTTCTTTGCTCTTGTTGAGTCGGTTACATAATGGATGAGAGATGTATTATTTCAAAAAAGGAAGTTCGACGAGTCTACGAGAGTCATGTATTGCAGAGCAAGTGCAAGATGTGCGACCATGGGGGTGCAAGCATAATGCATGATGCAAATGCGAGATTGCAGCAGTTGGACTTGCAAGTTGGAGAGCTGAAGGTGTGAAGAGATTTGTAGAGAGATGGAGAGGGTGTTCGAGCAGTTTGATTAGGCAATGTAACTATGAACACTCGATCTCTCGGATCTGGGCATGGGAATCTTTGGAGGCTGAATGACTGGGCTGGCCATGAGGCTGACTGTGATAGTCATCTGAGGAGCTAAAAGAAATCTTGCGGGTACCTGTTACTTCTCCAGTAGAACAAGATGTAACTCATGTATTGGCTTTGAGCCTGATATTGTATTGTAACTAGTTTTGTGTTGCTGAATAATACAATGGCTCAAAATTTTGGAGTGTGGGGTTTTTACCTGAAAGGGTTTTCCCCACGTATATCTTTGTGTATTCTTTTAGTCTTTCATCGTTTATGTTTATGTTGAATTTGTTTCTTGTTGCATTCACTTCTCTCAGAGGATCAACTGTGCTTGTTTCCGCTTTATAGCATAGTTGGTTGTGTCTTTGTTGTGATTTTGAATTGAAATCACTAAGGCACTACTGTCTTAGATGCCTATCTTGATGATAGACCAAATCTGTATCCCCAACAGATTCTTCACACATAAAACATTTATTAGGCATCATAAAGCCTCTTTTCACAAGATTATCAATAGTAAGCACCTTGTTTTGGCAGAATAACCAAAAGAATAAATTCACTTTAGGAATCAACTCTAGGAACCAAAGAGAGGCTCAAAAGTGAGCAGGGCCAATAAAAGAGAATTGGAGAGAAAAGGTTGAAGAGACAAAAAAATTGCCATTGGACGAGAACTTCCACACCACCTTGTCAATCAGGGAAAAGGAGGGGATATGAATAGAAGATAAGGCTTTGAAAAGAATTTCCAAACCAGGGCTAAGCTTATGCAGCCTTTTCCATGATTCACCATCAATATAATCAACAACAAATCTACCAAAATGATGAATACAAAGATCCATCAAAGGGAGAGCCCAAGGCTCATATTTGAGTGGAACATTCTCAAACCACCAATCATCCCAAAAGAGAATCCTTTTCCAGTCCCCAATTTCCACTGCAATCCCTTAGAAACAATATTTCTAGACTTTACCATAAAGTTCCAAAGGGTTGAGCCTGAAGGAGGGGAGAAACCAATGGAAATGAGATCCCTGATATGATCAACTCCCTGAAGATATTTACTAGTGATAATACAAGCCATTCACTGTTGCTAGAGAT
The DNA here is from genome assembly GCA_007115665.2 of Sequoiadendron giganteum. Taxonomy (NCBI): domain Eukaryota; kingdom Viridiplantae; phylum Streptophyta; class Pinopsida; order Cupressales; family Cupressaceae; genus Sequoiadendron; species Sequoiadendron giganteum. The sequence goes on along the minus strand of CM021101.1, from coordinate 369,466,907 downwards.
AAGGCTCCACAATTTCTTAGCAAGTAAATCCATATTGAATTATTTGATTTTATGAATGCCTAAGCCACCCACCTTCTTAGGCCTACAAACATCATCCCAAGAAACCAAGTGTAACATTTTCTTCTCTTCAACCCTTGACCAAAGGAAATTCTTCTGAATACTTTCAATCTTATCCACAAACTTTTGTACCATGCGAAAAATACTAAGAGCATAGACCGGAAGATTTTGAAAGGTTGACTTAATCAATTGGACTTTTCTAGCTTGACTCAACAAATCCCCTTTCGAACTAGCCAACTTAGAGTTAAACTTTTCAACCAAACCACACCAGAAGGATTTAGGAACATAATTAGAACACAATGGGAGGCCCAAATAGGATGATGGAAATTCCCCAATCTAACACTACAATATTCATGCAATTCTATGATGCCTATGCTTAGGAGTATTGAGAAAAAATATAGTACTTTTAGGCAAATTAATATTTTTCCTAGAAGATGCTTCATATTTCTGGAGAATAAATCTGGTAGATTTAGCTTCTTTGATGGAGGACTCCATAAGAATAAGGGTGTCATCCACAAACTGCTAATGGCAACAAATATGATTCTGAGAAGAAGGAGACAACCCCTCCAACTGACCAGCATTAATAAATCTTTGAATTAATCTTCCAAGATATTCAACCATTATAATAAAGAGAAAGGGAGAGATGGGATCTCCTTGTCTCAAACCCCTTGAACAGCTAAAAAGAGGAGAAGGAACATTAATGCTAATAGTATATAAAAAAAACATTGATAATATAAACCAACATAAGTATTATAATTTGTGCGTGATTAAATATTGATATTAGTTCAATATTTAAGATTATTTGTGTGAATTCAATAACGATACTAGTAATTGGTAGAAGTGTTCTTAATTTAAAATTCAACATCATATTAGTATTAACTAGAGAGAGATATTGACATTAAGGCATATGCTAATGACGTTATTTAGGACCTTAATACCATGTGGGATATGAATAACAGATATAGATCTACCTATTTGGGAGGAAATTATAAACGATACAATATTATGGTTAAAATATCAATATTAATATCTACAATTATTTTATTAGTAATAATAGAGTTAATGGTGTAGGTGATTGAAAATTTAATATTATAGTAAGTGGACAACAGTAATAACGGGTAACCCTAGTAACAAGTAAGTACGCTAACAACAGTGTGATAAGAATGAGTTATTTTAACCCTATCAACATTAAGTAAACATTAAATTGTGATTCACTTATAATTAAATTAGGAATAAAGTGGAGCATAGTTGCGAGATAAATAATAATAAGAATGACAAGGTCACGATAATAATTAAGATTGATGGTAATATTAGTTTAATAAATATTAGGATTGATTTTAAATTCACGTCAATATTGATATTAGTATAGAGAATATTAATAGTGTTTAGATGTGTTGGTTAGGATAATTAGTAGACATATCAAAGTTACCTTGACATGATGATTCAAATCAAGTGTAATCTTTATCAATAGTAATGTTGTCATGGATGATAGTACTATTGCTATTATATTCACAATTAAGTCGTAACGACTCTATATGTATCATCAATACAACATGAGCCCTTTGTTAATAAATGTAGCATTAGAAATGGGAATTAATAATAGATTACAAAAGAATATCCCCATTAGATCATATTAAATCAAGATTCGCTTGACATTAATAAATAAAGAGAGATGTTGGTACGTATGATAAAAGGTAAAAGAAATTAGTATTATTAATTCAAATGTTAATTTTGTAAATAACAATAGCATTAATGTTAAAAGTATAAAATGACATAAATATTGTCATAATCATCATATAGCATTAGCATTAGCATCTTCTTTCATAGGGAGGGAAATATAAGAAAGTCAATAATGGTTAATGTTAACATTGTTAATCAAATTAGTGACAATAATAGAGTCATTACTACACTTCAAAATTAAATAAATTAAGTTGTTAGGAGACTCAACATTAATAGAACTATTAACACTAAAATGTGGTTCAATGACATTAACCCAATCTCAGTTAACTGGGGGTGCTATAATATTGGGGAGACAAAATTAAACTTTGGTGGTTAAAAAGAATGCATAGTGTTTTATACAGAATTAGAAGAACGTTAAATTTACCCTTTGGGTAAACAATCTATAATGTCCCCTAGGTTCAAGGTGCCAACCTGAATGTATTTATCCCCACACCCTTACCCTCAAAGGAAGTGTTGAGGGTGAGGTTGCTCGCACAACATCATCAATGTGTATAGTAGGTTATCAAGTTTATGCAAGATTATTAACTAGTTGTGTTTTGTAGTATTCCTAAAAAAATGTAGGTAGTGTCTTGTCTTAAGTGCAAAATTTAGGGCATGACAATGGACCTACTGTAATGAATAACTTGCACAATAGAATAATATGATATGAAATATTATGCAAATACTTGATAATAACTGAGAAAAATAAGCCACTTCGAGGGGGAAAACCTCCAAATATCTCCAATGAGAACACACTTGACAATATGATGATGAAATAAGACTCACTACCTCTTATATATACCTATTTATGCCTAGGATATCATCCATGCCAACTTAAATAGCCCTATATAAGCCTTAGGCCAACCTAAATAACTAAATATCAATATATTAATGATAATATGACTTAATTAAGAGTTAAGATAGCCACAAGCCCACTATTCATAACCTAATGTACACTAATATTAAGGGTGTGGCATGCTATCCCCCTTTAAAGAAGCATTTTCCTCAATGCTAATCAAGTGTGGATTCTTTTGAATGAATGCCTCATCCTCCCATGTGGCATCCTCAACTATTAAATTCTTCCATTGGATGAGATACTCAGTGAGAGTTCTAGTCCTTAGCTTCCTTGTGCGTGTTTGAAAAATGCACTTTGGTTCTAATATGAGTCATCCTTATTCATCAAGCTCTGGTAGTATTGTTTGAGTTGGAATATTATGCCCAATTACCTTCTTTAAACAAGAAACATGAAAAATAAAATCTAAGATGTTTTTATGTATATTATACCCTAGGATTTTCTTGTATATGATATTTTAAGCTTTTGGTTTGACATCTATTTTGTATGTGCATTTTAAATGAAGCCTCCTTGCTAGTGGAGGAGTAGGTGTGCAAAATAAAATATTAAGAAACATGTAGTGTTTATGTTTCCAATCAATGATGTAAATATGAAATAAAATTATAAGGGTTTTGTAATGATTGTTATAAATAGATGCTCTAGACAGACTTATGTGTAAGGAATTTTCATCATATGGGTGTTTGAATTAGCCTGTCATGTGTAATTGCAAGTATACCCTTTAGAAAAAGTTGTAAGGTGTTATTTGAAAGGAAAGTAAAAGAGATTACATTAATATAGTCATATTTCAACTTAGTTGCAAATGTAAGTTCATACAAAATTTAAGGAAACTGTGCCTTATGTGAATTTTTTATTTGTTGTTATCATCAAGGTCATTCATACTTCCAAGTTTTACCTATCATCTAAGAGGTAAAATTCCAATATAGATGAATTTAAAACTATAAATTTTGTATTCATTCTATGTTCCTAAATCCCATAAAATCTCTTGTATTTGACTTTCCCCCTTTTTTTCAATTTGAATCATTTCAAGAAAAAATAATGAATTTTTCATTTCACTCCATTAACTCCATGCATTAGAAAATAAAATAGAGAGTGGGAAAATTGAATCCTTGACCCCTTTGCTTCCATTTGTTTCTTTTGTAGTTACCAAATAAATGAAATCTAGAAAAAAGATAAGAGATTTATTATGGTCTGATGGCAAAAGCAAGAGTAAAAGGCACTCGGTGAAGTGGGATTGGTGTTGCCTCAGTAAGCACCAAGGGGGTATTGGTTTGAAATACCTAAAGGTGTAAGGAATAACACTAGAAAAAAATGGATCCTAAAGTCTCCGAGCAAAAATGAGCCCTGGAAAATACTAGTAAGAAGAAACATCCAAAGGGTGGTGCCAAAGAAATCCAAAGTCTGGAAGTTTCTTCCCCTAAGTGATATCCTCCTCAATAAGCGCCCCATGGTCCCTACAAGATCTTTGGTATTCATGAGCATCTGGAGGGCATGGGAATTAACTAGGCATAAAGCATAGCAAAAAAATTGTAATATTGTCCTTAAAATAATCATAAATGTCATCCTTATAGCTCTATTTGGTGGAATCTCAAACATAATAACAAAACCCTTGTGTTGCTCCAAGGATTCTCAGCAAAAGCTTGGAATAGTAAAGGTATTAAAACCTTTAGGGACATTTTATCAAATGGAAAATTAAAAACTTGAAATGATTTGTGTGTTGAATTCAAAATACCCAACTCTAACTTTAGAACCTTCTCCACAATTCAGGAAGCTTGCAATGGTGCAACCTTGTTGCCTGATTTGGGTGAAGAGTTTGATATTACTAATGATATATGTTGGTGTGATGGCACCAACACTGCAAATGTTAAAGCTAAAACAATTTATAATGAGCCTATTAGCAGCACTTTTGTATTAGAATATGCAAACACCTGTTGGGGTGTATCCTTGGATAGTAAGAATTGGAAAAATATTTTATCCTTTGTTTGGTATAACTCCATGGAGCCCAAAAAGGCTTGTTTTAGATGGCTTGTACTGTTACAAAAGATTACAGTTAAGCTTAACTCCATTTATGTTGAAATTTGTAGTAGTTGCAAGAATCCAGAGTTGGTCAAACATATCCTATTTGATTCCCTCTATGCTTAGGAAATTTGGAGGTTATTTTGTCATAACTTAAATATTTGGAGTAGAAATGGTAAAATTCAATGGAAAAAGTTGTAGTTCTTTGATTTAAATATTAATAAAGGTTGTAAATTATTTTGGTACTCGCTAACTAATGAAATAATGTGGCACATTTGGAAAGCAAGAAATGAAAACAAATTCAAGGGGACAAAGAGGGAAATTACTGAGTTTCATAAAAAACTCACATTCATTAATGTCTCCATGCAGGTTTTGGTGCACATTGAGGTCTTTGTGCCTTATAAGATAAGGGGAGGTGACCATTAGTAGGAAGGAAATGAGGCACACCATAAAAAAAGTGATGAAACTGAAATATTACGAAATTCCCTTGATGAACTCCAGTGAGAATTCAACAAATTGATCAACCAAGATAGATCCCAAGATTCTTATTCACCAAGAAGGGGGTCAATATATTATTCAAGGGGGATGCTCACTCATGATTTCCCATAGTAGGATGAGTTGGCGGCCACATCTGTAGCAGAAGTTCTTTCAAATGAACCATAGCAAGAAGAGGAGGATGGGTAAGGGAGCTTAATCCTTTTGCTAAAAATCTGATTATATATAGATGCACATATAATTTTGTTTATTTTATTATACAAGATAGCTATGATGTAATTGCACTATACAGATGAGTGCAAGATAAACTGTTAATAGCAGAATTAGATTCCCATTTTGTAATAGATTTCCAGTAGTAACATATTCAACAAAATATAACAATCAACATGTAATGATGTTTTACCTATACTTAATACAAAATCCTTGACCCCTCCTTCCTTCTTCTTGACCCTTACACCCTACTGCTGGAAAATTTGACTATATAAATGAATATGAATTAAAAGAGATAGGAAAACAAAGCCCAAAATTGACACCAATCTACACTAATCCACAAAGCTTTCATTGGACGCCACAAACGGAGGTAGGAGGATGAAAAAAATATGCTTCTTAATTTGTGAATGGTGTCCACATTAACATGATAATTAACAAATAAATATATAAAGTAAATATGGAGGGGATCGCCACCATGGAAACTAACGAAACCCCCCTGCAATAAGGGTGTATGACCCCACTAATAAATGTGTGGTTCTTTATGGTGGTCGTGACCTCCTTAATGGGGGGTTCATCCCCATCAACATAGGAGGTATACAGCTCAAAACCCTGCATCTAAGTTATGGAATTCGCCTCTTCCATCGCCATTACACGCCTCACATTCCTATATCTTGAAGTCTTAAAGAAAACAACATAAAAGAGAATAATGTGGTTTCTTTGACTTAGCACCCAGATTTAGGGAAATTTTCTTCTACATAAAAACTAGATTTTAAAATGGATGTGAGTAATTCTTTGCATTACAATTTAGTCATGGGGTGATGTAATCGAATCGAATGTGGTGGCAATAGTTTACTGAAAAGAACTTTAGCAATTTTAGCTAATGCTTGATATATTCCAGATAATACCTCACCCTATTACTCAAGTGTATCCAAGCCTAATGTTAATAAAGGGGTAAGTTTATTTGTGTATAAAAGAATTAAGGAATTTTTAATTAAGAGATGATACCCCACATTCCTATAAACTTTGGGTTTAAATGTATATAAAATGCAATACGGTGAAGGCGAGTCATTGATATAGAGTCATGTGGAAATTAGTTTTACGATAGGATTTTTCTTCTTATACCTCATACAATACTCAATTATTGCAATCATTTTATTTTCTTATGCGAAAAATCCAATTAATGGTAATTAATTATAAAAGATCAAGAAAAGATTATATACATAAGCATGTAAATTTTACATTCGTCTCTAGCTAGCTATTTCAATGCATTAAGGGGGTTGTACATTTATTAAGTAAAATTTTCAAAATACTAAAGAGAGTTCTAACATATTCAATAATTCAATAATACTTGTTAACATTAATGCTAATAGTATAAAAAAATGACAATGATAATATAAACCAACATAAATATTATAATTTGTACATGATTAAATAGTGATATTAGTTCAAAATTTAAGGTCAATTTTTTGAATTGAATAACGATAGTAGTAATTGGTAAAAGTGTTCTTAATTTAAAAATCAACATTAGTATTATTATTAACTAGAGAGAGATATTGGCATTAAGGCATATACGAATGACATTATTTAGGACCTTAACACCATGTGTGGTATGAATAACATATATAAATCTACATATTTGGGAGGAAATTATAAACGATACAATATTATGGTTAAAATATCAATATTAATATCTACGGTAAGTTTATTAGCAAGAATAAAGTTAATGGTGTAGGTGATTGAAAATTTAATCTTATCGTAGGTGGACAATAGTAATAACAATAACCCTAGTAGCGATGAGCAAGAGCGGGAAAGTTGTGATTTCAAACTCAGTGGATTCTATTGAGGTTGTTGCAAAGGAAAAGGGTGAAGGCAATGCAGATGATGGAGAGAGAAGGGTTCCTCTATCCCTTGTGCTAGGCAGGGCTTCTTCCTTTGTGGTTTGTGAGTTGCAGTTGCTCCTTGTGGCTGAAGCTTCTACTATCATGGAGTGGTCTGCTGTGAGGTTGGGTGGGTTGCTTCTTGGAGGTCAAATTTGGAGCCCTTGGAAACGGATTCGGAAAGCGATGCTGAAGGTGACGAAGGTGAGAGGGAGAAAATTTGAATCTGCAGATGTTGTTGTTGATGGAAGTGAGGATGATGCAAACCCAGATGGTGGTTTTAGGCATCATCCATCTAAGTGGAAGGTCGTTGACGGTAAGAGGTACTACTCTATGGTCTCAAAATATGTTGACGAAGAGGGCATTGGGAGCTCTGATGTTTCTATCTGTTTGGATCTCCCCTGCTCTATCTTGTGCGGGCCAGAGCTCATTGTTGGAGCTTTGGATGTGTTCTTTGGTGTTGTGTTAGGGAGGGGAAAATATTCTCTTGATATGCAGAAGCCCTTTTTTTGTTTTGTGCTTCTTGGTTTGTCTAGCCATAGAGACTTGTTAGGTGTGGGTGGGTTGAAGCTTGTGCTTGGTGAGTGATGGGGTCTGGTGCTCCCGCCCCCCTTGGTTTTTTATTTGGTTCCTCGTGTGGTGCTTACCTAGGAGATTTGTGGTTTCTTGCCTCTGGTGGGCTGGCCTTCTTTCGGTGGTGCTTGCTGAATGCAGGGTTGGTTTGGCTTCTCTGTGTGTTCTAGAAATGCCTCAATTGTTGGAGGTGTGGTACATGTTAGTGATGCAAGGCTCTTGGAGTCTGTTTTTGTTGCTTGGGCTCTCTTGTAGAGATTTTTTTTTCCCTTTGTGGGGCTTCTCCAATGCTGAGGATAGTGTTTCTGATGTTGAAGCTTTAGTGGTGCCTGCTAGAAGTTGGGTCACTTTGGCATCTTGTGATGCTTTGGTTCTTCTTGGGCTCTCTTTCCATGATTTTGGGTACCCTTTATGGTTGAATTGGCTATCTTTTTCAAAGGGGCTTATCATTTGTTCTTGGCTATGGGTCCCTCCTAGAGGAGCTCTCTATTTTTGGGTTTGACTTGGAAGTCGGATGTTTCTTTGAGATGGTGGAATGGGCTGCCTTTTTCTTCTAACTCCTACTCCCAACAGTTTCCTCGGCTAGTTGTGGAGGTCTTGGTTTGTCTCATGAGGGTTAAGCTAAATGGTTCATCTACTTTTGATACTCTATTGGATAGATGGTTTGCCTTCCTTGTTGCTGCTTTGGGGAGAATCTTGGCTATTGAAGTTGTCCCTATAGCTTTTCTTGCTAGTTTAGTTGTGGTTTCTCTCTTGGAGCTCCTATTTGCTCAGCCAAAGGTTGGTGTATCTCCCTAGTCTTCTATTTCTCTAGATTTCTTCCATTTCCTTTGATCTGTGTCTTCTTTTGAGGTGAATACTTCTCTTGATGGTCAAGATTCATTTCCTATTGAGTTGGAGGTGGGTGTGGTGGAAGTGGTGGAAATTTCTTTTTTTCTGGCTTCCTCTAGTGGTGTTCCTATTGAGGTGGAACCTGAGGTTGTTGGAGAGGTGTGCTACTATTTTTTTGGGTTTCCATAGCATCCTCTCCTATAGAGGGGAGCTCCTTCCTCTTGAGGTGGATTTGGAGTTGGTCTATGGTGCATTTGGGAGTTTTAAGGGGTGTTTCCCCTTTATGTTTTTTATTAGGGGTTTGGGTTTAATGGTTTCCTTATCCATTAAATTTCTTTCTTTTTTTTGGGCTCTATATTGTTGATATTGAGTAGATGGTTGGCCACAACATTGCTGCTTTGTTGCCTAGGTGGCCATGTCCTTTGGCTTTGGGGTGAATTCTATGAGCGGTTGGTGTGTTGATGCCTAGCAAATGTAGGTAGGTTATTTTTACTTTTATGGGTATCTAGGCCCAAATAATAGGGTTTCTAGTCCTGATTAAAATCAGGTTGTGTAAGGGTCTCAGGCCCTTGGTTGTTTGTTATTGGCAATGTGTAGTCATGTTATTCTTGTTGAGGTTGTTGTAGTGTTGTTGTTGGTTTATGGTTTATCATAAGTGTAGCTTGCTTTCTTTTGTACTGGGTTTCAAGCCCTGTCAAAACTCATTTTTTACCCTTAATCAAAACAATAACCCTAGTAACAAATACATATGCTAACAATAGTATGATAAGAATGAATTACTTTAACCCTATCAACATTAAGTAAACATTAAATAGTGATTCACTTATAATTAAATTAGGAATAAAGTGGAGCACAGTTATGAGATAAATAATAATAGGAATGACAAGGTCACGACAATAATTAAGATTGATGGTAATATTATTTTAATAAATGACACGAACGATTTTAAATTTATGTCAATATCGATATTAATATAGAGAAGATTAATAATGTTAAAGTGTGTTGGTTAGGATAATTAGTAGACATATCAAAGTTAGCTTGACATGATGATTGAATCAAGTGTAATCCTTATTAATAGCAATGTTGTCATGGATGATCTAGTATATTGTTGTTATATTGACAATTAAGCCGTAATGACTTTATATGTATCATCGATACAATATGAGCCCTTGTATAATATATGCAACATTAGAAATGGGAATTAATAATAAATTACAATAAAATATCCCTGTTAGGTCATATTAAATAAAGACTCACTTGGCATTAATAAATAGAGAGGTTGGTACATATGATAAAAGGTAAAAGAAATTAGTATTATGAATTTTGTGTAAGGGGGAATCAGATCAATGGAAATACAGTAATGAAAACAAATGAATGAAATCAAAACAAGTTAAATCCCAACCTACTCATGAAATGTGATCATAAAGCAATGAATTCAATTAACAATGTTAGCATAAATGAGAACATAAATGAATTCAAAACATTATGATTTTACCATCCCATGTCGAAGTGTGTTCATATTGGTAATGGATGTTGGGTTGCTTGATCAATATGAAGCCTCCATTATTGTCAAAAGCTTCAAAAGGTAGTATTAATAGTGATTTCAAATACAAATGTGCTAAATGTGCTTCAATGGATATTTTGACATAACCCCTCCACAAATTCTCCAAATTATTCAATCATTTTTTAGAAGGAAGAGGGTTATTTAATAGATTTTCATATTTTAGTTGAACGATCAAGATTCTACAATGAAAGATCATGATTACTGGTTGAGAGCCGTTGAGAGGAAATAGATTGATCAGTTAACTCCTCTGATTGATTCAATTAAGGATTTTAATTGAATAATCAATCAGACTAGATTGAATGATTTCATGGGATTGAAGAAATCAGATTGAGTGTTCAATGGGATTGAAGAAATCAAGTTGAGTTAGGAAATAAATTGAGAAAATTAGTGGTCATGATTTATTCAATCAAAACATGTGAGGATTTATTAATTAATTTAATTATAATTAATTAATGTTGAGAGGAACATGCAAGTTGCATTTGACTTCAATAAATAATTTTTATTTATTTATTTGACCATGTTGAGTGATTTTGGGGGAATTGAATAATTGATTTAATTATTCAAATTAGGGGAATGAAAAGTGGATTAATTAAATTATTAATGATAACAATTTAATTAATTTAGAATAATAAGGTATGTTAGTGACATAACTAAATAATTTGCATTTATTTAATTAATCAGGAGGAATATTTAAAGATATAATTAAATAAATAGAATTTATTTATTTAATCAAGAAGATTAATTGAAATGAAATAATTAAATAAAATAAATTCATTTAATTAATAGTGCAAATATGATTTTTGATAGTAATTAAATAATTGAACATTATTTAATCATTAGGAAAAGATGAATATTAGTGTTAAAATGCTAGTTCGCAAGCTAAGACAATTTTAGGTATCTACATTTTTCCTATTTTTGATACAATGCAATTTTGAGTTTTGTGTCAAACAAAATTCAAAAATTCCTAATTAGGAGTTGCCCTAGTATGTATCGGTGATGGCAAGATAGATTGGTGCCCCCTCGAGAAATTTGGTGAAAATTTTGGATAATGAGGCAAATTTTTTGATAAGTTGATGTGATGTGTTTAAAGTGTAAGGACTAATAGAAGAAATGTTAACTAGAAGAAAATATTACTAGGATTTAGAAAATAGAAGAAATTTGATGATTGATGATATGCATTCTAGATCAAATCTACTACTACCTTTTTTCCTTCATTGGAGGACTAAGTAATTTTTTAGCAATCCTTATTGATATAGCAGATATACATGATGCACCTAGGTATTAATTGTGACCAACGGATTAGTATAGGCTGACTACACTTGATCCATGAGGATATGAAGCATAATGAAGCCACTAAACATCAATCCCAATAGAGATCAATCAATAAAGACTAAACTATGAATCCATTAAAACTTGACATGCTAACTATGAAAGCTTCAAAACACCTATTCTAATCCATTGAAACTTATCCTATTGGGGGAGTGGTGTCACATTCATGTGGAATGATGACCCTTTCCTAATCCCATGGATAAATGAGCTTGTTTCAATTAGTTTTATTCAAGAAAACTGATGAAACCATTGATACATGTGTATGAAAATATGATTTAAAGCTAAATGAACATGATGCAATTCTAACATGATTTATGCTAAGATGATCAAGATGTGTGAGTGCAAAGCTAATCTAAATGGATTTTAAACTAAAAAGATTCAAATCCTCATTAACCAATAATCTAAATGTATGCATCTATATTATCATGGAAGCCATTAATGGAAGCTAAGCTAATATGCAAGTGAATTGAGCTAAAATGATGTAAAATGTGAGTGCAAATGCAAGTGATTTTAACAGCATAAATTTGATGTTAAAATATGGATCTATTTGTCTCCAAATAGTGACCTATTTATAGGAGAGAAAATGAGAAATGAAGGGTTAAGATTAAAAAAGTTAATCAATAGTCAAGGATGAAGGAAAGATGAAACATGGATCATGGATTCTCATCAATGGATGAGAATCAATGATCACATGGATCAAGGAAAGAATCAAGGGTTGATATTCTTTCAAACAAACACGCCTTTAACTTGCACAAGAAGTCTTGTAAGTTAACTTGCACATGAAGTCTTGTAAGTTTGTCATGAGGGAGAATATTCCTTTTTCCAAATGAGTGAAGAAAGAGAATATTCTTTGAAATATTCTCATGGGTAAGGAAAATAGATATTTAGCAAATTAAAACAAATTTTTAATGTGCAAAATGGATGGGAATATTCCTTTTAGAAGAATGTGCAAAGGAGGAATATTCCCTTGCAAGTGGAGGAAATTAGATTTATTAGTAATTTTATAATTAAATAAAGTTTTAATTATACAAAGTAGGGGAATTAGATGATTTTCATTAAATAAAATGATTTAATAAAAAAGGGGAAAGCGAAATGATATTTAATTAAATAACAGAGTTATTTAATTAAATAAGAAGACTTAGGGACTTACATTGAATAATTAGATTTATTCAATTTAATAGGATGAAATGTTATTATGAAAGGGGGTGAATTAACCTGATTAAATTAATTAGATCAATAGATGAAAATGACATAATCAATTGAATAGCTAGACTAATTTAATCAATTAAGTGAAGAGAATATCATTTTCAAGATGAAATGATGTTAGTATACTTGATTTGAGTGTATGATATCATTCAGGAAATTTTTTAAGTGTCTACATTTTACCCCTCTTTGAAGTGAGGTACCTGCTACGTTGCTTCAAAGATTGATGCCCTTCAGATTTAAACTATTGCTTTAAATCAAATATATATATATATATATTTAGATGTCCCATTGTTGCCCCATCATAAGGAATAAGCTGGTTCCCTACCCCCTCAAGAAATTGAGAGAAAATTTTGGATTGATTTCTCGACAAAGGTAAAATGTTATCTCAAGGGTCTGAAAAGGCTTTGGGATGCAAAAAAAATGCCAAAATACAAGAAACGATGCAACATAAGCTTTAGTTTGGCAAGATTGGTGAAAAACCCTAGTTGCACAATTAAATTAGGGCAAAAAACTCTAATTTTAAGGAATAAATAGGTGATGGAGGGTCACTTTCAATTCACTTGCACCTTAGAGATTTGATTTGCTACATTTTGAGCTCTAACCTCCTGATGAAATTTTCCTTGAATTTTGACTTTTAAGCACATTTATTACAGTTTGAAATTTAGGTTAGGGCAGCATCACTATATTTTAATGCTTTTTTGAGAATCAACGACGCTATTTTCATGTTTAGTGGTGCTATTGTGATCAATGATGCACTTCACAATTTGGAATTAGTGTTTCTAGATTTTAAAATGTGGCATGGGTGTAAATAGTGACACACCTATCCAATTTGGAATTTAGATTTTAGGTTTCCAAATTTCAAAGTCTGACGTAGTTGTGATGAGTGACGCTAGTCACGATTTAGAATTTGAGTGTATGTAGTGTCACTATTTGGAATTTGGACTATAGTGATGCTTTCATGAATAGCAACGCTTTTATCATTTTGGGGGATAAAACTCCAAAATCAACCATTTTTTGTGAATTTTGACGTCATGCGCTTTGTGGGTGTAGGAGGTTATCCAGCCTTTGATGTCTCGCAACCACCGACCTTTAGTTTTGTCTAGTCTTGATGATTTATCTAAGCTTCAACAGGAGCACCTTAGGGAGATCGGATTGTGGTACGCCGCCTACATGCCTATCATGTAGACCCATTTAGTGATGATGAAAATTCTATGTGGGTGATGGCATAGCGAGACCTCGTCATTCCACTTTCCCACTGGTGAGGCAACAGTGACGTTGTAGTATATATGGAAGATTCTGTGATTTCCCATACATGGCGAGAGAATGATTTATGACAGCGATGCACGATATGATGCCTATCGTGAGGTTCTTGACCAGTAGTGTATTGTCTTGGTCAACTCCCAAATTGACCTCGAGATGTATAGAGTTTGGGCGTTGATTTTCACATTGATCGTTGTAGCAATGATTTCAGGGTTGGTTACCCCAGATCGACGAAGCAGGGAATTTAGTCCAAGATGGGGGTTGGAATAGCACAAGATTCTTTTTTGGAGGACTTAGTATGCATGGGGGCCAATGATGTTGGCCTCTCTTTACCATGATATGCATGAATTTATGTATTTTGATGGTAGAGCTATTGGTACAGGAATCACTCTTCTTCACATATGGTCCTTGGAGCACATTGTCATGCTTCAATCGATTATCCATATGGTAGATGTGGAGCTAGATGATCTAGTCATCTAGAGGTATAGAGGGGCTATCACTCTTCAGCACATAGGGTAGCTCGATATCCCATACTGGCAGAGAGTGATTGATGAGATGATAGTGTTCAAATGGTGGTTGTGGATTTAGATTCTAGCATGGTATGATGATGTACAATAGTTATTATTTTTTCGGAAGACTCGGTACATGCAGGGTCGAGATCACAGCATGATTGAGAGGTATTTGCCTGATAGAGTTGCTAGATAGTTTGGGGAGAGGCAAGATAGGCCCGATGATGCCTATATGGCTATTTTTGCTAGATTAACACGAGAGACATGGGGACACACAATCCCAGCCCATGAGGTTGTTTAAAGCTTTAGAAAGGTAGTTGTGAGGCCATGGGCCTATGGTTAGGGACAAGCAAATGCATGCATATGATGCATAGTTTGTACCCCCTCCCAGACTGATAGATCCAATAGGTATACATCCACAAGGGAGGCCAAGAGGGAGGGGAGTAGGTAGAGGCCAAGGCCAGCCACTAGATGGGTAGGGTAGAGGACGGGGCAAAGGACGAGATGGTCAAGATGGCCAAAATCATGATGGACAGGTTTCAGGTGCACCTTCGCAGCCACCCATACAGTAGCAACCATTATAGCAACATACCATACATTAACCATCATTGAGGCTAGATCCCCATGATGCACAAATTTAGTAGTTATAGCAACATCTATAGGTGGTTACAGCTAAGCGAGATCAGGCTCGGTAGGAGGTGTTGGCACTCACAATAGAGAGAGATCAAGACTGTCATCTTAGATAGACCTTAGATATGTAGTTGGCATAGGAGATCAGGTGACAACAATATTATAGGCTATGACAGTTGCATCATAGGGATGGATAGTGTCAACTCAATTATATAGAGAGGTAGTGACTGAGTTTGATATTATCATATGCATTATCATCAGGATGTCTTTCAAGCGATGAGGCAGCTCAATTTTTCACAGAGGAATGGAGCACATCCCCGGGCTGAGGATCATCCATTAGAGAGACATCCTGGGGAGGGGAGCAACCATTAGGGCTAGTTGGCCAACAAGCACCTTTTTTAGTATTCGCCTGATTGTTTATACAAATATACATTCATGGGCTCATTTTTTATAGCCTCGTGGATATTGTACTTTTGATAGATATACATTTTGTCTCCTAATATTGTGCCCTTGCTAAGTTGCAAAACTTAGCATATTGGAGAAACATGGGAACTTTTGTAAGGATGTGGGTCACCTAAAATATAAAATAACCTCTAGAGTAAGCTTGC
The DNA here is from genome assembly GCA_007115665.2 of Sequoiadendron giganteum. Classification (NCBI taxonomy): domain Eukaryota; kingdom Viridiplantae; phylum Streptophyta; class Pinopsida; order Cupressales; family Cupressaceae; genus Sequoiadendron; species Sequoiadendron giganteum. The sequence goes on along the minus strand of CM021101.1, from coordinate 369,451,173 downwards.
TCTTATGGTACTCACCTAAAACTAACTCTTGTTGGGAAAAGGGTAAGAAAGATACATGAAAATGAACCTACCTCCTCAAGTAAAGTGATGCACCAAACAATTGTGATATGTACTACTGCATAACATACACAATGATTTCAATAAAATAGTTAGTTTCAAGACACAACTCACACCTATTTCATGTTCATGTATCAATACTTCATAGGAAGGCTTTGGCGTTTGCAATATTAGAAGGAAAAATAAAGACTTTCTCACAACTAACTATTGTTTGGCACCATGACACAACCTACAACCTACACAAAACATGCATTTTATGTATAGAGGTGTTAAAATGAGACATACATTCAAGGATTTGCATGTAAATCACAAAACATACATCAATCATTTAGCTACATACAATAGACAAGATTGAGAAGGTTGAAAATGCTTTCTTTATTGATCAAAGTTACTTACACTATTGTATATATGTTTGTCAATGAGTTACAAAAAATTGTCTTTTTTCTACAAAGGACCTCCAAAAGTCACAAAGTAGATAAAAGATAATAATTGAAACTAACTTCAACAATGAAAATTGAAGTTACTATATCCTTTTCCAAGAGGTTGCACAAAGATAGGAACTAGAAACTTCTTGGCCATGTATAGCCAAAAATCCTAAAAAATAGCCCCCAAACTCCCTCCAAAAAGGCTCCAAAATGGAGAAAAGGTCAAGCCTTGACCTTATCCATCATAAAATCATGAGAAACTATCCCTAGATTCTCTCATTCCCTCCAAAAACCAAGTCAAAAGCACTCCTACATCGTCTCCATATGTCATTCAACCTCCTCCAACTTCCTTATATGTTTGGCACAACATAAATCTTCAACCTTATTCCCCTTTGACCATATCTTGAAAAACCAACCCCTCTTATCTTGCATTCACATAACACGTATTAAAGTTATTTATATATTATCACTTCAAATAATATTTTACATTTTTAAATCTGTTTCAAATTTGCAAAGATAAAGGGGACTTTTTGACTCAACCATGTTTGAAAACATGGAAAGGAAACACAAGGCACTAAATACATGGCCAAGGTATTAATTTTTTAACAAAGTCTAAATAAAAGTGAAAATTCCCATGAGGAATCGATCAACTTAGGGCAAAAATAAACCCTAAACAAACTCATCACCTCACACTTCATTTTCACTTTGCATTTTTCACTCTGTTGGGTGTTGCCATGGTCTGAACATGAGCTTTCATAGAGGTTTCAGCAAGAAAATTTTGAGACCAAACCTAGGTAAGCCATTTTTTGTAGAAGCATTGGCCATTTTTTCATTTTCTATGAATGAAAATCTTGTTTTCGAGCTCTTTTATGCATAAAATAATGAAAATGAATTGATATTTTGTACTTTCCTCTTCATACTCGGTTTTGATAAACTGCATGATCTTGTTTCTAGATTTCATTTGCATTTTTAGAGGGTTTGGTTTCCCTAGCTTTTATCTCAAGCTATAACTTTACACTTGTACTTTCTAGAAGATTTGAAGGTTTTACTTGTTTGCAAGTTGAGCTCCTTTTCTCTATTTTTTGCTCTCTTCTAGGTTATCATTAGATTATTAAAAAAAAAGCACAAATGATTTCCAGCTTGGTGTTGTTCCTCAAACATATAATTAAGTCCTTGACTATTCTTGCTCACTATTCTTGATTCACTGGACCTTTATACTTGCATTGTGTTATTCTTCTCTCATCACTACACTTTGTGAAAGATTCTCCTTTTCCTAATTGTCAAGAGATTTCTGAGGACTATGCACAATTATCATGACTACCATTGATCTTTCTTGAGAATTTTCATGTTCTTTTCATCCACACTTATGAGCTTCTCAGTGTTGCTTAATTGATCTTCCATCTTCATTAGGACTGACATACCATGTAACAATAGCCTCATGCCAAAAACATCTCTTCCCTAGCCCCTGAACTAATGTTATGTTTGTCATTATACCAGTCATTAGGGATTGTGCCTAACAGTGAGAATTCAACATTTGAAAATTCTCTCTAGAATTAAATTCATAGAAACTTAAGATTTTGTCAAGCTTACCACATTGCAAGACACCACTGAGTCTAGAGAAAGGTCTTTTTCAACAAATTCAAGCAACAAACCAATAACTTCAAGTCTATCAGCAATCATAAACCTTTTTTTTATGCCAGATATGTGGAAAGTTTTTTTTAATTGATCCAAATATTCTCAATGAAATCTGTCTGACATTATTGGAAATTCCTTCTAAGACTCCTCTACATAGTGGAAAAAACTTTGGCATTAGTGATCTTCAAAACTTGTATTCTTCATGTAACTATATTGTTGCATTTTCTATGGTTGTAGACTATTCTAAATAGTTCTAACTATCATCTAGGAATTCACCAAGCAAAAAATGCTCATTAAATTTTTCTCAAACTCGAAGCTATAGAATATGTTTTTCCAAACTTTTTGAAATCTTCACTCAAGTGTAGAATCCTTCTCAATATATTTGTGGTATTCATTGAGGTTTGTGGCTCCAATACAATGTATCTCTCCTCATCCAAGCATGACCTTCAATAAGTTGCCTACAAAAAAATCTTCTCTTCCTCTGATTAACAAGTAGCATGTAGTTATCCATATGCATACACAAATTCACTCTTCTAGTGGAAAACTTTTGTCTATTTTCTCCCTAATTGTACATATAGTTATCTTCACTAGTCATGAGAATTATGACTATCTTTTTTCTATTGGACTATCCTTTAAAGACATAGTCTTCTTATTCACTTTCAAGTAACACCTACAAACTTCCCTCTACATTTTCCTTGTTCTCTTGAACCATATGCTTGCATGGTTGTTGTCCTTATAGTGATTATTGTGTGCATTGAATTGTCATGGTTTTACCACTGTAACTTTATTGAAGAATTTTCATGACTTTCCTTGGCATATAAGTGACTATTGTGACCTGAAGTCATTTCCAGTGATGAAAACTACACCTCATATCCCTCTCAAACAAAAGGGCAACATGCTTGTCTCAACCCTTGTGGGAGCCCATTTTCCTCCACATGTTGTGGTGGTAATGCAAAGTAATCCAACAATGAAAATGCACCTATACCTGCACAATGAACAAAAATGTTAGATAAAACAATGAAACTCAGAATTAATGGATATTGATGATGATCCTCTACCTTTTATTGATATCTATGATACTACAAAACTGTTTCAATGCCTTATGAGAATAAACTATATGTTTATTGATGTAGCATATGTAGAGAATATGGGTCACAAGCTCTAACACAATTTCTCTCATCTCTTGCAGGCATTTCAAGCAATAGCAAGTCAACTTCTGGAGAAACCAAGTGAGAGGGACTGAAGCAAGGATGCAGCAGTTCAACTTGGGGTTCGTCATTCAAGAAATGACAAATCCCTACTCTTTCCATATGCTCTTTCTTTTCTATTTCTTCAAATGTATAGTTTATATCTCATTCTATATTGAAATATTTATTCCCATGACTTGTGTGGGACACCATAGATGTGTATTTATCAGTAAAGACATCATTTATGCAAAATTTGTTCAATCTCTCTCTTGTATACAATTGCATAATGAAATGCAATCTACTTGATGATATTTCTATGCATATGAATGTAACTTTTAGTAGAAATCAATGTGTACCTTTTATCTTTGTTTTGCAAACACTATCTTCGCTCTACCTGATTGAGTTGGAACCTAAATTAGGTAACAACACACACACTGATTCAAATATTGTACCATGATAGTCATTTTTTGATATATATGAGATCATACAGATTCATGATGTGATGTGTTATTTATTTCATGTGCATGAATGCATGGATGCATATGATGTTGGTGTGATGTGATATGCTCATGTATGGATTCACTTCATTTTGAGTAACTTTTTATGACATGTTAAGGGATGGATGTTATGATATGCAGATATTATGCTTATGCAAATGATATGGATGCATTTCTTTTTGTGTATTTTTCCATGCAGTGTTTTATGAGATGTTGATGTATGCATATGGATGTATGGCTAATGTAGATATTCATGCTTATGATATGATAATGTGATTTATGTTTATGATATGTATGCAACGATTTAAGATGCTTAGAATAACAAATCTATATTATTCATCACAACTTAAATGATAATGATATTGCAGTGAAATATATTTTTATGTATTATGATATGTTGTGATGATGCAAGATGTACGCATACCGATGCTTTTTGGATGCATGATGTATACATTGATGATTTTTTTGTTGACTATCATGATACTAGGTTAGCATGGAAAGAAGATAGAAGAAATAAGAGGAATGATTTGACCATTGATTTCGATGATAAAGTCGAACAAGTTTGTGATCCACTAAGACTATATTAGAGATGGTGGCGAGAGATGCATGATGATAATGATTATTTTATCATATCTTGGGATTGGGATTTCTATCATTCCTTATTTTTGATATAACACATAGACACAATGCATCAAGGTATTGATAACTAGGATGACGTTGTACCCAATTTAATGGAATTTGACTCTGCAAACAGATAGGATAGTCCTTGTTCACACCTTGACATACAGAAAACTCATTGGAATGTAAGTTAGAAGCTTAGAATATATCAGACCAAAGCATACGCAATATTCAACAATGTACTGGTTACCAAAATTTTCACTATAGCTCATTTTGGTAGAGATAATATTGATTTTTTTGTTTAGAAGTGAAAGGTACACATATATATGTTGATAGTTCATTTGAGGGAATTTAGTTTATTATGCAGTAAATCATAACACAAAACTCATAAAATATTGCATAGTAATGTTTTTTTTATTCATCATGAAGTGAAAAATATATATCATAGTATAAACCATTTTTTTTTGGTGTTTAAAAACCAAAAAAGTATTTAAATGTCCCACACAAGTCGTGGGAATAATCGAATTAATTTAATTAAAATTGAATTGATTATATCTAATAATGAAATGAAAGCTATACATTTGAAGAATAAAATAGAGAGAGGAGAATGTGAAGAGGGAATATATCCATCATTTCCTTTTAGGCTCATTTTTTAGTTGACCCTCTTCTGGACTACCATCAGCTCCCCTCATGCTTCAAAGCTAGTTTATCCTACAAAAAAAATGGAAAACAGTCGTGTTAGAGCTCTAGATATAAGCCTAATCACACTTCCCATCCACAAAAATATAGTCTACAGCCATTACTAGATACAACCAACACAATCAGATCAATTCAAATATCAGATATTCAAAGCTAGATCATCAAAGATAATGAACTCATAACCACCAGAAACATTGTTTTTCCTAACATGTTTGTTCATTGTGCAAGAATAGGTTCATTATCTTTGTGATCGATTTTCATCATATATGTGGAGAAAAATGGGCTCCCACAAGGGTTGAGCCCAGCATATCAGGAGGACACTCTCTCATAAATATACGAGAGTCATTAATATCAAAATAGTCATCAAGAGAAGACTATTGTAATAAGAGAAATTCATAACAGTAGCCTTTAATTCATTGTGATGAAAGCCAATTGAGAAAATCATCCTTTTGCTCATCATTCAAAAGGAACAATCAAGAACATGTCAAGAGATCATCAACTTCATTGTTATCTTGTTTTATCTCTACCTTGCATTCACTTTTGCATTTCCATGAGGTATTGATCCAATTTACACTGAAGGGAAACAAGAGGGCAGTCTACATGACTGCAATAAAAGCATTATTACATATAGGCATGGAGAGACATCATAAAAAGATCAAGGGTATCATTACATTATTCCTAATTGCCTAGAGAAAGACAAAAAAGGAATCATTCTTATGTATATCAACAAAATATCAAACATCAATTGCTACATGAAACTTTCAAATGACTGATACAACTTTAGAGAGGTAGAAAATAGGCCATGGCAGTCCAAGATATGTTGGAAAACAACAAAGATCACAAGGATCCTTTAAACATAAAAGAAGCATGATAATGTAGCACATGATTGAATCGAATTTCATCCATTGTGATAGAAGCTACAGGTGTGCTTTCAAAAATAATTTGTGTGTTTTATGAAGCTACAAGTGCACATTCTCAAGCTACAGGTGGAGTTATCAAACACTAAGGGAGATGCAACCTTGGATCATGCATGTGCTACATGAATGAGTAAATGTACACCATAGTTTAATGAAACAAGTAAAGGATAGGAGTGCATGAGGATGCATTACTAAAGCACAAGGTTCAATTCAAGTTTACCATGCACAATGTAGGGGTAACATACAATGCAAAATATAAGTTACCACCTATAGGGAGATAAACTCACTCATGCCAATATATCAACTTATGGTTGAGTATGATAGCATGGTGTCATAATTCCCTATCATAGGAATAAAAATATGAATTATAGAAGGAGAGAAAATGGAGCACTAACAGCAGACTATGTTACCATATCTTGAAATGATCGTTTACAGAAGGAGTGCAATTAGTTTTCCAGACAGGAGTGAAACAAAGAAAGCAATGATTTGAAGTTAATGCACCTTGCAAAGGAACAATGTAGAATTGTAAACTAAAAATCCAATCATATATTCTATAGAGAAAGCCAAGTTATACATATAGAAAATTCCACAACAAAGAAATATGCACAATGAAAATACAATAGGAAGGCACATTATGGTGAGAGTTTATAACTAGCATCATGATTAATAACTATACATAGAATTGCTTTCAAAGGTGGCTTCATTTCAAATCTAACATTGCATTTACAAAAGATAGTATGGAGCATTGATTATATTGTGAAAATCAACAGAGGAAGACAAAAACTATTTTATGCTTCCGAAAAGTCTTTTCATGAAGTTTGCAAGGCATATAGTCTACAGGAGACAAAAACAGGAGCATGTGGAATAGAGATGCATATCTGTACATGCATAAAATCAGCAAGTACAATATATAGGAGGATTTGAAGTTCAAAAATCCAGAGCTCAAAACTGAGACCTTATTCATATTATTTTGCACGTGATCCAATACTTTAAATAAGGGTTCCCTTTTACAAAAGTGAAATATACAATGTTCGTGTTAAAGGTTATCACAATTAGCCATGGGGTTTTAAAACCCAGAAAACAAGGAAGAACAAGTTTATCATCATAAGTCAAGCCAGGTTTCTCTTCTTTTGCACTATGAGATGCAAATTATAGCCATAACAAGTTCTATAGGCTTTTATCATCACGGTACAAACCCCCTTAGGTTTTCTTCTCTAAAATTGATGCACAAGTGAAAAAATGAAAACACAGTTGAAGAGAGACATCAGTGGCCTGGAAATGAAATTTACTTTACAAAAAATCAAAGAGCCCACTTAGGGTTTTACAAGCTAAGCCCTACAGGAGTTGTTTTTATTTATAGGAAATATACACAATGCTCGAAGGAAGGAACAAATACAGTCATGGCTTAGGGTTTTTAAACCCTTTGAATCCAATCAAAGACACAACTCATACCATGACCAAGTCTCAAAAGGAAGTCGAACACAAGAAATCCACCATTCTATCTTTCTACAAAATTACATCAACAACATGAAGGTCGAGCAATATTCAACACACGGAAGCCACATACACCATGAAATTTTGAAGAAATAGCTATGGCAAACCAGAGAAATAAGTATACATGGTGGCGATTAAAATATTTGCACAAGGAAAAATGAAAATCTTATCATTGTGCCTCTACTAAACTCGTTCAATAGGAAAACAAAAATAGAGAAATACTCGAGTAAGCTCTAGGTTTACATCTCTTCCTGCTGAAGTAGGTGCATATATGGCCAAACGTTTATTTCATTTCTTTTCCAGAAAACTCAAAATCTCATGCACTCATGGCGGCCTCAATGGCAAGACACAAAGTGGAGTAGATAAAGACACATTAGAAATGCTAATGGCTATGGCTCATGCTTTTCAAAGGAGTTTCAAAAATGGAGAAAATTACATAGAGTTTTAACCAAGAGGAACTTACCCATATTCTTCTCACAGAAATCTTTAGAAAAGCTAAAAAAGCAGCATAAATCATAGGTCCTAAGCTACAGACCCCATTGAAACCTTCATGGTGGACAATGAGCAGAGTAAGGTCTAGAGGCTTCATCACCAAGCAACACCAAAGTCAAAATGAATATGATTAGGGTTTCCTAATCTTTTACCTAGCATGATATCGAGATGGGGTGTTTTTTTATACTTTATTTTAAATCAAAATCATTTTTATTTATTCTCTTGTGGCCATGACTTTAAGTCAATGGGCCTAATAATCATGTGGTCAGCCTTCTCTAGTAATATGCCATGTTCTATTAAGCCTGATGTGAAAATTGAAATATATGCCAAATACATGCAATATGGCTGATAAAAATTGAAATATGCATAAGGAAGGTGGTGTAATTTATGCAAAATATGCAAAATATGCTAAGTGTGAATGATGCTATGGAGGGGAGATATAAGGGGTGATTTTACTTTTTGCAAACATATTATTTTTCCCCCTTTCACATATATGCATTGTAAAGTTTGTTTTTAAAATATTATTGAAACAATGCCATTAATTATTTTTAATGATTTTTTTTATATAAACTATTATTGAAAGGGGGCAAATACTATAAAAAAAATCACTCACATGCATGTGAAGTTAAAAAAATTCATGTTTTTTAGAATTCAATGCATAAGGAGCATTCTTGAGTTCAGTTTCAGTTAGAGGAGTGATTGTTGGAGACCTTTTTTATTAACTTGCATGCATGATCATTTTGAGACAGTGGGAGTGCAATTAGCTCCAGTTTTGAGCCCTTTTTTTAGAGGTTTTCATCTTTTCTCATGAATGGAGGATATTTTTACTTGCAGTTCACATTCACTGCCACCTCCATGCATGTTTGAGCCATTTTTGAGTTGCACTTTAGTTGAACACAGTGTGAGGCAGATTTTTTTTTCTATTTGAGCTCAGTAAACTGCATCAGAGGGCCTCTTTTTTAGGCATTTTTGTTTTGCTCATGAGATGCATGTTGCTTTTTCTCACTTTTAGTTCTCGTGGAGTTTCACTTCTTGGATGCTTTATGCATGCCTTTTTTGTATATATTGAGGAAAAGACTTTGTTTTTCGTTAGTTCTTGATATTTTCCTTTGCACTTTGCAGAGAGATCTTGTAACTCAGTTTTTTACATTTGATTAATATACAGCAGTCTTTTACAGGTTTAATTTTGGAGCTTTATCTAGTATTTTCTTGTTATTTTCATGTAAAATCCATCTAATTTGCCTCTTCAGAAAAATGAAAAGTATCTTTCTGAGTGATCTGATGAATTTATTGTGTTTTAATTATTAAAACCTTTAATTTTTGTCTCATTTGTTATCATATGTCCATCACAGGTTTTAAGTAGTGCATTTTTTCATTTTGTGAACTTCCAATTGTGAGAATTTATTCTCCTTTTGAAGTTTCAAACTGTTTGGCCATCTTTAGAAACACTTTTGTGATGCCATTTATGAATTGAGTAAACAATGTTCTTGAGAATAATTGTGAATCATTTCTGCAAATTTTATCATCGTTTAGGTGCATCACCACAATTAAAAGTTTAGTTTACACATTCAATTAAAGCCTTCTTCCCTTTTCCATCCAAGTCAAAGTTAGTTATTAGAAAATCATAAAGGAAATCGGCCTATAATCTGGAGGTCTAGTTTCACAATCGGATACCCACAACCTGAAATTAGTCCAATGTTACACGGGATTGCAGAGCTTTCTAGCCTTGCTTGCGAGTGAAAATCCTTGTGATAATATTACTCTAAACAACTTTCCTACACACAACTAAGCAAGTATACTCCAAGATTATTTTGCAAGAATACCCACAAGGACAACAAATAAAAGATAATGATTGATGCCCCATTCCTTTCTCTCTAAATCATTTTTATAGACATCATCAAGAGGTCCTTGAAATGGGTCAATGAGATAAATCATAAGAAAATATCAAAGACAAATAGTCAGTGTTATCTATATCTATTGCTAGGTTTAATATACCTAAGGTGATTTCTGATACAGATGTCCATCGTAGGAAGGATGCATCCTAGGACATGTTGATCAGGTGTTTTGATTAGGATGAGGTGTGTGATAAGTTGTTGATACAAACTTCACTGACTCATTTACCTATAATCTAGACTTTAGATTTTGACACTTAGGTTCTCACTTTATGACTTGTTATACTTTCTTTCTATTTGTTTTACCAAAGTTTAAAGGTGATGATTGATTTATTATGGATGAAGGTTTATTGCAGGTGAAAGCAAAATGGGATGGATGATTTTGGGTTTTTTGGAATATGTCAATATTTTTGATATTTTGAAAATGTTTTGAGGTTGTTTTGACCTTTTTGAAAGTTTATGTGGATTTTTTGGTTTTCAATTATTTGAGGTTGTTTAGGTTTTTCCAAGTTTTCCAGTGTTTTTGTATTTTCGAGTTTTCAAATGTTTAAGGTTTTTATGATATTTGAATGTTTAGGGATTTTTTGAGTTTTGACCAAGAACCTAACCTAAAAGACCTATCCTAGGGGCCTCAAGGGCTGATCAAAGATTAACATTGCCTACCTTATACATATAGATACCACGTAGTTCGACTGACCTGACTTATTAAAAATGAGAGATGTACAGTTGATGGATTGCCATTTTATTATGATGGACTCCTAAAGGCTGACCTAGGGTGTCTCAGGGACACATCAATGATGGCCTTACCTACATTCAAGCTCAAAGAATCATAGTTCAACAAGGGTATTATTTTTGGATTTTCAATGTTTTGACCTTTTTAGGGATTTTGATGTGTTTTGGATGTTTTGGATTTTGACTTTACAACTTTTTTAATGTTTTTGGATTTTAGCTATACAAGATTATGAATGTTTTGGGATTTTTGATTTTGCAAGTGTTTTTGGATTTTCAATAAGATTCAATGAATTTTCTATGAATATTTTTCAAAGTTTTGATGAGATTTCCAATAACCTTAAGATATACAAGACCCCGATCTGATCCATAACAAAATTCCCCTGACGTGTTGCAATAGACTACCTCGATATAGGCAAGACAAACTAACCTTAAGAATATGCCAAGTAGTACTAAATGGGATACGATACTTCACAATATTAAGCTATGATACAACCATGGATGGGTGATGGAATAAATAGGATGAATGATGTGATGGATGGACATGATGCAAAGGATGATAGAATAAAGAGCCAGAGATAGATGGAGTTGCTTTATTTACGTAAGGCACCTGTTTTCCAAGTTTTCACCAAGGTACTTTCCCAAATCGCCATTGAATTGGTTTTCACTAGAGGATGATTTTTTTTCTTTACTTTTTTCAATACTTTTTCTCTTTTTTGGATTTTTGATCATTTTTCTGACTAGGTTAATATGCAAGCTATTGGTTGGTTCTTGCAAGGGTTCACCTTCAAGTGTTGACAATTGATATG